>JBBGZY010001010.1:0-600000 GCA_037952925.1 Lithobates clamitans
TGTGTCAAAATTGTCCGACGTGTCCGCCATAATGTTGCAGTCCCGATAAAAATCGCAGATCGCCGCCATTACTAGTAAAAAAAAAATAATAATATTAAAAATGCCATAAAACTATCCCCTATTTTGTAGATGCTATAACTTTTGCGCAAACCATTCAATATACACTTATTGCAATTTTTTTTTCCAAAAATATGTAGAAGAATACATATCGACCCAAACTGAGGAAAAAAAATGCTTTTTATATATTTTTGGGGGATATTTATTAGAGCAAAAAGTAAAAAAATTATTGCATTTTGTTCAAAATTGCCGCTTTTTTTGTTTATAGCACAAAAAATAAAAACCGCAGAGGTGATCAAATACCACCAAAAGAAAGCTCTATTTGTACGGGAAAAAGGACATCAATTTTGTTTGGGTGCAACGTCGCACGACCGCGCAATTGTCAGTTAAAGCGACGCAGTGCCGTATCACAAAAAGAGAGAGGGGGAGAGAATACCGCACATTATATGGTAAGACCTACCCTGAAAATAAGCCCTACTGTGTCTTTTGTTGCCAAAATGAATATAAGACCCGGGCTTATTTTCTGGGAGACACGGTAGGAAATAGTCTCCAAAAAGGAGAAGGCATTCATCCCCTAGAGTCACTAGCAAAAAACTGGCACCTCAGAGATCGGGTTATATGGGGACACTAGGGGGACGATCCTAGTACTTCCTATATTTTTGATCCAAACCCCAGAAGAAGATGCTCTAGCAATTAGAGTGCATTCTAATAGGACCTCTGCTTTCCTAGAATTCCGCAAGAAGACCTAGTGATCACAACCTCAGCTGGGTGAACTTGTTTGGACCTGGAGTGTAACATAAGTATTTTTTCTATTTTTCTTAGTTTTTTTCTTCTTTCATTTAGCATTTTTTTTTAATTAAGAGGGTAGTGGGGCTGCAACATAAGCAGACCCTGCATTCTCATGCAGGATCTGCTTTAAGAAGCCCAAAGAAGAAACATGGGTATCCCTGATACATTATAAATCTAAAGCCAAATTATCCTCAAAGGGTATCAAATAGTCCCTGTACAGCTTCTTTATTTCTTTAAAAAAAAAAAAGTTTCCATGCTGCACTCTGCATCAGTCATGCGGCTGTTGGGAGCAGATGTTGGTTGTTAAATTTTGCAGACGATACAGTTCATGACTTCTCCGGGAAGGGCTGCATGCCACATCTGTAGCTGATGAAACAGAGTGCAAAAGTGTGGCGGACGAGAGGAAGAAAAGTGTGAGCAGGAGACACAGACGGGGCTCGGGCCAAAAAATGAATTGTCTTCAGCACTCGACTAAAAATAGACTCACGCACTCGCACACACACTTCGGTGGGGCTTCCACTGCCGCCTACTTTATATAACAAAAAAAAAATGTCTACTTAACTATCAGAATAAACACCCAGCCTATCCATAGACATCCTGCAAGGATCTTCATGCTGCACCCAAAGCAAGACAATCCAGGAAACCGAGAAAACTCATGTGACAATAGGACCAACTCATTAAGAGCGCCCAGAAAATGTTAATACATTGAAGAACCTTAAAAGTGCATTGGGATGTGTTTTTAAATAAGCTGCATTGAGTTTTATTTCACATTGCAAAGAAAAAAAACACATTTAAAAAACATAGTCCATCAAATGTCAGTATGCAAACTTATGAAGGATACACTGGTGGTGTGTGGGGGCTGGAGGGGTACAGTGTAGGTCAGTTGGGGCCAGAGGGGTAAACTGGTAGTCAGTGGCGTCGCTAGGGGGTGGCTTTTGGGGCTTTTGGGGCTATAGCCCCGAATCTGGGGCCCATAGCCCCGAGTCTCTGGGAGGGGAGGGGAGGCTCTCTAGGGACCCTGATGCAAAGGGGAGGCTCTCTGATGACCCTGATTTTAAGGGGGAGGCTCTCTGGGGACCCTGATTTAATGGGGAGGCTCTCTGGGGGCCCTAATGTAAGGGGGGCTCTCTGGGAACCCTGATGTAAGAGGGGGCTCTCTGGGGACCCTGGTGCAAAGGGGAGGCTCTCTGGGGACTTTGATGTAGGGGGGCTCTCTGGGGACCCTGATGTAAGTGGGGGCTCTCTGGGGACCCTGATGTAAGTGGGGGACTCTCTGGGGATACACACACACACACATATTACTGTATATACATGTGTATGCCTGCCTGAGCGTATGACTTTCTTTACTACGCTGCTATAGGCTCTAGCCCCAGATCTTTTGTAGACCTAGCAACACCCCTGCTGGTAGTCATTAGTGACTGGTGGAGTACACTGGTGGTCAGTGGGGGCTGGAGGGGTACACTGGTGCTCAGAGGGTACTTAACCTTGCAGTAACCTGTGCCCCATGCCGCTGCTCTCTCCCTCTGCCTCCTCCCAGAGTTGTTGGCAGGAGATCACTTGGTAAACAGATTCTGCACAGAGCAGGAACTCAGCACTGAAACAAGCATTTCTGTGCTGGAGTCTAGGACACATCCCAGATCCAAAGGGTGGCCAGGATTGTGTTTAAATCCTGGGACAGTCCTGAAGAATCTGGGACAATTGAGAGCTGTGGAGTAATACATCTCAATATTTACAGCAGAAACACTTTAGCTGGCCAAACATTTTAGATTTTCAAACAAACATTTCTACGAACATTGGTGCTGACATTTGTAAGAAAATTCTCATAGTACATTTGAATGTCAGTCAAAAGTAATTCAAAATTTCATTTTGCTTTTAACATTCAATTTAGGAATGATCGAAATTTCCAGAACAAAAACTGCATTCACTGTTA
Source organism: Lithobates clamitans (assembly GCA_037952925.1). Classification (NCBI taxonomy): domain Eukaryota; kingdom Metazoa; phylum Chordata; class Amphibia; order Anura; family Ranidae; genus Lithobates; species Lithobates clamitans. The sequence continues at coordinate 2,777 of JBBGZY010001010.1, forward strand.
GAAATACATTGCTAAAAAATTTCCATCCTGCTCCTTTGAATTTTCTCGTCACTTTGAACAATCTGAAAATTGAATGAATGGTCCTGAAATGAAAGCTTGCAAACTAAATTTCTCTAGTGCATGGAGAGCTTTTCACTTTTAGTAACTCAGTTCATTCTGTGCCCCCTCCCAGCAGTGACCTGGCAGCCTGCCAGCATTCAAATCTCTAACGTAAACACAGAGCAGGAGCACAGGAAGAGGAGGAGAGCAGGGTGCTGAGACCTGGGGCAACTTCACTGCACCTCTTATAAATTTTGAGTATATTTTGCTCAGTCACAGGGCCTGAAGCTACAGGGGCCACTGCTGACTTGTTATGGCTTGTAAGAATATTAATTTATTTGAACGTATATAGACTGGTCACAGGTTCATTTTGAGGCTACCCAAGGCACAAGGTTCGGAGGTACCCTAACTGGTTTGTGGAATGGAGGGGAGCGAGTAATGACTTTTTTGAGAATATATTTTACTTCCAAGTACTTGAAATTTGGATTTCATTTACATTTTTAAAGGATCTAAAGGAGTCGTTTGGGGCCATCTAAATAACACATGAAAAGAAAGTTTCCCAGAGTTAGCCAAGACAAGAGATAATTTTGTATCACAACCTATGACAGAAGAATTCTCAAAGTCAAGTCCTCATTGACTGACAGTGGTGGCCCTACCTGCCACAATCTGGATCCTAGTGTGCAAAGGATGACAAGGGGCTGGCTGGAATATTTTATGACTCAATAACTTTAATAAAATTTGATTAATTAAAAATGTTTGCCTGAGTGCCGGTTCACACTGCTGCGCTGCGAATTTGTTCTGTTTTTTTGTCCTGTGTGAGGTGCGATTTTACCACGAATTTACCGCGATTTTAACGCAATTTTACCGCGAATTTCAGGAGTTGGTCATAGCTGCGATTGATGTTCTAGCCAATGGAATCATAATGGAAAAAGAAAAAAAGTGTTAACTTCCTGTGTATTTCCTGGTTTTTGTGGAGAGTAGTGTGGTGGAATTCGCACATATCTGAACCAACAATGCGATTCCAGAACGATTTACATTGATGTCTATGGAGGCTAAATTCGCAACGCAACGCAATAAACTCGCACAAGACCCTTTTTTTTATCGCATCGCATTCGTAGGGGAATCGCAACGCATGTATGTGAACGACGGTCATTAAAAACAATGACTTTATGGATGACATGCGAATTTAGAATGTTTTTAACGCATCACATTCGTTATGAACTCGCATCAGTGTGAACCGACACTGAAACTCGATTTGTTAGGGGATCTTTCTGTAACTTTACCAGTTTGCATGAATTAATTCAAGGGGTGAGCTAGAATTAATTCATGAATGGCAGATGATACCTGCACGAAAATGGCTCCATCCATCTGGAGAGAAAAGCAGATGAAGGCACCGTCATTGGGGAGGACTGTGATCTCTAAGGGGTGATATACATCAGTAAATCTTATGCCCCGTACACACGGTCGGATTTTCCGATGGAAAATGTGTGACAGGACACTGTTGTCGGAAATTCTGACCGTGTGTAGGCTCCATCACACATTTTCCATCGGATTTTCCGACACACAAAGTTTGAGAGCAGGCTATAAAATTTTCCGACAACAAAATCCGTTGTCGGAATTTCCGATCGTGTGTACACAAATCCGACGCACAAAGTGCCACGCATGCTCGGAATAAATAAAGAGATGAAAACTATTGGCTACTGCCCCGTTTATAGTCCCGACGTACGTGTTTTACGTCACCGCGTTTAGAATGATCGGATTTTCCGACAACTTTGTGTGACCGTGTGTATTCAAGACAAGTTTGAGCCAACATCCGTCGGAAAAGATCCATGGATTTTGTTGTCGGAATGTCCGATCAATGTCCGACCGTGTGTACAGGGCATTACACCTACACATTACTTACCATAACTGCACTTAGCAAGAAAAAAATATTTCTAATAGCAGATTCACTTTAAGTGTTTGAAACGGGTGGCAACCCTACCAGCCGCTTCCATTATAAAACCCACAACAAGCTTTTTACATCCAAGTATCGACTATCTACACACGTAACAGCAACAAGCATCCTTCCTCAGCTGACCCGCAGCTTGTAGCGACTGCTGAGTAATTTGGGCTCTGCGAGAAACTTGGTGTCATGTGTGTACCATCTGGGTACCACTTATTGAAAGCTGGCAGTCATCCTGTTACAGGCAAGCTGGCAAAGAGAAAAGGAATAAATTGCATCATTTACTTAACATCCACTCGCTTTGCGGCCGTTAAAAAGCCGTGACTGGATCATAATTTGGTTATTACTTCAGTCAGATGGAGCAGCTCGCCAGATTCATCCAACGCTGCCTGAAAATGAAGGAAAAGGAAGGGGAAAAAAGAAAGCAGGCTGTAATATTTCCATCGCCTAACAAATTGCTAAAATTAGAAGTTAACAAGCTCCCGGAGAAAAGTTTTCTGAGGCTCAATAGGAACTCTGAACACGCGTCAGGTGAGGTTTGGGCCATTTCACTGTTACCGGAGACGAATGAGTCATCGGACTTTTGGCTACAGTTCTGGCTCAGAACTATTCGCTGCCCTGAGAGATTTCTTCATCGTTTTTAATAATCCCACAGCATCAAAAGCAGACTCCTATTGCAACATCACTCACTGAGTCATCTCCGTGCAATCTACTGCCAGGGCATGTCAAGCTGCCGGATAGGAAGAGAGGTCACAGTGGTTGCACTGAGGACCTTCATGGTGTTCACCACCTCAGAGCCCTTCCCCACCTTTATCCTGGAGAAACAAAATGACATCACTTGGAAGAGGGAGGTTGGGGTAGATAATAGTAATATACTTACATGAAGCAGGGATTGAAAACTTAAACCTTAAATCTTATTTTATTTTACATTTTGGATAGAGTGGGGAAGGGCTAGGTCTTCTTTCAAGCTTTTATGGCTGTCAGGATGCCCATTGGGGAGATTCACTCACTCTATTTGTACTGGTGACTAGTGATGGACTTGGCTTCGGGCCTGGGTTCAGTCCAAACCTGGAAGTTATCTCACTTTGCTGGACATGATATATACAAGGGGGCAGGGCTTCTCATGACATGCTATGAGGAAGGCTGCTACAAGCGAAACGCGTTAGAATGATACAGTTGTGTTTTACATGTAGCTAATAAAGATTTGCATTTCTATGGGTGGCACTGAGTAGCAGGCTTAAGTTTACTACAAGTTGGTCATTTGAATGCAAGACACTCTAGCCAGAGCATTGATTTTCAGCCACAAGAAGCAGAATTTGTGGTTGAGTGTGGGTATTGTTTGTTTTTTTGGTTTTTACGACATTATTGATCTAATATGGGCACATGGCCATATTCATTAATCTCATTAGGTCAATGCCATGTGGCCATATTGGATCAATGATGTCGTGAGTATCACCACCCCCTTTATGCAAATCAGCTGCAGGATGGGGAATCTCCAGGTTCTCCAAAGCACATAGTGAGAGGAAATCCAAAAAGTTACAGTGACCCCCAGAACAAGAGGGAAGGGAAAAATCTTGTAATGAGGATATTTGTTCTGGGGGCAACTGTCTAAAAGGGGCATTTTCCTCACTTTGGGAGATGTCCACTAACTTCCTCTTCTGTCTCTGGGACAAGAAGTGAAGGAATATTTTCCCATTGGTACACAGACACTAGGAACCCTTTAATCTTACCAACTCTACCTGGAACATATGTTTAAGCTACAGTACACATACACTTTAAGAGGAGACCTATACTGAAAGAAATATATAGGCCACCAATGCTAACCTGTCCTAGTGTTAGTTACCTGGCTATCAAATGGCATGCATTAAAAGGGGGATCAACTCCAGAGATAAAACAATAATTCTCCCGCTCTACAAGACTCTGGTCCAGCCGCACCTGGAGTATGCTGTCCAGTTCTGGGCACCAGTCCTCAGGAGGGATGTACTGGAAATGGAGCGAGTACAAAGAAGGGCAACAAAGCTAATAAAGGGTCTGGAGGATCTTAGTTATGAGGAAAGGTTGCGAGCACTGAACTTATTCTCTCTGGAGAAGAGACGCTTGAGAGGGGATATGATTTCAATTTACAAATACCGTACTGGTGACCCCACAATAGGGATAAAACGTTTTCGCAGAAGAGAGTTTAATAAGACTCATGGCCACTCATTACAATTAGAAGAAAAGAGGTTTAACCTTAAACTACGTAGAGGGTTCTTTACTGTAAGAGCGGCAAGGATGTGGAATTCCCTTCCACAGGCGGTGGTCTCAGCGGGGAGCATTGATAGCTTCAAGAAACTATTAGATAATCACCTGAATGACCGCAACATACAGGGATATGTAATGTAATACTGACACATAATTACACACATAGGTTGGACTTGATGGACTTGCGTCTTTTTTCAACCTCACCTACTATGTAACTATGTAAAATGACATTCTGGCTTTAGTACTTCAAGTCGCTGACTCAAAACAAGCTGTGGTAGGTAGTGTCCGAAGTGGAGCTTGTATGCTGAGGAAACGTAGTCAGGCAGGTCAAGCCGGCAACAGATCAGTCAAAGCGGTACAAAATCGAAATCCAAAGAATGGTCAGGCAGGCGAAGGTCATACACAAGCTGGCGGTGAAGTACCAAATCAGCAGGCTGGAGAATGATCAAGAATTCAGGCAGAGGCTCAATACACAGTAGTCAAAATCACAGAACTATCAATACACCCAGGGAGCAAGTCCAAACAAACGGGTACTGAGTAACAGGAAATACTGGTATTTATGGGCTGCTTGATAGTACATTGTCTGCAGCTAGCAGCAGGTGGGGCTAGTGAGTTCAAGGCAATGCATCAAACTGGGAGAACATTGCAATAACTCCAGAGCTCCTCTGTGGCACAACAGGTAAGACTGCCGCTGTGGGACCAGGAACATCCTGGTTTGAAGACACCCAGGTACATGACACAAGCATGCATCAGACATTTAAATATTTGCTCCTGTTACAACCAATAGGTTGTACAGAGGATTAAAAAAAAAAAAAAAAACAGCAGTATGCTTCCATGATGTCACCAAAACTTTCTTTAACCACCAGCTGCCCGCCCACTGTCATATGACTGCGGGACGAGGCAGCTCTCGTTCTGGGCGGACGTCATATGACATGATCGCCCTCCCGAGCCACTAGGGGGCGCGCGCCGCGTCGCTCGGGACCCGATGCGCCGAATGGGATAGAAGCAGCTGAGAGAGCACAGCCCCGTGCACTGCCCCTCGGAGCCTGGAGGAAGCAGGGCCGATTCCCCTGTGGTGATTCTATTGGAGAAGAGCTGACTCTCGATAAAACCTGAGTCTACTCCAGTCTCCTTGCTGACCATCTCAGGATACTTCAAGCTGTTCCTGTCCATGCCTGTTTGATCTGGTGTAGCTGACATCCAGATCCATTGGTTCCGGTAAGAGTACCCATTCATTATATTTCTTCTGTGATATCTGCTGTTAACATCACACCTGATGTTCCCGATTGCCTACACGAAGATGCCTTCAACTTGATGTACACCTTTCTTCATTTGTGGTGTACACACCACCTTTTTTTCATTGACTTATTTGTGATTCACCACTCATTGGGACTTGTTTGTTTGTTGATCACATTTTGCATATGTGCATTTACATGTTTCCTCATATTTTATTATATTTTGGCTAGGGCTGGGAAAAAAAATCGATTTAAATCTTGAATCGAGTTGAGAGGTCAAATCGATTCAAAATTTAAGCAAATCGATTTTTTTAAATTTTTTTTTTTCACCGCGCCCGTCCCGAGGCGCTGCGGGCATGAGTTTTTAGGTGAGGCCGCGGCTTCGGCCTAGTCCGCGGCTACGGCCGGACGCCGCGGACTAGGCCGAAGCCGCGGCCTTGCCTAAAAACTCATGCCCGCAGAGCCTCCGGACCGGCGCGGTTTCCAAAAAAAAAAAAAAAACTCGATTCGAATCGTGAATCGAGGTTTTTTTTTAAGAGAATCGAAGATTTTTTTTTTAAGAAAATCTCCCAGCCCTAATTTTGGCCCACTTAGCTGTTTTACACAGTTTTCATTAGCGCTACATTTTCACCCACGTTTTGTTCACGAATTTTAGTCACATTCATATGTAGCTGCTTCATCTTTTTTCTCCATTTATTTTTTCCTTATTTTTTCGTATTAGCGCAATATTCTTTTTTGATTATAAAGTTAAATCATTCAGGAGAGGTTGTAAAACATCCTGTGTACATAAAGCCTTAGTGCAGTGCAGAGAATGTTTCTCCAGTCTTCAGAATTGCATGAAGACAATGATTCCTAAGCCGTGTCCCTGCAAAGAACTAAAACTTCTAAAGGGATCATGGAAGAAAAAGGGAGAGTCTAGCTCGGACTGAACTAAGGCAGGTCATACACGGTGCAAATTTCTTTCCTGCAACCACGGGAGAAGACAATTATAATCCAGCAGGCTGGTTGTATCCAAGTTGATCGATCGATCAACTTGGTACATTCAGCCTGCCCATAAAAGGTTACATTTTTGGCTGGTTCCCGCTGAAGAGGCCGAGATTTGAACTGTTTATTGCCAGTATAACTAGCACCAACTAGGAGGGGAGGAGGAAGGGAGATACCAAATCACGTATGTAAACAAGTTAGGAGGCAAAATACTACCATTAGATGTCCACATACATCAGATCAATGGTGACCTGTGTAAAGGTTAGCCTATCCCACCTCAACACCTCATAATGTTCAATACAGCAACATAAAATTACATTTAGGTGGGACAAAACATTAGGACTTGTATGTAACTACTTGAATATTCATAGCCTTCCAAAGACCTTCACTCTGTTTTGCAGGATCCTCCATTCATCAAAGAATTTAATGAAGTTCCTTGCACAGCCATTGGTGGCGCCTTAAGTCAACAGAAGGGTGTATGCTTGAAGAAGATCTCACCCTATTCTATGCAGACCATTCAACTTCGTATCTTGCAGTGCATTTAAGCCAACACTAGCAGGCAGCCTAACTGGTAGCATTTGCTGTGTCCCTGAGTTGTAGTCTGCAGTGATCATCAATCAAGCTTGCAAGAGGAGTGGGGAGACACTTTATGCCCGATTTGTACTTCACTTAAATTGGAATTCCCTGGATAGTCTAAGATAAAAAAGGTTTACATCATGAAGGGAGCAGCTGGAGGATACGTTGTTATTTTCTATTTACAAACCAAGTGAAGGCATAACATACACAGGGGCTATTGTTACATATACAATGCCTGCTCCAAAGGTCCCTACAAATTGAATTTGAGCAAATACTGATGCACGCACAGATAGCTTTGACTTAAGAACTCCATCTGACAAAAAGAAAGAGAAAAAATGGTTGTTATCCTTTAAATTATAATAGCTACTGCAGTTGTGTGACCTTCTCCCTTTCTGTGTAGTAAGACCTTACTGCTACCACTATAAACGGTTTTATAAAGCAGTTTCACCATGAAGAGCCATAGAATGTAAACATACCATACCATTTTCAGAAGGGCTCTTTCATGACACCAGTGGACAGAGCTATGAGAGCTGCCATTGCTGACTTGTTTACAAAGGTGCAAGTTCCAGGGCTATCGTCCTGATACTGGCTTTACTACCCAGTTGGTCACATGCTGCTCCTACCCAGGAGGTAGGGGAGTAGGTCATATGCTGCCCCTACCCAGTGTTCAAATCAAGTTTACAACTGATGATGAGATCTGCCATCAAAGTACAGAATTAATTATGATAAACAGCTCCCTCCCTAATAGAGAACCATGGCCACAGCTTTTTTGGCCACATTTCTCTTCTGGGTCACAAGAGTGCACTTATTTCTCCACTCCTGTGACCCAGATTCAGCCGACAGTGGGCTAAAGCCTGCTGTCAGCTGACGTCACAGAGTCAGTACAGGCTCTGCATTATCCTGACAACAATGTTGGGATCCACCCAGGTGCCTGACCGGCAGCTTGATCAGCCTCTCAGCATGCTGGTGAGAACCTGAGCCAACCGCTCTCACCTTCTCTGCATCCTGGCACACCAGTGAGCGCTGGAGGGGCAGAACAGAGAGCCAGTGACTGACAGTCACTGGCACTGCTGCCTGCTCAGTGAAGACCGAGAACCGAGTGATCACTCGGCCTTAAAGATCGTGGGGGACAGCCATATAAGGGAGTATGTATGTTAATATTTTGCTATCCCACACTTCTTTAACATTAAACAGAAGTGGAGAGCTAGGCAAAATTTTGAAGTAACAATGCAAGCAGCAATTTTTATAAATAAATAAATAAAAATATATATATATATATATATATATATATATATATATATACACACACATACATACATACATACATACATACATACATACACACACACACACACACACACACACACACACACACATTTTATATATAGCAATATGAAGAAGGAGGAGACATTGCTAGCAGAGATTAAGCTACTCAGAGCCAAGTATACCTAATCCATACCGCATCCATACTGCACTCTATACCGCATTATACCGAACCTTTTAGAGCATCTGAATCACATCTACCATGCATCTATATCAACCCTATACCACATTATACCAAACTTTTACTGCATCTGAACTATATCTACCTTTACCTTGCACTTGTACACTTGTGCACCTTGCACTTGTGCCAAGACTATACCATGCCTATACTGCATGCAGGTTAAATGGGACTGTAGTTAAGTGCAAAGACACCCCTGAAGGGGCCCCAACGATAGCCAGCAGAAGAAGCATTTCAAAAAGGACTGTCGCTCTCATAATAATTATTCTGCAAGCCCCATTTGTTCCCCAGCTTTTCCACTACTATCCTCCTTTCCTTTTGGACAGTACATATCTGGTCGGTCTAGGACTAGCCTTGCCGGCATAAATGCGCTCTGGTAGTATAGTTTCAGCACTCAGTAAATTAAACTTTACTACTGCTCACTGCTGCACTTGAGGTGAGCTTGCTACTGTTTATGCTGTTCTGCATGCCAAATGTCATCTTATGCCTAGTCCTTACTGTTGATCCATTTTATGCTTGCCTAGTTACCAAACCATATTGGATAACAATATATTCGCTTTCACTACCCTGTTTGGTGACGGTTTTCTTTCATATAGAACTACTATTGCGTACTAAGTATTACTTTCATCATTATTTCATCAATATCATTCTCTATGATATTGTATATTTGTACGCTCAACCTTTTGTGTCAGAGGGGCTGAGGTGCTTGATAAGGTCAAGGCAAAGAACAAAGGACCCATTCTATCCAGTGGCTCCTACGTGGGTAGCGATACATATATATCGTTTTAATTATGCTATCTCAAGAGGAACACGTAACATATATAAAAGTAGGTATTATCCCAGTTTAGCTTTCGAATTTAGTTTGGCCGTCAAACCGACTGCAGACAAGACCGATGCCTGTAATTACATTGGTAACAATACCATTGACAGATCAATTTCAGTTTTAGTCCATACACACAGTTTCCCTTTTTTATAATCTATCTGACCCTATGCTGAAATAAAATTGCACCTGGACTATTCAACTGATTGCAAAGACTCGCATTTTTTTATTTTTTAAATGATAAAACACGTTATACTTACAAGCTCTGTGCAATAGTCTTGCACAGAGCAGCCCACAGCAGACTTTTCTTGGGTCCCCCGCTGACAATTCTGGGTCCCCCCCCCTGCAGAGTGCCCACCATAGCCAGCCGTTTGCTATGGGGGCATTTGTGCAGGCACTTTCACCCCTTCCTGCCCAGGACAATTTTGAGCTTTCAGCGCTGTCGCACTTTGAATGACAGTGCGCGGTCATACAACACTGTACCCAAACTAAATTTTTAGCATTTTGTTCCCACAAATTGAGCTTTCTTTTGGTGGTATTTGATCGCCTCTGTGGTTTTTATTTTTTGCTAAACAAACTAAAAAAGACAGACATTTTTGAAAGAAAAAAAAACGATTTTCTTCGTTTCTGTTTTCTCCTTCACTGACGGGCACTGATGAGTTGGCACTGATAAGGTGGCACTGATGAGGAGGCGCTGATATGTAGAATTGATGGGCACTGACAGGCGGCATTGATGGGCACTGACAGGCGGCACTGATAGGTGGCAATGATGGGCACTGACAGGCGGCATTGATGGGCACTGACAGGCGGCACTGATAGGTGGCACTGATGGACACTAATAGATGGCACTGATTGGGCAGGTACTGACAGGTATTAAAGCTAGGCACTGATTGGCACTGTGATGAACACTGATTGGCACTTTATTAGACACTGGCAGGGGGTTATGATGGGGCACTGACTGGGTACCGATTGGCAGCTTATTGGTACATTTGATGGGGGCTGTGCTGATTGTCAGCACAGACCCGCTGATCGGCTCTCCCTGTCAGTGCGAACTGAGAAATGCCGTTTATCAGCACTTCCTGGTTCACGCGATGAACAGCTGTGATTGGTCACAGCTGATCACGTGGTAAGAAGCCTCTGTCAGGCGTCATACGACACCCAGTCAGAACCACTTCCCGGCTGTCAATCTGTTATAGGCTGGGCGGGAAGTGGTTAAGTACCGTAGCTCATCACCATTCCACGAGCGTGCACAATTTTAAAACGTGACAGATTAGGTATCTATTTACTCGGCGTAATATCATCTTTTACATTATACAAAAAAATTGGGCTAACTTCACTGTTTAGTTTTTTTGTAATTCATTGAAGTGTATTTCTTCCCCCCAAAAAAGTGTTTGAAAGACCGCTGCGCAAATACAGTGTGACATAAAATATTGCAACAACCGCCATTTTATTCTCTAGGCCTAGGGTCTCTGCTAAAAAAAAAAAATTATATATATATATATATATATATATATATATATATATATATATATATATATATATATATATATATATATATACACACATATATATATATATATAATATGTTTGGGGGGTCTAAGTAATTTTCTAGTAGTTAATATGGGGTGAGGAAGCCACCTGTCCAATAGCCAGACAACTTGTACCAACACCATTATAACACTATTGGCTAGTAATACCCAGCACTACCTATCCACTTTAGGAAACAACAAAACAAATCCAGCAGAAGTCACAAACATTTCAAAACACTACAGTTGAGTTGATAGTTAGCTTTAAATAACAGATCTAAGTTACTGCAGCCAATGCAAGCAAAAAGGTATGACCTATGAACTTACAACACACACAAAACTTTTTAGATAGCCACTATTTGTTTTAAACGGGGGACTTCAAGATCGCTTGCACTTTTTAACGTGCTGACAATTTAAGTCAATTTAAAAAAAAAAAATGCTATTACTTGAAATAAAATTTGCTATGAGATGACTGTAAACCTAGAAAAACAATCAAATCATATTAAAACTTGGAAACAGGAGGTAATAGACGCTGGGGAAATTTAAGATACTAGATTCATATTAATTCGGAAAGCTGTTGGAGAAAATAGAATGAGCTGTTTGCACAGGGGCAGGAGAAGATGACGAACGTTTTATCTGGAAAATTACTTAATCTTGTAAATTTCATTAATAAAAGAAATATGTTCTGCGCCCATCACAATCCTGCAAAGAATGCTTAATAGTTCGACTTGTGGAACTCAGAAAATCAATAACCTTACAGGTAACTTTTCCTCATTTTTAAAGCAGAAGCCCAGCAAAATAAAAATAAACAAACAAGTAAAAAAAATTACAGCCAATTAAATAAAATAAAAAAGTAGCTTTATTTCAATATTCACAAAATCAGGAGGACGTCCTGTGCAGTACTTTTTTCCACCACAAGTTGCTCGTAGTCTGATAGCAAGCATCACTTACTTCCAGGTCGTCGTGGATCTGCCCCAGCTTGCAAATCGACAATGAAAAGAAGAAGAAGCACAGCAAGGAGCTCATCCCTCTGTCATTCTGCACTATCAGCATAATTCTTTCCAGCACATGAACTGACTGGCTTCTTGTACTGCTTCTTCCTCTCACACTACAGCCCTGCTGTACAGAGACTGTGAGAGGCTGATATCAGGTCACATTCAGGTATTTGCACTACTTCCAGTTAAAAAAATTAATTTACAGATATATGAATTACTAATGAATATGAATTATTATTATTATTAATTACAGAGCTGCATTATTCTGTGTACATTCTATCTGTCCAAAGTTTAGCTTTATAGTAGAACAGCAGTTACGTTTTTGTTTTGTTTTTTGGCGCGTTTGGTTCTAATTCCTCTTCTTTCGCCTCTCTAGTCCAAAAGGCTAAAAAAAAAAAAAAAAGTCTGAAATTTTACCCAAAGTATGTTCACCCAAACAGGCGGAAAGTTCTTCAGTAATATCTAAGTGTTCATAACTTTCCTCTGCTCCGTATCAAACACTGGTGTCACACCCCCCCTGCTGGATGCTTCATAGGAATAAAATGTAGAACAGGGCAGGGAACACATGGCACCACTGCTATCCATAAAAGGAGGTAGAAATGGTCATCTGCAATGATGCACGCAGCCAAAGATTAGCTATATTCGTTGTTTTGTATACATTTTCTTTATTTTAAGATCAGGATTATCACATACCTTACCATTTGTTACAAAAAAAAAAAGTCTGTTGCTTACAGAGTTTAATAGCTCAAGCTGAAATTTAAGAGACTATTACACAATCTCTAAAAAAATACAGTGAACATTATGCCTCCTTCCACTATCTTGGCGCTAAAGGTATGTCAGGTTTCATACAATAAATATAGCTTGCACAATTGTAACAATAAATGTCATCACTGTGTAATATTAATAAAACAGCTGCTGCTTAAAATGCAAATGCATAAATATCAAAAAAAGGATAATAATAACAACAATTGCACAGATCCAAATCAGGTGCCTATAATTATTATAGCAGCGCTACTATCATAAAGTTTATGATCAGCTTTCATGTGTATATAGTACACATAAGTGGTAAGTAGTTGACAGATGATGGGAAAAAAGTCCCAGAAGCCTCAGATGGAAATCTTGCTATGTTGTAACTTTAAACACCCCACACCGCAGTCTGTGCATCACACTCCCCTTCGGGGTTTACACTCACCAGAGGGTTGTATACATCAGGCATGGATTGCTAAACCACAGCTCTCCTCAGCAACAAGGAAGGAGTCACAGCATATCCACCGGTTCATTGTGAAGGAATAGCTGTATGATGTATCCTGTCCTTCCTCACACTAATCTCAGTATGTAAGGGGCATTTTTTTTTTTTTTTTAGTTTAGTGGATGGAGTGTTAAAGGTCCAAACCCTCTGTCAGGTTATTCCGTCTGTGTCCCTGCGGGCAGATTTACTCCATTTGTCCGAATGACCACTGTCATTAGGGCAAGCCATAGATGATGCAATTTTCTTTTCTGCAGCCACAGGTTGCAGAGGAAAAAAAAAACAAAAAACACCCTATTCCCCATCAACACAGTCAGCGTTGATAGGGAATCCCTCCCACTGAGATATTGAGTTTCTCCAGCAGGGGGGCGTGGGAAGCCATCCCTGTCGGGAGAGCACAATGATTATTGCTAGTGGCTATAGCCGCTGGCAATAACCACATGCTGGAAATCCAACATGCTGGTTGTACCCAAGTCAATCGATCAATCGACTTGGGTACAATCAGCCTGCCCATTGATGATCGAATCTCAGAGTGTCCCTGCTGAACCGGCCAAGATTCAAACAATCTATGGTTGGCTTAGGACAGAAAGTGAGAGAAACTCCAAAATGTTAGAGTCGTCATCACGGCAAGAAGTGAAGGTGGGGACAAATATTGCAGCAGGAATTATCTAAGATAAAAATGAAAAAAGATGGAGCGCTAGAAACGCAGCTAGTGCGATATGGAAATAGTTCCAAGTAGGAAAAGTTAATTTACTGCTGAGACCAGACTTTAGGGGTTCTGGTCAGATAGATAGATAGATAGATAGATAGATAGATAGATAGATAGATAGATAGATAGATAGATAGATAGATAGATAGATAGATAGATAAATAGATAGATAGATAGATACGCCAATCTGAGTGCAGTATGTCAGTTAAAATTCAATGTTTAATAAAAGTAAGATCAACTCACATTTTGGCGAGATATAATAAGCATGGCATAAGTAGCTTGGGCTCCTGTAGTCCAGCTGGGCAGCCCTGGTGGTCAGCAGTTCCCGGCGGCTCCCAAGACTGAAGACGGTCACACAACAAGCACATCAGCGATGATGGACGAGAGGCGTGGCTGAGCTCGCGTTTGGAGCATGCATGCTCCTTCATCAGGCATATCTCTGATGAAGGAGCACCCATGCTCCGAACGCGAGCTCGAGCACGCCTCCTGTCTATCAACACTGACGTGCTTGTTGTGTGACTGTCTTCAGCCTCGGGAACCACCGGAGCTGCCGAGAACTGCTGAGTTGATCTTACTTTTATTAAACATTGAATTTTAACTGACATACTGCACTCAGAGTGGCGCCGCTCCTATCTCTCTCACCAGTATCCGAGATAACAGTTATCCTCCCTTTGGGTAAATGATTGCATCTCTGGGACAGTAAGTAAAGGGAAATCTCCCTGTGGTACACAGACAGCAAAATATAAACATGATAGAGATTTGAAAACGTTCCCAACTCTATCCAAAACGCCAAAAAACTAAAGTTTGGCCAAACCTACTAATATGGTGTTAGCCTCCTCCCTTTACGACTATACTAGCCTCCATTCTTCTAGGAAGCTTTCGTCACGATTTTGGAGCATGTCTGTGGGAAGTGGTTCATCTTTCTGCCAAAAAAGCATTTGTGAGGTCAGGTACTGATGTTGGATTAGAAGATGTAGCTCACAAGTTCCTCCACACCAAACTCATAAAAACATCTCTTTATGGAGCTGGCTTTATGTACAAGGGCACAGTCAGGCTAGAACAAATAAAAGGCCTTCAATCTGTTGGCACAAGGTTGGAAATGCGCAATGGTCGAAAATCTTTTTGTATGCCAAATCATTAAAATGTTTGTCCAACCAAAAGTTTTTTCTTGGTTTTAGATAAAATAGAGAAGGGTTCGACCCCCTGTCATGTTTTTACCGCAATTGGATTTATGAAAGGGGACCTAATTTTAGAGGTCTACTTTAAGGAAAACCTTTTACAAACCAGAGCAATTCAAAGAAGCATAACCAAAAAAAAAAAAGATACAAAAGCAGCAATTACCTTCAGTGGAAACCATATTTAACAATAATTAGTATTATTGTTTGTATAAAAATCTTGACTTTTCCTGTGTGTAACCTCACTGAACAACAGGAAGGGATGGCCCCATGTTCAACTTTTAACCATTTGTAGACCTGAAAGAGGTGTGCCCCAAAAGTTTTACTGACCTATGGCTTCTATCCACTTTCTGGAGGTGATAGTGATGTCACCTGGCCTCGACGCTCACTCGAAGGAATGATGGCATCTCAAAGTTCCTAGAGAATACATTCTAGCACATTGCTTAAGCCTCATACTCAATGGTCCTTTTCCCTCATCCCCTACAGCCATTCTGCCAGACCCAACTATCAAAAGGAGTTACTCTTGACACTACTGTATTAAAAGTACCTACAAACAGTATTTGAAGGCATTAATAAATTGGTTGTATTAGGTGATTTCCGTAAAGCGTTTGTAACGTCAAATGTTTTTCTTTAAAATACCAAACATGTTATATTTACCTGTTCTGTGTGAAGGTATTACACAGAGTGGCCCTAATCCTCCTCTTCTGGGGTCCGCCGCCAGCGCTCCTGGCTCCTCCACTTCTCTGTGTCCCACCCTAGAAAGCTGCTTCCTATAATGCAATACCTGTAGACTCCTTCTATAGACACAGACAACGAGGCTTGGCCTCACCCCCTACTTTCTTATCACAAGATTTGACTGACAGCAGCAGGAGCCAATGGCTCCCACTGCTCTCAGCAAAGTCTGTGAGAGCGGGGAGAAGAGGAGAGAGCCGATGCAGATGGGCACAGCATTGGATCGAGATTGGGCTCAGGTAAGGATAAGAGGGGAGAAAGGGGCGATACACATACTGAAACATTTTTAACCATAAAGCTGAATTCCAGAAATTCAGCACCATTGTTTAAAGCGCAGGCACAATATGAGTGAAGTCGAATTTGCTGCATGTCACCTCTGGGCTTTATCTCTATATCTCAAATGTGACAGGTTTATTGCACTACCGGTGAACACACTCTGGCTGAAGGAGGAGAAAAGCACACACGGCAGCTATGCCGCCCCTCCCCTCTGCTGCCCATTTACAGAAGTCTTTGTATTGTGTGAATACATTCACATAACACAAGGGCTTCTGTGAATGGGCAGAAGGGGTGGACATAGCAGCTCCAGCTCTTGAAGGAACTGAGACCACAGTGAGCAGAGTTGGAGCTGCAGAGGTCATCTTCCAATAAACCTGACAGATGTGAATAATAGAGATAAGTCTACAAGGTGGCAGGCGCCTCAATAGACTTAACTCATGGTATACCTGCAGATTTTACAAAGTAGTTGAATTCCTGGAATTCAGCTTTAATGTAGGGAATGAATTAAAGTGGTTTAAAACCTCAGACATTAAATTTGAACAAAGCACATATTTCTATAGTGTGTACTAGCCTCTCCAAAGCACTAATGCCCGGTACACATGAGCGGAAATTCCGCCAGCAAAAGTCCGATGAGAGCTTTTGGTCGGAAATTGCGACCGTGTGTATGCTCCATCGGAATTTTGCTGGCAGAATTCCAGCTAGCAAAAGACTGGGAGCAGTTCTCTATTTTTCGGTCGGAAAAAGTCGAAAATGCGTTTGTCTGTATGCAATTCGGACGCGCAAAAAAATTACACATGCTCGGAAACAATTCAACGCTCGGAAGCATAGAACTTAATTTTCTCGGCTCGTCATAGTGTTGTACGTCATCGCGTTCTTGACGGTCGAAAGTTCAGAGAACTTTTGTGTGATCGTGTGTATGCAAGCCAAGCTTGAGCGGAATTCCGTCGGAAAAACCATCCCAAGATTTTTCCGTCGGGAATTCCGCTCATGTGTACGGGGCATAAGTGTAATTTCTCTCTGCTGTCTCTTTCCATGAGTCACTTCTGACAAGTTTTCCTGACACCAAGAGGTAAAAAGGTGACAGGGGAAGGAGCTCCAGTACACAGCCTGTGATTGACAGCCTCCGCTCTGTTTCTGTGTGCTGTGTGAAGGGTGGAAGTGTGTCCCTTCCCTCCAATCAGCTCTTATGCCGCGTACACACGGTCGGACTTTTCGTCTACAAAAGTCCGACGGACGCCGACGGACTAAAGCTGGCTGACAATCCGATCGTGTGTGGGCTTCCCCGGACTTTCAGCGGACTTTTCCAGCCTCAAATCTGACGGACTTTAGATTTGAAACATGCTTCAAATCTTTACGTCGTAACTACGCCGGACCCAGAAATCTGCTCGTCTGTGTGCTAGTCCGACGGACAAAAACCCACGCTAGGGCAGCTATTGGCTACTGGCTATCAACTTCCTTATTTTAGTCCGGTGTACGTCATCACGTACGAATCCGTCTGACTTTTGTGTGATCGTATCTAGGCAAGTCCGTTTGTAAGAAAGTCTGCCGCAAGTCCGACAAAAGTCCGTCGAAAGTCTGTCGGACAGGCTGTCGGACTTTTGTAGACGAAAAGTCCGACCGTGTGTACGCGGCATTAGAGCTTTGTGCAGCATGTAACTGCAGCTCCCCGCCCCGGTTTTGTGAGTCTGTAAAAAGTCCTTTTTCATCTCTGAGTTTCACAAGGATGTACAGGACAAATGGCTGCAAATAAACAGGCACAACTTTTGAAGGAGCATTTGTTTCACTTCTGTGGTCAATTGGTGTAGTCAATTCACTGGGTATAGGTAAGGGTTTGCCAACCTAATTAAGGTAAGAATGTTTAGGCTTTACAACCACTTTAATGTGCAAATCCAAAGAGTTTCCTTAATTAACCCTTAAGCCAGCCACACACAGTTCAAAATTTGGTCAGTTCAGCAGGTACCAGCCGAATTTCGATCCATCCAAGGGCAGGCTGATTATATTGACGTCAACCTATCAATCAAATTCAGTAAAACCAGCATGCTGGGTTTTTTCATATGATTACTACCGCCGGCTATAACCAGCAGCAGTAATCCTTGTATTCTGATGGCAGGGAAACCTCCAGAATACAAAAGCGCAGCGGGAGGGATTCCGCCATCAACACTGAGGGTCTATGCACACTGGACTTAAAAAACACTGCTTCTACAGGAGTTTTGGGTTTTGCCAGTAGAAGCAGCCCAATATTATCCCATTGGGTTGATTTACGAAAGGCAAAATATACTGTGTACTGCACGTGCACTTGCTCCGAAGCTTAGTAAATGAGGTAAAACATTACTTTGTAAAGAATATTCAATCACATGTAAGGAAAATAAAAAACAGCATTTTTGTTTGTACATGATTGGACGATAGAAACCAGCAGAGCTTCCCCTCATTTAAGCGCTCCCCCTCTAGAGCAAATGTATTTAAAGTGCAATTCAATATTTGCCTTTAGTATGTGTTCATGAACATTAGTGTTTAGAGGCAGAAAAAAAAACCTTCTGGTTTGCATTCTTGTGAGTTTTCTGGCAGAATAAAAATACTAAAAAGAGAAGTATGGGGTTTGTTCGTTTTCCCTTTTATGCTTACCTAGGTGGATGCAGCATCCGTCTGTCCCCCGCCGCCTCTGCACTGTGAGCCGAGCTCGGTTCTCACAGATCTCAGAGTGAAGAGCTGCTGCCTGTCATTCAGCAGCTCTCGCTACTCTGCTCCTCCACGCTCACTGGAGCGCAGAGCTGTGGAGGGGCGGGGAGCGGCCCTCTCAGGCTCTCAGCGGCTCGCTGAGAGGCTGAGATAGGCATCAGTCCAGGCACCTGGCGGATCCAGACATTGTTGTAATGACGCGGTGCCTGGTCTGATTCCAGTGACATCAGCAGAGAATGGTCTTCAGTCCACTCTCTGCTGAAAACAGGTTACAGGAGTGCAAAACAAATTGCACTCCTGTGACCCATAGGAGAAGCCCAGCCAAACGAGCTTATGAGTTATTTTTTTCTGCCAACTGGCTTGTTTTTTTGTTTTTTTTTTTAAGCCCAGTGTGCATGGACCCTGAATGTGTTTAAGAGGGAATCAAATTTATTTTCTTTCCTTAAAGCGGAGTTCCACCCAAATTTTGAACAATATCTGTATGTATTCTCTTCCTTGCCTAGATGCTGACATGCCGTTTAAAAAAATTTAAATCGCCGTAATTACCTTTTATTTTTCTATTCTTCTTTGCACTTCCTGGTTCTCCTCCCGTGGGAGTAGGTGTGTTTCTAGCCTCTCCCAGACTCCTGGGAGCTAGTCTCAGGCTTCCCAGGATGCCACTGAGCATGTGCGGGAACGAGCGGTGAATGCTGGGAGCACAGCATTCACCACATCCAGGAAATAAATGCTTGTGGGCTTCAAATGCCCACAATGAAGATGGAAACCGCCTGCAGTGAATAATATAAGTTATTCTTTCAGACGAAATCTGACACAGGCGGACATATTACACACAATATGTGAGTATGTAATGCTGAGAAGAAAAGTTTGTAAATGAACTCAAAAAAAAAAAAAAAAAGGATAGATAGGTGGACCCCCGCTTTAAAACCCATGGTTGAAGAAAAGAAAATAGCTTAAAGTGATTGTAAACGATCACCTTGTAAAACAGCCCATTCAGTTTAAAATAGAAATGTAATGCAAAACATTTTTTTATACATATTAAAAAAGCATTGTAAATACCTTTTTTTCTTTTTTTTTTTATAAGTGATCCCATTCCCTCTGTTCTCAGCTGCATAAGCTGGGGAGAGGAGAAGCAGCAGCACACTGAGCTTCCCAGTATATGGCTAAGCAGCAAGGGGGGCGTGTCAGGACAACTTGGATCATTGGAGGAGAGTACACTGAGTTCCCAGCATAGCTAAAGAACTGACCACAGTGTGCTCTCCTGCTTAGTGTGGTCAGTTTTTCATAGGAAAGCAAGGGGACTGCCAGGGATTTCACATAAAGGAAACAATACAAAGAGGACAGGATACTTTCTCATACAAGTACATGGTACAGCAGGCACGCATCAGGAATATGAAATGTTGGGGTAACAAACACTTTAGGGCCCTTTTACACTGGGGCGGGGGCAGCGTCGGCGGTAAAGCGACGCTATTGTAAGCGGCGCTTTACCAACGGTATTCGGCCGCTAGCGGGGCGGTTTTACCCCCGCTACCGGCCGAGAAAGGGTTAAAAACCACCGCAAAGCGCCTCTGCAGAGGCGTTTTGCTGACGGTATAGCTGCACTGTCCCACTGATTTCAATGGGCAGGAGTGGTGAAGGAGCTGTATACACTCCGCTCCTTCACCGCTCCGAAGATGCTGCTAGCAGGACTTTTTTTTCCCATCCTGCTAGCGCACCGCTCCAGTGTGAAAGCCCTCGGGGCTTTCACACTGGAATCAAAGCAGTGGCACTTTCGGGTCGGTTTGCAGGCGCTATTATTAGCACAATAGCGCCTGCAAACCGCCCCAGTGTGAAAGGGCCCTAATGTATGTTCAGCCTTAGTAACCCTCATTAGCCCTAATTAACTGCTTACTCCCCTCCCCCCTCTCTATTTTATATTGTTTTTGTATACAAAACTTTTGTTTCTTTTTGCAGCACCACAATATAAAAATAATAATAATAATAATAATAATAATAATAATAATAATAATAATAATAATAATAATAATAATAATAATATAAAATAATAATACACAAAATTGAAAAAAAAAAAAATCTTTATTTCATTTGTAATTAACGTTGCCAAACTTTGCACCAAAACATAATTTTATAGTGTCATTATAATATAAACAAAAGAAATTATTCACTAAATATAATCTCTGTGATGCTCATACCACCGACCTACATGTGAACCTAACTGTCCGCATTTCCTGTGAAACCACACATACAACAATAGATATCATATATATCTCAACAAAAAGAGAAAAAACAGAAAGCAATAAAAAATCTTCCATAAGAACTACAAAGCTCAGCAAGCCCTATATAAACTGAACAATACATTTGCCATCTGGGCACTGTTGTTTTGTATTGTGCTGTAAACTGGAAAAAAAAATTTCAATAAAAATGACCCGATGTTAAAAAATAAAATAAAATAAAGCAAAATTATAAGCTATACATAGAAATTATAGAATAAAATACTTTTTCTCAATAGGCTCGCTAGGATTTGACAAAAAAAAAAAAAAAAAAAAACAGAAAAACAAAAAACACAATTTTTTTTTTTACTTTAATTTTTTTGCACAAAAAACAAACAATATTTTGTATGTACTACCTTGGTATCATAAGTAATGAAAAGGTTATTGCTGGATCAATTGGTATACAAAATGCAAAAAAAATGTTTTATAAAAATGTAAAAACTGCTCTATATGGGTATACAGGTGAGAGCAGAAGCGGTTAAAACAGATGTAAACCCTAAATGAATATTATTTGTTATGCTTCAGCACTGCAAATTTTAAACAATGGCCATTTTATATTTTAATGAAATACTATTTTCATCTATTTTCTATCCTTTGTTGCAGCTTAGTGTTGTGCATCTCTTGCAGCCTCTTTGCAACCACTTCCTTTCTACATGCACTCCAGTTTTGACCGCATGGCATTTCTCAAGATGGGTTCCCTGATGGTGCCAAAAATCCACCATGCCTGCATAATTTCTACCGTCAAAGGCCAATGTGACTGGATAACAACACAAGAGCACAATAAGAGAGATGGGGACAGAGCGTTGTCACCATATAACGTGAAGTTCCTGAACAAGGACCTTCACAGCAAAATCACAAGATATTATTTTATTGAAATCTGCAGATTTTGAAAACATTAAAACATTACTTTTGAAATGACATTAATATAATAAAGTTTATAAGACATTTTAGTGATTGGGTTTACAGCGAGTCAGTATGAGCATGTAACCTTAGCTGCCTATATCTGTGGATTTTGAGTAATAGTAGCAAATAACAAATTTGCCAACAATTACAGATACTGTATAACCACCTACCAGCACTAAATACATAAAACTCACATCGCAGTGGAAAAAAAAAAACAAAAAAACTATTCTTCAGAAATAAACCCTATGCAAGCATGATATTGACTTCTTGGTCACTCTCAAATTAAACTCAATGAATACATTTCTAGGTGGAAGCAGAGCAATATTTTTCCACTGTGCACAGCCACTGAACACCCAGCAGTCACGGTATGAATTTTACAGCCCTGGGGCAGAAGGCTGGAAAGCTTCTTTTATAACGCAGAGCTTGGCCAGATCGAGAAGGTGGTGGGATGTATCAATACCACTGCCATTTTTTTGTTCCACTTGCTGGTTTTCCTGTCAGAGAGAACATCAAACATGGTTGCGTGAAGTTTAACATCACTATTCAGGACATTAGACCTAATGTAGTTGAAATTATGGACACAGAACCCTAGGCTGGAGGAAGGGGAAATGCAAGAGGAAGAAAAAAAAAAAAAAATGAACGCTGTAATGTACAAAACTTCCCAAGAGCGCTTAGAAATGCTTTAACCACCCCGCATCAAAAATCGTCATGCAACAGAATTTACTCTGGAAAAATTGAATGTTTGCTAAATCAAATTCACACGAGAGCGAGTTTATTAAACATTGTTTCTGTTTTTTTATCTTTTTTTTAGAAAAATTATTAGCTATTATGTACAAATGAAATCCTAACTTTAAGTTAAGCAAACAGAACACAACAAAACCAATAAGGCCTTAAGCGGAACTACGCTCAAACGAGAACTCTACTGCTACCTGCATATCCTATTAAGAGTCTCTTGAAAGCCTACCCAGCTGGGACTCATTTCCTGTGTAAGTTCAATGTCGGATGGCATAAGGAAGATGTCAAATGCATCCCCCTACCTGAAAGCAAAGAGTATTTCACAGGGGTTTTAACAGAGCAACAGGGGAAGAGGGCAAAAGGTGCGTAAAAGTAGGTAATATGTGTCCTCGGGAGGACCTCTCTTAAGGACAGACCATCTCACCAAATACCATCCCCTCTGCCTGAGGGAATACCACTTCGTCCTATACCACCCTCTCCTCCTGAGGAGACCCTGCTCAACCCAATACCATCCCTTCCTCTTGAGGAGGGCCCGTCTCACCTAATACCATCCCTTCCACCTGAGGAGATACCATCTTCTCCTATACCAGTGATGGTGAACCTTGGCCCCCCCAGATGTTTTGGAACTACATTTAGCATGATGATCATGCACTCTGCAGTGTAGTTGAGCATCATGGGAAATGTAGTTCCAAAACATCTGGGGTGCCAAGGTACTGCCCTATACCATCTTCTCCACCTGACGAGACCCCATGTCACCTTATATAAGACCTTCCACCTAAGGAGACCCATCTCGCCTAATACTATCCCCTACACCTGAGGAGGCCCCTCCACATATAATACTATCCCCTACACCTGAGGAGACCCCCTCGTCATATAATACTATCCCCTCCACCTGAGGAGACTCTGCTCCACCTAATACCATCCCTTCCATCTGAGGAGACCCTGCTTCATTTAATACCATCCCTCCACTTGAGGAGAGCCTGCCTTACCTAATATTATCGCCTGCACCTGAGGAGATCCCATCTTCCCTTTTATCACCCCCCCCCCCACCTGACAAGACCCCCAAGTCACCTAATACCTTGCCCTCCATCTGAGGAGGCCCAACCTCTACTAATACCATTTCCTCCACCTGAGGAGATCCCATTTCTCCGGATACCATTTCCTCCACCTGAGTAGATACCACCTCACCTAATACTGACCCTTCTATCTGAAGAGACCCACCTCACCTAATACCACCCCCTCCTTCTAAACAGACCCAAAAACTATTCTAATATCATCCCCTCTACCTAAAGAGACACCACCTGAGTCCTGACCCATCCCTTCCTTCCACCTGAGGGGAAAAAATAAAAATGGGTCAGGATGGGCTTTCACTTTGCTATGGCTGATCAAAGGTACAAAATCTCTTTAACCAAATGACTTTGGACGTACGCTGTACAGCCTAACCAAGTTAAAGTACCTTAAGCCAAAAGAAAAAATCTATCCAGATGGCGGACAGAGTGAGGAAGAGCACATCGAAGATGAATATAACTGGGTCAGTGGGGAAGGTGGGTTGGCATGAGCTTTTGAGGTAACCTTTCACTGCCCTGAAAAGACAAATTGATAGATTCCCTTTAAAAATCCAAATTAAAGGTGTTTGAAAAAATATACAGACAAAAGAGAGAAATCTGAAGTTCCTTAGCCACTGATGCAAAAGCTACGCAAAAGCTCACAACAGACTGCACTGGCTATTTAAAAAAATATATATATAAAAACCATGCCCCCGAGGCTTCATCTCCACCAATATTTTGATTGTTGTCAAGACAAATTTCTTCCCGTCGACGAGATGAAAATAATGTTTATTTCTGCATTTTGATTAGAGCACATCTCAATTAAAATGCAGCTGATTTTATTTCACACGTCCCGCCGCCAACGAGCTCGTCCTTTAATCTGCGCTAATAGGCTCTGGCACTCTCAGCTTCCCGCTTTCAAACGAATGGCAGGCCTTGTCCGGTCGCATAACGCTGCGGCGCGTTTTCTCGGGTGCCTAGGGAAATGTGACCGTTTTATTTCAGAGATGTGTTAATAGGCTGGATTTACTAATTAATGAATAAACAGCACCGCTTCTAAAAAAAAAAAAAAAATACGAAGGGAAATAGGAAACGCTGAAAGGCCCAAGGATAAATAATTTCAATCTAATAATTAGCAACTGCAAAAAAAATACACACAAGTGAACGGGAAGAATTTAACCAAGAACATGCATCAGAAAGATATATTGCCTATTGTTTTGTTATTCACTTAACCATTTGCTTACTGGGCACTTAAACTACCCTCCTGGCCAGACCAATTTTCAGCTTTCAGCGCTGACGCACTTTGAATGACAATTGCGCGGTCATACAACACTGTACCCAAATGAAATTTTTTATCACAAATAGAGCTTTCTTTTGGTGGTATTTAATCACAGCTGGGATTTTTATTTTTTGCTAAACAAACAAAAAAGGATGGAAAATTTTGAAAAAAAAAAAAAAAAAAAAATCATGTTTCATGTTATAAAATTTTACAAACAGGTAATTTTTATCCTTCATTGATATGCGCGGATGAGGCGGCACTGGTGGGCATTGATAGGCTGCACTGATAGGCACAGTTAAGGCGTCACTGATAGGCACACATAAGGCGGCACTGATGGGGACAGATAAGGCGGTACTGATGGCCACTAATAAGATGGCCTTGATGGGACCTGATAGGTACCACTGATAGATACAACTGATGGGCACTGATAGGTGGCACTGATGGGCACTGGTAGGTGACACTGATAGGTGACACTGATGGGCATCACTGTTGATGAGGCACTGATTGTAGGCACTAAAAGATGGCACTGTGGGCACTGATAGGTGGCACTGTGAGCACTGATAGGCGGCACTGTTGTCTAATGTTAGGTGGCACTGGCAGGTGGCACAGGTGAGCACTGAAGAGCTGGCGGCAGCTCTCCGTGATTGGGACTGATGTCCCTCTCACAGCCGCCGATCAGCTTTTTTTTTCTCCCCATGCTGTCAGCGCGAGGAGAAAAAAAATAGCCGATTACTGGCTCTGTTTACATCACGTGATCAGCTGTCATTGGCTGACAGCTGATCACGTGGTAAGGGGTCGGGATCGACCCTGTACTCCGATCTGGGATCTGGGATCCAGAGAGTCTAAGACTCGCTTATCACAGATCACGCCACGCGTGTCCTGCAGGAGGAGCGCAGGCCGCTCGGAGAGGACATCAATAGACGTACTCCCGGCAAAGCATGTCTGCGCTGTAGCCGTCATTCGGCTATAGCGCAGATCTGAAGAAGTTAAAGGGTTTAAATCAGAACTCAAGTGTTTTTTATATATATATATATATATATATATATATATATATATATATATATATATATATATATATATATATATATATATATATATATATATATATATATATATATATATATATAAATAAAATCTCTGCTGTCTTTGATACGGTTGACCACCCCCTCCTCCTCAAAAAACTCCACGCCTTTGGTCTCCGTGACTGTACTCTTCGCTGGGTCTCTTCCTACTTATCCAACTGCACCTTTATCGTTTCCTACAACTCTACTTCCTCTTCTCCTCTTCCGTTTTCAGTTGGGGTCCCCCAAGGTTCTGTTCTTGGACCACTCCTATTTTCAATCTACACCTCCTCCCTGGGTCAGCTGATAGCTTCCCATGGCTTCCAATACCACCTCTATTCTGAAGACACCCAAATCTATTTCTCTACCCCTCAGCTCACTCCCTCTGTCTCCTCACGTATCACTAATTTACTATCAGATATATCAGTCTGGATGTCACACCACTTCCTCAAACTCAATCTATCCAAACCCGAACTTGTAATTTTTCCTCCAACATATGCCCCTTCCCCTGATCTCTCTGTCAAAATCGATGGCACTATAAGCCCATCCCCACATGCCAAGGTTCTAGGTGTAGTCCTGGACTCCGAACTCTCCTTTAAGCACCATGTCCAGTCACTGTCCAAATCCTGCCGCCTCAACCTCCGCAACATCTCCAAAATAAGCCCCTTTCTAACCAATGACACAACAAAGCTCTTAATTCACTCGCTGGTCATCTCTCGCCTCGACTACTGCAACTCCCTTCTCACCCCCCACAGTGATTACCTTTGGTTTCCACTTGACCCTCCTTTCTAGATTGTAAGCTCTAAGGAGCAGGGCCCTCTGACCCCTTTCTGTATTGTAAGTGTACTGTCTGCCCTCATGTTATAAAGCACTGCGTAAACTGTTGGCGCTATATATAAAAAAAAAAAAAAAAATTATATATATATATATATATATATATATATATATATATATATATATATATATATATATATATATATATATATATATATATATATATATATATATATATATATATATATATATATACACATACACATACACATACACATACACATACACACACACACACACACACACACCGCACATACACACTATATTACTGAAAGTATTGGGACGCCTGCCTTTACACGCACATGAACTTTAATGGCATCCCAGTCCTAGACCGAAGAGTTCAATATTGCGTTGGCCCACCCTTTGCAGCTATACCAGCTTCAACTCTTCTGGGAAGGCCGTGAACAAGGTTTAGGAATGTGTCTATGGAAATGTATGATCATTCTTCCAGAAGCGCATTCGTGAGGTCAGGCACTGATGTGGACGAGAAAGCCTGGAACGCAGTCTCCACTATAATTTATTCCAAAGGTGTTCTATTGGCAGGACTTTGTGCAGGCCAGTCAAGTTTCTCCACCCCAAACTCGCTCATCCAGGTCTTTATGGACCTTGCTTTGTGCACTGGTCCAAATCATTTCATGGAGAGGGGATTATGGTGTGGGGTTGTTTTTCAGGGTTTGGACTAATTTCAGTAAATGGAACTCCTAAGGCGTCAGCATACCAACACATTTTGGACAATTTCATGCTCCCAACTTTGTGAGAACAGTTTGGGGATGGCCCCTGGGTCCTGACTTCAGACTGATAGAACACGCAAGCCAGGCCTTCTCGTCCATATCAGTGCCTGACCTCACAAACACGTTTCTGGAAGAATGGTCAAACATTCCCATAGACTCCTAAACCTTGTGGACAGCTATCCCAGAAGAGTTGAAGCTGTTATAGCTGCAAAGGGTGGGCCAACTCAATATTGAACCCTATGGACTAAGACTGGCATGCCATTAAAGTTCATATGTGTGTAAAGGCAGGCGTCCCAATACCTTTGGTAGAATATTGCCCCATTGTTGAGATAAGGGGAAGGAATACTGCCTCATCATTGGTGTCAGTGGGAGGAATAGTGATGCATTGTTTATATCAGGGCAAGGAATAGTGATCCATCATTCGTGTCAGTAGGAAGACTAGTCCCCCTTTGTTGGGGTTAGTGGTAGTAACAGTGCCCTATTGTTGGTATCAGTGACAGGAATTATGCCCCACTGTTGTAGAAGGAAAAGTGCCTTGTATCCCTGGGAGGAATAGTGTCACAACGGCCTGATAAAGGCAAGCAAAGGGCCACGGTCTCAAAAAAGGAGACCACTGCCTTTGATGATTTTACAATGCAAATATACAGCTTTGAGGCTCATGGCACAGAAGTGCTTAGGTCAGGGGTGTCCAAACTTTTTTCAAAGGGGGCCAGATTTGATGACATTCTTTAAACCATTAAAATTCGGTCTAATGCCCTGTACACACTATCGGACATTTCGACAACAAAACTCATGGATTTTTTTCGACCGATGTTGGCGCAAACTTCTCTTGCATACACACGGTCTTGTCGGAAATTCCGAACGTCAATAATGCGGTGACGTACGACGAGCCGAGAAAAAGGAAGTTCAATAGCCAGTGTGGCTCTTCTGCTTGATTCTGTGCATGCGTGGAACTTTGTGCGTCGGAATTGTGTACACACGATCGGATTTTCCGACAACGGATTTTGTTGTCGGAAAATTTGAGATCCAGATCTCAAATTTTGTGTGACGGAAATTCCGATGGAAAATGTCTGATGGAGCCTACACACGGTCGGAATTTCCGACAACAAGCTCCCATCGAACATTTTCCTGTCGGAAGATCCAACCATGTGTACGGGGCATAAGTGTGTTCGTCCAAGCACAAATACACTGCCCAACAAGAATTCTCTTGCCTTTGTGGCTGTGTGTGGTGAAGAGATGAGCTCGGGCGTGTTTTTTGGATATACCATATTTATCGGCTTATAACACGCACCTTATCTTTAAAAAGGAAATTTCAGGAAAAAATCTTGAATTTTAAAGAACTGTGAAGCAAAATAAGGGTCAGTGCCCATGAATGCAGCCTAATCAGTGCCCATCTGCATCCTCACAAGTGCCATGAATGCAGCACCCCCCTTGCCATTAATGCAGCACCCCCCTTGCCATGAATAAAGCACCCACGTTGCCATGAATATAAATGGGCCCCTAAATCTCAGGAGGTCCTTGTGTAGATACACAGTCTGCACAAAGAGTTCTGCCCCTGATCATGACTATGCATGCATACATCATACAAAGTGAGTTTGCTTTGCACTTACAGCTATGTACCTGGTATATGTTTCATACGCTTTTTCTCAGGAATGTATGAATAATTCTACTACAAATGTGAATTTGCATCTTGCATTAAAACCAGTGACTCATTCTTTAGAGAAATGGCTTTATAAAATTGTGCGTTCCCGAAAAATACAGTGTAATGATAACCTGCCATATTTTTCTGTCCATAAGACACACTTTTTCTCCCCCAAAAAATGGGGGGAAATGTCTGTGCATCTTATGAAGCGAATATTGACCAGGACCACCATCCACCGCCGCCGCTGTATTACATACTGGCAGAGGAGAGAGGAGAGACATCCCAGGTCTCCTGGGAGTGCCGGGTGATCTCCAGCCTGGGCCTGTCACTCAGCCACAGTACGGAGTACGGAGTATGGCCGTGGCTGCCGCTTGGGCTGCTGTCTCCTGTGACAGGCGGATTGGATGTGATGACTTCCTCGCATAGGAATGCCAGTCTGTGCAAGGTGGTCAGGCTGTATTTCATGGGACAGGTAAGGCTGCATTTTATGGCACTGATCAGGCTGAATTTCATGGCACTAGTAAGGCTGCATATTATGGCACAGGTCAGGCTGAATTTCATGGCACTAGTAAGGCTGCATATTATGGCACAGGTCAGGCTGAATTTCATGGCACTAGTAAGGCTGCATTTTATGGCACAGGTCAGGTTGCTTTTTCTGGCACTGGTCAGGCTGCATTTTATGGCACTGGTCAGGCTGCATTTTATGGGCACTGGTCAGGCTGCATTTTATGGGCACTGGTCAGGCTGCATTTTATGGGCACTGGTCAGGCTGCATTTTATGGGCACAGGTCAGGCTGAATTTCATAGCACTAGTAAGGCTGCATTTTATGGCACAGGTCAGGCTGCTTTTTCTGGCACTGGTCAGGCTTAATTTTATGGCACTGGTCAGGCTGCATTTTATGGGCACTGGTCAGGCTGCATTTTAAGGGCACTGGTCAGGCTGCATTTTATGGGCACTGGTCAGGCTGCATTTTATGGGCACAGGTCAGGCTGAATTTCATAGCACTAGTAAGGCTGCATTTTATGGCACAGGTCAGGCTGCTTTTTCTGGCACTGGTCAGGCTTAATTTTATGGCACTGGTCAGGCTGCATTTTATGGGCACTGGTCAGGCTGCATTTTAAGGGCACTGGTCAGGCTGCATTTTAAGGGCACTGGTCAGGCTGCATTTTATGGGCACTGGTCAGGCTGCATTTTATGGGCACTGGTAATTTTAGTACACCATTTGGTTCAGAATTTTTTTTTCTTGTTTTCCTCCTCTAAAACCTAGGTGCGTCTTATGGTCAGGTGCATCTTATGGAGCGAATAATACGGTAGACACAAATGAGATTTGCTTCCAGCAGCTAACTAAAGCTGCCATAGCCCACTCTCAAAATCTGGTACCAAACCTTCGAGCCTGACCAGAGTTTCCTGCCTAGGTGCTTACTCAGGCCCATGATGGAAACATTGTGTTAGTTAAATGGTTCAGTTTATTACTTTCTTCTGTGCTGCCCACTAGCCTCTTTCTCTTTATGTAATTTTTTTCTGATCTTTTATAATGGATCTGGTTGTTGGGAATGTCAAATGTGGTCACAGTAATTTTTAAGAAGCCTATAGGGAGTACTGGTAACCAAGGGGGCAAAAATGGCAGTTATTACTAGCATAAGCACTGGTGGAACTATAGGAACCTCACTCAAGTTATCAACTAAAGCTAAATTGGCTTGATTTCCTCATAATCAACCATTTTGCCCTGCTCTCCTCTCAGTCATTCTTACTAGTGCTTTTAAATGTCCATTATCAATGCTGCTTACTATGTCTCTGCTATGTTTTGCCATCTCCCTTTCTACCTCACTGATATCTTGGCATGTCTTTGCATACCCCTGCAGCTTGTATCAGTCCTCCACTTATGCCCGATGTCGTCCTTTGTTCTCTAGTATTTAATGATTCCTTTAAATACGTCCCAGGTCGGGAGCTCAAATAGTTTAGCGTTAGGGATTGAATGTTGCAAAGGTACTTGATAGGTATGGTGTCACATGCATTTACAATTGTATGCAATACATTCCTCTGTTTTTAACCTAAATGTGTTGTTACAGTACTCCCAGGTGACATGGGCTAAACCAAAGTGAGGAGTCTAAGTGACAGTTGGTATTCACCAGAGCAGCCTTCAAGAGGTGATGGGCTGAAAACCTTATTGGTCTCTCTCTGGTTTTCTTTGCTGCAAATTGGCCCCAAGTTGCAGTTCTCAGGATCGCCCCACTAAGGGGTTGCTGAACAGAAGGGCTAGAACTTGGAGATTGTTAATAAGGCGTCAGACAATAAAGTGGTCAGGTCAAGGCAAGCAGGCAAGAGGGTAGTCAGGTTCAGGCAAAGCTTGAGGCAGGTGACAGGCAAGAGAATAGTTCGGTCCAGGTAGAGGTCGAGGCAGGTATCAGGCAAAAGAGTATTCAGGTCCAGGCAAAGTTTGAGGAAGGTGGCAGGAAAGAAAGTCATCAGGTCCAAGCAGAGGTCAAGGCAGGTGGCAGAAAAGAAAGTAGTCAGGTTCAATCACAGGTCAAGGAAGGTGGCAGGGAAAAAAAAGCAGTCAGGTCCAAGCACAGGTTAAGGCATGCGACAGGCAAGTGACAATTGTAGGTCAAGGCAGGCAAAAGGCAAAACAGATTTGTAAATTCAGGCAATCCAGGTTAGCAATAGGCAGGCGACAGCAGGTTTGGTATTACAGCAATCTAACTCCAGGGTACCTGGTAATAAGACATAGCACCAGCCACTTCAAAGGATGCAGCTTAAATAACTTCCTGGTCAGAACACATGCCCAGTATTGTCAACACGTGCTGATGCACACAGGAAAAAGGTACCCTTGGACACCTCAAAATCCTGAGAGGTCCTGAGACTCCTGTAGATCCAGGAATCCTGGACCTACCATAACATGTGTAAACAGCTCAAATAGCAATTTTTATGTTGACTAGCTTAGATCAAGTGGTGGGAAAATGTTTCTATTGTTCAGCACAAAACAAAGTTAACTTAGCCCTAAACATAAACTAACCATCTGAATAAACAGGTGATCTTCAAACATTAATTTATCTAATGGTTGTTCAAACAAAAGATCTTTCTTAGATGGACAATCACCACAATCATCAATCTGTAAAGCTTAAAGTGGATGTAAACCCAATGTCATCCTTTCTAAACTACTGCCATAGGGGTTATCTATAAGGATATAATGCCTCCTGCATGTATCTTTACCTGCCAAAAGTCTCCCCTCTGTCTGTTATGAGAAAAACTGCAGATTCTGTGGGTGGGTCTGTTGTCTGGAGCTCGGTGGGAGGAGTCGTGATGTCAGTAGACTCCCCGCCCACCTCTACACTCCCCTTGTCAATATGCATTTTCTCCTTTGTATTTCTTACACTGAACTTCTGCTATGATCTCTAACATCCAGTGAAAAGACAGGAAAGTAACCACATGACTTCAGCATGCCAAATCATGCTGAGGTGTGGAACAGCCAATCCTTGCAGAGCTGCTGAAGAAAGGAGTGGGGGAGGGAATTAAAAAATAATGCATGTCTCTAATGCCCTGTACACACGGTCGGACTTTCCGATGGAAAATGTCCGATCGGAGCGTGTTGTCGGAAATTCCGACCGTGTGTGGGCTCCATCGGACATTTTCCATCGGATTTTCCGACACACAAAGTTGGAGAGCAGGAGCTAAAATTTTCCGACAACAAAATCCGTTGTCGGAATTTCCGATCGTGTGTACACAAATCCGACGGACAAAGTGCCACGCATGCTCAGAATAAATAAAGAGATGAAAGCTATTGGCCACTGCCCCGTTTATTGTCCCGACGTACGTGTTTTACGTCACCGCGTTTAGAACGATCGGATTTTCCGACAACTTTGTGCGACCGTGTGTAGACAAAACAAGTTTGAGCCAACATCTGTCGGAAAAAATCCTAGGATTTTGTTGTCGGAATGTCCGAACAAAGTCCGACCGTGTGTACGCCCTATTAGGCTGTCACTCACAGCAAGGGGGAGGATTTGACAAAGTTTTTCTCAGTTTGTCAAGATTTTTCTCACTGAACACTGTGTGGCAAGACTGGGCTCAAATCATAGGAAATCTTATACTCTACAGTATGATAAAAAAAATAAATAAAAAAAATAAAAATCGGGTTTACATCCACTTTAAACTTAATCAAACCTCTTGTATTTATTTTTCCATATTAAAATATTTAGACAATTGTATTAAATAAACACCTGTGTTACCTGCACCTGCTAGCAAAATTGTAACTACATTACATACAGTTGCTTGTGTATTTTTCAAAAGAAAATTTTAGCACAAAACCACGTTCTTTTACACGTCTGTTCACATTTCTGGTGTGCGTTGGTAGCTAATATAAATGTGTATCCATTAAAATGTGGAAATTTCACATACATAGTTGTGAATGTCATCAATAGCTCTCTCACATAGAGAATACTTTGTCACTCTTCTCCTTTTGGTACAATGAACTGGCGACAGTAGAACATTACGGTTGGGACTAAACCATGTGGATCTCTGCAGGAAGCACAAAGCCACAGTCCTTCCAGTAAGACACACTGGTATCAGTGGCGGGTTGGCTGTATGCTCAGCCTGGGATGAATGGCCGTCACACTCTGCGGCTCGTAACTTCTCTGTCACCCATCTTATGGGCACATTTCCTTCCTCATTTCTAACACCTGCCATAACATGATTACCCTCTACAGCTCCTTCACAGATGTTGCATAATCCTAGGCTTCAATTACCAGCTTACTGAACATATCTACATTGCCTTCAACTCTTCTAGTGACACAATAATTGCAATTAGTAACACCAGCTATTCTAGGGAAGTGCAAACCAACTGAAAGTTTTCTTTCTCCTTCAGAGAAAAAATAAAAAACAAGTATCCATATAAACACCTAAATACTCCTTTCAACATCACTCAAGACTGATATCTCCTCCTTTTACAGCTCCAGGCTGATTCATATGCTAAGTTCTTATATCTATTGGGGATTCCACATAGGCATAAAATAGAGATAGAAAGATATCCCCACTAACATCCCACTTGACAAATGATGTAGTTGTGTTTCCTGATGGGTTCTTTCATAAGGAAGACCAATATCTTAGAGGACAGAGATTAATGTTCACTAAAAAGTTGAAATACTAGCTTAGGGTGGGCTCGATTTTTTAAAAGCCAAAAGCTGGCCATACACACATAGATTTAGTTTGCTTACCTACCTGCCTACTGGGCCAATTCTGACACTTCTCTCCTACATGTAAAAATCACTTTTTTAAACAGAGACCCTGGAGAATAGAATAGTGGATGTTGCAGACTTCAATGCTACGCAATATTTGCGCAGCAGTTTCTCAAGCGCAATTTTTTTTTTTTATGAAACACTATTTAATGACTTTTAATGCCCAAAAGCCCAATATAACACCCAATTGTTTAGGAATATATAAAAGATGATGTCACGCCGAGTAAGTGGATATCTAACATGTCACACATTAAAACTGCGTATGCCCATGGAACAGCGTCAAACTACGGTACCTAGGAAAAAAAAAAAAAAAATCACGATGCTTTAAAAGCCTTTACACATTACCAGTTTAGAGTTATACAGAAGGTCTGGTCCAAGAATTATTGCTCTCGCTATATGGTTCGCGGAGATACTGGTTTGCGGAGATGTGTAATGCTGACACCGCCTTTGTGTGCAAGCACGGGGGGGGGGGGCATTTTAATTTATTTTGTTATTTTTTTTAAAACTGTTAATTTTTTTTATCACTTTTATTGCAGTCACAAGGAATGTAAACATCCCTTGTGACAGCAATAAGCATTGACAGGTACTCTTTATGGAGAGAACTGGTGTCTATCAAACCCCAGATGTTTCCTCTGCCCTTACAAGCATCTGATTACACCAAGATTGATGTGATCAGATGCTTTACCAATTTAAAAATTATTATGATGCTAATAAAGAACAAGTGTCTAAAGGGACAAACTGTCTAAAGGGACTGGTGACAAGTTTCCAAAGGGACAAACTGTCTAAAGGGACAAGTGACAAGTGTCTAAAGGGACAGACTGTGTGGAGGGGGGGGGGGGGGAATATGTGAAGCATCAACATTGCTTTGTTTTCAGTTTGCAAAAATATATGTTTCCAGACTTCCAAGTGTTATTAAAGAGGAGCTCCAGGCTCCTTCAGAAAAAAAAATAGAAGTCAGCAGCTACAAATACTGTAGCTTCTGACTTTTAAGATTAGGACACTTACCTGTCCAGGGATCCCACAATGTCCTTACCCAAGCTGATTCTTCAATTGGCTTTGGGTGCAGGCGCCGGCATCTCTAGTAAGGGAAACAGGAAGTGAAGTATTGCGACTTCACAGTCTGTTTCCTACTTTACATGCACTGCCCTTTGTTAATGGTCCCGTAGTCTTCTGGGACCTGTGATGTGTCCCAGAAGGCTGCGGTGGAAGGAGCGAGGACCAAACTTTCAGCTCAGTTTGCCGAGGAAATCTGGATGGGAAGTGGGAGGGGGTACCTGTCCAAACCAGGTACTTGCTCCTCGCTCTCCCCCAAAAAGTGCCAAATGTGGCAGTGGAGGGGAGGAGGGTGCAAACAAGTGGAGCTTCCCCCATTAGGTGGAGCTCTGCTTTAAAGCGGTTTTCCAAAACTGTAATATATATTGCAGCTTACCAATCATTAGATGTAGTTGCTGTAAAGGTTTTTTACTTTATTTTATTTTTTTTATGCCTGGTAAACACAATTAGATTATCGGACAAATAATCATCTGTTTTTTGTTGCATGTTAGTCTCCATATCGAAAATAAAGAAGTTACTAAACTTACAAAAATTCTCGCATGACAGAATACAACGTTGATAGTGATGTAATGTGTTGTATTGTAATGTATTATTTTGTTTCTGAGCATGCTTGGTCTTCTGATTTTTTTTCCCGACTAATACTATACTGATTAAACGAAAATCATACGATCTGGTATCTTACTTAAAAAGTTTTCGTGCTTGCTCCCTCCGGATATTGTTGGATGAATGATGGATGATGTCGTGATCGGCTCTCGAAAGCTGTGTACAAACAATCAGATTATCATACGATCCCTCCAAAAGCGATTTTTGTTATCCGATTATCTGATCGTGTGTATTAGGCATTAGGTTCCCTCCCTCCAGACGAAGGAGCACAGGGGGAATCTTTCAGCAGCAGCATTGTCAGTCTGGGGGGAGGGGAGTGTTATGTACTAGCAGATTTAAAAACAGTAACAAATTGAAGCCAAACTCCTGCTAATATTTTATAATCAGTTACAGCAAAAAAAAAGTCCTTTTTGGATAAAGGTTTTGCATAAATAAATAAAAGCTGATCATTTCAAGCACCCCTACCAGCGTTAAATGGTCTGTATCATCCCTGCAACTGCAAGAGAGCTTTTCTCTTGAAAAATAAAAGACTTGCTGGCTGGATCACCAGATGAAAATATGAAAATAGAAAAAAAAAGTCTAGAAAAGAAAACAAATGCAGCCATCACATTAAAGAATTGGTAAGCTGCAATATAATAAATGTTTTCTTTTGGGTTTAACACTGCTTTAAGACTGGCTATACAGGTTAAAATTTCTCTCATTCAGCCTCTCGGGCTGAACAAGGGGAATCCCTCAGTTCCCCCATCCACATTAAAATTCGGACATTCGTTGCACCTGCAGCTGTCTAAATACCCGAACAGCAACTGCATGTGATTTGATGCAGTCGTTGTGAGGCTGAAAATTTTTCCCCAAGCTCACCTGATTTTTCAAATGAAGTTTGATGAGTCTGGTGTTGCTAACAGGGCCACGACAGCTCAAATTTTGTCAGATTCAACAGGAATTGGCTGAAAGTTGAGCTGTGTATGGCTTGCATAAGTCACAGAACCACCGTTAGGCAGGCCATATATTGGTCGAATTTCGAAAGAATTTTCTTTCGAAAATCTTATCTAAAGAATTCTCGTTCGTATTTCGAACCATTAGTGAGCTGCAGCAACAGCCGATTTTCATGCGGCCATAGAATTTGAGTCATCGGCCATGTCGGAAATTTTTTGAAAAACGAACGATTTTCAAATCAATGATGGGAGAATCGTGCGAGAATTGTAATCGAAAAAGAAATGCGCATGTGGAGGAAAATAAAATTCCCGGAAAGAAAAGAAGATTCCCGGCCACGAAAATTCTGTTCTGTAGCAACATGAGGTGAACTTGAAGGCTTGGTTGGTTGAATTTCGAAATCAATGGTGGCACCATCGGATCGCAAAACGCACAAATTTTCTGATTTTCAAAAGAAAATTCTTTCGAAATTCGACCATGTATGGCCACCCTAAGGCTGGCGTCAAGACGAGCTGGTGATTGGTAGCAAGAGGCTCCCTTACATCACGAACATCTCAGCTCTGTTTCTCTGCAGAGAATTCAAACCACTGGTACTAAAACAACTGAGACACACAACATAAGTTTACATGGTGGGTGATTTGTAATATCATATACATTAAACATATATACTGTTTTTAATAGGAAGTGTTACATTTCCATCCATATGTACAAAGAAGTTTTCAGTATCTGGAATACAGAGTCAAAGTGACACACCCAGGGTGGCAGGGAGTAGACAGCGGGATTAAAACCCAGTTCTCCTTAAAAAACAATCTGTGTCAGTGTTACACAGCTGGCGACCTTAACTACGAACAACTCCTACACCACATTACCCAACGTCTATTCATCAGAGGTGCTAGAGCTCTCCGCAGCCAAAAATCACTTGTGACATCATTATCATCATCCTTGCATTTGGTAGAAAAGTGCGCCCCCTACTGCAGGCAAGCATGAAAAAAAAAAGACATCAGCAACAGAACTTTGCAACTTTTAAGCACCTTGCAACATCTACAAAAAAAAAATCATAAAATTAGGGCAAGTGTGACAATTTGCCTTTAATTACATTTCTCACTTTAGTATTAGCTTACAACTTTTTTTTACAGTATGAACTGTGGTAAAAAAAAAAAAAAATGGGGAATTGTTAAAAAAAAAAAAAGTCATAGCACATCAATAAAGGGGGTTTAGAAATGTCTTTACACCTTGACAAAATTGTTGGGGGGGATAATTTAGGTTTTCACATTAGAAGCAGCAACAATTTCAGTTCAGTATGACAAAAAAGGAATAAGCAGAAAAGAGACAAAATGTGCATTTTTTTCAGCTATTTGATAACTTTTGTCTATATGGAACAGATCAAAATAAAACAGTTAATACTTTTCTCCCACATACTGACAGGTGAAAGGCCAGACCAGACCTCATATAAAAAGTCATTGTTAACAATGACTTCCTTGCCCCTTGCCAAACCAGTGTAAGCTCTCTCCAGTCAATTATGTGCAATAAAATTTTGGAAATTAACTGTTGCAAATTTTTGGACCCTCATTCAAACTTTTAAGCACGAGTCTTCCTCTCCCTTTTGGCTACTAAAAACAAAAAGTGCCAAAGGGGACCAGCACAGCACATCAAAGTTGGTCCAGCTAGTGAACAAAAAGCAAGCAAAGGGTACTATTCAGACAGGGGAGTAAGCCAACACAGAGCGAAGTCTCAACTCCCTCATCTCAGGCCCTCGAACACCCATCCCTTAGAGGTACAGTAAAATCTCCGTAATTTAAGATTATTGCCAAAGAGCAAAGGGCAAAGAAGGCTTTTTAGAACCTTCATTTCTACACTTATCAGTCTTCATTATGGGGGCTAAATGAGTTTCTTCAACCCAAGTACTTAAAGAAGCTTCTATCATAAACAAAATCTATGATCCAACCTGACAGCCACTAATATATCTCGACCATAGTTAAGGAAAACTATAAAAGTTTAAAATGTACAGAGTGCTGCTTTCACACCCTGAAAATATAATGACATATTTGATAAGATGGTTAAAAAAAAAAAATTTAAAAAAAAATGCAAAACTAAAAATGATGGCGTGCTGCCTCTATAATTTTATGCTTGCAAATAAAATCGCCATGTTTGGATATATAATCATACAGACCATAATTTTTTAAAATACAGATTTTAAAATTCACCAGTAAAAAAAAAAAAAAATAGGCCTCTCGTATTACTTTGTGAAACAGAGTTAACAACTGTAACAACAGACAAGCACACCCAATGTATTACATTTTATTGTAATTATCTTTTCTTTTTTTTAATCCAAACCAAATTACGTGACTGCAGATATAGTGCACAGAACACCGCCACAGTTACAAAGGCACGGCTTAATTAGGAAAAAATGGAAACATTTCAAAATCATCTTTCCATAGGTCCTTGATTAAAAATATATATCACACATTCAGTCTGAGTGTGTGATTTTTCTTGTTAACAAATGAAAGATGATAATTGCAAAGCCGCAAGCCGTCCAGGGATTACAAAAAAAAAAAAAAAAAGACAGCTAATGGCACTAAAAAGATAAAATCATATAAAATATAATTGTACGACTATAAACAACTCAAAAAAAAAAATGAAAGGTCAGATGTATTTCTTATAGGACTGGTTTTTCACATTTTTCTAAAATATATTTACATAATTGACATCAAATTTAGATTACATAATTTATTTTTTAACTCAGTTATTTATAAAGGGTGACCAATGAAGTGTAGCCCTTAGAGCTAATAACAATGATTAAAATTACTTGGAATGGACAGTATTACAATGCTGGGAAGTTTGGATGTTTCCTATTCAGATTTTTCTGCAGAAGTTAAAAATTTGCACATAAAAACAGGAAGCTCTAGTAATAATTTTGCACCTTTAGTCTCCCCACAAAGGCCAAGGTTTGTAATAGTCCCATTTCTGCATAAGTGAACTTGTAGGCTTGCTAACCCTGAGCCAGCAGCCATCCTGCTCTTGACAACAGCACAGCAGAAGCTGTGTTTGATCT
Organism: Lithobates clamitans; assembly: GCA_037952925.1. NCBI lineage: Eukaryota > Metazoa > Chordata > Amphibia > Anura > Ranidae > Lithobates > Lithobates clamitans. The sequence continues at coordinate 42,818 of JBBGZY010001010.1, forward strand.
CCACTGCACTCCTTAATCTATGTTGTCAAGGTTCACTTGTTGAAGGCTGTTTACTTATTCCCCTCCAACCAACTCACCCCCCCCCCCCCTTCCAACCACCCAAAAAAAAAAAAAAAGGGAGAAAAAAAATTCTTTCCCTCTCTTACTCAGACAATGCCTAATCCTGAGGCTACAGAAAGAAAAAGGAGAATACTTCCACAGCAATATATCAATCATGCAACTCTTATTTTTTTGTTTACTCAACAACTCACGTTTTAAAAAGGATGCTGTTATTTTTTTTTTATTATTTAGCAAAAAAAAAAAATGTAAAAACAGTGCAAAACATCAAAATGTGATGTATTTATCTGCATATAAAATCAAAGCTGTTAGTCACAAATACATAGAATTTCTACACACCTGGCAAAAGTCCGGTTGACTTGATTTCTAAACCCAAATGCTGGATTATTTTTCCACCTTCATCGCTTGCTACCAAAGCCTGGAAAGAAAAACACAGGATCATAGAGCAGTTTAATATGACAGGAAGGCTGAAAAAGTAATCTCCCCCCCAAAAAAAAAAAAAGGCAGAAGGGAGAATAGACCAGGTGTCGCTACACACCTAGGTATGAAAAGGAAAGTGCAACCTGTCTGCTCTTCTGCTATTTTCAGTTTTGACACATACCAAAATCAAGACACAAAAGGAAGAATTGTTAGGGGGCTTTAGACTAAGTACTAAGCACACAATTACACGTGTAAAATTTGCAGGTAACGTATCATTCTTTGTAGCTGACACATCAATGTGGTTACCCAATTTGTTTGCATTTATTTTTATTTTTTTTCAGTGAAAACTTGCTACCCTCTTTTAAAGACCAGACTATCCATTTTTATGTTCAGCTCACACAATATAACATGAGATGGATATATATATATATATTTTATATATACTTATTTATTTATTACACACATTTTTATTAAATGTGCCGGATTTTGTAAGCCCTTATTAGATTAAAAAAAAAAAAAAAAAAGGATCATGTCAGATGGTTCAAAGCCTCAGCGTTTATAAATTATAATCATCTTACAGATGGTATTTGTAGAAAAAGACTTGGAATGTATTATACCAGCAGTTACAAGAGAGGGAAGGCTGTCAACTTGCATTGGCATTTGGAATAAACTTTGCTAGGATTTTTTTTTTTTTTTTTTCTTATGAAATGTTATTTTAGGCAACAATTTATCTGCTCGCTTTATTTATTTATTTTAACATTTTCCTTCCGCAATGTGTTACAGGAAAAAAAAAAAAAAAATTATGTAGAGCCAGCATGCAGGAACAGATAATGGAGAGATGCAGTGAATCTTTATTTACACAAATGAAAAAAAAAAAGTGCAAACAATGTAAATACTCTACAAAACCAGCAAGGCAATCTGAAATTGATAAAGCCACTTGCATTAAGGAGGAGGCACAGAATAGATAAATGAGTTAATTAGCTATGAATAGAAGACTATTTGTGATGAAGCTAAAGTGGGTGGCTTGAAGAATTGGGGATTTTTAATCTGTAGGCTTGCAGCAAGGGGACTTTTTTTTTTTTTTACACTAAGTTCTCTAAATATGTTTGTAGGAAACCTGGAAGGAACTAAGTACTTATTTTAATCAGAGTATAGATTAGAAAGCATTTCAGGAAGTCTTGCTAGGCTGCTTGTTCCTGAAACTCTCATTATAATAAGTCAGCCAACTAGACTTGCAATAACAAGCATCTTCAAGTAAGGAGTAAGGACTGCGTGTGTGCATCCTCCTAGCCCCTGCGGCCAGCAGCAAGAAGAAAGCAAGGGGCATATGCCATCTTTACTGCTTGCATGACCGTTGGGATATATTGCATTGCATAAGATGCAAAAATGGGAACCCTGGATATAATAGAGGGCTTTACTCCCTTCTCTCTGAGCATCTACAACAGTTTTCAGAAGACTGCTGAACGCTCCGTGGCGTGGAATAACAGAGCTGCAGGTACTTGTAACATACTCCAGTAACACAGCTAATTTGGTAAAAGGAGACAGATTCATTGCGGGCATCAGGAATAGCCCAAAAGGATATAATGGGTTGATTGGGTAGTAAAAGAAAAAGCTAGCTGCTTTCTTTATTAATTTTAGTAAGAAAGTTACTATATTCTCGAAAAGTTTCAACTGGAACAAAAGTTAGAGTTGCAAATAATTTCAGACTAAAAAAGATGCTAAAGTCACAAGTTTTGTCTAGTACTTTGCTGATTGCTTAGTTTTGACTACTAAACCGGGTACTTTAGAAACTTTAGCAAACTTTGGGCCAGGTCCAGTTTTAATCATTTTTTTCGAGGTTTCTACATGCATATATGTATCAAGACTGTGTGCACAAGTTGGAAGGGAGGGGGGTTACTAATGGTGTTATGGGTTAATGAAAGCAGCTAAGTTTTAAAACTAAGGGGCACTTACTCTGGTGTGCCTGGCACATGGGCATTTGAGCAGCAAAAAAAAAAAATGCTATGCAAAAAAAGTGTTGGAAACGGCTTGCAAATCTCTCCACCACAGAGAAAATGCTTTGACAGGGCATCCAAGTTGGTGCACCCGGCATATGGATATCTGGGCACCGAATAAATAAAAATTACAGGCAGAAATGCGCTGAAACTTTCACTCTCGCAGCAATGGATAAAAATATTGCTAATTGCTATATTTACTTAAGAGCCCCAGGACATGGGCATCTGTAGACCAGGGTTTTCAGGTACTAGAAGTATAAAATGTTACTATGGGGGGGACGGGGGGCGGTGCAAAATCCACCATTATCACCTCCTCAAAAATGCAATACCAGTTTTATAGATATTTTAAAGCTAATGCCAAGCACATGGACATCTGGGTAATAGAAGAATAAAAGTTTACAAGAAAAGAAAAAGTCTGTGATGGCAGCTTTACAATTACTTTAAAGGGGCACTTATACTGATGCCCTCAACACCTGGGCACTGCATGAAAAAGACAAACAAAAAGCAGAGGGCACCCCATACTAAACCTTAATCACCAGTGACAATAACTGCCATGACAATATTATAATTACTCTAAACGGGGACTTAGGTTGGCACGCTCACTATATGGGCACCTGAAGAATTATTGTTCCACTGTAAATAGATGGAAGAAATACTTTGCAGGCCCTCTCATCACTCCCAGAGTACTGATTCCCATGCTACTCCATTCCGTTTTGCCATGGGCATCTGGGCATCCAAGCTCCCACTGTTAAAAAAAAGTCCTGCCAGTCCTCTTCACTCCCCTAGTAATGAATGAAATCATTGGCAGCAGGTCCCAAAACTACTTAAAGGGGCACCTAAAACCCCAGTACATGGGCACCTGGGCACTCAACTCACTGAATCAAACTGGGACAAAGTGCTGCCAACTGCTTGCAACCCTCTCTGTTCCCCTAACAACAAATTACACTATTGCCAGCAGGTCCCAAGACTACTTTAAGGTGGCATCTAAGTTCCATTTAAGTTCCTGCCCAGCACATGGGAACCCTCGCACTCCACCCGCTGAAATCTCACTGGTGCTAACTGCATTTAGCCTTCTTATTCCCCCCAACAGCAAACTAAACTATTCTGAACAGGTCCAAAAAATACTTTAAAGGGGCATTTAAAGCCCATCCCTAGTGAACTGGCACCCAACCCACTGAAATATAACAAGGAAAAAGTGGTGCCAACTACTTGCAGCCCTCCATGTTTCCCTTCCAGTGAATGAAACTATAGCAAGCAGACTCCAAAACAACCTTAAAGGGGCATTTATAACCTCTGCCTAACACATTGGCATCCAATCCACTGAAATATCACTGGTGCTTGCATCCTTCCCCTTTCCTCTAGCAGTAATGAAACATTTTCCTGCAAAAACTACTTTAAAGGGGTTTTAAACCTTTGCCCAGCACATGGGCACCCTGGCATCTAACTCACTAAAATAGAACTGGGAAAAAGTGATGCCAACTGATTGCAGTCCTCTCTGCTCCCCTAACAGTAAATTAAACTACTGTCAGCAAATTCAAAAACTATTTTAAAGTGGTTTAAACCTTTGTGCAGCACATGGGCACCCTGGCACCAAACCCACTAAAATATAACGAGGAAAAAGTGATGCCAACTGCTTGCAGTCCTCTTTGCTTCCCTAACATTAAACTATTACCAGCAAGTTTCAAAACTACTTTAAAGGGGCGTAATAAATAACCCAGCACATGGGCACCCTGGCATCAAAGTCATTGAATTCTCTGGTTGCAGCCCTTAACAGTAAATTAAACTAATGCCATCAGGTCTTAAGTCTATTTGAAAGGGTCATTTAAAGACCCTGGCATCCAACCCAGTGACATCTAACTATGAAAAAGTGGTGCCAACTGCTGGCAGCCCTCCCTACTCCCCTAACAGTGATTTAAACTACTGCCAGCTGACCCCAAAACTACTTTAAAAGGGGCATTTAAATCCCCAGCACATAGGCACCCTGGCATCCAACCCACTGAAATATAACTTGAAAAAAAAGTGATGCCAACTGCTTGCAACCTTCCATACTCCACAAACAGCAAATTAAACTATTGCCAGCAAGTCCCAAAACAACTTTTAACTGGGCACCTTGGCATCCAACCCATTGCAACCTTTTCTTGCAGCTCTTTCTGCTCCCCTATTTGAAACTACTGCCAGCAAGTCCAAAACTAACTTGAAGGGGCATTTAAAGCCTCAGCACGTGGGCACCCTGGCATCCAACCCTTTGAAATCTAACTGGGACAAAAGTGATGCCAGCAGCTTGCAACCTTCTCTGTTCCCCTAACAGCAAATCAAACTATCCCCAGCAAGTCCCAAAACTACTTTAAAGGGGGCATTTAAATGCCCCAAATAGCACATGGGCACCCTGGCACCTAGCCAAGTGACATCTAACTGAAAGGAAAAGTGGTGCCATCAGCTGGCAGCCCTCTCCTCCACCCATCCCCAGCTGAGAGCTGCGCTAACAAGTCTTCAAACTACTTTCAAAGGACATGGAAGTGGGTGCCAACTGGGCACGGCACCCAGGGCGCACACAAAGTACTTGTAGAAGTGATCAGAAGAAAATGCAATAAAAAAAAATGAAAAAGGCAGACAAGTAACAATGGCAGTGGGACATGAATTGCCTGCAAAGTGCAGCCACAGCCGCCCAACACTCACCCGCAGCAGCAGCAGCAGCAGACCCCCGGCAGTTGAGTGTGGAGGGTGTGTTGGGTGAAGTTGTTATTGCTTTATCCTTTTAAATGCACATGAGATCCCGGGCAGCAAGTACAGCATGCAACAGCCACACAATAAATAACAATAGATTCCTCCGCTGTGGAGCTCACTCCTGTCTCTCCCGGACTCTCTGCAGCTCTCCAGGGCGCAGCCAGCACAATGCTCTCCTCTCTCAATCTGCCTTGTTTGTTTATTGTTGCCTCCCTCCTCTCTCTCTCTCTTTTTTTTTTTTTTATTCCTCTCCCTCCCGCGTGCAGTCTATTTTTTTTTTCTCTCTTTAATCTCTCCTCCTGGCTCTCCTCTCTCTCTGGGCTCAGGCACTATTTTCTCGCTCCCCCTTCTTCTTCCACTTTGCAAGTGGTGCCCACGCTGGACCGGCGGATTGAGCTGTTGTTATTTTTTGCTGTGGTGAGTCTCTGACGTCACATCCACCTGCTGGGTAAACAAGACAGAGCAGAGCAGAGGGAGCATGCTGGAGAAAGAGAGAGAGAGAGAGAGAGAGAGAGAGAGGAGAGGGGGGACAAGAGGGAGAGGAGGAATAAAGGGGAAAAGAATCAAAAGAAGGAGGATGGGGAGGGTACTGCTGGGCAGAGGGAAGAGCAGGAGGAGTTGTGTGCACCAAGGCTGGCAGGGGTGGGATTGGGAGCGTGGCTGGGAGGGAAGGGGTTAAGGCGATCACGCTGCGGACATAGATGGGGTGAATTCCCCTCGGAGGTCGGCTCGTTTGCTGTAGGGACTGGTAAAGAGGCAGACGTTTGTGATGAGATCATTGACCGGATATAAAGGCCTACAGACCTGGTACAGGGCGACTTCTTTAAAAAGTGTTAGAAGAATGTTGAGGATCGTTCGATTGTCGCATGGTGATCGTTTGCGCTTTACAGTGGTCAGTTTGTCTACTGTAACAACTGGTAAAGAGGGCGATGTGCTCATGTCCAGGGAGTGATCATTGGCCATTCACACGATATGAATGTGTATGATTGTACGGGGCGACGTCTTTAAAAAGTGCTAGAATATTGAGGATCGTTCGATTGTCGCATGGTGATCGTTTGCGCTTTACAATGGTCGGTTTGTCTACTGTAACAACTGGTAAAGCGGGCGATATGCTCATGTCCAGGGAGTGATCATTGGCCATTCACACGATATGAATGTGTATGATTGTACGGGGCGACGTCTTTAAAAAGTGCTAGAATATTGAGGATCGTTCGATTGTCGCATGGTGATCGTTTGCGCTTTACAATGGTCGGTTTGTCTACTGTAACAACTGGTAAAGCGGGCGATATGCTCATGTCCAGGGAGTGATCATTGGCCATTCACACGATATGAATGTGTATGATTGTACGGGGCGACTTCTTTAAAAAGTGCTAGAATATTGAGGATCGTTCGATTGTCGCATGGTGATCGTTTGCACTTTACAATGGTCGGTTTGTCTACTGTAACAACTGGTAAAGAGGGAGATGTGCTCATGTCCAGGGAGTCGATCATTACCCATTCACAAGATATGAATGTGTATGATTGTACGGGGTGACGTCTTTAAAAAGTGCTAGAATATTGAGGATCGTTCGATTGTCGCACGGTGATCGTTTGCACTTTACAATGGTCGGTTTGTCCACTGTAACAACTGGTAAAGAGGGAGATGTGCTCATGTCCAAGGAGTGATCATTGCCCGTTCACAGGATATGAATTTGTATGATTGTACCGGGTGACGTCTTTAAAAAGTGCTAGCAGAATATTGTGGATCGTTCGATTGTTGCTTGGTGATCGCTTGCGATTTACAATGGTTGGTTCATTTACTGTAACAAGCGGTAAAGAGGTAGATGTCATGGTGATATTCAGGGGGAGATCATTGCCTATTCGCAGGATATGAATCTGTATAATTGTACACGACCACGTCTTTGAAATGATCTAGCGATCATGATCGGAATGATGAGGATGGGTCGATTTGTCACATGGTGACCTCCTGCACTTTAAAGCGGTCGGTTCGTTGACTGTAAGGACTGGTAAGGAGGCAGACATCGTGCTGATGTTCGTGGGAAAAACTTTGCCCATTCACGGGATATAATCGTGTATGATTGTACAGGGCGAAACATGCTAGTAGAATGGTGAGGATGGGTTGATTGTCACATGGCAATCAGTTTGTTTACTGTAACAGACATTCTGATATCCCAGTGAGGTGGTGAAATCATTGCCCATTCATGCGATATGGATACCGTCTTTTAAAAAGTTCTAGCAGAATGGTAAGGCCTCATGTACAACTGCTGCTGCTAAACGGACGTTTAGGAGCAGTTGGGCATTTTCTTTCAACTGCTTCTCCTCTATGTTATCTTATCAGTACATGTACACTGGATCCCCAATCTCTCCTCTATGTTATCTTATCAGTACATGTACACTGGATCCCCAATCTCTCCTCTATGTTATCTTATCAGTACATGTACACAGGATCCCCAATCTCTCCTCTATGTTATCTTATCAGTACATGTACACAGGATCCCCAATCTCTCCTCTATGTTATCTTATCAGTACATGTACACAGGATCCCCAATCTCTCCTCTATGTTATCTTATCAGTACATGTACACCGGATCCCCAATCTCTCCTCTATGTTATCTTATCAGTACATGTACACAGGATCCCCAATCTCTCCTCTATGTTATCTTATCAGTACATGTACACCAGATCCCCAATCTCTCCTCTATGTTATCTTATCAGTACATGTACACAGGATCCCCAATCTCTCCTCTATGTTATCTTATCAGTACATGTACACTGGATCCCCAATCTCTCCTCTATGTTATCTTATCAGTACATGTACACAGGATCCCCAATCTCTCCTCTATGTTATCTTATCAGTACATGTACACTGGATCCCCAATCTCTCCTCTATGTTATCTTATCAGTACATGTACACAGGATCCCCAATCTCTCCTCTATGTTATTTTATCAGTACATGTACACAGGATCCCCAATCTCTCCTCTATGTTATATCATCAGGACATGTACACAGGATCCCCAATCTCTCCTCTATGTTATCTCATCAGGACATGTACACAGGATCCCCAATCTCTCCTCTATGTTATCTTATCAGTACATGTACACTGGATCCCCAATCTCTCCTCTATGTTATCTCATCAGTACATGTACACAGGATCCCCAATCTCTCCTCTATGTTATCTTATCAGTACATGTACACTGGATCACCAATCTCTCCTCTATGTTATCTTATCAGTACATGTACACAAGATCCCCAATCTCTCCTCTATGTTATCTTATCAGTACATGTACACAGGATCGTTCCTAGGCAGTTGAGTTTAGAGGCCTTTTTTGGAAAGCAAAAAAATGAGTTCAGAAGATGAGTTTAAAAGGCATTTCAAGCGCCAAACGCTTCTAAACCTGGTAACTCGCGTCCAGCCGCGTTTCGTTTTTCATTTTTGGCTATTTAAAAAAAACCGCTTTTAAAATGCAAACGCGCCATGTAAATGCAGCGAGATGGATGTTTTAAACGTGGGTTACTATCTGTCAAGTTAAATCGTTCAGGAGAGGTTGTAAAAATGTCCCGTGTACAAGAAGCCTGAGGATGTCAGTTGATGATCACTTGTGCTCTACTGTGGTCTATATGTCTACTGTAAGAGGCAGCCATCCCACTTAGGCCCCTTTCACACTGTCAGGTCGATCAGGTCTGCCTGTCAGTTATGTCGGCGGACCTGAATGGGCGCTCCATGTTAGCCTACGGAGCGACGGATGTCAGCAGTGACATGTCCGCTGACATCCGAGCCGGTCCGATCCGCTAAGATCAGACGGATGGCCCTACGTTCACATCCGTCCCTATCGGATTGGGTGAGATCTGATGAAAACAGACATGCTGTCCGTTTTCGTCCGATCTCTCCATAGCAACCAGTGGCGCTCGACAAGCCCCTCCCCGCTCAGTGAGCAGAGAGGGACCTGTCATCCACCGGCTCAGTGGAGATAAACGGAGAGATCTCCCGCTGAGCTGGCGGACAGAGGCGGACTCCGTGGCAGCGAATCCGCCTTGTGGAAATGAAGCCTAATATTCCAGCGAGGTTGTAAAAACATTGCCCATTCACAGGATATGAATGCATATGAACGTACAGGGCGGCACCTTTAAACGTGCAAATGGGTACAGGTAGAAAGGCATGGGTGGACTAATTGTCAAATTGTGATCACTTGCGCTTTACGGCAGTCAATTCATTAGCTGTAATGACTGGTGAGGAGGCAGACATTGTGCAGATTTTTTTCTTGGGGGGGGGGGATAATTAACCAGATATAAATGTGCACAATAGTACAGGGTGACATTTTTTTAAAAATCTATCACGCATGATTGGCTAGGCAAGGATGGCTCAATTGCCACATAGTGATCATTTACACTTTATAGCGGTTGGTCCTTTTACAGTAACAACTTGTAAAGAGGATAATGTAGTGCTGACATTCCAGCAAAAATCATTGCGCATTTATAGAATATGATTGCGTACGATCGTACAAGTCTTTAATAAGTGCTAAGCAGAATGACAAGGAGGGTCAGTTGTCACATGGTGATCTCTTGCACTTTATGGCTATCAGTTTTGTTAGTTGTAATGACTGGTAAGGAGGCAGATGTCATACTGATGTTGGGGTTGGGGGGGATCATTGACCAGATAGCAATACGTATGATCATACCGGGTGACTTCCTTAATACGTGTTCTCAGCCATGATCAGATTGGCAAGGGTGTCAATTGTCACATTGTTATCGCTTGCACTTTACAGCTGTTGGTTCTTTTACTGTATTAACGGATAAAGAGCAAATTGTGGAGCTGATATTTCAGAGAAAATCACTCCCAGGATATGATTGCATACGATCGTACGGGGCAGCGTCTTTAATACATGCTAGTAGAATAGCAAGGATGGGTCAATTGTTATGGTTACAGTGAGGGAAAAAAATATTTGATCCCCTGCTGCTTTTGTACGTTGGCAACCTGACAAATTATCAGTCTATAATTTTAATGGTAGGTTTATTTTAACTGTGAGAGACAGAATTACAACAAAAAAATCCAGAAAAACACATTTAAAAAAAGTTATTAATTGATTTGCATTTTAATGAGTAGAATAAGTATTTGATTCCCTATCAATAAGCAAGATTTATGGCTCCCAGTTGTCTTCTATAGAAGTATCGAGATGAGATTAGGAGTGCTCTCTTAAAGGGAGTGATCCTAATCTCAGCTTGTTACCTGCATAAAAGATACCTGTCCACAGAAGCAATCAATCAGATTCCAATCTCCCCACCATGGCCAAGACCAAATAGCTGTCCAAGGATGTCAGGGAGAAGATTGTAGACCTACACAAGGCTGGAATGGGCTACAAGACCATCGCCAAGCAGCTTGGTGAGAGGGTGACCACAGTTGATGCCATTATAAGCAAATGGAAGAAACACAAAATAACTGTCAATCTCCTTCGGTCTGGGGCTCCATGCAAGATCTCACCTCGTGGAGTTTCACTGATCATGAGAACGGTGACGAGTCCGCCCAGAACTACATGGGAGAATCTTGTCAATGATCTCAAGGCAGCTGGGACCATATTCACCAAAAAAACTACACCGTGAAGGACTGAATTCCTGCAGCGCCCACAAAGTCCCCTTACTCAAGAAAGCACATGTACAAGCCCGTCTGAAGTTCGCTAATGAATGATTCAGAGGAGATCTGGCTGAAAGTGTTGTGGTTAGATGAGACCAAAATCAAGCTCCTTGGCATCAACTCAACTCGCCGTGTTTGAAACATTGAGGTGGAAACATTATGCTTTGGGGGTGTTTTTCTGCTAAGGGGACAGGACAACTTCACCACATCAAAGGGATGATGGACGGGGCCTGTTACCATCAAATCTTGGGTGAGAACCTCCTTTCCCTCAGCCAGGGCATTGAAAATGGGTCGTGGATGGGTATTCCAGCATGATAATGACCCAAAGCACACTAGGGTGGTCATGAGTGGCCTAGCCTTAATCTTATAGAAAACATGTTTGACTGTCACAAAATCCCTCCCGAGATGTGTGTAAACCTGGTGGCCAACTACAAGAAACGTCTGCCTTCTGTGATTGCCAACAAGGGTTTTGCCACCAAGTACTAAGTCATGTCAAATACTTATTCACTCTTCAACCACTTGCTTACTGGGCACTTAAACCCCCCTCCTGTCCGACCAATTTTCAGCTTTTAGCGCTGTAACACTTTGAATGACAATTGCGCGGTCATACAACACTGTACTCAAATGAAATTTTTATCATTTTTCCCCCACAAATAGAACTTTCTTTTGGTGGTATTTTATCACCTCTGCTGTTTTATTTTTTGTTAAAAAAAATTGAAAAAGACCTAATTTTAAAAATATATATATATTTTTTATATTTTTTTATAAAATTTTGCAAACATGTAATTTTTCTCCTTTATTGATGTACGTTAATGAGGCGGCACTGATGGGCACCGATAGGTGGCAGTGATGGGCACTGATGGGTAGCAGTGATGGGTGGCAATAATGGGCACAGATTGCTTACACTGGCAGCACTGCTAGGTGGCACTGATTGGCACCACTGGTGGGCATTCATAGGTGGCACTTGTGGGCACTCATAGGTGGCACTGCTGGGCACTGGCAGGTGGCAATGACAGATGGCACTGGCAGGCTCAGATGAGGCATATGTGCCTCCTTCCTCTTCGGGACCGATGTCCCTTTAACATAAGCCGGTGATCGGATTTTTTGACAGCGTGAGGAGAAAAAGAAACCAATTTTGTTTACATCATGTGATCAGCTGTCATTGGCTGACAGCTGATCACATGGTAAGGGGCCGGGATTGGCCCCTTACTTGGATCTATGATCATCCGAGTCTCCGTGACTCGGTGATCACAGCGCGCGCGGTGCAAGTGCACAGGAGAGGACGTCCCATGATGGCCTCCCGGAAATTGAGGTCCGCGCTGTGGCCGTCATTCGGCTATGGCCCGGACCTCAAGTGGTTAAAATGCAAATCAATTTATAACTTTTTTGAAATGCGTTTTTCTGGATATTTTTATTGTTATTCTGTCTCTCACTGTTAAAATAAACCTACCAATAAAATTATAGACTGATCATTTCTTTGTCAGTGGGCAAACGTACAAAATCAGCAGGGGATGAAATACAGTGAGGGAAAAAAAAAAGAATCTCTTGTGCTTTATGTAGCAGTTATCAGTTCATTTTCCTGTAAGGAGGCAGGTGTCGTACTGATGTTCGGGGGGAAAGTCAGTACCTAGGACATGATTGTCTACAATTGTATAGGCCAACATCTTTAAAACATGCTAGCAGCCACGAGCAGAATGGAGGCTCGATTGTTGCATGGTGATTGTTTGCACTTTACAGCAGTTGCCAACGCTTGCACTTTACAGCAGTCAGTTCGCTTGCGGTAACAAATAAGAGGCAGACGGCATGAGGATGTTCCAGCAAGGTGGTAAAACACATTGGGGGTTATTTACTAAAGGCAAATCCACTTTGCACTGCAAGTGCACTTGAAAGTGCAGTCGCTGTAGATCCGAGGGGGACATGCAAGGAAAATAAAAAAACAGCATTTTAGCTTGCACATGATTGGATGATAAAATCAGCAGAGCTTCCACTCATTTCAGATCTACCCCTTAGACTTAGAGCGACTGCACTACCAAGTGCACTTGCAGTGCAAATTGGATTTGCCTTTCGTAAATAACCTCCTTTGCCTGTTCACGGGATATGAAGGCGTGCGATCATACAGGTCTTTAAAAAGTCCTAGCAGAATGGGTCAATTGTTGCATGGTGTTCCCTTGGTTGGGATTGGTAGATTGATATTCGGGGGGATCATTGTCCATTATTAAGGTGTACAATTATACAGGACGACATCTTTATAACATGCTAGCAGAATGGTGAGGGTGGTTTAATTGTCCCATGGTGTTCGAATGCACTTTACAGTAGTCAGTTTGTTTACTGTAATGACTAAAAGACAGACATAATTTTGATGTTCCAGCAAGGTGGTAAAATCATTGCCCATTCATGGGATATAAAGGCACACAATCGTAAAGGGCAATGTCTTTGAAATGCGCTAGAAGGATGGCAAGGATGGCTTAATCAACAGTGCTGATATTCTGGGGAAGATTATTGGGCATTCACAGGATATGATTGCGTACGATCGAACAGGACAACGTCTTTAAAATGCGCTAGCAGAACAGCGAGGATGGATCAATTGTCGCATGGTGATCGCTTTACCCTTTATGGCAGTGTGTTTGGCTACTGTAGAAACTAAGAGACAGAGATTGTACTGATGTTCAAGCAAAGAAGGAAAATCATTGCCCTTTCATGGAATATGAAGACATACAATCATACAGGGCAGTGTTTTTAAAACATGCCAGCAGGCACGATCGGAATGGCGAGAGTGGCTCAATTGTTGCATGGTGATTTCTTGTGCCTTATGGTGATTGGTTCATCTACCGTAACGACTAAGAGGGAGATGCCGATGCATCGTGCTGATGTTTCAGTGAGGCAGAATTGTTGGTCGATGACCGTTCATTTTAATATGAATACGTACGGCCATACAGAGCAACATCTTTGAAACGTGCTAGCAAGCACAATCGGAATAGGGGCAGTGGCTTGATCGTCACATGGTGATTGCTTGTGCTTTAAAGCAATTTGGTTCACAGCTTTTAGGTAATTGATGTAAAAGCGTCCGGTCTGAAAAGCCCTTCAGGCTGCATTCACACCTGAGCAGTGTGATTTTCAGGCATATACTTTTTTAGCATTTTCATGTTATTTTCGCACATAGATTTTCAGGCATTCCTATTGTAGTCTTTAGGGCCAAAAGCTCCCAATTCTGCATCAAAAGTAGCTTTTAGATCAAAATTTGAGGTCCTGAGCTACTAGCCAGACCTTAAGAGTTACTCGCCACCAGTTGCCCCGCCCAACCCTGTCCCTCCCCTAATTCCGCCCAACCCTGTCCCTCCCCTAATTCCGCCCCTAAACACGCCCTCGTAAATTATCTCATGAAATGACATTGTTAAATGTTTCATATTTGATTGATCTGACTGTGATAAATAAAATATGACTGTCTACTATAGGCACTGTACACATCATTACTGCCTTGTTAAGTAAATATTTTAATGCTATATTACATATAGCATTAAAAAATTTAAAACCAAAGAATGACACCTTCACTGATTTAGGGCCCTTTCGCAAGGGCTGTCCGATCAGGTCCACCTGTCAGTTTTTCAGGCGGACCTAATCAGACCCTCCAGTCTCCCATATAGAGCAGCGGATGTCAGCGCTGACATCTGCCACTATCCGTTCCTAACCCCACAATCCAGTCGAATGGTGGTCCTATTTTCCATCCATCTGGCAGATCGGATATGATTGGATGAAAACGGACTGGTGGGCCGTTTTCACCCAATTTCCCTAGAGAGGAGAGCAGGACTGTGTCTGTCTCTGCTCTGCATAGTGGGTTAAGACGGACCTGTCATGCACCTGCTCGGCAGGGATCAGCAGAGCGATCCCCCAGTGAGCAAGCGTATTCCGTTCCACGGAGGCGCCCCTGTGAAAGGGACTTTAGGATGCAGAGAGACTTGCAGCAAAGCACAGCACTGGTCAGGGGAGTGGGAGCTGCCAAAGTCAACTTTTCCTATCAGCAAGCTGGTGATTGGTTGGTAGGCAATCCAAGCAACCAATCACTAGCTCGTTAATAGGAAAAGTAAACTTTGGCAGCTCCCACCCAACCCCCTCCCTGTCCCCACCTCATCTAAGTCTTTATTTCATTCTGATTTGTTCAGCTGTATGCCAGGCCCTGCTAAGAGAATGACAGGGGGTGAAGGCCGCCCCCCTGATGCGGTTCCACACTCACCCTCTTATTTCCACTAATGAGAGCAGGCGATTGGAAAGTCTCTTTTGGAGCATCAGGCCCCAAGCTAAAGCAGAGCTCATATGAACAGTCACCTTTGAAATACATAGGATTTTGGATGTTGAGCTTACAAAAGGTGCTACAAAACGCTCAGGAGTGAATGGGGCCTCAGTCTTCATTGACTAAACAGGAACAGTTGCCCACGGCGAATAAACATTTCTGTTGAATTGCAGGGAGTGAAGCAGTAAAGTTGCCCAAAAGTCAGACAACAGTCAGTTCATTTACTGTAACAACTGTTAAAAAACCAGATGTTGTGCTGATGTTACAGCGAAGTGGGATTGTCACCAGACGACCGTTCTGGGGGATATGAATGATCATACAGAGTGACGTCTTTTGAAACGTGCTGGCAGGCAAGATTGGAAAGGTGACAATGGCCCAATTGCTTTTTAGGGCTGTAGGTGTGTCTACTGTAATGACTGAGTAGTAGATGTCCTGCTGATTTTCCAGTGATGTGGGATTGTTGGCAGACCATCATACACGGATATGAATGTGTACGATCGTTCAGAGCGGCGTCTTTGAAATATGCTAGCAGGCACAATCGGAATGGCAAGGATGGCTTGATTTTAGAATGGTGATTGTTTGCACTTGCAGTATTTTGGTTCAAATCTTCTTGGCTTTGGATGTAAAATCATCTGATCTGCATAGTGTTTGAGTGACCGCAAGGAGCAATCAGAACACACTATTATTTTTAAGCTGACTGATTAGAAATCTGTGTCCAGCCACTCCCCTCTTTTTTTTTTTTTACCCTGATAAGCCGGTGTTCTGCCGAGAAAGTTCCCCTCGGTGGATAATGACCCCCCTGTAGTGCGCAGACGCAGCGCTTGTGCAGTAGGAACAACAAGGGAGCCGCCGAAAAGAGCCGAAGCTGAACACCTGAGTCAGCTGTAAACAGCACCTGCGTGCAAAGACTATAGTAAAAAAAAAACACTTTGTAACAGGCCCCTCTATGTCCACTTGGATGGTGGGGCTTTAACGTGGACCTAATGCAGAATGTAGTGCGCAGGCGCCGTATAGGGCTAACGATCAGCTGTTCTTCTTCAGCAATTTTCGGCAGCTCCGTAGTCGTTCGTACTGCGCAAGCGCATGTGCAGTACAGGGGGGGTCCTTATCCGCCGGGGGGAACTTTCTCGGCAAGACACCGGCACCAGAGAATCTGCTTCTCACCTAGAATTTTGTTCTCCTTAAACTTCATGTATACGGGACGTTTTTACAACCTCTCCTGAAAGATTTAACTCGACAGATAGTAACCCACGTTTAACCACTTATGGACCCGCCCACCGTCGTTATACGGCGGCTGTTTGAACAAGGATATCGTTGTTATGGCAGCACCTAGCTGCCATAACCCCAGTATCCTCGTTTTCAGTGGGCGGTCTGCTACAAGATAAAAGTGGTCTCTGCAGCGGATTCGCCGCAAGATCACTTTTATCGGTGGCAGGAGAGGGCCCCCCTCCCGCCGCAATTTGGTGCCCTCCGCCGCTTACCAAAGCCGTCGGCAGCCGTAGAGGCAATCACGTCCTCTCACTTGCTGTGCATGGAGACGAGTGAGGGTAAAAAGGCCACCACCCGTCTCCATACAATTGCTGGGTGGAAGCAACATCAAAACGTCACTTCCGCCCATATGTCTTAAAGGCACTTTTTTTGTTTTCATTTTTTCAATGACAACAAAAAAAGTGCCTTTAAGACGTATGGGCGGAAGTGACGTTTTGATGTTGCTTCCGCCCAGCAATTGTATGGAGACGGGTGGTGGCCTTTTTTTTTTTTATTGCATTTAAGTCCAAATATGAGATCTGAGGTCTTTTTGACCCCAGATCTCATATTTAAGAGGTCCTGTCATGCTTTTTTCTATTTCTTCTACTTCTATTTCTATTTACTATTCTAAGAGATGTTTACATTCCTTGTAATAGGAATAAAAGTGACATTTTTTTTTTAAAACACAGTATAAAAATAAAAGGTAAAATAAATAATAATAAAAAAATAATTTTTAAACGTGCCCCGTCCCGCCGAGATCGCGTGCAGAAGCAAACACATACATGAGTAGCGCCCGCATATGAAAACAATGTTCAAACCACACATGTGAGGTATCGCCGCGATCGATAGAGCAAGAGCAATAATTCTAGACCTAGAACTCCTCTGTAACTTAAAACATGCAACCTGTAGAATTTTTTAAAAGTCGCCTATGGAGATCTTTAAGAGTAAAAGTTTGTCGCCATTCCACGAGCGTGCTCAATTTTGAAGCCTGACATGTTGGGTATCAATTTACTCGGCGTAACATTATCTTTCACAATATAAAAAAAATTGGGCTAACTTTACTGTTGTCTTATTTTTTAATTCAAGAAAGTGTATTTTTTCAAAAAAAAGTGCGCTCGTAAGAGCGCTGCGCAAATACGGTGTGACAGAAAGTATTGCAACGATCGCCATTTTATTCTCTAGGGTGTTAGAAAAAAAAATGTATAATGTTTGGGGGTTCTAAAAAATTTTTCTCGCAAAAAAACTTGTAAACACCACATCTAAAAAAGAGGCCCGGTCTTAAAGTGATTAAAATGTCCGTTTTGCTGCATTTACATGCCGCATTTAACGTCTTTTTCCCATGTTTTGCCACGTTTGTGCTTCTAAATATCCAAACAATGAAAAACGCCTGAAAATGAAATGTGGCTAAATGTGAGTTACCGCGTTTAGCCACGTTTAGAAGCGTTTGGCGCTTGAAATGCTTCTATACTCAGCTTCTCAACCCATTTTTTTGCGTTCCAAAAAAAACCTCTAAACTCAACTGCCTAGAACCGACTATAAACGACCCTGTGTACATGGACAGATAAGATAACAGAGCAGAGTTCAGGAGCAGTTGAAAAAAATGCCCAACTGCTTGTAAACGTCCGTTTACCAGCAGCAGTGTACATGAAGCCTTAAAGTGATTTTAAAAAAATTATAACCCTTAAGCTGGCTACACACTATACAATTTTCTTGTACAACTTTCCTTTAGATTTACCAAAACCATAACATTTTTCAAACCTAAACATTTTCAAATTGTATGCAATCAGGCAGGCCCTTGCACTACATAGTTGAAGGTAAATCTAAAGGAAATTAAACAACAAAAATTGTATAATGGGTATAATTTTTTTAATTTATTTTTTATAATAAACATGTAAATCTAGATCGAGATCGGCCTCAGGTAAGTATAAGGTGGGGGTGGGGGTGGGCTTCACACAGAAGGCTGAAAAAAAACCTTCTGCCTTTAGGACCACTTTAAGTTGGCTATAGACAGCTATTTTTTTTTTCATTCAGGCAGGGGGCTTAACAATAAAAAAACGAAGATTACGCCATCCACAAAAAGGAGGTAGCTGGAGGAATCCCCCCCTGCTGGGACTTAGTATTTTGAAAGCAGGACCCGCTGCTATCAAGATACATTGATCAGTGGCTGCAGCTGCTGATCGAGAAAAGATTTCCAGCATGCCTCGTTGACAGAAGTAAGACCCCTTTCAGACTGGCACCGTGATAGCGCTAAAGCACCACCCGTTTTAGTGGCAATTTACTGCTGTTTAAGCGGCACTTTCCGGCCAGCAGCGGGGCGCTTTTAACCCCAAAGAAGGGGTGAAAAGCGCCCGTGTTGCTGCGCTTCTGAAGCACTTTTCAGGCACTTTGGAAGCGCTGCCCATTCATTTCAATGGGCAGGGCGTTTTGGGAGCTAAATACAGCGCTCCCAACCTTATCTAACGTCCCACAAGCGCACTGCCCCAGTATGAAAAGACACACTGAAATGAAAGGGAGGTGGTTTTCAGGCGCTATTTAGAGGTTTTATTTCTAAAACGCCTGAAAACTGCCTCAGTGTGAAAGGGGTCTAAATCAAATCGTCAATTTCTGTTAAGCAGGGACAGCCACACACTCAGTCCCTGCTGAACCAGCCATGTTTCAATCAGTGTATGGCCAGCTTAAAGTGATTGTAATAAATCACCTTGTAAAACAACCCATTCAGTTTAAAATAGAAATGAAAGGTAAAACATTCAGAAACAAATATATACCTCAGCATGGGATTTTTAAGGCAATGTAGTAAAGAAAAATTATATTTAGATAAAAGAATAATTTATTGATACATAGAAATTATATAACGTACAACAATACTTTAGTGATCATACAATTTAAAAAAAAAAAATTTAAAAAGAGTCATCAAATGGCATAAAAAAAGCAGGGAGTTAATACTCCTAGGTTGTGATACATCCTGCTACAAGATACAATCACCACTTATAGTGATGCAGTGGCGTCACGTAGCGATATTCCAATGCGTTTCAACTTATAACATCAAAAAAGTCTTCCTCAGGGAAAGATTGCATCACGTTCTAAAGTTTCAAAAAATGTCAAAAATAGCAATGTTACATACCATATATTGTGTACATATATCGCACATATGTCATTAAACACATACATTCAATAAGAGCAACTTACATTTTTCATGCAGATGCAAATAAGGTGCATTCCCAGTGCTTAAAAAGGGCGAGGGTCTCTGTCATTTGTTGCCCAGACTGTCCAGAATCCTCTACAGGACGACAGGATATATTTTTGAAAAAATCCAATCATAGGCAGCCAATAAGTAAATTGAGGTTCTAAAAAGACAGAAAAAAATCATTTAAAAATAAAGGATGAAACAAGATCCCTTCAGAGACCAATATTCTCTGAGGTATTTCTGGTTAGAGCCTATATAGAGTTACCTTCCAATGTTGTGGTTAGATCTGGGTCTTTGTCAAAGGTGCAGGAAAGCCTGTAAAGGTGAGCCTGGGCTGCACTCAGTCAAAAGCCGGAGGAGAAGTGCCGACATTATTTATATATATATATATTTCTATGAAAGGTAAAACATTTTTGTGTAGATATAAAAAAACATAAATACCTTTTTCCCTTTTTTGTAAGCGATCACATCCCCTTTGTTCTCTGCTGCATAAGAGCGGGGGGAGAAGAAGCAGCACACTGAGTTTCCCAGTGAATGGTTGCGCAGCAGGGGCGTGTCAGGGCAAGGCTGATCATTGGAGGAGAGTCCACTGAGTTCCTAGCAGAGCTAGAGAAATGACCACGGTGTGCTCTCCTGCTTCGTGTGGTCAGTTTTTTAATAGGAAAGCAAGGGGACTGGCAGGAACACCAGGGATTTCACATAAAGGAAGCAATACAAAGAGAACAGGATACTTTCTCACCTTAGTACATGGTACAGCAGGCACATATCAGGAATATGAAATGTTGGGGTAACAAATGCTTTAAGGCTACACGGGAACAGTTTGCTCATGGTGATGGTAAACTAACTTTTGTGTTTTGTTATCCATCAGATTGTCCAAAACACATTGTATGATCAGCTTTACACCATCCCTACAGGGCTTAAAAGGGTCTGAATGAAAGCATCTGTAGAGTATTGAAAGAAAGAGAGCAATTGGATAAATCCAGTAGGGTTTTGTTTTTTGTTTTTTATAAAAACTACAACTCTCTCTATCACATTTCTGGTTTGTATGTCTGATTTTTATATGAGCTCTCTTGTATTATCTCATTTTACAGCCCTGATGAAGGATAAGTTGTGAGCTACCAAAATATGCGTTGACTTTCCACCTTTATTGTGTTTACTATAAAAGAAAAGTTACTTTACTTATCAAATTATTGTGGCGCTCTCATTCTTTCAATATTCTTCAGACATTTTACAAAGACCAATAGAACACAGATTAGTTTCAATGGATCTTTAGCGTGGTTGCAGTGCTTCCTGGCTAGCATAAGCCAAGAATATTGGCACTTGAGGACTTCTAGGTCTCTAGCACTGAGATGAGTTCATACAAGAACAGATTGTCATATCAGTTTGTCAATGGGTTGCCTCCAGCTAAGGTTGCACTGATATCGGTATCGGTGCCAATACTGAGCACATGTACTCGTTCAAATTCTCTGATACTTTTGCGGTGCGATTTGAGCCCATACAAAAGGAATAGGCTCAAAACGCACTGCAATGAATTGCATACAATTTGAACAGGAATGCAGTACGATTTCTGTCCGAATCGCATGCAGTTCCCCCCCCCCACTGCTCCTGTGTGAACCCAGGGCTATCATAGTGACTTCAGCCTGGGTTCACACAGGAGTGGTATGGGAAACTGCATGTGATTCGGACAGGAATCACACCACATTCCTGTTCAATGTAGACATTTGCCAGCACACCAAGGCACATGCCTGACGAAGGGGTCCTGCGCGACTCCGAAACGTTGCACCTTTTGTGTTGTGATCATGCAATAAATTAAACCGTTTGGACGCCACCGTGTGCTGATCCTTGGTGTGCTGGCAAATATCTACATTGTGACTTGAACCAGTATCCAGCTGGTTTCTGCTGCAGCACCCGACCTTTAAGAGCTTATACCAGGAACGTGTGCGATGGGAATATGAAACATTCCTGTTCAAATCACGTGTGATTCTTTGCAGTGTGATTTGAGACCATTCATTTTGGATTTGTACTTGACCGAAAGTATCGGTACTTAAAAAAAAAAAACTGTTTTGCTGCAACCCTACCTCCAACATTTCAATATGTCAATTATCTGCTAAGATATTGTTCAGGGGGAAAGATTCAGAATGTGCTGTAAAAACATCATATTGTGTATGCTGTCATTGTGAGTCCCCCCGAACAATTCCATGAGTCATACATTATTTGGAGTTATAGGTGTGTTTGTTAAAATTTTTAACTCAGATCTAATCCAGGTTGGTCAAGCAGCCTGAATAGTAGCTGTTGGTCGAGACCTCAACTCCCAGCTTGGACTTCCAGCCACAAGTTTTGTTAGCAAGTCTAATGGCCCGTACACAAGTTCAGAACATCGTACGATAATCTGATCGTTAGTACACAGCTTTCCAGAGTCGATCAAGACAGTTCATCCGATATTATGGGACAAGCATGAAAATCTTTCTCGTACGATTTTCGTGTAATCAGTAAAGTTGTCTTTCAAAAATCCAAAAACTACACTACAACACATTACATCACTTCTGAATTTTTATTCCGTCGTGCGAGAATTTACCTGACTTTAGCAACCTCTTCACCTTCGATATGAGATTAGCATGCAAAAGAAAAAAAGAGGGGAAAAAAAAGGACGATCATTCGTCCATTAATCTCATCGTGTGTACCAGGCATTATTCTGGCAATTTTCAGGTAAGTGTAACCAGCTTACAATTACAAAAAAAAACAACTAAATGTGAATGGAACCTACCACCAACAACTTTTTCAGACACCATGAAGTGATCTAAAATGTTAATGTAGATTACCCCGATCCTTTCTATTGGTATTACAATTAAATTGCCTGAAAACTGCTGTGTGTGGTCAGATATTTGGGGATTTAGATATTAGTTTTAATAGTCATTCCACTCAAAAGTTAATTTTTTTTGTTACATGTGGAGCCTGGTAGGCTCTGTCTTCTTATGTCTGGGATACTTTGACTGTGAGATATCCCTGCAATAATTCCCATCTCTGTTCCTGTTAACCTGGGATTTTGGGATGTTTGTGTGTTCCAGCCCCACCTATTGAATTCTCCATAATATATCTAAAAAAATAAAAATCCAAGAGGCAGAGTGGGAACTCTCATAATGGGCACAGCAGGTGTGCAGACCCCGGAACTTAAAGCAGGGACCTCACCAGATTCTACAAGCGATAGAAGATACTTTCTGATGGTTAACCCTCCAGCATCTATCAAACATTGAAAGATTACTGTTCAGCAGATTCACCCTTTAAGTGTTAAATGTTGGCTAGGGGTTAAGTGTCCATAGTGAGAATAGGCTTAGGCTGGATTCACACCTATGCAGTTTTAGTGCTGTTTGCATTTTGCAGATTTGCACTACAGTCCATTTGACATGGTTTCCTATGGAACACGTTCTGTAGTGCAAATCTGCAAAATGCAAAAAGCACTAAAACTGCATAGGTGTGAATCCAGCCTAAGAGCCTACTTTGGGCAATGTTTCCACTATTGCGTCCCCAAAGTCACGCAATTTACACTGCGACTTTGCTATGTGATTTGTGTTGTGATGTCATGCGACCGATGCAAGCCATGTGAGAACAAGTCGCACCGAAGTAGGAACATAGTAGTGCAAGAACCTTTTTTGGAGTCGCTGCGACTTGAGTCGCACCAATTAGAACGGGGTCCGTGAAATACATGGGTTTTGACTTGTCATGCGACTTGACATGTGTCAAGTGGCACAACAACTCGCAGTAGTGGAAACAGAGCCTTAGGGATTTGGGTTAAATGTTGGGTGGTTAAGGCTCCATTTACACCTGAGCGTATCGATTTATTGGTGGGTTTTTTTTAAGCTTTTTTTGCAGCTTTTTACAAGCTTATTTAAAGCTTGTAAAAAAGCTTTAGAAGCGTTTTACAGCTTCAGGCATTTTTGTTTAAGCAATAGAAAGCACTAGTGAGAGGAGAGGGAGAAGAAATTAGGGGTGGAGAGCTGATATTTGAGCAGAAAACGTTCGTAAAATGCTCAAGTCAGACGTTTCTGTTGAGGTCTGTGGGATCAAAAACGCTTGTAATCTGCCAAAAAGAAGCTTGTGTACTTTTTTGAGCTTCAGGTGTTTTGCTTCAGGCGACAGAATGCTCAGATGTGATTGGGGGCCATTGAAATGAATGGGATTTGGCTTGTTGAGTGTTTTTAGAGCTACAAGCTTCAAGCAGAATATCGCTCAGGTGTGAACGGGGCCTTATGGTTCAGGCAGGGGCTGTTTTAGTGTTAGGGGCACTAAGTTACAGATGAACAGTGTGGTTAACTTCAGGCTGCACACGTGTTCAACAAAAAGAAGTTGCCATAGGAGATCCTCATGCACAAATCTGTATCTTTTCATCTTTTCCAGGTAGCAAACAGGGTGTCAGTGCTCTCTTGTATATTTATTCCATGTATAAGATACAAAAGAAAATCTCACAAAGGGCACTCCTGGCTTCACCTCCTCTTTATGAATTATGTAAAAAAAACTACCATATTTTAAAGGCTAAGTTCACCTTTGGAACATGTTACACATTCCAACCCGTATTTAGGATGGAACATATAACATGTTCCAGCTCCTGCTACCTCTCCCCAACCCCCCCCCCCCCCCGATCCCTCACTCCCTGTGACAGCAGGCAGGGGATCTTCTCCCCTCATCCGCTGTCACAATTTAAAAAGAATTCGGCTGTGTGGGGTTCCACCCATGCGGCCGCATCATTCATTCACAGAGTTCTGTGAATGAATGAACTACAACTACCATCACCCACTATGGCCAACGGCTTGAAGATCTCAATGAACTGCAAGGTTACTGGTGAACACTCTCAAAGTTGATTGATTCTCCATGCAATTCAGTAACTGCCTGCCTGTATCAGAGGTATAGGTAGTGTACTGAGAGTCTGTAGGAGCCTGGCATTGCACCGGCGATCTGCTGATCATGGGTGCAATGCTTTACAAGCTCCAGTGTAAAAAAATAAAAAATGGACATTTTTTAACCTGTAAAAGGTGTGCATTTATTTTTTTTATAAAAGGTGAACTTATTTTTTAAAACCAGCTAAAATCCATCAGACTAACGACTGTTTTACTTGCTATTTGCAAGCTTTCTCCTCGGTTGCCTTGAGAAAGCATGCAGATAGAAAGTGAAACGGTCGTTGACCAGATGGATGTTAGCTGATTGTATATGTTGTTTTATGGCTACATATAAAATAAAGAAGAGTGGGTGAAGCTGAGACTGCTCTTGTGAGATTTTCTTTTGTACCTTCATGCATGCTCCCAGCACCAAAACCACTAAGGTACCACTTACCGGGTTTGTGGTTCCCTGAGAAGGCCATGATGTCTAAGGCTGCCCAGGTGTGAGCAGGTAAATTTCTTTTAACTGTAAACATCTTCCCGTCATGAAAAGACTTGAGCAGAGGAACCCGTTACAGTTTTTGGCCAATAGTGGCAGCAACACACAGTAGTGCTTTGATTAGTCTTCATAGAAGAGTGAGGGATGATTGTGTCCCTTAGGCCAATATTATTAATAATTTTGGCAGGGAATGAAATGCAGAAATTAAATATGTAGTGGGCCTTTACATTGGCGGTCAGTGAAGTGACCCCTTACATTGGTGATCAATGAAGTGCTTCTTTACATTGGTTACCAGTGGGAGAATTGCCCCTGTATTGGTGGTCAATGGGTGAAGGCCCTCCTTAAACTGGTGGTCAGCGAAGTGCCAATCTTTCCACTGCTCTAGCAACCTCTAGAGCAGTGGTTCTCAACCTGGGGGTCGAGACCCTCTTGGGGGTCAAATGACGATTTGCCAGGGGTCACCAAATCCTGGGCTGTTCCTGAAGCCTTTTTGCGGCCGCCCAACTGGGCTGTTCCTGAAGCCTGCGGGCGCCCGCTCAGCCTCTTCGCTGCTGCCCATTCAGTTCACGGCATGGCTGGGGGGCAGAGACTAGAGGTCAGCTGACTGGTGAGGAATGTGAAGTGGGAGAGGCTGGAGGAGACCCTATCTCCTGATTTCGGCATAGGTGTCACTGCTGCAAGACACCACAGAGCTGGAGACACAGTGAGTAACACTACCTGTGATTATAGTTGGCATTAAAAGTCCCCACTACAATTTTCAGATCAGTAGAAGAGCACCTAAGTAGACTGATCAGAACTCCCCCCAGCACTGCCACTCATCCCATTCTCCCCACCCCCCACCAAGGAGTAAAAGAAGAAATAAAAATAGAGAATACATGGAAGGGAGAGGAAAAGAGGGGGTGGAACAAAGAAAAAGGGAGATAAAAAATGAAAAAGAACAAAAAAAAAAATGGCTAGAGGATGGGGGGGGGGGAACAAGAAATTAGGATGGAGAGAGATACAGTAAAGGGGAAAGAAAGGAGAACAAAGAGAAAGAGTGGTACATCCTAAAATGTATCATAAGGGGTTTAATACTGTACGAGTGGAAGGGACTCAGGGAGAACCAAATGTCCATGGGTTAGGGGCGCAAATTACTTGTCTTGTCTTGGGTGCTGACAACCCACGCTACGAAAATAATTTTACTGTTAGGGGTCCGCACAACTTGGGAAATTTTATCAAGGGGTCACGGCACTAGGGTGGTTGAGAACCACTGCTCTAGAGAAACCCTAGGGTTCCACTGAACCCTGGTTGAGAAAGGCTTCTCTAGATTCATGTTATGTAAAACATCCGTTTTTCAGGGGGCGTTCAGCAGCAAAAAAGTGTGGAATGATTGGCACTCTCTGGTTCATAATTATACCCCTCCATCCCTGTATGATGACAGCTCCCGACCTGTGAGATGTTCATAATTGTTCTTTAAAAGTTCCTTAAAGTGATGGTTATGGACTAGGCATAAATTCAACAACAACGGCCCACTGTTCTAAAACTTCTTGCATCACATAAATATCACTTAAGCTGGAAAGCTTTGTTTTAAAGTACACAGTTTCTGAACAACAGCACTGATTGACATATATGGTCTAAGATGTTCTGCAGCAGCCTTAGGGTATTAGATGTGAATTCTCTGAAATCATTAAACTCACACAAAGACAGCTGCTCCTTACCGCTCGACCTGCTAGCATTAGAGCAGTTTTGCTTTATGCATGTAGCGTCACCCTCTTTTAATTCCATTAACTCTGGCTATGAGGGTTGCATCAGTGCTGGAGGTGATGCTTTTGGCTTGAACTCTCACAAATCTCACTTGTGGGTCTGTGCCTGCAAGAGAGGAGGGGGTCACTAGAGAAGAAATGGCGGTGACAATCCTAGGAAGCCCTCCTCCTTTCCATTCTCTGCTTTTTTTTTTTTTTTTTAACTCCATTCCCCCTCTTCTTTCAAGTCTCCAATAAAAGAAGAGCAGAGTTCGCAAGGTGAAAGTTCATCCACAGGACAACACCCATTGCTCCCCTCTCTGGATCCTACGATGAGAGGCAGCCAAAGCCCAAGGGAGTCCCTGGCCATCCCTTTGCTGCTGCTAGAGGGGACCCCCCTCCCCCCCGGCCCCTCAACTTATGCGTTTCACTTCAATTAGGCTTGCTTATATTTAGAAAATAATTAACCCTTTAAATACAGTTGACTGGACAGGACAGCAATACGGAAAGTTCAGTATCATGGACTGGACCCATGTCCATTATCATTCTTATACAGGATTTACTGTATATAGCGTCAACAGTTTGTGCAGCTCTTTACATTATAGAGATATGCCAGCTATGTGTTGTCCAAAAAATAGTAAAGGGCCGCTGTTACAAAGAATATTGTACTCTAATAACTGTATGTGTTATATATGAAATAATGGAAAAAAAGAACTTGATTTAGCTGCTAAAGCACCCCTGGTGGAGTTATAGATTGTTAGATTGTCGCAACTCTAGTCATTGCCTTTTGTTGCTAAAATTAAAAAAAATCAAAGATAGATAGATAGATAGATAGATAGATAGATAGATAGATAGATAGATAGATAGATAGATAGATAGATAGATAGATAGATAGATAGATAGATAGATAGATAGATAGATCTTCCCTTTCTTTAGCACTAAACACTTCTTGGTGTGTTAGATTCCTGCACTTTGGTTCCAGCTGCCAGCCACTACATCGCTAATAAGAAAAAAAAATGATATGTAAAGATTTAAAGTCATGAAATAAAAAAAGAATAGCAAAATACAAAATTTTGTAAGATCTTGGTCCTCTCTTCTGGAACATTTTCTTATTTGTTTGCACACATGTTAAAGTCTGCATTTTTAACTCCAAAATTAATTAACCCCCCCCCCATCCAAATACTAAATATTTTCTGAAAACCTATGGAATGCACAGATGGTAGTTGCAATTTTTTTGGCGCACAATATTTACGCAACTGTTTATGACATCTGTATTTTTTGTAAAAATTAAAATTAAAATTTATTTTAAAGCGCACAAACACAAAATAATCCACAAATTTTTTTGTGCAAAATAAAAGATAAGATTGTGTTGAGTAAATAGATACCAAATGCCCTAAAACTGCATGCACCTGCAAAAAAGCAGGAAATTAAGAGTACCCAATTTATCAAAAGGCAAGACTGTAAATACCTTTAGGCTACATTCACACTTAGGTGAGCAAATTTTTTTCTAGGCGTTTTTGAGCATTTTTTTAGCAGATTTGCAAATATTATAGGCGTTTTTCAACTAAAAGGTGTGGAGTGCTGCTGAAAAAGGGGCGGAGAGCAGCTGTTTGAGCAGAAAATCGTGCAATAAAACGCTTGAAAAAATGCTGATGCCACATTTATCAAGGCGTTCCCATTCGAGTCTATGGAGACAAAACCGCTCAAATCTGCCTGAAAAGTAGCTCATGTACTTTTTTGAGTGAAAGGTGATTTGCTTCAGGCGACAAAACTCCCAAATGTGAACAGGGGCCATAGGAATGAATGGAATTTTTCTTGTTGAGTGTTTCTGAGCATCACAGCTCATCAGTCTAGAGTTAATCATAAATGAACAACCTAGAATTATTTCTCTCACTACAGCATGCACAGCAATATCCAATATGTGCTGCATACCCATACTTGTTTGAGTTTGTATATGTGTGCATAGGGCCATTGTGCTTTAAACATTTTTTGCTTATTTTAATTTTTTTAAATATTTTTTTAATTTTGCTTGTTTTACTTAAAAGAGAAGAATGCTTTGTTTTTTTCAGAATCATACTTACCTAGCTGGGTGCAGCACCGGTCCCCGGCAAAAACTGACTGCTCGGTTTTCAGAGCTCCCTGAGCAGAGAGCTGGTGACTATCTGTCACCGCTGTCTGCTCTGCCCCCCTCACTAGAGCACTGGGCTGTGGAGGGGGCGGGAGCAGCCGGCTCAGGCTCTCAGAGAGGCCAGTCCAAGCATGTGGGCGGATCCCGACTTCATTGTCGCGCTCTTGCCCGAGCCTGGCCCGGCTCTGTGACTTCAGCCCACTGTCTGCTGAAAACAGGTCACATGAGCGCAGAACGAACTGCACTCCTGTGATCCAGGCGAGAAGTAAAGCCAAGGGGGTAATTTGCCCCCTATGGAATAGCATTGGGCAGGTGATAGGTTCTCTTTATGGCAGCTTTAGGGGTCTATTGTCTAATGTCTCCTTTGCCCTCCACTCCAGCTGATAAAATACAGACTGGAATGGGCATCCAATAAGTCCTCTAAAAGTGATTGAAGGGCCGCTCAGATCACTTTTACCTTAAAGCCCTGATCCTTCTGTGAAAGATAAAAACAAGCTCATGGCTGCCGCTGTCTTGACCCTTTAAATGCCTACCTGTATGGGACATGCCAGAAAAGCTGAACAGGTTAACATTCTTTACAAAAGTTATCCCCGCACTAGTTTAGGTCTCACCAGGTGTAAAGCTGATCTTACTCTCCAGAGATGAGAGGTTCCAGGTGCTGGCTCATGCTAGTAGAGACTATATGCAAACGAGAAGATCTGGACAGCCGCACTCCAGGAAGTAATAATCCAAGTTTCTTTATTTTAAAATCAGGAACACATCAGATACAGGACATCATAGACAGAGTGTACAGATCATAGGCTAACGCGTTTCACACTTGTCCAAGTGCTTACTCATAGCTGTGATTAAGCTATGAGTAAGCACTTGGACAAGTGCGAAACGCGTTAGCCTATGATCTGTACATTCTGTCTATGATGTCCTGTATCTGATGTGTTCCTGATTTTAAAATAAAGAAACTTGGATTATTACTTCCTGGAGTGCGGCTGTCCAGATCTTCTCGTTTGCATATAGGTTAACATTCTTTGTCTTTCTTCTTCTTCTTTTTTTTATAGATGTACTGTAAATGTCTGTAATCCATGATTGATCACTTGTTTAAACCACAGCACCATGAATGTACCTAGAAATGCCTAAAACATACCTAGAAATATCATTCAGTGGAATCACATGCAGTTGACAAACAGAATATTTTTATTTTGTTCAGTAAATATAAAGAAGTTGTGAACAAAGAATGCTAAAAATTTCTGCAAAAAATGTGTATAATTCTTTCTGTCACATACAGGTTGAAGTTAGAGAGACTTTTTTTATATGTTTGCATTTTACCTCAGCCTCCATCCACCCACACACCAGTTTTAGCAAAACTATCCATTATTGTGGGAGGCTCAAGGCTAACATACAAAAATCATCAGCCTGGGCAATTACATAGAATACATAGTAGGTGAGGTTGAAAAAGGACAGAAAGTCCATCAAGTCCAACCTATGTATGTGATTATATGTCAGTATTACATTGTATATCCCTGTATGTTGTGGTCGTTCAGTTGCTTATTTAATAGCTTCTTGAAATTATTGATGCTCCCCGATGAAACCACTGCCTGTGGAAGAGAATTCCACATCCTTACCGCTATTACAGTAAAGAACCCTCTACGTATTTTAAGCTTAAACTGCTTTTCCTCTAATTTTATTAAATGGCCACGTGTCTTATTAACCGCTTCCAGACCACCCGCCGTTGATTGACGGCGGCAGAATAGCTCCCCTGCATGAATCGCTGTAGTTGCACGGCGGCCACTTTAAGGGGATTAGGCCTGCCCCGTCACTGAGGAGCCCGTGCGATCGCTCCTGACAGAGCAGAAACAGGGATGTGTGTGTGTAAACACACACATCCACAACCTGTCAGGGGAGAGAAGACAGATCGTGTGTTCCTAGTATATAGGAACGCCGATCTCTCTCCTTCCCTAGTCAGTCCCATCCCCCCTACAGTTTGAACACACACAGGGAACACAGTTAACCCCTTGATCGCCCCCTAGTGTTAACCCCTTTCCTACCAATGACATTTATACAGTAATCAGTGGCTATTTAAAGCACTAATCGCTGTATAAATGTCAGTGGTCCCAAAATAGTGTCAAAAGTGTCCAATCTGATTCCCGCAATGTCGCAGTCCTGATAAAAATTGCAGATCGCCACCATTACTAGTAAAAAAAATTAATAAAAATGCCATAAATCTATCCCCTATTTAGTAGATGCTAAAACTTTTGTGCAAACCAATCAATATACGCTTATTGTGATTTTTTTTTTACCAAAAATATGTAGAAGAATACACATCGGCCTACACTAAAGACAAAATTTATTTTTTGTTTTTTTTAAATTTGGGATATTTATTATAGCAAAAAGTAAAAAATATTGTTTTTTTTTCAAAGTTGTCGCTCTTTTTTTTGTTTATAGCGCAAAAAATAAAAACCGCAGAGGTGATCAAATACCACCAAAAGAAAGCTCTATTTGTGGGGAAATAAGGACATACATTTTGTTTGGGTACAACATTGCATGACCGCGCAATTGTCAGTTAAAGCGACGCAGTACCGTATGGCAAAAAATGGCCTGGTCAGGAAGGGGGCAAACCCTTCCGGGGCTGAAGTGGTTTAATTCTTTTGTAGAAAAGTTTTATCCCTATTGTGGGGTCACCAGTACGGTATTTGAACATTAAAATCATATTCCCTCTCAAGCGTCTCTTCTCCAGAGAGATTAAGTTCAGTGCTCGTAACCTTTCCTCATAACTAATGTCCTCCAGGATTAATTTTTCATGTAACAATCGTTCGTTAAGCTCTGCTACTATTGTTTGCATGCAAGTGCACAAGGTATTGCCGTCTGCCACGCATCTTTAGAAATTGACCAGCACACTGGCCAAAACTTCCCCAATATGGTAGCAACTGTAAACAACACATACACGCTTATATCCAAGCTGTCACGAATACTATACACTGCTCTCACTAGCAGTTACAGGCTAGCTAAACAAGGCAATACCTCTTATAGAATTGCAAATAACAGTTATAGAGTGCAAATGCATGCTCACAATCTCATACCATCCATCCACCAGTAGAGGGAGACCAAAATCTGTTTGGCTGGACACACACTGGTAGATGCAAACCTTGTATACAATCTGTGTACTCTAATGGTTATGTAGCAACTAGGCAATCCCCCCTACTTCTGAGTTTCCCCAAACAATCCTGTGAGCTGGGATCCTTATGTGGTCGACTTTCCCACTGCCCGCACACACACATCTCAGACTCATCCCTGTTGCTAGTAATGAGATCTGTCTCTGCCAATGACAGATACAATAACTTCCAAACACTGACACTAATCTGCATGCAATCAGATTGGTCATCTCGTTCACTGTCAGCCAACTGTTGCAGTACAGAGAACATGCAGGGGCAGCCACATGATGCAATCTCGCACAAATTGCCGGTAATTTACAAGTTTATAGGCACTGATGATACAAAATAACTATACACAAAATATCTCTTTAGATTTGTGCATTGTTTAGAGCAATCAAAAAACAGCTTATTAGTCTTATATTTAGTATCCCTACACAAACAGTTCAGGGCCGTTTTTAAGGCAGGGCAAAAGGGGCAGCTGCCCAGGGCCCTGTCATTGTTGTGGGGCCCAAAGCAGCTGCCTCATACTTGCCAACTATGCTGGTTTAAATTCCCTCGTTACTTGAGGTTTTGGTCCCGTGCTGTGTCCCAATATCTCAGTGTGAAATGCTGCTACTAATGCTGCCCAGCTCTGCCCTTTTGTTGTGTACAGATGACTCACCTGCAGACCCTGTGTTTACATGTAAATTATCGACATTCATATGTAAATAGCGGCGGCCGGCGGCATTGATATGTATATTATGACCCCTGAGGTCATATCCATGATAATCTCTAGCAGCAAATCAACAAGCAGAAATCATGTGCTGTAACCTCTAGCAACTAATCAGTGAGCCATAATGTGTGCTGTAACCTCTAGCAACTAGTCAGTGAGCGGTAATGATACACTGTAACCTCTGTCAACCAATCGCAATCGCTGCCTGGTCTGATTCAGTAAACTGATTTTGAGTCCAGCAGCTATTTATTGTATGTCTCAGAGCAGATGGAAAGAGAAACTGCATAGGGGGGCCCAAGAAAAGTTTTGCCCAGGGTCCAATCAATATTAAAGACGGCCTTGAAACAGTTCATACAAAAAATACAGAGAGTTATAAAAAAAACAGAAGTTACAACATGAGACATACATATACAAACAGTTTTGAAAATAAAAGAAAGGAAAAAATATTTCTCCTGCTCCTGGGGTTGGATACAAACCACAGACCATATCCCCCCCCCCCCCCACATAGATGGAACCTCTCACATATGACCAAGATTTGATTGCAGATCTGCATTTTTTTACCTTCGAGATCAAAGTGAGTTGCCACTCGCTAAGGCTGGCTATACATTATACAATTCTCTTCTACAACTCTCCTTTAGATTTACCAAAACCATATATTATGAGGTCACACCTAAATCAATTTTGTATGCAATCAGGCAGGCCCTTGTACTACATAGTTGAAGGTAAATCTAAAGAAAATTGAACAAGAAAATTGTATCATGTATGGCCAGCTTTAGACTATTCATTAGGGTGGGTGTGGCTGGGCGCTGCATATATAAATATAGCTGCATATATAAATATAGCTTTTTTTAAGATGTATAACATCTTATCTCTGCATAACTAGGCTTTTGCGGGAAGTTTTCTAATTGTGCACTGTATGAGATATAAGTTATGGCTTATTACATTTTTCTGAATTTTGGTGATTGGAATACAGTAAGCATGATTGTCTCAGAGGCTGGGCGAGAACTTTACACCTAGTCAGTGCTAGTTTGGGATGCAGACACATCTATTGATGTCCAGAGAGGAACACACAAGATCTATACAAATCCCTGCTGTGCTGGCACAGTAATCCGACATTTGGATCCTCAACACTGTATTGTTAGAATGCTCTGCATATTCCCAACTACCTCTGCACACTGTCAGGGGAATTCATAAAGAGTGTTGGTGGGGGCAACAGATTTATGTTCCTACTGAAAACCTGTTTTTAACACTATGCAAAACCTTCTTTCTTTTCCTCCTTACTCTTCTTCTTTTTCTTCTTTACTTTCCTCCTTACCATCGTTCCTTCTCTCCTTACTGTCTTTCATTCTCTATTTAACTTCTTTGCTTTCCTTCTAACTTTGCTCCTTTTCTTCTTCCCTTCCCGCTTTGTCTTCTTTAATTTCTTCCCTCTTTACCATCCTTCCTCGCTTTTTTCTACTTCATTATTTTCTTCCATTCTTACCTTTTCTGCTTTCCTTTGTTCTTTATCTTTTATCCTTCCTTTCTCCTTACCTTCCCTTCTTTTGTTCTTTTATTCCCTCCATAGCTTCTCCTCTTAGTCTCTCTTTAACTTCTTTTCTTCCTTTTTTACCCTCCATGATTTATTTTTTCTTTTCCTTTATAGCTTTATTCCTTCCACCTTTTAGCTTCTTTGCTTCCTTCATATCTTCCCCATTTTTCTTCTTTCATTCCCTCCATACATTCTCTCCTCCCCTCTTTATCTTCTTTTCTTCACTATTTCCCATCCATCATTTACTTTTTTTCTTTCCCTTCATACCTTCTGTGGCTTCCTAATCCCCCTTTACCTTCTTTCTTTCCCTTCTTATCTACTTTCCTTACATCCATACCTTTTTTCCCCTGTTCTCATTCCCTCCTTTTCTATTTTCCTTACCTCCATACCTTCTTTCCTTCTTTCTTTAACTTTTTTTTATTCTCTTCCTTAATTTCCTCCTTGCCTTTTTACCTTTCTTCTCTATCTTCTTTCCTTTCCTTCTCATTCAGTTTACACTACTTCCCTCTCTTCATACCTCTTTACCTTTCTCCGTTTAGATAGGATATTGGGTTTAGGAAGTGGTCAGGGGCATGTTTATATTATTGCTCTACTTTGGGCTTTTTTTAAAGGTCTCCCAGCAGGTAAAAAAAAAAAAAGCAGCTCCGGCTGCAATACTTACCTCCTTTTCGGTGTTCTCTCTCATAGCAATCTCGTTTAGCCACTAGATGTCCTCAGTCATTTATGTTGAATGATGCCCAGCATCTTTCAGCCCAGAAAACAGAGGACATAATGTAAGTGCAAGATGTGACATCCTGACATGACATCCTGCACTCACAGAGTAATGTCGAAGAGCACGGCATTGACATCCTCACATCAGTGCCACTGTCTGCATCACTGCGGACCGCCCCGCCCAGAGAGGAATAGGACCTTGCAGCATCACTTCGCCAGCCTGAAGACTTTGGCTGGTTTCACACGGGTGGTCCGATCAGGTCCACTGGTCAGTTTTTCCAGCGGACCTGATCAGAGCACCCATTGTTCTTCATGGAGTGGTGGGCGTCAGCGTACATGTGCCCGCTAAAACCCACCGGCATCCAATTCCCTCCGCCAAAAACAGACTGATGATGGATCCATTCCCCATCCATCTGGCGGATCGGTTTGGATGACAGTGGGATGGAAACGGACAGTTGGTCCGTTTCCATCGGACCATAGAGAACAATGGGGCTGTGTCCATGTCGGCTCTGCATAGTGGAGCAGACACAGACCTGTCATCCGTCTGCTCAGCGGGGATCAGCGGACGGGTCTCCTGGGAAAATGCTGGGAGAGAGAGAAGTTTAGATTTTGACACCCCCCCCCCCCCAAGCTGTCTGTACTTATTCAGTGCCTTTTGGAGAGTACTTTCAAGCTCGATTTCCTATAATTCTTTAAACAGTACTATTCATGTTGATAAACATTTGTTTCTTTTTGCAGAAGGATTATTATGCAACCTATTCTTCTGGCTAGGTGTAAGATTCAGTTAACACAATTACAGTTTATAAAGATCTGCATTTCATTAGCATCATAAAAAATACACCTCAGCACTGTAATTTTCTATCATTTATATGTTATACGTTGTGCAGCGATATTATCACTATATACTCTTTGGAAATACTTCAGATTGTAAAGTAAGGGAAAATGCCACCTTTTACTCAAGATTCACTGCTCTTTACATATAAATTATTCATATTAAAGGGTCATCCCACTCCAAAGTATTATGGTTGTTATACAGTGCCTTGCAAAAGTATTCACCCCCTTGGCATTTTTTGTGTTTTGTTGCCTCACAACCTGGAATTAACATGGATTGTTTGAGGATTTACATCATTTCATTTACAGAACATGCCCACCACTTTGAAGATTTTTTTTAATTTTTTTTTTTAATTGTGAAGCAAACAACAAATAGGACAAAATAACAGAAAAAGTCAATGTGCATAACTATTCACCCCCTAAAGTCGATACTTTGTAGAGCCACCTTTTACGGATATCACAGCCTCAAGTTGCTTTGGATAAGTCTCTATGAGCTTGCCGCATCTTACAACTGGGATTTTTTCCCATTCCTCCTTGCAAAACTGCTCCAGCTCCTTCAACTTGGATGGTTTGCGCTTGTGAACAGCAATCTTTAAGTCTGACCACAGATTTTCTATTGCATTGAGGTCTGGGCTTTGACTAGGCCATTACAACACATTTACATGTTTCCCCTTAAACGACTCAAGTGTTGCTTTAGCAGTGTGTTTGGGGTCATTGTCCTGCTGCAAGGTGAACCTCCGTCCTAGCCTCAAATCACACACAGAGTGGTACAGATTTTGCTCAAGAATATCCCTGTATTTAGCACCACCCATCTTTCCCTCAACTCTGACCAGTTTCCCAGTCCCGACTGCTGAAAGACATCCGCACAGCATGATGCTGCCACCACCATGTTTCACTGTGGGGGTGGTGTTCTTTGGGTGATGTGATGTGTTGGGTTAAAGCCCAACTCTATGGAGCGTACGGCTTATTGTCGTCCTATGTACAGATACTCCAGTCTCTACTGTGGAACTCTGCAGCTCCTCCAGGGTTACCTTAGGTCTCTGTGCTGCCTCTCTGATTAATGTCCTCCTTGCCCCGTCCGTGAGTTTTGGTGTGAGGCCGTCTCTTGGCAGGTTTGCTGTTGTGCCATGTTCTTTCCATGTGGTTATGATAGATTTGATGGAGCTCCTAGGGATCATCAAAGATTTGGATATTTTTTTATAACCTAACCCTGACTTGTACTTCTCAACAACATTGTCCCTTACTTGTTTGAAGAGTTCCTTGGACTTTCCAATAGGTGTGTATATGTAATGACAGATCATGTGACACTTAGATTGCACACATGTGGACATCATTTCACTAATTATGTGACTTCTGAAGGTAATTGGTTTCACCAGAACTTTTTATGGGCTTCATAACAAAGGGGGTGAATACATACGCACATGCCAATTATCATTTTTTTTATTTCTGAAAAATAGTTTCATGTCTATATTTTTCAAATTTTACTTCACCAACTTAGACTATTGTGTTCTGATCCATCACCTATAATTCAGATTTAAAAAAACATTGAACCAAAATCTAATGTAACAAAATAGGTAAAAAAACAAGGGGGTGAGTACTTTTGCAAGGCACTATAGGTGAGATATGTTGCAATAGTGAGACCTCCCTCTGATCCTGTCCACCTGGGAGATTTGGGTGTCCCTGCCTGGCTTTATGTGTTCTGGCTCTTCCTGCTATATTCTCCATTATAACAAAAAGTAAAAAATCCAGTAGAGGTGATGGTATCCCCTCATAACAGGCACAGCAGGTGTGCAGACTCTGGAATTTGAATGTTGAGATTTCACAAATAGAGCCCTCAGTCTCCAATATATAAAGGACACTGTCAGGTGCTTTAGCAAAAGGCAGGGTACTGTGATGTTTTCAGGGGACTATGTACACCACCCTGCCAGCCTCATTTACCAGCTATGATCTGCCTGCTTGCATAGAGAAGCACGGAGACCCAGTGATAATGTCCCTGGTTCTAAAATAAAGTATATAATGATAACAGAGAGATTTTATTTAAACAGTGTACATTTTACATGATATCATAGCACCCAGCTGTCCCTGATTTCGAACACTGTCCCTCATTCGGAAAAAAAGTCCCTCTGTCCCTCTTTCCTCCTCATTTGTCCCTCATTCTGGTCTGATCCATTCAGTTGCATACAGTGGCAGCTGGTGCTCAAAGACAGAAATGGATCCGGGCTGCAGCTCCTCGCTCCAGGGCCATCGCTTCTCCTCCAGGCCGAACAGGAAGTGGGTCCTGTCTGAGACCCGATTGGCTGGGAGTCCTAAGACTCTCTGGCCAATCGGAACTCAGGAACTGCTTCCTGATTGACCGGGAGGAGAATCAGGAAGACAATAGCGAAAATTTATTTGCTATTGTCACACACGTGGGTGGGCTCGGGGGCGCTGTGCTCTTCCTTTTTTTTTTTAAGCCAATTAGAGCCTCAGGCTTTAATCTTGTGCTTCAAGAAAAAAAAAACATTGAATTCCATGTGTCCGGCAACCTGCATGTAGATTAGGGGGCAAGACGCATGGATTGGGGGGGGGGCGGCACCCGTGCCTCCCTATGGAAGGGCTGCCACTGGTTTATAAAATGCACTTTTTATCTTTCAAAAAGTGTTTCCCAGTGCTAAATCTTTCATGAAATTTCGAAATTGCTGCATTTGTAAATTCCAAAAGCTAGTATGAAGGAATAGTAGTGCTAAAAAGCAGTTGTGGATTTAACCAATCAATTTTTTTTCACAATTTTCCTTTATGAGGGGCGTGGCAGGGGGTGTGTCCTATGCCTACATACTTTTGCTAATAGGTGTCCTTCATTTCCATCTCAGAAAGTTGGGAAGTATGTTATATTGACATAACATTCACTGTTTGCTACTTTAATAAATACGTGTTTCTGATTGCCACTATTTGCATAACCACACCCCATTCCCTGCCTACCACACAGCAAGGCGCTGCCTATCAATAGGTTACTCAGGCACGACAATGTGGGATATGGGTGAGGGTTTCAGTTCTAATATCCAAAACTACTACCCC
Organism: Lithobates clamitans; assembly: GCA_037952925.1. Lineage (NCBI taxonomy): Eukaryota > Metazoa > Chordata > Amphibia > Anura > Ranidae > Lithobates > Lithobates clamitans. The sequence continues at coordinate 81,554 of JBBGZY010001010.1, forward strand.
TGATGTGACCAGCTCTTTATGGAGCCGGTTAACACATCTCCGGTGCAAATTGTACAGGAGCCCTGGGAGCCTTTTGGTCCATTTCAGGTCCGAATTCAGCCCAAAATTCAGGCTGAAATGGGACCTGAAACGGTGAATGGAGACGCACTGGACTCCTGCTGTGAGCCGCTGCGTTCTCAAGTGTGAACTAGGGCTGGAAGATTTTCTTTAAAAAAAAAAATCTTCGATTCTCTTAAAAAAAACTAGATTCACGATTTGAATCGAGTTTTTTTTTTTTTTTGGAAAAAGCGCCGGTCCCGAGGCGCTGCGGGCATGAGCTTTTAGGCGTCTGGCCTAGCGGACTAGGCCGAAGCCGCGGCCTCACCTAAAAACTCCTTGCCCGCAGCTCTTCAGGCCCGGCACGGTGTCCGCGCCGGTCCGGAGGCGCTGCAGACATGAGTTTTTAGGCAAGGCCGCGGCTTCGGCCTAGTCCGCTAGGCCAGACGCCTAAAAGCTCGTGCCCGCAGCGCCTCGGGACCGGCGCGGTTTCCAAAAAAAAAAAAACTCGATTCGAATCGTGAATCGAGTTTTTTTTAAGAGAATCGAAGATTTTTTTTTTAAAGAAAATCTTCCAGCCCTAGTTCACACTTGTAGCCGCGGACTAGGCCGAAGCAGCGGCCTCGCCTAAAAACTCATGCCCGCAGCGCCTCGGGACCGGCGCGGTGAAAAAAAAAAATCTAAAAAAATCGATTTGCTTACATTTTGAATCGATTTGACCTCTCAACTCGATTCAAGATTTAAATCGATTTTTTTCCCAGCCCTAGTGTGAACCCAGCCTTATGGTTTGTTCAACCCATAAAAAATAAAAACAGGCAAAATATGTGTGCTATTTACAATTTCAGCCTCTTGCTGACCACATAAAGTATATGTGCAGCGACAAGGAGGAAGGGCCTTCATGCCTACACACTGCACAGATATATCCATGGTGACCAAAGTTTCTGTGCTCGCTGCACGCTCCCAGTGCACTGACTGAGCTGTCACGGATAGCTCCCTGTCTGTGATTACATGATCAGAAACTGTGCTGCCCAGGGTTAGGATATCTACTTAAAGAACCCGGCGAGGGGTCTGGAATGGGTTTACACACTTCTGTTTCTTCTGGGTTTTGCGTTTTTCTCCAAAAAACAAAAGCAAATGAAGGTTTCTACAGAGTGAAGACCTATAGTTTTATAAATGTCAAGATGACAGGATGTTAGGAAATTTCACAAAATTATGGGAACACCCTCATCTTAGACAACTGTGCCTGGAACAGTTGTCCCCATTAGAAGATTTCCCCTTACTTACTTTTTGCATGCGATTACTGCCAGCGGATATAGCCTCTAGCAAAAATCAATGTGTTCTGCCGGTCGGGAAGGCTCCCTGAGCTCCCTGCCAGCAGAAGACAATAGCTCTTTGGGAGGGATTCCCCCATCAACACTGACTGTGTTAATGGTGGAATGAAGTGATTTTCTTTCCTTCCACCCAAAGTGGAAGAAGAGAAAATCAAATCATCTATGGCTTGCCTAAGGTAGTATACAGTATGTTTTGCTGCCATGAATTTAGCTATTTTCCTGGAGTCCAGCTTTAAAAAGAGAGAAACATCCAGCATCTCTTTGTGAACTAATTATTAAATTCATCAAGGAGAGCAAATAGCTTTCATAATGGAAATGCAGTGGGGCGGAGCTGAGAACTGTGTTGAGATTTCATGGCTAGAGTTCCCAGAAAATATACAAAGCCAGCAGGGTATTCGTTAAAGGTGGACTGACCCTTTAATCACTCCAATGTCTTTTTTAGAAATGTTTATGGCCTTTTAATAGCACTTTTCATTAGCATAAAAAGCAGTCATCCATCTTTAAACATGTATCTTACCCACCGCTCTGACCTCATGTATCTTGTCTACTTATATATTTATTTTTTGTTATTTGTGGCTGTTAGATTTCTTTGTTGTTTGCGGCAAACACTTTTCTAAGAGAATGCTTAATGAAAATGTCATCAATCTACGGCAGCCGTTTGGCATATTTAAATGACTGTTCATTGATGCTCTGAAAGACGCGAGTGTCCATTTGGTATACATTAGCGAGGAATTTAACTGCAGACTGACATATTGTTCATTTTCAACACTGTCACGTTGTGTTCTTGCCGAGCACATTTTAATTTCTTGATCAGTAATCAGGCAGAAGTTTCTTTTCAGCATATTAAAGACTTATCTGTGGCTAGCTACAGAGGCCAAAAATACAAGGTCATGGCGCCATCTTGTGGCATAATGTGGAATATCACTTTGTCTATGTAATCCATCACTGTTTCCCAAAGTGTGGGATGGGGGACTCATTCTGGGTGGTGCAAAGCAGGTTTCAGCATTAAAAAAAAAAAAAAAAAAGGATGGGTTCTATAGAAAAGGATAGTTCTGATCCAAATTTTAGGGTTGCTTTAGATCTATACCTGTGTGTAGAGGTGTAGCGGTGCCATGCGTCAAAGTGTGTTTCCTTTGTGAGTTGACAAGCGTTATTAATGCACGTATCCAATGCATTTTCTGCATTAGGATTTGGAGTGGACAGAGTTAACAGCCAGTAAATAAGGCATCTAATCATTGGCCAAAGCAGCCTTTCTCAACATTTTTACCCCTGAGGAACCCTTAAAAAAGTTTTCAGGTCTCTGGGAACCCCTGCTAAAACCAGTTAATTGGAGATCAGTTGAAAAAAGGCATCTTATAGTGGTGGTAAGTTTTGAGGAATACAACCCTTAGGCTGGGTATTGGCAGCAATCAACCGGTACAGTAGAAACCGGCTGACTTTCAGCCCGTGTGTACAGCTGCCTGTCCAAGAGAAGCCAATCTCACAACCGGCAAGCATGCTGGAAAACCTGCATGGGTTTAGAGCGCACACATGCGCACCCCGCTGCCAACGCCTGCTGTGATTGTTTAAGGACCTGGCAAGGACCTGTGATGGCAAGGACCTGCTCACCAGCTGTGTACAATCACAGCCCAGAGCCCAATATTGACAATCAACACAGAGCGCTGTACAGAGGGAACAAGCTCTCTGTTTCTTATCCCTGCAAAGCAGGGACAAGAAACAAAGAGATCTTTAGTAAAAAAGCAGCACGCATTACACATTGTTAGGCACACATTTAACCCCTCGATCGCTGTAGATGTTAACACCTTCCCAGCCAGTGTCATAAGTGCAGTGACAGTGTATAGCATTATCAATGATCACTATATTAGTGTCAGTAGTGATGTCAGTGGCAGTTAGTCAGTTCTCCCCCTGCATCAGTTATGCCCCGTACACAAGGTCGGATTTTCCGACGGAAAATGTGTTATAGGACCCTGTTGTCGGAAATTCCGACCGTGTGTGGGCTCCATCATACATTTCCCATCAGAATTTCCGACACACAAATTTTGAGAGCAGGCTATAAAATTTTCTGACAACAAAATCTGTTGTCGGAAATTCCGATCGTGTGTACACAAAGTGCCACGCATGCTCAGAATAAATTAAAGTGGAGTTCCACCCACTTTTACAACTCTTCAGCATCCCTCACTAAACTGTGCACTGTAAACAAATTGGATATTTTTTTATTTTTTTTCTCAGCGCCTACTGTATATCTGCTGTATTCATTTTTCACTTCCTCCTCCCTGGCCGCGGCCCATCGCATCATTTCCTGTTTGCAATGCCTTCTGGGAAAGGGTGGCAACTTCCTCTGAAACTGCCGTTGCTATGGAAACCTGACCTGAAACCTATTACACTGCTTGTGCTGCACTGAGCATGTGCAAGATCTGCAAGGATGAGATCCAGGAAGAAATACAGTCTGGCTTCAGATGCCCACACTTAAGATGGCCACGGCCTGCTGTAAGTTTATAAAGTAACAAACTACTGCTATAAACTAACAAAACAGACCTTAGTTTACAGACTAACTTTACTAGAATACATTAAGCTTGTGTATTATAGGGGTATTTTTATTTAAAAAGTATCATTTTGGCCGGAACACCACTTTAAGAGACGAAAGCTATTGGCTACTGCCCCGTTTATAGTCCCAACGTACATGTTTTACGTCACCGCGATCAGAACGATCGGATTTTCCGACAACTTCGTGTGACCGTGTGTATGCAAGACAAGTTTGAGCCAACATCCGTCGGAAAAAAATCCATGGATTTTGTTTTTGGAATGTCCGATCAATGTCCGACCGTGTGTACGGGACATTAATGTCAGAATGCCCACTGCACTATCGCAGTCCCATTACTAATATAAAATGAATAAATAAAAATTCCAATATATATACTATAGTTTGCAGACACTAAATTTCACGCAAACCAATAATTATCAACTTATTGGGGTTTTTTTTCTTACTAAAGACATGTAGCAGAATACATTTTGGACGAAATGTATAAAAAAATAGATTTTTTACATTTTTTATTGGATATGTTTTATAGCAGAAAGTAAAAAAAAAATATAAAAAATATATATATTTTTTTTTTCATTTATATATTAAAAAAAGCAAAAAAACCCACAGTGGTGATCAAATACCACCAAAAGAAAGCTCTATTTGTGTGAAAAAAAATTATATAAATTTAGTTTGGTTACAGTGTTACATGACCACTCAATTACCAGTTAAAGTAGTTCAGTGCTAAATAGGCAAAAAGTGGCCTGGTCATGAAGGGGGTAAAACTTTCTGGAGTTAAAGTGCTTAAGGTAATTCCAGATGAAAATGTTCAGCCTAAATACATTGCTGCAAGTCCCTGTTGATCCAGTTTGAAATCAGGAGAGTAGCCTAGGGTGATAACGCTGCAACTCCATGGATACAATGGAGTGAGTAAGAGTTGTCACCTTTGGACACCCTATTTCAATCAAAACGTAATATAACCCTTCTGGTCATTTTAAATCCAACCACCTTTTAAATGAAAAAAGACTGTTTGTGGGTCCCCATGTCTAAAAATTTAGGAAATTAGGATGCATAACCATTCCTCCTCTTTTAAAGCATGTCAAAGCTGTGCAGGTCTAAACCAGGATAAAATAAAAGCTGAGCTCCAATCATTCAGTAGGATCCCCTCCTGCTTGCTTTGTGTAAGTGGCGGCATATAGTGAGGTAGTCACTAATCAAATTTTAGTTATGTTATTTCAGAAATGCATATTATCTGCTCTCCTTTTGAAATAAATTATGTTACAGAAGAATTCCAGGCATGGATATTTTATACATAGTTACATTAGTCTAACTTGGACCATTGCTACTATGCATATACCCCGCCTGTGCGATCCCTCTAGAAGCTGGAAATCAGTGTAGTTGACATCGCTACTCTAGTGATCTCCAGGTCTTGCTTCCAGGTCCTGTACTTAGCGGCCAGTGTGCTGCATTCTAAACACAGGAGGCATGGGCGCCATTCAGGGAATGCTTTGCATTTTGTTGAATGAATGAAAAGCTTTCTCTGATTGGATTAGGTGGGGAGCATGACGTCACTGCGCTCCGCCCCCTTCACCTTGTCCAATCAGAGAAAGCTTTGCATTCATTCAGGAAATACTAAGCATGTTCTGAATGGCACCTGTGCCAAGTTGTTAACCCCCTGTGTTCAGAATGCAACAGGGCAGCTGCGCAGCACGGGACTCGGAAGCAAGTGAAGATCACTGGCATAGCTGTGTCTACTTCAATGATTTCCAGCTCTCAGGGGCATCTGCCAGGTATTGTTCAGTATATATATATATAGTTACATTGGTCCAAACTTGACCAAAAAACTATAGTGGAACCTTGGATTACGAGCATAATCCGTTCCAGGAGAATGCTTGTAATCCAAAGCACTCGTATCTCAAAGCGAGTTTCCCCTTAGAAGATAATTAGTTCTGCATTGACTTCTATTGCATGCAATACCGCATGTGGCCAGAGATGGGGGGGCGCCGGAGAGCCTCGGAAATACTCGGGGACAGCTCGGCTGAACTCAGAAACCCTCAGAAAGGCTTGGAAACACTCAGGAACTGAATATTTCTGAGTATTTCTGAGTATTCCCGAGTGGTTCCAAGTATTTCCGAACAGCTCCGAACTGTTCCAAGTGTCACCGGCGCCCCCGCACCTCTGGCCAAATGCGGTACTGCACACCACATTAGCTTGAATTCTGCTCGTTTTGCGAGACAGAACTAAAAAAAAGAGTTGCTCGTCTTTCAATACGCTTGTTAACCGCGTTACTTGTTAACCAAGGTTCCACTGTATATATAAAATATCCACATCTGGAATTCATCTTTAAAGTTGAAATCCAGACAAATAAAAAATAAAAATAATGCAGATATGCATTCATTAAGGCCCCTTTCACACTGGGGCGGTAGGGGGTGTCGGCGGTAAAACAGCGCCGCTAGCGGTGCAGTTTTAACCCCCCGCTGGCGGCCGAAAAAGGGTTAAAACCCCTCGTACAGTGCGGCTATAGCCGCGGTATTACCGCGGTATAGCCGCGCTGTCCCATTGATTTCAATGGGCAGGAGCAGTTTAGGAGCGGTGAATACACCACCCCAAAGATGCGGCTCGCAGGACTTTTTTTACCGTCCTGCCAGCGCACCGCTTCAGTGTGAAAGCCCTCGGGCTTTCACACTGAACAAACAGCGGAGGCTGTTTAGGGGCGGTTTGCAGGCGCAATAACACCTGAAAACCGCCCCAGTGTGAAAGGGGCCTAATACATCCATAAATGCATTTTTATTAAATGCTAGCAGTAGAGTACCTAAATTTGTTTTGGTATCAGCCTCTTGCTGTTTCTGTACAACAGAACTCAGACTTGGAGAGGGAAAAGCAGCATAAGGAGCCAATCAGCTGCGCTGCAGTTTTCATGTGTTAACAAACAACATGATTATAAATGAATAGAGCAGGGTGAGAGAGAGAGATGAGGCCATTGGTCTGGTGCTTTTCTTTTTACTGTACAGTCACAGGTTGGGGGAAGGACAAGACCTGTAATTGTTAGTGAACTGCAGCAGGTAAAAAAAAAAATCAGGTCTCCTGCCCTGCTAGACAGGACTGTGCTATGTGGCAGAGCTGTGTAAAACCCAAGGCCGGATGGACAGAAATACAAATCTTTTGGTAAGTCAGCCATCTCCCAGTAATGTATTATATCTGTGAATGTAGCTGGAGTTCAGACTTGGATTGTTAACTTGTTATATTTAGTGATTTCAGCAGCTCTTTATTATTTGCAATATCCTGCTTTGTCACAAGGTCAGAGTTCTTCTTTAAAGGATAATAATCAGTCTTGTTCTCATCCCACATTAGCCACCAACTGTCCATTCGATGATAAAGAGCGCTCGCTGGACGGTGAGTGATGTCACCAGCATAATCTCAAGGTAAATTATCGCGCAGAAGTGACAATTGTCGCCAGGGAAAGACGTGTGAATTATACCGTTATTAGCAGCCGCCACACACCTCCTAAGGAAATTTTACCATGTAATTACATTAAAGTTGACTATGTATTTGATTTGTTCTACGGAAAGGGATACTGTAAGACAGTGATGAGTGATCGCCCATGCAGACACGTTTCTAAGACACACTTATGAATACATTTATAAACACGTTTGTCCATGGGAGATATTTTTACAGATCAGTATCTATTATCTAGAGACATTAATGCGTATCATACTTTTTCTTGCTTGGGCACAGGCTTACCCAATAACACACAAGGTGAGATGAAATGCTAAGTGCAATGACTTATATCAATCAATCCGATTTCATTTTCCTACAGTCAGGTAAGTGAAGATGAATTTTGGTCGTTATTGGGCATTGTAAATATTGATCTGGATTGTACATTTGTTAAAGTAAAATTCACGTTTTGTTTTTTTTTATATTATTTAAAGTTTAAGAGACAAGCATTTTGTGCTTCAATACTTATCTAACTATAAATGAAGGGTGGATTGTTCCTGGAACATTACTATCTATCGTTTTACTAACTAATCATGCATAACTTTTAGAAAATGTATCTAAAGTCCAGAGCTCTCTCCTGCAGTAATACCTTTTCACCACTAGCTGTCCTCAAGCTTCTGGGTTCAATGACAGTCAGTGTAATTCTTCCCTCTTCCTGTGAGCCCAGGCTGTCATGGACCCACCCTAGGTAAGTGTCATCATGCAGCCAGGGTTCAGAGTATAAGCACACTACAACATTACATCATAAACCTGGCACCGCACTGTGCAGCAGAAGACCAATGAGGACTTGTGATGTAATTTTACTGATCAGAAACTCTTTGAAAAAAAGGTATGTATAAAAAGTGCAAGGAGAGCTTTACTTGTGGGGGGGTTGAAAATAATAGGAAGCTAAGGAAAGGGAGGGTGTGTGTAGGGGGGAAGGAGGGGTAAGTGTCCAGGAGCTTATATAAAAGGAACCAAAAGCAATTAGACAAGTTTTTTTTAGCTTATCCAATCAATTGTCCCTCCACAAGAGTGGCTGGCCAACAGGCATCTGCTGAATACATAAGCATGGGATTGTCACCCAATCCAGCCCAAAACAGCCATATTATGAGGTATCTTTCATCTCACAGGATTATTACCAGCCAAATGTAACAATTCAATGCCTGTAGGCAGGTGTAATGCAGCCTCACTGCACAGGTGGCGCTGTGACGGCTACCGCCATGCAGAGAGGATGGAGGACAGGAGGAACTCTGGTTCCTCTCAGGCATCTGAAGGTGTCATCAAGGGAGCAGCTGTCTGATCAGAGGCTGCTGCCCTGGATGATCCTGGCAGCCATCTTAAGTGTAGGCAGTGCTAATAAGCACTCCCCCACTGCAGTTGGTGCACATTTGCAAAGTATAGGTCAAGGGCAGGAACCTGCTAGTTAGGTACAGAGTGTCTTTCATAGGGAAAGGTTCCAGTGGAGGAGGGACAGTGGGGGGAACTGCACACCTTTGTCGCCAGCCTGGAGCCCTTCCCATCTTCAGTTGCGTTGCCGCCAGAACGTCTTCCAGCCACCTCCTTTGTCAGATGTTGCCAGGCATCGTAAGCTGTTTAGAGTGTCTTCTGTAATACTGAGACCGCTGTGCCAGGCTCACCCATGTTACACAGATCCTGTAACCAAATTGGCACTATGTCAGTAAAGAGTAATTGGGAACAATTCCAATCAGTACCTGTTTTCCATTATGTCAGATTGATGTTTCCCCTGAGTGTAATTGGCCAACAGGAATTTGTTTGCCCTCTAGACATGGGATCCTTACATGATCTAGCCACAAGTAACCAGATTAGGTAACTGTCATCTCCTGTCTAAGGACAGCTTAATGTAGAACTGTGGCCAGGCTATGGACATTCAAAAATGTACACATTCTTTACAAGCAGTGAATAAGATTTAAAATAACCCCCCCCCCCCCCCACTGACCTCTGTAGCTACAAGTACTCTGGATCAATTCATTTTTGAAGTTCACAAGAGGGCTCAACACAGGATAAAACTTGGATGGACAAGTTGGAGAAAACAGTGGCCTGATATTATAACCATTTTCTTTGAGCCCATCCAGGTTTTATCCTGTGCTGAGATGAAAGAGGAGTGGTGTTTTCCCCGAAATACATTGACTGTTTCTATATGATTTATTTACCAACAATTCAAATTATCTTGGACACCTACATCAGTTTTTGGTCTTGTGGTCCTTTCTGTATTTCTAAGTTGTCGGGTGCCCATTGAGGTGAGCCTTCCTGTGTGGGAATTGCCTCACCAGAACTACTGAACTTGTTTAAAGATTTTCTTTATTTGAATGCATGTACAAGTTGTTGGTTTGACCAATAGTGCAAATTTTGGTATGGGACCTGTAGTCATCTCTATTAATCTAGAGAGGAGTAGTTGTTAACTCGTGAGGTATAGAGAACCTCAACTATGGCCCTTGACATAACCAAACATACATATGTTGAACATCACGTTCAACATATGTAACACTAATGCCCCGTACACACGGTCGGATTTTCCGACGGAAAATGTGTGATAGGACCTTGTTGTCGGAAATTCCGACCGTGTGTAGGCTCCATCACACATTTTCCATTGGATTTTCCGACACACAAAGTTTGAGAGCAGGATATAAAATTTTCCGACAACAAAATCCGTTGTCGGAAATTCCGATCGTGTGTACACAAATCCGACGGACAAAGTGCCACGCATGCTCAGAATAAATAAAGAGATGAAAGCTATTGGCCACTGCCCCGTTTATAGTCCCGACGTACGTGTTTTACGTCACCACGTTTAGAACGATCAGATTTTCCGACAACTTTGTGTGACCGTGTGTATGCAAGACAAGTTTGAGCCAACATGCGTCGGAAAAAATCCTAGGATTTTGTTGTCGGAATGTCCGAACAAAGTCCGACCGTGTGTACGGGGCATAACACTACAGAAGTCCATCAGTGGACATACCATAGGAAATGATCAAGAACTCATGAGGTATAGAGAACCTCAGCTGCGGCCCTTGACATGACCAAACATATATGTTGAACATCACGTTCAACATATGTAACACTACAAAAGGCCATCAGTGGACATACCATAGGAAATGATCAAGAACTCATGAGGTATAGAGAACCTCAGCTGTGGCCCTTGACATCACCAAACATATATGTTGAACATCACGTTCAACATATGTAACACTACAGAAGGCCATCAGTGGACATACCATAGGAAATGATCAAGAACTCATGAGGTATAGAGAACCTCAGCTGCGGCCCTTGACATCACCAAACATATATGTTGAACATCACGTTCAACATATGTAACACTACAGAAGTCCATCAGTGGACATACCATAGGAAATGATCAAGAACTCATGAGGTATAGAGAAACTCAGCTGCGGCCCTTGACATCACCAAACATATATGTTGAACATCACGTTCAACATATGTAACACTACAGAAGGCCATCAATGGACATACCATAGGAAATGGTCGGAGACATGCTACGGGTGTGGTTGGAGACTGGGGACATGGTTGCAGGATACAACAGAATTTGGGAACGTGTTACAAGAGACTGCTAGACATCACTGTCATAACAGTTCCTTTGCAAATCAATGCTCACACTACTAACTGCTGGGGTCAGCAAGTATCAAAAGGCTATATATGGCCCTTGGGCCACAGGTTAGGCATCAGGGATCTAGAAGCTTATTTCTTTCTTACTCACACCAGAAATGTTTTTTTACAGGTAAATTAATTTGTAATCTAATTACTGTGCGTTTGCCTCGGCAGTCACAGCAATTCAATCATCCCCTCTACTGTACCTCTTCCCTGTAGACAGTAGTTAGTAGCCATTTTGTTCAGCTGGAGCTAGGCGAATATCCATGAGAATGAAGCTTATCAGCTCCCCATGAGCCAGTATCTCACGAGTGCTATTCATGTCAGATTTCACGTTTCATGAATATTAGTTCTTTTATATCGCTTCCCATTGTAGCGAGTCCTTGTTCGTCTTCTACCGCGCTGCCAGGCGCACAAATCCTGTGCTGTTTGTGATGTATTATTTAGAAAAAGCCCTTGTTATTGTTTAGTCAATACGTATAAAAAGGCTTTGTGTCCTTTATCGAGGTTCATGTTTAACAGCGCGGTCTGTGGGAGCCGCGAACGTCTCGAGCACCGACTCCTGCAATTGTCTGGCCCGTGCATTTGATACTATTGATCTCCTGCTAAAAGATGTTCCTTTTCCTTTTGGGTTTTAAATCTTATTCAATTATTCCCCTGGAGCCGATAGGTCTGAAGCTCTCTTAGCATTAACTCGCACAGCGAGGGGAGCGTCAGGCGGCTGTGTAACCTGGCACCGAGCACAGGGGTTACCACACTCTCTTATACCTCTGGGGGCCCCGGCGGGCTGAGTGTGAAAGACGATCACATGTCAACATATCTCATGGATTTCTCTCTAGCTTACACCATCTCATTCATCCAGAGACGGTGAAATAAAACCAACTTTCAAAGGCAGAGGGTACTGTCTGTGCTTTATCAAAATGTCTGTGAAACATATTACCTCAGAAGGCCTGTGTTGCCTGTAGCAACCTGAGCTTGCCGTGCAGTCTTCCATTGCAGAATATGAATGAGGAAATCCGATCTGTTGCTATGAGCAACATAGACTGTATGGGACAGTTCTTGCTGAATATAAAATCTGCTTTTTTTGGCAGCAAGTGAAATAAAACCAACAAGGTGGAGGGTACTGTCTCTACTGTTTTTGCTTGTGAAAGTTTCCTTTTTGGTTACAGGAATATCAACACACGTATTTTTACGAAAAATGTTTTTTTTTACTGCTTCTAATGCCCCGTACACACAGTCGGATTTTTCCGACGGAAAATGTGTGATAGGACCTTGTTGTCGGAAATTCCGACCGTGTGTGGGCTCCATCACACATTTTCCATCGGATTTTCCGAAACACAAAGTTTGAGAGCAGGATATAAAATTTTCCGACAACAAAATCCGTTGTCGGAAATTCCGATCGTGTGTACACAAATCCGACGGACAAAGTGCCACGCATGCTCAGAATAAATAAAGAGATGAAAGCTATTGGCCACTGCCCCGTTCATAGTCCCGACGTACGTGTTTTACATCACCGCGTTCAGAATGATCGGATTTTCCGACAACTTTGTGTGACCGTGTGTATGCAAGACAAGTTTGAGCCAACATCCGTCGGAAAAAATCCTAGGATTTTGTTGTCGGGATGTCCGAACAAAGTCCGACCGTGTGTACGGGGCATTAGGCCAATAACCAAAAATTATATGTACAGTTATATCAGCTTACCAGTCCTTAGATGAGGTGGCTGAGGTACATGTTACCTCAGAAGGCCCGTGTTGCCCCTAGCAACCTGAACTTCCTGTGTAGTCTCCTGCACAGTTTTTACTGCGCCTAAAGCCAAAAAATAAATAAAGGATTGTATGTACAGTCATATCAGCTTACCAGTTCTTAGATGAGGTGGCTCAGCTGTATTACTTTTTTTTTTTTTCGTTCATCCAGAGACATTGAAATAAAACCAAGGCGGAGGGTCCTGTCTTTCCTTTTTAAAATGTCTGTGGTAAACGTTACCTCAGAAGACCTGTGTTGCCCATAGCAACCTGAACTTCCAGTGCAGTCTCCCATAGTAGAATGTAAATGGGGGAATCTAATCTGTTGTCATGGGCGACCCAGACATTGTAAAGCAATTTTTCCCTCGGAAAATTTTAATATTGGCCATCTGTTTTTACCTACCAAAAACAGGTGACAGAAATATCGATACACAAATATTTCTGATAAATAGCCTTTAGTGCATATCTAAAGCCAAAAAGCAAACACTGTATGTACAGGTATATCAGCTTACCAGTCCTTGAAAGAGGTGTATTACCTTTCTTTTTTTTATTCACCCAGAGCCGGTGAAGTAAAACCAACTTTCAAAGATGGAGGGTCCTGTCTCTGCAGACATCAAAATGTCTGTGGTACATGTTACCGGGACAGAGAGCAGGAGCTGCCAAACTTATATTAACAAGCGGGTGATTACCCACTTGTTATTATGAAAAGTCTCTCTGTCCCGATCTGCAGCTGCTTCTGCCCCCTGCCTTGCTAATAGGCTGATATGGGAGGCTGGTCGGGAGACATGAGAGAATAAACACAAGCTGCTAAATGGCTCAGGGTCTGTGACAGGACTTCTTGCTGTGTGATGGTGGCCTGCTTAACAACAGGGCACGGACCGGTACCAGTCTACGGTCCGGTGGTTGGGGACCCCTGCTTTACTGCATTTCTTAGTACCGTATTTATCGGCGTATAACACGCACTTTTTTTCGCCTTAAAATCAGGGGAAAATCGTGAGTGCGTGTTATACGCCGATCCCTGCTAATTGTGATCTATCGGCGGCGATCGCCGCCGACATTCACATAGCGTGACGTTTTAAATATGGCGCCGCGGAGTTCAAAGGGACTCGGCGGAGCTGAACGAGCGCCGCCGAAATCACAGTGACTGCTTGGAGCCGAGATACACATAGTCGAGTGTCGAGAGCCGAATACACTCGACTGTGTGTATCTCGGCGGCGTTCGTTCAGCTCCGCCGGGTCCCTCCGAACTCCGTGGCGCCATATTTAAAACTACATGCAGCTATGTGTATGTCGGCGGCGGCGGCAAGCATGGACACTGGGGGCAAGGCTGCACTGACCACTGGGGCAAAGCTGCACTGACAAGCTGCACTGACAAGGCTGCACTGGGGCAAAGCTGCACTGACAAGACTGCACTGGGGCAAAGCTGCACTGACAAGACTGCACTGGGGCAAAGCTGCACTGACAAGGCTGCAATGGACACTGGGTCAAGGCTGCACTGACACTGAAAAGCCTTGTTAGTGTCTAACAAGGCTGCAGATGAACACTGATGAGGCTGTATTGATGGGCATTTTAATGTAAGTTTTTTTCCTTAAACTTCCCTCCTAAACTTGGGGTGCGTGTTATACGCCGGCGCGTGTTATACGCCGATAAATCTAATAACATCCATTGCTTGGGCCTTATCCCCTGAAACGCGTTGGCTGCATCTGATGCTGTTAACTAATAAATACTTTTTTAAGTGATACAATCCTTTGTACTAGGTGCTCCATATACATCCAAGAGTTGATCGCCTGTTGAATGATTTGTTTATCGTGATCACAAAGGTAGGGGCCTAGGACATGGTAAACATACCCTGAGGGGACTTTAGTAAGACTGGAGCAGCCAGAATCTATAGCAGTTGTGCATTAAATTTGCAACCAATCAGCTTCTGGCTTTCATTTTTAAAACGTAGGCCTCATTCACGCTGGCACTCCTGTGTTTAGATGTTCTAAATGCAGGAGAAATGATCTGGGAAGTATAAACTAAATTTTTGCTTCCCATTTCACTTTTTCTTGCATTTAAATGTTCCGGCTTTAGACGCATTTAGTCGCATTTAGGCCCACTGGGAGGCATGGGTTTCTGGCGTTTAGCTGCAGGGGGAGGGCACAGGTACACCATCCACCACGGCTGCTGCCGGCAGCCTATAAAACCCTGTTAGAGGCTGACAGCTGGACAGTGCACCCGGTGGTATTTCCATTTAGGGCAGTATGTGCCCAGGGAGAAACACGCTGAATGCAGACTCTTTGTGTTCTGGGCATTTATCCCTGGGCGCACACTACACTAAACGAAAGTACAGATAGGTGCGCCATCCAGCCACAGCAGCTGTCAGCCTCTCATAGAGTTTAACAGGCTGCTGGTAGTGGGCCTGGATGGTTCCCCTGTGTCCTTTGTCCACGGCTAAATGCCAGAGCCCCACGCACCAGGGCTAAACACCGTGTGTGCATGAGGCTCAAATATGTCTAATCAGATCCTGGCTGCACAGAATTCTATTTTCTCTAATTGTAGATAAACGCACAGTGTGAATGGCACCATTGAAAAAAACATTACATGCATTTATATAGAGAAATGTCCTCTAAACTCAAATAAAAGCTTGACAATGTCCGTTTGAATGAGGCCTAACTGAACAAGCTTAAGATAGAAGCTCAATGGTGATCAGTTTTAGTAAATTCCCCCTATTATACATTCATGATTGTTCTTTTTCGTTAAAGGAAAACGCACTTCACTGTCTATCCATCAGTACCAATTCTCACTTCTATCAATCCAGCTCTATAGCACACATGTTAAAATTTATTTTGAACCTGGTGATTCTGCCAGTAAGGTGCTAGCAACAGGGCAGGACGGGTGAATGCTGGCTATGGGAGTTTTTCAGGCAGGCTTCTGGAGGAGTAAAAATGGTCTGCAGCAAAAGCATGTACAATATTCAATATTGTTTAAAGAAGCACAGTTCATTTTTATCAAAGGTGAACTAACCCTTTAAAGCCCAACGTTTGTCTCCAAACTCCTGCCTAGAGGCCCCCTAGTGTTTATTACATGCTTAAAATTTTTAAAACTTTACCCAGTCATATGACCCACAGGATCCATACATGTATTTTTACACTGTGATTGCAGGGTGCCGTGATGATGCCCCCTCAATAGATCTATGACCCCCTGTGCTCAAAGCAGGACTGAGGACATCTTGTGGTATAGAAGAGGTACTGTGGCAGGAGACAGCCTCTGAGTGAATGTAAGTACTGCAGCCAGAAATTGTTTTGTTTTTTGCAAGTGTTTGGACTTTAACCTCTTATGCCCCGTACACACGGTCGGATTTTCCGACGGAAAATGTGTGATAGGACCTTGTTGTCGGAAATTCCGACCTTGTGTAGGCTCCATCACACATTTTCCATCGGATTTTCCGACACACAAAGTTTGAGAGCAGGCTATAAAATTTTCCGACAACAAAATCCATTGTCGGAATTTCCGATCGTGTGTACACAAATCCGACGCACAAAGTGCCACGCATGCTCAGAATAAATAAAGAGATGAAAGCTATTGGCTACTGCCCCGTTTATAGTCCCGATGTACTGTTTTACGTCACCGCGTTCAGAATGATCAGATTTTCCGACAACTTTGTGTGACCGTGTGCAGGGCTGGGAATTTTTTTTTTCTTTTCCCACCGCGCCGGTCCCGAGGCGCTGCAGGCTTAATTTTTATAGGCGAGGCCGTGGCTTTGGCCTAGTCCGCAGCTATGGCCGGACGCCGCGGACTAGGCCGAAGCCGTGGCCTCGCCTAAAAACTCATGCCCACAGCGCCTCCGGACCGGCGCTGACACCACGCCAGGCCTGAAGAGCTGCGGGCAAGCAGTTTTTAGGTGATGCCGCGGCTTCGGCCTAGTCCGCGAGGCCGGACGCCGCGGACTAGGCCGAAGCCGCGGCCTCGCCTAAAAGCTCATGCCCGCAGCGCCTCAGGACTGGCGCGGTTTCCAAACAAAAAAAAAAACTCAATTCGAATCGTGAATCGAGTTTTTTTTAAGAGAATCGAAAATTTTTTTTTTAAAGAAAATCTCCCAGCCCTAACCGTGTGTATGCAAGACAAGTTTGAGCCAACATCCGTCTGAAAAAATCCTAGGATTTTGTTGTCGGAATGTCCGATCAATGTCCGACCGTGTGTACGGGGCATAAGGCTGGGTTCACACATATGCAGCCGCGGGTTCTTGCCTGGGGTTTGGTACGTCCCTGTTCACCGGTTCAGGTGCGAATCAGGTCCGAATTCGCACCTGAACCGGACCCAAAGCTTTTGCGCCTTTTTATGTGCCAAATTATCTACCTCAAATATAATCCTATACCAAAATCTGTACATTGTCTGGAAAGTCAAGATTCTGCTGTCAGAACAGAAGATGACTTTGCTCTTATGGATTACTGCAGTTCAAAATTAGAGCCGCTTCTAAAAGAAAAGTGAGATAATAGAGGAAACATGGTTGTTTTAACATGGACAACTTAACTTTTTTACTTGGATATTGCTGTCAATTTACACAGCACTTTACGTATATACTGTACATTCACATCAGTCCCTGCTGTCAAGGAGCTTACAATCTAAAGTCCCTAAGTCACATTCATACATACACACACTAGGGCCAATTTAAACAGGAGCCAATGACCTACCAGCATGTCTTTGGAGTGTGGGAGGAAGTTGGAGTACCCAGAGGAAACCCATGGAGGAACAGGGAGAACATGTAAACTCCATTCAGGTAGTGCCGTAGTTGGGATTCAGATCGATGACCCTAGTGCTGCTAGGTGGAAGTACTAACCACGGTGCTGCTCTTTTATAAATAGTCACTTTAGAATTTACAAATAAGATCTCTTCATTGAATTAGGATGTAAGGAGCCCCCCCCACCTTTAGTCTTATAAGAAAGAAATTAAAACCGTTCTTCATGCCAGTGTGAACAATATTTTATTTACAGCCATGGTGAATGAGGCAAAATACAATCCCTGGAAATCCTAAAAAGTGTCATAAACACTCTTTAAATTCTGTTGCGCCTTAGCACCACAATTGTCGGTGCTTGCTACAGATTCAGTTGGGACGGACAGACAGACAGACCTATTGGGGTACATGAATTTATCACAAGAGGTGGCCTTCACTAAGGCTTAGCATTATGGAGTGGCCAAGGAGTTTATTTGTGAGGCGGTTAGCGCTTAATGGGGTACTCTGAGAGACTAGTTCTCCATCAGGTCCAACTCTCTTGTGATTGACAGTTGATAACAGTGGACGGATTCCGCAGCCGCAATTTAGACCAATAGCGGCCATGGAATCCATCCACTGACATAAACTGTCAGTCACAAGGAAGATGCACCTGATGGGGAACTAGTCTCCCATCATTTTAAACAGATCCACTGTCAAAGTTCAGACTTGTGTCACTGGTTGCTAGGATGCTTGCAGCCTACATCCTAGCAACCAATGAAATAAATACAAAATGCAATTATAAAGTTAACACACAACACCCCCTCCTGATAACTCTGACCTGTTTCTGTACGCCAACTAAAACTGGGTACACAGCGTTTGTTTTTTTCATTCAGCCAGCGGGCTGCAGATTCCTGCATCCATACAAGGGATGACATCGTTTTTTGACAGCGAGGGCTCTCTGCTGTCAGAATACACTGATCAGCGCGGCAGAGAAATTGACAAAAAGTTATAAAAAAATGTTAGCAGGTAGAGTTTAATGGAAGAAGGGACTCTGTATGCCTCTTCTGCCATAAAGCCAATTTCTATTCCTCCTATAAGTCTGCCATATTCCTGCCAGGTCAGTACAAAAACATTCTACTAGTGTGTGGCCAGCTTTAGGCTTATGTCACATTGGCAGTTCATCCCCTGGCAACACTCACTTGTGACACCTTGCCAGAGGCAGAATTAACAAGTACAGCTCCAATTTACGCAATGGACATCCCTCCCTTGCTAGCAATTGAGATTTTGCAGTGTTCAACAGGGGAGCAAAGTTGCTCCTTTGCTGGCCAGAATGCTGCAAACTCTCAATTGCTAGCAAGTGAGTGGCCTTATAGGAGAAAGTTAGTGAACTCATAGTGATTCTACTAAGGGAGAAGTATAACCAAAGCTATTTTGGCAGTAATTTTCCTGTCCTGTAGGTCACACGAGTGCAGTTCGTTCGGCACTCCTCTGACCCGCTTACAGCCTACAGCGGGCTAAAGTCCGCTGTTGGTTGATGTCACTCAGCCAGTCCAAATCCTGACCATATAGTCGGGATCCACCCACATGCCTCGACCAGCACTTGGCTCAGTGATCCGCTGAGAGCCTGAGTCAGCCCCTCCCGGCACATCCACAGCTCAGCGCTCCATTGAGCATTGGAGGGCCAGAGCACAGAGCGGTGACTGACAGTCATAGCTCTCTGCTCAGAGCGGTGGGGAGAACTGAGCGATTAGTGGTGGTTGCTCACTCAGTTCTCACTGCAGACATGTGCATCCACCTAGGTGAGTATAATGCCGCGTACACAGGAGCGGACTTTACGGCAGACTTTGCTCGGCGGACTGGATTTGGTCGGACAATTCGATCGTGTGTGGACTCCAGCGGACTTTGTTTTCTCAAAAGTTGGACGGACTTAGATTTGAAACATGTTTTAAATTAACCTTTGAAATCGAGTCCGGTCGAAAAGTCCGCCGTCTGTATGCTAGTTCGACGGACAAAAAGCCACGCTAGGGCAGCTATTGGCTACTGGCTATGAACTTCCTTGTTTTAGTCCGGTCGTACGTCATCACGTACAAATTCGACGGACTTTGGTGGATTGTGTGTAGGCAAGTCCGTTCATTCAGAAAGTCCGTCGTAAAGTACGTCGAAAAGTCTGCCGTAAAGTCCGCTCGTGTGTACGCAGCATAAATGTTTGTTTCAATACTTCTCTTTTAATAGTGATTTGTTGCAATGGCCTTCAGGAGTTGTGTGGCATTGTGCAAAATCAGACTGTCAACACTGCAACAACTGTCAGGCTTCGGGTGACCTATAACCCCTGACTCCTAAGCTGAAGAGTCAGGCTCAAACATGCTTGCCTTAAGGCTGGTTATTTTGAACTTGTACGATTGATAGCCCTCTGAACTCTTTGGGAAGAATATAAAATGTTTTGTGATTTAATACAAAGAGGTAGATTATGCACCCAAATATACTCTTCCATAAAAGTTATAAAATAAAATTTTTTTGTTAAGCTTAAGAAACCATTTACTCTTAGCAACTTAATTAGAGAACTATTGTGGTGGTTGAGCATCGATGTTGGACAAGGCTTGGCCCCCGGCTGACAAACACTTTGAATTGTATGGGATTTCGCGAGGCGTTGGGTTGAAAATGTCTTGCCAGACATTAAATCTCCTTCAACAGGTCTGTTTTGCTGTGTTTATATTGTGCTGTGTTTACCTCCAGGTAATTTCCATCCAGCAACTGACTCAGAGCCCAGAAGTTATAATTATGTGTACAGAGTCACTTTTGTTACATGTCTGCCGAGCTTGGCGTTTTGTTGAAGAAGATCCCGGTCTAACTAATGTCCCTTTGTGCTCTTTCCTAATCCTCTTGTTTATTGTATACTGCTGAGAAAGAAAAACACGCTTTGAGACACTATCTTTATTTTCTTATTGTATTTGTGTGATAATTATTAAAGAGGTTGTGTTGACCTGTCTGCTATGCCCGTGATCTAAAAGGCAGGTGCAGCCACTGGCAACTGATCAAGGGAGGTGACATTATTGTAGGTTTTGTTGTAGTTATTGCTACCTGCCTTTCAGAGTGACGACACTCATAGGTAGGGTTTACATATTGGCAGTACTTCACATTGAGAGCCCTTCGCCTTAGTGATCATGAGACCATAACAGAGAACAATGGCAGGTCAGACCCTTTTTAAGGTATTGATGCAGGCCTCAGTTCTTTTTTGTTAGTCCTTAATGCTTCCAAATTACATTTATATGGTGACAGGTCCTCTACAAAGAAAGGAGAGAATTCTGACACACTTAGGAAAAAAAGAGGGTGTCAACAGCTTGACTTGTCTGATACACAAGTGGTGGTACTTACTTAGCACATGTGTCCCTCACCCTTGGGCCTCCTAATTGATTTTCACATCACACTGTTCTCAGTGAGGTCAACCAAGCAGGACGCAGGGTCTTTCCTACACTCTGCCTTTATGGGAATCCTCCAAGCCCTGTTCATGCTGACTCATCACAAGACATGCCCTTCCAAATGAAGTCATCAAGTCAGGACATAAAGGGTATCTCCCATGCTTGAAAGAGGCTTCCTGAACATAAAGAATACCTGAACATAAATGTCTGATGCCCCTTGCATCTACATGCTGCTGATTGTCATTGTAAGAGTGACAGGACCTGGGTCTGAACCTGCAAACGCTGCCGTGTCTGGCAATGTCACTTCTTGCTGAGCCACCTGTGATGCTGGACAGCTCCCTGGACAATTCCTTGAATGATCTTGCCTTGAATCCTGTTTTTTATGAACCTTGAAACAAAATGTTGGCGCGCTAAACATAGATGTTGAATAAACAAGTGTCCATAAAGTGTGAACAACTGGTGCTGTTCTAAATAGTGCAGATGAATTCCTTGATGAACATCCAGTAACAATTAGTATAATTGATGTGCCTTTTGATCACCCAAGTGCACCTCCACTGATATTGATATAAAATTTCTCCTTACCAGAGGTCTAGACAAATGATAAGAGTCTAGACAGACGTGATATGCAAGTATAGAAGATCCAATCAACTTCCTCTATTATATTGCAAGTGGTGGTACTGTCATGGCTGATGTTAAAGTTTTTTTTATATCCAAAAACAACTTTATTTTGTTCAACATAAACAATTATACAAGTCCAGGCTTCAACAGTACTCAGTTACATTGCATAGTTTAGGAATTCTCAATACATTATAGCAGAATCAATATTCAAAGTGCGGCTCATCAGCCTAATAAATAGTATATTCAAAAACATTTAGTCAGCATTAATACCCAATAATCTCTACATCACCAGGTCCACCGGGACTAGTCCCGGTACATCTAGCCACGGTCCCCACAGCTTCTCAAACTTTCGGGTGCACCCCCTGTGCTGGTATACCATTTTCTCCATTCTGATCATGTTCCCCACTGCCGCTATCCACTCCTTGACTGTGGGAGGGTCCTCTGATATCCAATGCACCATTATCATCTTACGTGCTATTAATAGAAGCCTAGTAACTGCTAGTCTAACACTTTCTTCCCATTCTAATACTTCAAGCACATTTAGTAAACAGTGTTTTGGGTTGGCAGGCAAAGAGATCCGGAACACCCTATTAATGGTATCCACCACTCCACCCCAATAGGGATGAAGCTTCGGACACCGCCACAGAAGATGAATCAGATCTCCATGGTCTCTTTTGCATCTAGTGCAGGTCGGGGTGTCTCTAAGACCCATTTGGTGCAGTCTGTGTGGGGTATAGTACAGTCTAAAAATAAGATACAGTTGTGTTAACCTCTGCGATACATTAAGTGAACTCGTGGGCACTGCTTGTAAGATCTCCTCCCATTGGTCCTCATCTATCTGTCCGATGTTAAAGTTTACTCCACAGTATGACCCATGAAGGAAAGATAAAAAAGCCACATAATGTAAAACTGCTTAACAGTTTTTAAAAGAAATCAGTGCTAAACACTTACAAAAATGCAGTTTAAAACGAGCATTAATAGATCTAAGACATCCTAGAAGTCAATCGACCAGTATACAGGATTGGCTTACGTGGTACCTTACAGACATGGACTCCACCCGGCATGTTTCTTTAGAATTAACGTCCTCTGGAGCATGACCTGGCCTGTTTGCCAGATTACTGTGCTCTCTCTAGGCAATATCTCGCTCTTGAAAGTGTAAAAGGCACTGATTCTATGTAAAGGGTGGGAAAACCCACAGTGGTATAAAATATAATACACAATAATGTTGCCCAATGTGAACACAATAGATATATTGGAAACAGGTGTGTGCTCACATTGGGCAATATTATTGTGCATTATAGTTTATACCACTGTGGGTTTTCCCACCCTTTACATAGAATCAGTGCACCTTTACACTTTCAGTCATTTTTCATTTCTGGTATCCAGGGTTTTTGAGGTGCAGTAGACTTAATTAATTGCATTGCCAGCACTTCCCTTGACCTACACACAAATATCTCACTCTTGTCACTCCTGATTCTGTCCGTATCTTCAATACCACTAGTTGCCGACCTTTGGTTTCTTTACTGCACTTCTGCTTGATCCCAACCTGCAACCAATTGTTCCCGACCTTTGGCTTGTTTATGGACTATGCTTCTGCTTATCCCTACCTGCTATATCTGCTACTGGACCTCTGCTCGCTTACCTCCTGGTGGGCGATCCTGAGGACAATGACCTGGTACTAACATAGAGCAAAATTCATCTCCACTATCAGGAACTTTGCTGAACACCAGGTAATTTATAGACTCTGCACCCCTGGGGAGCCTGTGTCATCTGCCAAGGTGACCTGTTTCTGTACTTATCCAGCTGGTTCATCTCTAGTGCTATTAGCTACTGGCCTCCGAGCCTGACTCCAGACTCAAAACAAGTCACCAAAGAGTTAGGGGTTGATTTAGTAATACTGGAGAGTGCAGAATTTGGTGCAGCTGTGCATGGTAGCCAATCAGCTTCTAACTTCAGCTTTTTTAAAATTAAGCTTTAGCATAAAACCTGGAAGCTGATTGATTTCAATGCAGAGCTGCACCAGATTTGTCACTCTCCAGTTTTAGTAAATCAACCCTCCTGGCAGAAGTTTTATTTTTGTTATTTAACTTAGATTTAGGTTCTACCATTCCTCGGTTCCTCTTGGACATCACAAAAAGATACAATTGAAATCATACAAGCCATATGAGCTCATTTTAAAGGCAGGAGCTCAATTCTAAGGTCATTCTTCTGCAATCGCTTTTGTTTCTTTGAAAAAGATAGCATTGGGCATGCCACACTGACACTTTGATGGTATGGCATGTATTAACCTTTATGGACAGGGTTTCAACGAGTATAACAAATATCAGCAAGGACATTTGAAATTTGCTGCACCAAGGTAGATGGCCTATGGGTTTTTCCCTCAGTAGGCAGCAGACACATTGACAGGGAACTGAAACAAAGACCCCAATCATCGGGCAAGAGCACAGTCTAAGAAAAAACATAAGTTATAGATGCTTGACACTGTGGGGGTTGATTTTTTTTTAAAGGCAAATAGACTGTGCTTTTTGCAAGTGCAGTTGCTCCAGAAGCAGGGTTCTCCAAACTATAGCCCTCCAGTGGTTCGGGAACTACAATTCCCGTCATGTCTGTGAATGTCAGAGTTTTACAATGCCTTATGTGACGTGTAGTTCCACAACAGCTGGAGGGCCATATTTTGGAGATCCCTGCTCCAGAGCTTAGTAAATGAAGGAAGTTCTGTTGGCTTCCATCATCCAATCATGTTGTGGTGGCACTATACCACAACCCAGAGTTAAGCAGTGGTCAAAAACAACAGAAACCTGTGGGCAGGTGTCATAACCGGAACAAACATCAGCGTATGAGCAGCAGATTACTGATACCTTTATAAAAGTACTGTTCCTGCATATTAAAAAAAATTATATCAACTGCTGGATGATTTCACAGGACACACTCAATCCTTTAGCAAGGGTGTACAGAGAAGAAGGATGGCAGAATGGAGCTAGCTGTAGGAGGCCCAACCTTTTACATTTGCCCCCCATACTGATGACAACCTGGATTAATTTTTTTAGAAAACAAAATATGAATGTGATATATTAAAATTGGTGCCATTAATAAAACTGAAACTAAATTAGTCAATTGTTTGAACCTTCCTTTGTTGAATTTAAAGCTGTCACAAGCTTAGGCGAGTTAAACCAAGCATATGTGTAGCCCTCTTTTGGTGGTATGGGGGGGTTATGAGAAATGTGATAGGGAGACCAAAGGGGGTTCCCTTCCTGGGAAATTGATCAGTAATCTTCTAAACAAATTAATTGGGAGCAGGGGAACTACTGCAACATTAACCCTAAGCATATAGATTCACACCAATATTGAAATAATACAAGCTATATAAAAGAAGAGATTAATAACAGTACATCAATCCAATGTACAAATGGGTATTATCAGCAAAAGGGCCCAATAGGAGTTCTGGTGGAATTGTGAATATACCGTATACCTGGGTGTATCTATACAGTGCACCTGGAAAGTATTCACAACGCTTCACTTTTTTCACATTTTGTGATTCCAAAATGGATTAAAAACAGTATTTTCCTCAAAATTCTACAAATAATACCCCATAATGACAATGTGAAAGAAGTTTTTTGGAAATCTTTGCAAATGTATTAAAATAGAAAAAGAAAAAAAAAATCACATGTACATAAGTATTCACAGCCTTTGCCATGACACTCAAAATTGAGTTCAGGTGCATATCCTGTTTTGACTGATCATCCTTGAGATGTTTCTACAACTTGATTGGAGTCCACCTGTGGTAAATTCAGTTGATTGGACATTATTTAGAAAGGCACACACCTATCTATATAAGGTCCCACAGTTAACAGTGCATCTGTCTTAGTGTCAAAGACCCGGAGACAAGATCAGAAGTCACAAGGATATCCTTTAACTGTTGTCCGACCAGCCTGGAATGGAACTTCTCACCGGCAGGAATAGTGGTAAAGCACTGTAATTCAGAATCAGCCTATCTGCTTTGTGCAATAATCCCTCCATAGTAGTGTTTATAATAACACGGTATATAAAATTTTATTGCAATAAACAAGTTCACTTAGTGCCGGTTCACACAGGGGCGACTTGTCAGGTGACCTAGTCGCCTGACAAGTCGCCTCCCGTTCTCTACAATGGAACCGTTCTAATAGGAGCGACGCAAGTTGCTCCGACTTAGAAAAAGGTTCCTGTACTTCTTTTGGGGCGACTTGAGGCGACTTGCATAGACTTCTATACAGAAGTCGTTTTGCAAGTCGCCGTGGATGTCGTGTGCAGGTCGCCTCGGTGAGGCGACCTGCAAGTTGTGCGCCCCTAGTGTGAACCGAGCCTTACTATTATATAGCAATATGACCACTACATACATGCAGTACCACAGAACTAGCTATCTTGCACTGTGCATGTGAAATAATAACAAAGAGAGGACAGAGATACTTTGTCACAAAAGTATTTAGATGTACACAGAGCAGCTGCAGGTAAACTATTAGCTCATAGGAAAACACTTTTGCCTCTTTAGGTCCAGGATTTAGTAGCAAGGTCAGGACATGTGGCTAAGGCTTTCTATCTCTCTCCACTTTCTCCTTCTAGGGCTTTCAAGCCAACAACCAGGAGCAGGAAGTGCATACATAATATGTTTACAGGCATTTACGAATTCAGACAGTAGAGGGAAATAGATCCCTACATATAACAAAAATTAGAGTTACTTTAGAGGCTACTTTCATAATCATCAGTAAATCCAGAGATATAGGCAGCTGAAATTATATGCAAATCCAGCTTGACCCTGTCCTGTTCCACCTCCAGAGCCTTCCTGCTGGTTGTTAAATGTCCTTATAGGGTGGTTCAGGAGATGGGGGTCAAGTTCAATTCTATGGGAACAGTTGATTGTTTGACATCTGCCTATATCTCCAGATTGATTCATCGTTTGGCATGCAAGTTTCACACCTTATATATTTTTTTAATCACATGTTTATCCACATTTAACAAGTAAATTTTAAGTATATCAGTTACATGTTCTTTTACATGAATGCATGTCACAGATATAAGATACATATATATATATATTTGTATACAGGTGTGTGTCTAGCTTTGTAAACTGTGTGACAGAGCTGTTGGAGCTTGCCAAAGACAAGGGGTCACATACCATGACCTCTATTCTGTTGATTTAATTAAATAGCTGAAGGATGGATTTGGTTAGCTCCAGGCACCAGCAAAGAATCAAAGGTTTGTTTGCACGTGTTGTTCTGCGAGAGGAAGAACAGGGACATTTTTATAATGTCTCAAACAAAATTAATTTTCATACACAAAACATAAGTCTTTCTAGCCGGGCCCAAGGGGCCGATCCCAGGCCGCCTCTCACAGTATATCACTGTGATCTTCTGCTGGATTATTAGGTTTCAACTTGCAGGGAAGAGAACACCTGTAGATAAATTCTGATTTAGAAGTTTTTCTGTGTACATATATGAACATATGCATGGGTAATTTCCATCAAGGCCTTCCCTCCAACCCACTCAAGCTCCACCTTCTGTTTAACCCTTTATGGGTGGATCAAGCCCATAGCTTTTAGAATGCAAAAAATAATGACTGTTTTTCAAACAGATTTTTGGTTGTAAAACAGCACAGACAGTTTCTATTTCAGAAAATTGGTTATAGCAGGAGTCAAAGAACATAATCTTCTGCCCGGACGTAGCATCGCAAGATCCTTAATTCCTACCTGGTCTTACTGACCCAGGAGGTAGTATGCCCTGCACCTGCAGTAGTTCTGTTAGTAGTGTTCATAAAGTGATATTAAAGGCTTGTTTTTTGTTTGTTTTTTTAATAGCAAACATGTTATACTTACCTGCTCTGTGCAGTGGTTTGCACAGAACAGCCCCAATCCTCCTTTTGTCGGGTCCCTCGCCGGCGCTCCTGGCCCGTCCCTCCTGCCGAGTGCCTCCAGAGCAAGCAGCTTGCTCCGGGGGCACCCAAGCCGAGCCCCTGCTCTGTGTGTCCATTCAGACACGGAGCCGTGGCTCAGCCCCACCCCCTTTCTCTTTTCATTGGCTCAGTGACTTTGACAGCAGCAGGAGCCAATGGTGCCCGCTGCTGTGTCTCAGCCAATCAGGAAGGAGAGATCCTGGACAGCCGAGGCTCTTGTGCAACATCGCTGGATATGGGGCTCAGATAAGTATTAGAGGGGCTGAGGGGGTCTGATACACACTGAAGGTTTAAAAAAAAACTTCTGTCTTTAGAACCACTTTAACCACTTCAGCCCCGGAAGGATTTGCCCCCTTAATGACCAGGCCATTTTTTGCGATACGACACTCCATCGCTTTAACTGACAATTGCGCGGTCATGCTACGCTGTACCCAAACAAAATTGATGTCCTTTTTTTCCCCACAAATAGAGCTTTCTTTTGGTGGTATTTGATCACCTCTGCCTTTTTTATTTTTTGTGCTATAAACAAGCAAAAAGCGACAATTTTGAAAAAAAAAATTTTTTTTTTACTTTTTGCTATAATACATATCCCAAAAAAAATCTAAAAAACAAATTTATTCATCTGTTTAGGCCGATATGTATTCTTTTTGGGGCAAAAAAATCACAATAGGCATATATTGATTGGTTTGCGCAAAAGTTATAGCTCCTACAAAATAGGGGATAGATTTATGGTATTTTTATTATTTTTATTTTTTTTTTGCTAGTAATGGCAGCGATCTGCGATTTGTAGCGGGACTGCGACATTGCGGCAAACAGATCGGACACTTTTGACACTTTTTTGGGATCATTGACATTTATACAGCGATCAGAGCTAGAAATAGCCACTGATTACTGTGTAAATGTCACTGGCAGGGAAGGGGTTAACACTAGGGGGCGTTCAAGGGGTTAAATGTGTTCCCTGGGTGTGTTCTAACTGTAGGGGGGATGGGCTTACTGGAATATGACAGAGATTACTGAGAACAGTAGATCCCTGTCATGTCACCTGTCAGAACGGGGAATCGCTTGTTTACAAAGGCAGTTCCCAGTTCTGCCTCTGTAATAGGCGATCGTGGGTCGCCAGCGGACATTGAGTCCGCCCAACCCGTGGGCACACGGCCGCAAGCACCCACTTGCTAGTGCGTCTGCGTGAGCCACCGTACAGCTACTGCGATTTGCATTAATGGGGGTCTGCATTAATGGAGGGAGGGGGGTCTGCACTGAGTGGGGTCTGCATTGATGGGGGGTCTGCACCATGGGGGGTCTGCACTGAGGGGGGTGGTCTGCAATGAGGGGAGTCTGCATTGATGGGGGGTCTGCACTGATGGAGGGGGGGGTCTGCATTGTGGGAGGGGAGTGAACTGATGAAGGGGGGTGGTCTGCAATGAGGGGGGTCTGCATTGATGGGGGGGTCTGCACTGATGGAGGGGGGGTGGTCTGCATTGTGGGGGGCCTGCACTGATGGAGGGGGGTCTGTACTCAGGGGGGTGAACTGATGGAGTCTGCAATGAGGGAGGGGAGGTCTGCACTGATGGTGGGGGGTCTACACTGGGGTCTATAGTGATAGAGGGGGGTCTATACTGATAGATGAGGGTCTGCATTGAGGGGGGTCTATACTGATAGATGGGGGTCTGCACTAAGGGGGTCTACACTGATAGATGGGGGTCTATGCTGATAGAGGGGGGGCTATACTGATAGATGGGGGGTCTGCAATGAGGGGGGCTATACTGATGGATGGGGTCTGTACTTAGTGAGGAGGATCTATACTGCAAGAGGGGGGTCTGTACTTAGTGGGGGGTCTATACTGAGAGGGGGGTCTGCAGTTAGTGGAGGGGGGGCTGTACTGAGGGGGGGCTATAGTTGGTGGAGGGGGGTGACACTAATTTTTTCCTCACCGGGTGACACCAACCCTAGTGATGCCACTGGAGAGACACGCTCTCCGCTCAGAGCCGTACTGTCCTGAGAAGACAAAGGACTCTGATGGGCACTGATAGAGGACTCTGATGGGCACTGATAGAGGACACTGATGGGCACCGATAGAGGGCCCTGATGGACACTGATAGAGGACTCTGATGGGCACTGATAGAGGACTCTGATGGGCACTGATAAGATTTACTGATGAGCACTGAAGGGGAGGCACTGATAGAGGACTCTGATGGGAACTGATGGACACTGATAGAAGACTCTGATGGGCACTGATAGAGGACACTGATGGGCACTGATAGAGGGCCCTGATGGATACTGATAGAGGACTCTGATGGACACTGATAGAAGGCACTGATGGACACTGATAGAGGACTCTGATGGACACTGATAGAGGACTCTGATGGGCACTGATAGAAGGCACTGATGGACACTGATAGAGGACTCTGATGGGCACTGATGGACACTGATAGAGGACTCTGATGGACACTGATAGAGGACTCTGATGGGCACTGATAAGATTTACTGATGAGCACTGAAGGGGAGGCACTGATAGAGGACTCTGATGGGCACTGATGGACACTGATAGAGGACTCTGATGGGCACTGATGGACACTGATAGAGGACTCTGATGGGCACTGATGGACACTGATAGAGGACTCTAATGGACACTGATAGAGGACTCTGATGGGCACTGATAGAGGACTCTGATGGGCACTGATGGACACTGATAGAGGACTTTGATGGGCACTGATAAGATTTACTGATGATCACTGAAGGGGAGGCACTGATAGGATTTACTGATGGGCACTGAAGGGAGGGATTGCGCTGGATGCACATCCCAGGGGGCATGCGGGAAGCACGGTTTTGGGAGGATGTCCATGGATACCCTCCCAAAATTGGCAGCCTGGAGCTCGGATGGAAGGGGGGGCCCATCATTGTTTCTTGCACCGGGGCCCTGAAGGTTCTAGTTACGCCTCTGCATAGGCTACCCCCCTTCAGTCCATCATGAATGCTGCTGCCAGACTCATCCACCTTTCAAACCGCTCAGCTTCTGCTACCCCTCTCTGCCAATCCCTCCACTGGCTTCCACTCACCCAACAAATTAAATTCAGAATACTAACAATAACTTATAAAGCCATCCACAATTTCGCCCCCAGCTACTTCACTAGCCTAGTCCCAAAATACCAACCAAGTCGTTCTCTTTGTTCCTCTAAAGACCTTCTGCTCTCTATTTCCCTTGTCACCTCCTCCCATGCTCACCTCCAGGACTTCTCCTGGGCCTCTCCCATCCAATGGAATTTCCTACCCCAATCTGTCTGAAAGCACTCAGGTATTTTAGCGCTAAAAATAGCACCTGTAAAGCGCCTGAAAAGCGGCTCTCATGCCTACCCAGTGTGAAAGCCTTCACCCAGTGTGAGTGCTTTCACAGTGGGACGGTGTACTTGCGGCACGGGAAAAAAAAAGGCATGCAAGCAGCATCTTTGGAGCATCATTGAAATGAATGGGCAGAGCCCCTAAAAAGTGCTTCGGCAGCATGGGTGCTTTTAACCCCTTCTTTGGGGTTAAAAGCGCCCCGCTCCCACCCACAAAGTGGCTCTGCAGCGCCGTAGAGCGCCGCTAAAACCAGTGGCGTAGCCCTTTACCGTGACCGCGGGGCGGTCTAGGTGTGAAAGGGTACTGTTTGCTCTCATGTGCCCAGTCGGGGAAGATAAAAGAAAACTTTTGTTAACTTTCTGTGGCTTGTGCATTATATAGAACCTGGATTTGGTACTTGTTTAGACTGTCATATAGGAGCCTTTTAGCAGTACTTTAAATATTTTTAAAAATAAACTCTACCCCTAAAAGAAGTCAATCAGATATAAATAGTTTCAATAAGTGTTAACGTTTTAATTTGGCTTGTTTTATGTTTCGTTTGTAGATATATATGTGCATTTGGGCAGCTATATTCAGTTATACAACACAAAGCCATCACTTCCAGCGCTAAGAGGTCCTCCCACAGGTGGATAGGACTATAGGACAACAAATCCAAATGCTTGGCAGATGCAGCCCTCCAGGAACAAGGGAATCCAAAGTGAAACTACAAAAACAATCAAACCGGAAGGTGCAAGCACCTAGTGCATTACCAAAAATGTATTGAAGCAATAAAAACTGGTAAAAATGGATACTCACAAGAGTGCAACTAGTAAATGCCAATAAACCACAAGATGCCATAAAGTGCAGGATGTGTGTACTCCAATTACACTCCGCTGTGGTGCCAAGCTGCCGCGTTTCAGGGGGCGCACCCCCTTCCTCAGAGCTATATTCGGTTATCACATACACAGGATATGATTCCTGCTTTGAAGAACTACACAATGTGTTTTACTGCTTCTTCCCACAATGCAACATAATAAATCTATGCTACCCCCTATGTGGCTGATATCTTCGGACTGAATTCATTTATTTTATTTATTACAGGTACTTATATAGCGCCTTCAATTTATGCAGCACTTTTACATATATATTGTACATTCACATCAGTCCCTGCCCTCACAGGGGTTACAATCTAAGGACCCTAACTTACATTCATGCATACACATACTAGGGCCAATTTAGACAGGGGCCAATTAACCTATTAGAATGTCTTTGGAGTGTGGGAGAAAACCAGATTACCCGGAGGAAACCCACAGAGGCACAGGAAGAACATGCAAAATCCATGCAGGTAGTAACTTGGTTGGGATTCGAACTGATGACTCTAGTTCTGCTAGGCGGATTGCGAAAGGACTGGAAATTGTTCACACAATAAATTGTGTGAAAATTCACTTAATTTATCCAATCACATGAAAAAACAAGCCCTCTTTGCTAATTTCACATGACTGGATAATTAAAGTAAATATTCACACAAATTATTGTGTGAACATTCCCACTTAACCACTTCAATACCAGGCACTTTTGCACCTTCCTGCCCAGGCCAATTTTCAGCTTTCAGTGCTGTCACTTTTTAAATGACAATTGCGCGGTCATGCTACACTGTACTCAAACTAAATTTGTATCATTTTGTTCCCACAAATAGAGCTTTCTTTTGGTGGTATTTGATCACCTCTGCGGTTTTTATTTTTTGCTAAACGAATAAAAAAAGACCGAAAATTTGGAGAGAAAAAAAAGTTTTTCTTTGTTTTCGTTGTAAAATTTTGTAAATAAGTAAGTTTTCTCCTTCACTGATGGGCATTGATAAGCTGCACTGATGGGCACTGATAAGGCGGCACCAATGAGGTGGCACTGATGGGCACTGACGATAGGCAGCACTGATAGGTGGCACTGGAGAGCATTGATAGGCGGCACTCGTGGGCACTGATAGGCGACACTGATGGGCAATGAAAGGCTGCACTGATGGGTACTTATGGGTGGCACTGATAGATGGCACTGATGGGCACTGATAGGCGGCATTGATGGGCACTGATGGCTGGCACTGGCACTGGATTTCACTGATAGGCATCACTGGCACTGACAGGCATTTTTTAATGGCACTGATTGGCAGCTGCCTGGGCACTGATTGGCATTTCCCTGGTGGTCTAGGGTGGCATACCTGGTGGTCTAGTGTGGTGGCCATCCCTGGTGGTCCTGGGTGGGCATCCGGGGGGGGGGGGCTGCACTGATAAACAATCAGCACAGACCCCCCTGTCAGGAGAGCAGCCGATAGGCTCTCCTCTATTCGCGTTTGCCAGACGCGAGTGAGGAAAAGCCGATCAACGGCCTTTCTTGTTTACACTGTGATCAGCCATGATTGGACACGGCTGATCACGTGGTAAAAAGTCTCTATCAGAGACTCTTTAGCTAGATCGGAGTTGCGGTGTGTCAGGCTGACACACCGCAACAATGGGGGCGCGCAGCGGCTTGATATCCTGGCATATGACGTCCGGTCAGGATATCGCAACCACAGGCGGCAAGTGATTGAAGTGGTTGTAAACCCTTACAGACCACTTTTGATGTGCACGGTTTAGGAGATATCCCCTGTATCAGCATGTGCCAACGTCATCGGTACATGCGCACTGAAGAAACGGACCGAGAGTGCCGTTTCTGCAGCTGATGAGCAGTTACCGGCGGCTCCCACATGAATGCGCGGGAGTAACGTCATCACAGCGCCGGAGCTTGCGATACCCGCAAATAACTCCGGGGGGCATGTCGCTGGCCAGAGCAGTGTGCCGGGACCGCTGCAGGGGCTTCGATCTACGGTAAGTATTTAATAATGACCTAGTATGCTATGCATACTAGCTCATTATGCCTTTGTCTTGCAGGTTTTGTTTTGTTTTTTTCCGGAGGGTTTACAACCACTTTAACTTCTAGTAAACCAGCCTCCTAATCGCAACAGTTGGTAAACAGGGAGATTGCATAATACTAAATCAATGACAGAGCTCCCTCTAGTGGTTAATTTGATAATTTCTCCATTTAGCACAATTATTATTATTATTATACAGGATTTATATAGCATCAACAGTTTGCGCAGCGCTTTACAACATGAGGGCAGTACACTTACAATACAAACTAATACAGGAGGGATCAGAGGGCCCTGCTCGTTAGAGCTTACAATAACAAACATCAAAAATATAAAAGTAATATTAAAAGTGAGAATTATAATAATAATAATACAAACAACGCACACTATACATTCTACTACCCCAGTAGGGGTAGGCCATTGGCAAATGTTCACTTTTTCCTGCTATCATGGATGATGTCTTTGGAATCTGGTCTCTGTAAAAAACAGAACATTCCATACACACAGCAGTTTTTAAATATAGTTTAGACCACTAATGCTGTCTAGAAACAGTGACTGTACTAAAGTCAGAAAGTCTACCCAAATTAATTTTAGGGCCAGTTCACACCACATGCAGTCCAGTGCTTTTTTCTTTTTTTTCTGCATCAAAAATGCATGGAAAGTTATATGGTTTTCAATGGCATAGTTCACACCAGTGCTTGCAGTTTCAGTGCGTTCCAGTTCCAAAAAAAAAAGTAGAACGTGCTGCATTTTTCCTGCACTGGACTGTACTGGAACGCTGTAAAATGCATCAAAAATGCACTGGAACACACATGTCCTTATTTAAGGTTAAGAAAAAAGAGGGGGGAAAATGCACTGGGCTGCATCAAAAATGAACTGGAATGCATCTGGAACGCTTTACAAACATGCATGCAGAAAATCATCTGGAACGCATCCAGACTGCGTTTCTATGGTGTGAACTGGCCCTTAGGCTCGATTCACACTAATGCGTTCTTTGATGCATTTTGCAGAAATGCAGGGAAATTATTTAACATGAGTTCCTATAAAACATGTTCACATCAATGCATTTTTGTGCCTCTGCGTTTTTGGAAAGGGTCGGGGACTATTTTTCCCGCAAAATGCAGCATTGTGCTTGTAATAGAATTCAATGGACCCGCATCCAAAACGCAAGATCCACATTTTTACTGT
Source organism: Lithobates clamitans (assembly GCA_037952925.1). Lineage (NCBI taxonomy): Eukaryota > Metazoa > Chordata > Amphibia > Anura > Ranidae > Lithobates > Lithobates clamitans. The sequence continues at coordinate 116,326 of JBBGZY010001010.1, forward strand.
GATTTTGCCACGATTTGCGGGGTTTTTTTAATTTCTTTTTTTTTTACACTGTATATAACTGGTTGCTAAGGAGGGGGCCAGGAAGCTGGCCACCGTCTCCCTAACAACCAATAAGTCATCAGCTGCCAGTTGGCTTCCTGCTCAATGTAAAAAAAAAAAATGCCGGCTAAAAAAAAAAATCGTGAAAAAAAACAGCGTGGGGTCCCCCCGTTCCATACCAGCCCCTTGGGTCTAGTATGGATTCGGAGGAGACCCCAATGCCAACATTTTAAAAAAATGGCGAGGGGGTCCCCCCAAAATCCATACCAGACCCCCAAGCATGCAGCCCGGCAGGTCAGGAAAGGGAGGGGACGAACGAGCGCCCCCCTCCTGAACCATACCAGGCCGCATGCCCTCAACATGGGGGGATGGGTACTTTGGGGCAGGGGGGCTCTGCAACCCCCCCACCCCAAAGCAGCTTGCTCCCATGTTGATGGGGACAAGGGCCTCTTCCCGACAACCCCTGCCCGGTGGTTGTCGGGGTTTGCAGACAGGGGGCTTATCGGAATCTGGAAGCCCCCTTTAACAGGGAAGAAGGGGAAAATCAGAGAAGACAGGATCAAACAGCCTTTTTTACACAATGCGGAGGATTAACCCCTTAGGTTCCACAGTGAGTATAACAAGCATGTTTCACTGCATATACAGACTGATTTCACTGTTGTAAGTTTAGTAACACTTTAATAAACATTTTTTATAAACCACTGTACATTTGAACAATTCTGTGCTGTGCAACTTCACTCTCTGAGAAGTATAGGGTGGCAGAGCTCAGAATTTGGGAAAACTTTAGAAATCTTAGTTTTATTTAGAAGTTAGGAATACCAATACCATGCCGGATAAAAATGAGAGACAATCAACAGATAGACTATGTCCCCTGAGTCATTTAAAGCTGAACTCCAGGCAGCTATAAAGTACTCTATAATTCAAGTAAGTATTTGTTACAAAATCAATGATTGCAGTTTACAAAGAATATTCAGGTCTCATTCCTACCAACCCTGTTGGGTTGCATTGTGCAGTGTTGCTTAATGCAAAGACCAGACAAAAAGCCTTAATTTGAATAGGGCCTGTTCACAGCAACGTGTTGCATTGGTGTGCTCTGTGATAAAATGATGGAGGCATACGTGTATCAATGCACAGTGTTCTATATAGTTTAATTTAAATCAAGTTAAAAAAAAGCAAACACTTCATTCCATTGTAACAATGAATTGCAGCGTATTTGAACAATGTACACCGGCATCAATGGCGTCTGTAGGGTTAGTGTCACCTGGTGCGGTAAAACATGGTGTCCCCCCCCCTCAATAATTTTGATTTGATTTTGGACCTTAGCTGCTGACATGGTGTCTTGCTAGCTGCTAGCTTGCTAGCGGGATCTGATGGCCGCAGGGAAGATGGCAAGGTGCTGTGACCTGCCGACAACAAGGAGTGTTGCTACAAGGCCCTGTAGTCAGCAAGCAGAAGACGGTAGCTGAAAAGAGAAGCACTCTGCAGGGGGCGGGCACACATGACGTAATTGGTTGCTAGGATGCTGGCGGTCCTAGCAATCAATGATAGCTCTCAGCAGAGATGTGTCTTGCCTGGATCAAGGAAAATCGGGCACTGCAGAGTGGAAGGCTATTGGACCAATGGTCTATACAAATATATATATATATTTATAAATCGTGGTTTAAGATTGTAGATCGGGAGGTGCAGGATAGTTAGGTCAGTGTGGTGGGAGTATATTGTAATGGATATGGTACACGGGACACCTGGCATGTATGCTGCCACTGGGAGTCTGTCCTGTCCTCAGCACTTACTTACTGAAGGAGGCAGGCAGTGAGAAAGCCGAGTATATTACTCCGCCAGCAGCAGGAAGTGCGAGCCAGGACTTTATGCAAGTGCGGCACTGAGTGTTGTGCAAGTCCACCTGTGCTGAAAAGGAAAAAAAAGTTCCTCTATCCTGTAGTCTCCTGGGCCCCTCTGCATGAACTGATTGCCACCCCCCCCCCCCCCCCCAGGGAATATGATTTACCACCAGTGGGCCACAGGGGAACATTATTTGTTTACAGCATGTATGCCCATGTATACTACATTATGAAGTTTGAAGCTGCTGCCCCCCCCCCCCCCCCCCCGTTAAAGTGACGGGACTGGGCCACCTACAAGAGGCCCAATGGTACCCCCCCACTACCAGCCCTGGCTGCAGACACCCCACTGGTCCGATAAGGGGGAGGTGTTTTTGCTTCTGGACACAGCTATATATATATATATATATATATATATATATATATATATATATATAGCTGTGTCCAGTAGCACTCCAAACCCCCAGACCATCTCAGGGTGGGCAGCTCAGCCACTTTACCTGTATATAATAGAGCTAATAAACGGTGGGAGGGGGGAGTGCTGCTGAGCACAGATAGCTATATTATATATATATATATATATATATATATGTCCAGCAGTAAAAAAAAAATGTCCCCCTCTGGCAGCTGGAGAGGACACCCACAGTGTGCAGCCACGTAGCCCGGGTGGAGCAAAGAAGTGACAGGCTCAGCTCAGCAGAGCAGTAGTGACAGGGGAGGACTCGGAGGAGAAAAAAAAAGACCAGGAGCAGCCCCGGCGCATGGCGGATGTGTTCAGACTGAAAAAAAAGCCAGGTCTTTCTCCACCCTCGGGATGGTGTCACCCCTCTGGTGGGTGTCACTCGGGTGGTCCAGAGGGGGACGTTTTTTTTTACTGCTGGACATAACCCCCAGTGGCGTCTCCAGCTTTCAAATTTAGGGGGGGCACATGGGTAGACAGGGACAAAAGTAGGGGGGCAACTATAAAATGCATATATATATATATATATATATATATATATATATATATATATATATATATAATCTCCCTGGGCCCTTTACTACAACCCCACAACGGGCCCTTTCACATGTTCTGCAGTGAGCTCCCTTCCTACTGTATTGGGGTCCCCCAGGGTGGCAGAAAACAAGAGATTTATGTCACCAGCATATCAAGAAAATATAAGGATCCAAAGCAGTGGGAGAACTATCAGGGTTGCAAAGGTTGTCTTGCCTCCAGGCCCTGGTGTTCTATCACTGTGGGGTTCCCCAGCCTCCTCTTGCTGTACTGCCCCTGCTATTGACAGCGCTGGTCTAGCCGGGAGAAATCAGTCTGTTTTTTCAGTAACTGAGAGTCCTGGTGGAGTCCTTCCTGCAACTCGCTCTTCTCCCTGCCAATGAGGATGCAGGAGAAGGAGCAGATCGGGCGGCCGTGGTTGTGTGAACGCTCACATTATGCAGTGTCAGGGAGCAGGGGAGAGGGGAGGAATCACCCGCAGGAGCTGACTGGGGACTCTCTCCCTCTTAGACATTGATTTTTTGTAAAAAAAAAAAAAAAAAAAAAAATTTGGGGGGGGGGGGGGCACATGGTGGGGCACAGCATAATGTTGGGGGGGTCAGGGCCCCCTCTGGCCCCCTCCTAGGGTCGCCATTGATAACCCCCCCCTCCCCTCATAGCGATACCACTGCCCTGCACAGCAGCTTTGCACAGTGCTATCTGTGAACATACTAAGGAGATTTATTTATACAAAAAAAATTGCAGAGCTATTCATCCTGTGAAGCTGCATGTCCATTTGTTCTGTGAAAATGGAGGTATAATTGAATAGTATTAGACCATTTTCTCTCTAGATCAAATGTTATTCATTCATACAAATTAGAGTGAATCAGGAAATACTGCATTGTGGTCACTAGATGGAGATGACTAATAAAGTAGTATGAGAGTATTAAAGAGAACCTGTTACCCAAAAAGCACTTATTATTATTATTTTGTATTATTGGGAAAATGAAACTGTAGTTATAAAAACAAAATTCTTCCCCCACCCCTATCCTCCATTATCCTGATCTAATTTGTAAATGCAGTGCATGTGACATTACCATGGACAAATTCCCAAGACCTGACACCTGTTCTGAAATTCAGGACAGTTGCAAACCATATATATATATATATGCAAGAGGACTGTAATTGCTGTGAAATACAACATGTTTACTCCAATCTCTGAAATGCATAAAATTTGGACCAGGATCTGAATATATACATTACTAGGTGGTTCTTACTGTGCCCACTGGATAAAATAAGAAGATATTCAGGCTGTTGAAGGTTAAAATTAAACATGTTTATTGATCTCCCCAGGTCAAATAATAGGGATCTGTGAAGATTTTATAAAATGCTTTCCTGCTGTCTGCAATTGTCTGGTCTTTGCTGATATGCCCATTCATCATCACGGGGATAGCTGTTCCCAGCTGTGGTATATTGATAAATTAGAAAATGATGAGATTGCACAGTGAGAGCCCTTAAGAGATGGCGTTGTCCTGCCAACAACTGTTTTGAGCATTTAGTATAAATATGATTCCTTCCTGCAGTTTAATACAGTGATATCACTTTTTTTCCCCCTCTGGAAAGCCTTCAGCAGGTCTATGTTTTTACTGTTTATTTGCATCTTAATTGTATAGCATCTATAAGGTCTTGGGGGCGGATGATGTATTATAGTTTGTCCACTAGATGGCAGCAGTTGATGCCTTTTCATTAAAGGCTCACTGTAGAAAGTTTATTGGCTAACTTAAAGTGGTTGTAATTTTTTTTTTTACCCTAATGCATTCCCTAGAGTAAGATAAAGAAAAGTTTCAGTATGTGTATCCATTGCACAGAGCAGGTAAGTATAACATGTTTGTTATTTAAAAAAAAAAAATGTGGCTTTACAAACGCTTGGAAAACTTGGGGAGTGCTCTGGCCGTCTTGTCTTACAGATACAATGGGCCCTTTGAGGGTGGCCATAATACTGATGCCGCCAACAATGAAATTGGTTTGATACCCCTGTGTTAAGACATCCCGTTAATTTTGAATGAGCTGCCAACACCTTACAACGCAGCCAAAAGTGGACATGCCACAGCACTACAATATTAGTACATTGGGGTGCCATTCAACACCCTCTCATTCACCGTCTTACCCCTTGTGATGGTGTAAAGGTAAGAAAAATACCCAAAATAGGGCAGCATGACCATCTTAGCTGGAAAAGAATAAAACTAAACTGCATATCTTAGAGAATAATAATTTTAAGACTAACCAAGCAAATACTAAAATTAAGTGTGTAAGTTGTACATATTAATTGGTGAGACATCAGAAAGGTTTATGTAACCAGGTATATGCGTGCTATACTAGACAGCGCTGTATTCTGGCCTAGGCCAACAAGGCCCAGGCCTAGGGCGGAACTTTGTGGGGGGGTGGCAAGCGGCCCCCTCCAGCACGAAAAAAGCCCCCTCCCCCCGAGCCCCTGCTACGCTGCCGAATTATAGTGTCATCGGGGCAGGCAGAAGGAGCCGCTCCGCCAGTGAGCGGAGTTCTGCACCAATCCAGAGGCGACTGGTGTTGGTGGCAACATGGCGGTACCCAGGTGTTGCTGGCGCCATGGCGGTACCCAGGTGTTGCTGGCGATATAGCAGAGCCCAGGTGTTGCTGGCGATATAGCAGAGCCCAGGTGTTGCTGGCGACATAGCAGAGCCCAGGTGTTGCTGGTAACATAGCGGAGCCCGGGTGTTGCTGGCAACATAGCGGAGCCCGGGTCTTGTTGGTGACATAGCGAAGCCCGGGTGTTGCTGGCGACATGGCGGTACCCAGGTGTTGCTGGCGACATGGCGGTACCCAGGTGTTGCTGGGGACATAGTGGAGCCCGGGTGTTGCTGGCGACATGTGTGTGTATGTACATTACTCTTGCCCCTAATCCTGTACAATCACAACTGCTTTTTTTTTATGCTCGTTCACAATGTCAGTAAGGACTGACACGCCTCTGAAAAGCAATCCATGCTCGGATCTCTTTTCAGAGGAATTTGACATGCAGTGAACAGGCAATAAGTTGCCTCCGCAATGCCTGTTTTAACCCTTTAAATGCAGTATCACAGTGCTGAAACTGCGTGCAATGCACATAGTTACAGGTTGGTTGGCCCCATTCACACTTCATTGCGTGCCATGCCCGCAGTCTCTGACCGTCCCTTGTGCCATGCCCGCAGTCTCTGACAGTCCCTTGTGCCATGCCCGCAGTCTCTGACCGTCCCTTGTGCCATGCCCGCAGTCTCTGACCGTTCCTTGTGCCATGCCCGCAATCTCTGACCGTCCCTTGTGCCATGCCCGCAGTCTCTGACCGTCCCTTGTGCCATGCCCGCAGTCTCTGACCGTTCCTTGTGCCATGCCCACAGTCTCTGACCATTCCTTGTGCCATGCCCGCAGTCTCTGACCGTTCCTTGTGTCATGCCCGCAGTCTCTGACCGTCCCTTGTGCCATGCCTGCAGTCTCTGACCATCCCTTGTGCCATGCCTGCAGTCTCTTACTGTCCCTTGTGCCTTGCCCGCAGTCTCTGACCGTCCCTTGTGCCATGCCCGCAGTCTCTGACCGTTCCTTGTGCCATGCACGCAATCTCTGACCATCCCTTGTGCCATGCCCGCAGTCTCTGACCATCCCTTGTGCCATGCCCGCAGTCTCTGACCGTTCCTTGTGCCATGCCCGCAGTCTCTGACCGTTCCTTGTGCCATGCCCGCAGTCTCTGACCGTCCCTTGTGCCATGCCTGCAGTCTCTGACCGTCCCTTGTGCCATGCCTGCAGTCTCTTACTGTCCCTTGTGCCTTGCCCGCAGTCTCTGACCGTCCCTTGTGCCATGCCCGCAGTCTCTGACCGTTCCTTGTGCCATGCACGCAATCTCTGACCATCCCTTGTGCCATGCCCGCAGTCTCTGACCATCCCTTGTGCCATGCCCGCAGTCTCTGACCATCCCTTGTGCCATGCCCACAGTCTCTGACCGTTCCTTGTGCCATGCCCACAGTCTCTGACCGTTCCTTGTGCCATGCCCGCAGTCTCTGACTGCGGGCATGGCACAAGGGGGTGCACGAGTTTAGTCAGGCCTCAGGCAGCACAAAACCTAAATACACCACTGATACTAGACATCAACTTTCTAAAAGAAAAAGTAAGAGACTTAAAGCAGTAATAAACCCAAAACCAAAATGTATTATATTGCAGCTTACCAATCTAAAAGCGGAATTCCGGCCACTATAATTTTTTTTTAAAGTCAGCAGCTACAAACACTGTAGCTGCTCACTTTAAATAAGTAGACTTACCTGTCCTGGTTGCCCGCGATGCCGACCCGTCCCTCGGCTCTTGGCACCGCCATCCTAAGTAAGGGAAGCAGGCAGTGGAGCCTTGCGGCTTCACTGCCAGTTTCCTACTGTGAACACGCACGAGCGGCGCGGCGATCTGTGAATGGCCCCGTGGTTTTCTGGGAATACACACAGTTCCCAGAAGGCAACGGGGCCGCTCAGCTAGGAGCAGAACACGCCGCGGAATAGGAAGAGGCAGATTAGGAAGACTGCCTAGCAACAAGGGTTCAGGTAAGTTTAAACATTTTTTTTTTTTTTTTTTTAATGAAATTCTTTATTTTTTGAGTATCATTTTTTTTTTTTAATGAAATTCTTTATTTTTTGAGTATCATGTATTACATGCCACATGAAACATTTCTTTTAAACATCGTGTCCACTCGTATAACTCCTTTTTATCGTAATATAACAACATAACACATTTTTTTTTTTTCAAATGTTTTTTTTAATTTTTTTAAAGATTTTTCATGCTATTTTCTATTTTAGGGTGGCTCTCCACTTTAAGACATGGTGACTGCATTTGTTTCCTTTTTTTTAGAGTTTTTTCCCCTCTGTTTTCACCTAGTGCTCTGACCAGTATCAAACCTCCTGTATTAGATTCCCCCCCCCCGAATCTGAATGAAGGAGCACCAGGGCACCTTGGGATAGCAGCATTATCAGTCTAAGGAGAGGGGAGTGTTCGTTGTACTAGAAAGTTTAAATACACTAACAAATTGACGCTGAACTCCTGCTCACACTTTATAAGCAGTTACATCAAACAGTTTTTTTCCTTTTGGGATAAAGGTTTTGGATAAACAAACAAAGCTGGTCATTATAAGCAACCCTGTCAGTGTTAAATGGTTTGTCTAATCTCTATAACTCACACACTTGTTTGGGGAGCGTGTTCTGTTGAAAAACAACAGACTTATGCCCTGTACACACGATCAGACATCGATCAGACATTCCGACAACAAAATCCTAAGATTTTTTCCGACGAGTGTTGGCTCAAACTTGTCTTGCATGCACATGGTCACACAAAGTTGTCGGAAAATCCGATCATTCTGAACGCGGTGACGTAAAACACGTACGTCGGGACTATAAACGGGGCAGTGGCCAATAGCTTTCATGTCTTTATTTATTCTGAGCATGCGTGGCACTTTGTGCGTCGGATCTGTGTACACACGATTGGAAATTCCGACAACAGATTTTGTTGTCAGAAAATTTTATAGCCTGCTCTCAAACTTTGTGTGTCGGAAAATCCGATGGAAAATGTGTGATGGAGCCTACAAACGGTCGGAATTTCGGGGCATTACGGGGCATTACTGTTGGCATGGGGTTCCCCTTAAAATCCATACCAGACCGAAAGGGCCTGGTATGAATTGGGGGGGGGGGGGCAATGCTGTTTTTTTTCTCAAGTTTTATTGCCAGCAATTCTTTTGTTTACATTCAGCTGCCAGCGAAGAACCCCGTTGACAGCTGAGTCATCTGAGTAAAGGAGCTGAGTAAAGGATGGTTGGCTTGCCGGCCCGCTCCTTAACAACCAGCTATTGTTAAGGATGCCAGCGGCACCCTGCTTCTCCAATTCACATGAGAACCGTGTCTAAATTGCAGCTGAACCGCTACTTTGGAGATCCGCTCTGCACATGCGTGAACCCGACTGAAGAGGGAAAGCCTAAAAGAAAGATGATGAATGCAGTCATTACAGCTAGGAATTGGTAAGCTGCACTATAGTAAATGTTTGCTTGTGTGTTTAATACCACTCTAAATTGTAGTGAATGCTAATTTTAAATCCACAATAGTAGATTGACTTCGTAAAAAGTTATTTAATGTGGAAATAAATAGGATGCAGCAGGTAGAATACAACTTTCCTCACTCAGACAATGGAGAGAGGAGGTCTGTAGCCTCCCTGGCGGCTTTCCCGAGTGTGGCTCGGGGTTAAAATTCAGGACCATTAGCGGTAACCCCGAGCCACACTAGGGATTACATCGCAGGATCCTGGTGTGCCTTTACTTACCTTGTCCCCGGGATCCTGCGATGTCCCCCGCTGTGTCCGTGGGCTCCGTCCTCCTCCGAAGCCTCTCCGTGCCAGGCTCCGTTCCCTGGTGGCAAATTCAAAAAAGTGTAAAATCATAACACTGATGCCCCGTACACACGGTCGGACTTTGTTCAGACATTCCGACAACAAAATCCTAGGATTTTTTCCGTCGGATGTTGGCTCAAACTTGTCTTGCATACACACGGTCACACAAAGTTGTCGGAAAATCCGATCGTTCTAAACGCGGTGACGTAAGACACGTACGTCGGGACTATAAACGGGGCAGTGGCCAATAGCTTTCATCTCTTTATTTATTCTGAGCATGCGTGGCACTTTGTCCGTCGGATTTGTGTACACACGATCGGAAATTCCGACAACGGATTTTGTTGTCGGAAAATTTTATCTCCTGCTGTCCAACTTTGTGTGTCGGAAAATCCGATGGAAAATGTCCGATGGAGCCCACACACGGTCGGAATTTCCGACAACACGCTCCGATCGGACATTTTCCATCGGGAAATCCGACCGTGTGTACGGGGCAATACAGTACTGTAATCTTACAGATTACAGTACTGTATGAAATTATTTCACATCCCTTTTGTCCCCAGTGCTTTGGCCCATGCCCTGCATGCAGTTTTATGTTATATATACTGTTCTTTCTGCCTGGAAACTGGAGATTGTCCGTAGCAACCAAAAAGTGTCCCTTTTCATCAAAAGTGGCTTTAGACCAGCTAGAAAACAGTGATAGTAAATTAGAACACTTGCAGAATTGAGCGATAGTGAATCGTGGGGAAATTTATTTTATTGTTAAATTTTTTTTTTTTTTAAATTATTTATTTCTATTTATTATATTATAATTTATGTTTTTGTGTTTCAAACTTTATCATACCCGGGATATCTACTAGACTCTTGTTTGGACAGATTTAAGTGTGTTATTGTTAAGAATTACAGACCTACAATATAAAACGCCAAATTTCAATGCAAAATAATTGTACCGCTTTCAGCAGCTAAAATCCGAAATAATCATACCGCCAGGGAGGTTAAAGCAGACCTTGCATCAAAATGCAAGATCAGCTTATTCATCATCACAAGGAAGAAATGCATTTGTCTTATATCCCAAGGCTTCAGTTCACTGCATTTGGGCAACAGTGGCATCATGGGCCATATGCCAGGATCCTTGGCACATCTAGGTTCTCAAAACTCATGGGACGACACTTCTGCACTGTGCTTTTGTTGGATACACTGTTTTAATAAAAACCCTGTTTTTATTGTAATACAGGTTGAGAAGATGCAAAAATGAACATTTTAAAAAAAAATATTTTGTAAATACTGTAATTGTATCAGATTATTACAATACTAAACAGGTGAACACTGCCGCCTTCAGTCAGCAGTGGCATTTGCAGTGCCATGTACAGGGTGAAAGCTTATTTTGTAAATGGAGCCAGCTTATAACTATGTCCTAGTAAACACAAGATTGAGAACATTACAATTGGTTCACAATTGTCAGTAGGGACCAGAGTTATCAGTGACTGTTGGGATTGAGAACCACCAACCATGCAGTGTTGGCTTGGGAAGGATGGGTTTACAAAGGGCAGACATGTATTAGTTATCCACACCACAATGTTCTTTTAATATACAGATTGTAGTAATGAAGGGATTAAAGGGTTCTTTACAGTAAGAGCTCAGTAGACAGCTCTTAAAAAGGGTCTTCAGTCCCATGATGTGACATCAAGATGGGCTGCTCCTGAATGCTCCAGTTCAAAGCCTCATAAACCAGCACAACAAATACCCTGAATTTGGCACCATCGAAGCAGTAAAAAGTTTTAGTATGTAAAACTGAAAAAGCTACAACCAGCGCACCAATACCCTGAATTTGGCAACACCGAAGCAGTGAAAAGTTTTAGTATGTAAAACTGAAACAGCTACAACCAGGGCACCAAAACCCTGAATTTGGCAACACCGAAGCAGTGAAAATTTTTAGTATGTAAAAAAAACAAAAACAAAAAAAAAAACCTAAAATAAATCACAAACCAATAAAGTTTGTCCTTATTAGTGTGTAAAACAAAGGTAAACTGTTACCAGCAGATGGTGCTCTGAGCCCAGAGATCACACTTGAGATTTCAGTAATTACATACGTTTTCACCGTATTATTAAATAGGGCCAACAAAGGCTGGGAATTTATTGCAATAGACTGCAGAAAGAATTCAATTTTAAAAGCCTGGAGTGCTTTTTAAAAAACCTGCTGTAAACTTTAACCACTTCAGCCCCGGAAGGTTTTACCCCCTTCCTGACCAGAGCACTTTTTACAATTCGGCACTGCGTCGCTTTAACTGCTAATTGCGCGGTCATGCAATGCTGTACCCAAACGAAATTTGCGTCCTTTTCTTCCCACAAATAGAGCTTTCTTTTGATGGTATTTGATCACCTCTGCCGTTTTTATTTTTTGCGCTATACACGGAAAAAGACCGAAAATTTTGAAAAAAAATGATATTTTCTACTTTTTGTTCTAAAAAAAATCCAATAAACTCAATTTTAGTCATACATTTAGGCCAAAATGTATTCGGCCACATGTCTTTGGTAAAAAAAATGTCAATAAGTGTATATTTATTGGTTTGCGCAAAAGTTATAGCGTCTACAAACTAGGGTACATTTTCTGGAATTTACACAGCCTTTAATTTATGACTGCCTATGTCGTTTCTTGAGGTGCTAAAATGGCAGGGCAGTACAAAACCCCCCCAAATGACCCCATTTTGGAAAGTAGACACCCCAAGGAATTTGCTGAGAGGCATGTTGAGCCCATTGAATATTCATTTTTTTTGTCCCAAGTGATTGAATAATGACAAAAAAAAAAAAAAAAATTACAAAAAGTTGTCACTAAATGATATATTGCTCACACAGGCCATGGGCATATGTGGAATTGCACCCCAAAATACATTTAGCTGCTTCTCCTGAGTACGGGGATACCACATGTGTGGGACTTTTTGGGAGCCTAGCCGCGTACGGGGCCCCGAAAACCAAGCAACGCCTTCAGGATTTCTAAGGGCGTACATTTTTGATTTTACTCCTCACTACCTATCACAGTTTTGAAGGCCATAAAATGCCCAGATGACATAAAACCCCCCCAAATGACCCCATTTTGGAAAGTAGACACCCCAAGCTATTTGCTTTGAGGCATGTTGAGTCCATGGAATGTTTTATATTTTGACACAAGTTGCGGGAAAGTGACAAATTTTTTTTTTTTTTTTTGCACAAAGTTGTCACTAAATGATATATTGCTCACACAGGCCATGGGCATATGTGGAATTGCACCCCAAAATACATTTAGCTGCTTCTCCTGAGTACGGGGATACCACATGTGTGGGACTTTTTAGGAGCCTAGCCGCGTACGGGACCCCGAAAACCAAGCACCGCCTTCAGGATTTCTAAGGGCGTACATTTTTGATTTTACTCCTCACTGCCTATCACAGTTTCGGAGGCCATGGAATGCCCAGGTGGCACAAACCCCCCCCAAATGACCCCATTTTGGAAAGTAGACACCCCAAGCTATTTGCTGAGAGGCATGGTGAGTATTTTGCAGCTCTCATTTGTTTTTGAAAATAAAGAAAGACGAGAAAAAAAATGTTTTTTTTTCTTTTTTCAATTTTCAAAACTTTGTGACAAAAAGTGAGGTCTGCAAAATACTCACTATACCTCTCATCAAATAGCTTGGGGTGTCTACTTTCCAAAATGGGGTCATTTGGGGGGGTTTTGTGCCACCTGGGCATTCCATGGCCTCCGAAACTGTGATAGGCAGTGAAGAGTGAAATCAAAAATTTACGGCCTTAGAAAGCCTGAAGGCGGTGCTTGGTTTTCGGGGTCCCGTACGCGGCTAGGCTCCCAAAAAGTCCCACACATGTGGTATCCCCGTACTCAGGAGAAGCAACAGAATGTATTTTGGGGTGTAATTTCACATATTCCCATGGCATGTTTGAGCAATATATCATTTAGTGACAACTTTGCGCAAAAAAAAATAAAAAAAATAAAAAATTGTCTCTTTCCCGCAACTTGTGTCACAATATAAATTATTCCATGGACTCAACATGTCTCTCAGCAAATAGCTTGGGGTGTCTACTTTCCAAAAGGGGTTCATTTGGGGGGGTTTTGAACTGTCCTGGCATTTTATGCACAACATCTAGAAGCTTATGTCACACATCACCCACTCTTCTAAGCACTTGAAGACATAGCCCTTTCTGACACTTATTGTTTACATAAAAAAATAATTTTTTTTTGCAAGAAAATTACTTTGAACCCCCAAACATTATATATTTTTTTTAAAGCAAATGCCCCACAGATTAAAATGGTGGGTGTTTCATTTTTTTTTTTCACACAGTATTTGCGCAGCGATTTTTCAAACGCATTTTTTGGGGAAAAAACACACTTTTTTACATTTTAATGCACTAAAACACACTATATTGCCCAAATGTTTGATGAAATAAAAAAGATGATCTTAGGCCGAGTACATGGATACCAAACATGACATGCTTTAAAATTGCGCACAAACGTGCAGTGGCGACAAACTAAATACATTTTTAAAAGCCTTTAAAAGCCTTTACAGGTTACCACTTTAGATTTACAGAGGAGGTCTACTGCTAAACTTACTGCCCTCGATCTGACCTTCGCGGCGATACCTCACATGCATGGTGCAATTGCTGTTTACATTTGACGCCAGACCAACGCTTGCGTTCACCTTAGCGCGAGAGCAGGGGGGACAGGGGTGCTTTTTTTTTTTTTTTTTTTTTTCTCTTTATTATTATTATTTTTTTATCTTATTTTTAAACTGTTCCTTTCATTTTTTTTTTTTTTAAATCATTTTTATTGTTATCTCAGGGAATGTAAATATCCCCTATGATAGCAATAGGTAGTGACAGGTACTCTTTTTTGCAAAAATTGGGGTCTATTAGACCCTAGATTTCTCCTCTGCCCTCAAAGCATCTGATCACACCAAGATCGGTGTGATAAAATGCTTTCCCAATTTCCCAATGGCGCTGTTTACATCCGGCGAAATCTACGTCATAAAATGCTCGTAGCTTCCGGTTTCTTAGGTCATAGAGATGTTTGGAGCCACTCTGGTCTCTGATCAGCTCTATGGTCAGCTGGCTGAATCACCGGCTGCATTTTCAGGTTCCCTGTTGAGACAGGAGAGCCAGAGAAAAACACGGAAGATGTTGGGGGGGGGGGGGCATTCCCTCCCACTGCTTGTAAAAGCAGTCTAGAGGCTAATTAGCCACTAGGATTGCTTTTACATGAAAGCCGACCGCTGGCTGAAAAGAATGATACCAAGATGATACCTAAACCTGCAGGCATCATTCTGGTATAACCACTCAAAGTCGTGAATGGCATACCTGAAGACAAAAAAATGGTTAACAATAAAGCACAGTAAACGGTAAAGTATAAATAATTACATACCTGAAAAGCAAACGTGATAAAACATAACAACAATAAAACATTGCAGAATAGAATACAGTAAAAAAGAGCAGAACAATAGAGAGAGAATAGAGAGAGAGAGAACAATAAAACGACAACTATTTTTATTTTATATTTTTGTTTGTGTTTTTTTTTTTTTTTACACTTTTTTTTGTAACTAACTTTTATAACTGTAATCGGTTCCAGGTTCGGGTCTCTCAAAATGCGATGGCATCTCGGGAGACCCTGTGAAAGTGTGCCTAGTCTGTGCAATGCTGTACCCTACGCTAATACTCAACTAGTGAATGGTAGCGTTCAAAACATTCACCAATGCAAAGACCAGGATTGTCAGGACAGGAGGGACAATAATAGCGGGTGTCACGCCTATATCCGCGCTTGCTGCAGACACGACATCTTTTTTGGGGGGGTTCGTTGGGTAGGGGTACTCGGGAGGACATAAAAATGCCTCTCATGCAGCCGACTGCATTTGGTTGGGGATGTGAATGGGGGAAGTACGGGCGCTGCAGAAGCGGTGGGTTCCCAATTAGGATTGGCGAATGCAGCAGGAAGGGCATTATGGGCATGACGGGCCTGTGTTTGTCTTTTTGGTGGCAGCGGGACACTACTTGTGCTTGCCACCTCACCAGCTTCAACTGCACTTATGGGACTCGCCACGTCACCACGTGTTACTGCAGTGCTGGTTTGACTACGACCGGGGTGTACTAGGCCGCTGGCGCTTGCCAGTTCACCAAAACGCTACAAAAAAAACTGTTAGCGATCGCAGGGATCAGGCCTGACTCTGCGAACGCTGCAGTTATGCGTTTAGTGTTTTGTAAGTGACAGTGATCGATCGATACTGCACTTGGGTGGGCTGGGCTGGGCCAGGCGGAGGGGCAAAACGCAGGTGCTAGCAGGTATCTGGGCTGATCCCGCTAACACTGCGTTTTTGGGAACCCTAAACTGCTGGGGACGCTAGTATAGATCAGATCGGATCAGATATTGATCCAATCAGATACTATACCACTAAGGGAGGCGTATGCTGCGTGCGTGGGTGTTAGCGGTACTGGCGCTAATCTGACGCTGCCTGGGGCTGGCGCTTGCCAGTTCACCAAAACGCTACCAAAAAAACTGTTAGCGATCGCAGGGATCAGGCCTGACTCTGCGAACGCTGCAGTTATGCGTTTAGTGTTTTGTAAGTGACAGTGATCGATCGATACTGCACTTGGGTGGGCTGGGCTGGGCCGGGCGGAGGGGCAAAACGCAGGTGCTAGCAGGTATCTGGGCTGATCCCGCTAACACTGCGTTTTTGGGAACCCTAAACTGCTGGGGACGCTAGTATAGATTTGATCGGATCAGATATTGATCCGATCAGATACTATACCACTAAGGGAGGTGTACGGTGCGTGCGTGGGTGTTAGCGGTACTGGCGCTAACCTGACGCTGCCTGGGGCTGGTGCTTGCCAGTTCACCAAAACGCTACCAAAAAAACTGTTAGCGATCGCAGGGATCAGGCCTGACTCTGCGAACGCTGCAGTTATGCGTTTAGTGTTTTGTAAGTGACAGTGATCGATCGATACTGCACTTGGGTGGGCTGGGCTGGGCTGGGCGGAGGGGCAAAACGCAGGTGCTAGCGGGTATCTGGGCTGATCCCGCTAACACTGCGTTTTCGGGAACCCTAAACTGCTGGGGACGCTAGTATAGATTTGATCGGATCAGATATTGATCCGATCAGATACTATACCACTAAGGGAGGCATATGCTGCGTGCGTGGGTGTTAGCGGTACTGGCGCTAATCTGACGCTGCCTGGGGCGACGCATATCACCGCCGGGCGATCAGGGGGCTAAACCTTTATTCGGTAATAAACGGCGGGTGCCCTGACACTATAAAAAATAAACGAACTAACCAGCGTCACCCGTAACAGTTATACAGTGATCAGTGGTGAAAGGGTTAACTAGGGGGCAATCAAGGGGTTAAAACATTTATTAGGTAGTATATGGGGGTCCCTGTCGCTATAAAACGCTGACGGCGAACCTAAATATTTACGTTCCTAACTAGCGTCACCAGCGACACTAATACAGCGATCAGAAAAATGATCGCTTAGCGACACTGGTGACAGGGGGTGATCAAGGGGTTAAAACTTTATTAGGGGGGGTTAGGGGGGTATCCTAGACCTAAAGGGGGGTAATACTATCTGCCCTAACACTAACTGTCACAAACTGACACTATGCAGTAATCAGAAAAAAAAATAAAAAAAATACTGCTAATGTCAGTTTGTGACAGGGGGGGGGGGGGTGATTGGGGGGGGATCGGGGGGGGATCGGGGGTGTAAAGTATGCCTGGCATGTTCTACTGTGTGTGTGTGTGTGTTGTGCACTCACTTGTCTTCTCTCCTCGGCGCTGGAACGGAAACTGCCAGACCGAGGAGAGATGACATCACATCCTCTGCCTGTGTGAAACGACACACAGGCAGAGGAGGATTCCTATTGGCTGGGAGCGATCGCGAGGGGGGGGCCACGATCGGATGGTCTCCCCCTCGCCTCCCGACGCTCCCAGTCAGATGCCGACCGCCGATGGCACCGGGGGGGGGTCCGATCGGACCCCCCGCCCGCGGGAGGCAGATCACGTACGGGTACGTGATTTTGCCTGCCCGTGCCATTCTGCCGCAGTATATATGCGGTAGGCGGTCGGCAAGTGGTTAAAATAACACATTGCAGATCTTTATTTGAAGGTTCCAAACACTGCTACTACTGGACCAAAGTGTTTCTACTAAGGATCCTCCAGGGGTTGCGAGGGATTCCTTGAGCAATCGGCAATTTCCACCTCTCAAGTTCCCACTGACACCATTAATATTTTTAACTATCTGTAAGGAGGCATTCTTCCCAATGACCACAAGAGTAAGGGGCATTCTTTCCACTGGCCATCACAAGTTGTAATTATTATTAGAGGTTCCCTGAGCCCAGAAAGTTGTGTTTAAGGGTTCCTCTGTGTTGAAAAGGTTGAGAATGGCTCTTACAAACTTTAAGCATTCTTAGCTTGTTTTACACATTAAGCAATTTATATTAAAAGAACATTTATGCTACTGGATGCTAAACAAAACTACTGCTAAGGCCAGAAGAGGCAATTTATAGAGGTCAGACAATACATTGTCATCAATGACTGAAAAGGTTAATTCTGCCCGGTTAATATGAACGACCAGTGGATTCCTCTGCAGAGATCTGGGAGCAAACAATCGAAGAAGACACAAAATGGTCTCAAAGTATGCACAGCTTTAATGGTAGCTTGGCTCGAGTTTTTATAAAAACTCAGAACAAAAGGCGTCATGTAGCACAAGGGGGAGGAACAAGACGTTAAGCATATACATGTATATAGTATGACATTTTAGACATATAGTTCAAACTAGCAAGTAGCAACATGCGTCACAGGATATTGGTGGTCAGCCTGTCCGGGGACATAGGGGGTTATTTACGAAATGCAAAGTGCACTTGAAAGTGCAGTCGCTGTAGATCTGAGGGGGACATGCAAGGAAAATAAAAAACTGCATTTTAGCTTGCACATGATTGGATAATAAAATCAGCAAAGCTTCCCCTCATTTCAGATCTACCCCTCAGATTTACAGCGACTGCACTTCCAAGTGCACTTTGCACTTGTAGTTTGCACTTGTAATGCAAAGTGGATTTGCTTTTCGTAAATAATCCCCATAGTCTCACATTCAGTTATTTATGGGGTTCATTTGGCCTGCAGTTATGCTATGTGTGAAAGTACAGAAGGACACTTTGTTTCCCAAGCATTTAATGTTACAGTGCATTGACTTTTTCTAATCCTTCAATCCCCTCTTAGATCACAACGTGATCTCACCATGGTTGCCTAATAACCTTTGGGTGACTTCAGTATTCTGTTCACCGTATTTGCAAAAGCACTGGATAAGTTTGAACAAAACGTATACAGCAAAAACAAACAGCAGGCACATTTAAATTAGCATTCCAGCTTTCCTAAACCATGAAAAAATGGAGCCAAAGAAATCACCAAAGCTTCCCAATCCTTTAAAGGGATTCCATCCATCTTTGGAAATGTCTCTGGCTTCAGCCTGGAGGAGCAACACCTCCTGTCAGTGTTTGTTGATTATCTCATAATAATCAGGTAATAATATTTGTATTATGAATCCAGGTACAGCACTCGTAGTGCTCTGTGACTTCACAGAGTCCTGTCAGGGCAGCACTTATGGACTTGATTGCTAAACTATGCAGTTCTAGTTTCTTACAAATAGCTCTTGGCTCAATACTTAACAATTTGATATCTGCAGAGTTCTTTTCCATAACCTCATCTATAATTTTGGAGTAGTTGTTTAGCCTTTTCATGAATTCTATACCCCACCCTGTCAATGAGGGGAACCATGCCCAAGTCATGTCATGTTTCAAAAACAGTTTCCTTTTTCCTATGTATTTAAGGAGATACCTGGGATGTGTATTAGCCTTCAAAAGGTGTTGATGTTTACCTTCTCCATTCCCTATGATCCCCAGTACTGGGATCAGTAAGGCCAGATAACACCATTCTCGCTCTTTAACAGGAATCCAAGGACAGCACTTCTTGCCGCAACAGATATATACATTATCACCCAGAGAAAATGGTCGTCTACTGATGGTATCCTGGACATTTTCAGAAAAGGTGGCCAGGGTTAATTGGCCTAGGACAAAACCCACAGGGGGTGTCCCGTGCTGTAAAGAGGGAATTTAGAGTAGAATTGATTTCTGGGTCGTTGGTGTGAAACATGAAGGATAAATCTTTATGCAAGGATATATTAATTAGTGACTTCTGGCATATTTTGTTTTGACCTTTATCTGACGAGTTTCCTAGCGTAAAACACCAATCTGGGTAATAACGCCTACCTACTATTGGGAAGGAAATTGTGTCATTCAAAAATACAGCTGATATATTGGTTATAGTCACAGGAGGGGTACCATTCAGAAATGGGGTTATATTCAAAGGGACAGCCATTAGGGGGATTCGAGCCATGCTGGGATGCAATTTGCTACACACCCAGCATTTCTCAAATCCTGATTTCTGGGTGTAAGAGTACTTAAACTGAAGCAACTATCAGTAAAAGAGTCTGGGCTCTGTGCATTAGTCTCTCTCTTGTTTTGGGTCATGGTCTCATTGCTAGGGCGGCCACATATAATACCAATGGCACCCAAGTCCTCAGGGTGGTAACTACAGTTAGTGTTTTTGCCCACTTGGATCATTACTATTAGTGCCAGCATAAAGAGCAGACACAAGATCTTTCCAGAAGTCTGTGGAGAAAGTAGTGACAGAGGGGGGAGACGATTGTTTCCAGTTCATCGTAATGGCCTTACGAGCATTGTACAATAGCAGGGATAGGAGTATTGACAGTTGTTCCACCAGCCCCAGCAGACAATATTTAGGATCATAAGGAACACAAGTCTTAGTGACCTTAGCAATCACCTGGAGTACTTCTTTCCAATGTTCGATTGCTGGGCAAACCCAAAAAAAGTGGAAAAAGTCACCCAGTTGGTAGGAGCAACGCCAGCACGCCGGAGAATGCGCCAGCAACATCTGGTGCAGTGAGCTCTATGCACAATTTTGTATTGGACCAGTTTGTCCCTAGCTGAGACCAGAGGGGAGAAGGGAAAGTCTGTTTTTAATTTTTTACTTGCACCTGAAGTGAAGCTTTACCTCATTTACTAAGCTCTGGAGCAACTGCACTTGCAGAGTGCAATTGCACTTTGCAAAGTGCACAGTCTATTTGCCTTTAGTAAATCAACCCCACAGTGCTGCGGGAGATGCCCGCTGTGTGATCCAGGGCAGGCTATGGTGAGTCTGCATTCATAGGCAAAGTGAGGCTACGATTATGGGCAGAGAGGTGGCATTGATGGGCACAGAGAGGCTGCTATTATGGTCACAGAGAGGCTGCGATTATGGGCACAGAGAAGCGGCATTGATGGGCACATTGGTAGGCTGCATTTGATGGGCACCGGTGAGACTGCATTTATCTCTTGAATCATGTCTGCAGTCTCTAACCATCTCTTGTCTTAGATCATGTCTGCAGTCTCTGAGGGCAGTTTGCTTAATTAGCAATGGTATTGGTAATATGCAGCAGGAAGGGGGTTAATGCACTGTCACTGATGCATTAGTATAGCTCCCATTGTCTGTAGGCGCTGTAGCTTTTCACAGCGGGGGGGCGGGGCGCAGTTTTTCATCTTCGCCCTGGGCACCGAATGACCTTGTCCCGCCACTGGGTGACCCAGTGTAAATGATGTGGCCATCTCCACAACCATGGCACACGAGGCCAAGGCCCTCAGACATGCCGGCATACCTTGTAAGGGAACTGGCACTACTCTAGAAAAAAAAAGCTACAGGTCTCAGCTTTCCTCCATGCTCTTGAGCAAGGACTCCAGCTATGGTTTTACAGTTGTCCCCTACAAACAAATGAAACTCTTTACAATATTCAGGTAATCCCAGACCAGGAGCCGTTACCATAGCAGTTTTAAGATACACAAATACATTAACCATTTCATTTTACAAGGTCAGGGCTGTCGGACAAGGCAGCCTGTCTCAACACGTTGTCATAGTAGGAGCAATCAGGTATCCATTGGCAGCAGTAACCAATCATACCTAAGGTAGTTAGAATTTCCTTCTTGGTGTGTGGGCGGGGCAGACCCACGAGAGCCGCAGCTCTTTCGTGACTGATTCTCCTTTCACCATGAGACAAAGTGAAACCAAGATATTCAACTGGCTCCTGACACCATTGTAACTTTTTCTTAGATGCTTTGTGACCTGTCTGAGCTAGATGTTCTAACAACAAAACAGAATCTTCCTGACAGGCTTAATGGGACTACACAACAGTAGGTCATCGTCCATACAGAAGGACGGAACCATGGCTGGGTCCCAAAACTTTAAGGTGGCCTGGAGAGCTATTGAATAGACTGCAGGCGAGTCTATAAATCCTTGTGGAAGACGATTCCAGGTTATCTGGCGCCCTCCATAAGAAAAAGCGAGTAGAAGTGGAGTCTCTTCGTCAACTGAGACGGAGAAAAAGGCGTTAATTCAATAACTGAAAAACATACTGCCAAAGCAGGTATGGAGGAGATGAGGGACGGCACATCAGGTACAATAGGGGCAATCGGAACTACAAGGTTATTAATGGCTCTAAGGTCTTGCACAAATCTGTATGATCCTTCACTCTAACTGGATTTCTAGGGGTGTTATAGGGCGATATGATGGGTCTCAATATTCCCAGTTTTAGAAATAATTCTATAATGGGTTTAATTCCTTCCTCTTTTTCTTTGGAGAAATGGTATTGTTTATGGTAAACTGGAGATGCTCCTTGCTTTAACCAGGCCTTGTAGGGGGTGCAAGAGATGCATCCCACATTAAGGCTGTCCTTAGCCCTGTGGGAATAGGGAAGGAACTTCAGCTTGGAAAACCAGTGGTCACTCTATAGCTATGGCCCCTCTTCGAGTCAAGAAAATTTCAAAAACTCTTATTAAATCTCTTCTCATCGCAAAAGATTTACTGGGCATGAGGGTATTATTCTGAATGAGTGATGCAAGAGCACTGCCCCTGTGACAGAATCAGTAATTGGGAGTGGAGGCGTTTTGTAAGTTTTAGTTGGTATCCCATTAATGGCTTATTGTGTTTTTATATATCATTAATGGCTTAGCATCCATTCTCTCAATATATATATTCTATAACTATATCTCCTCGGATATGGTCAATTTTGTTGCCCCTGTATCCAGGAGATATGGGAGGATCCCACCAATAACCTCCAAAGGGATAATGGGAGATTTGTTGTAATGGTTGGTGAGAAGTGGAAATGCTGGGACACCACCTTCTGGGCCTCCCTATGTTTGGTAATGTCATTGGTTCCAGGATAGAGAACATCTGACCTGTGGTGTGGATTGTATGGTAGGAGCCCCTTGGGGGGCAGTTTGTGTCAGGAGGTGGTTGTTCCCCATAAATGGGAGAGCAGGGATGAGGACATCTACTCCTCCAATGTCCCTCCTGTCCACAATTGAAACAATGGATACGTCTTTGGGGTCCAGAGCGGTTGTTAAAACCACTCCTCTGTCTCTACCCCCCCTCCCTCTAAATTCACTTGTATCATCCTGGGTTGTAACATCCAGGGGGTTACAGTGTTGTAATCCCTCTTGATAATGCATTGTAGTGACCCCTTTGAGATCAAAAACATCCTGCTGCATCCTATTCCATTATTTTCACAGTGAATCCTTTCACTGTTAATCCAGGCCAGTCTGAGATCAATTGTTTCACTACCAAACCTGCATCATTTCTCAAACTAGAAATGAAGGCCTGGATAGACGAAGATACCATTGTTTCCTCTGTTCCTGTGTACTGTTTGCCACTCGTTTCTCCCATTCCTAATTAGATCAAAAACAGTCCATGGGCAGTAGCCATACAAGGCTCCACCAATCAATTAAATACCATGCAACATACTCTATTATTCAGCATGCAGAGATGGAAAGAAAAGAAGCAAAAAGAATGGTAGGGAATCACTGGTCATCCACAAGTCCTTCAACAATATACAGTAGGTCCCCCAAAGACAACATTTACAGTGCTTACCAAATGCACAATGAACCTGTAAGAATTTCCCCTTATAAGCACTGCGTACACATAGTTTAGTCAGAGGCGGGGCAAGGAGAAATGCGTCAGTTTTTCTAGACAGTAATTTCATACTGTAGGTAAGTACTGTATATGTATAACAGACAATAAAAGATACAGGACCCATGGAAGTTGGTGAATGGTATATAGATACATTATTAAAAAAAAAAAAGAAGATTTATGCACATTTAGGCTCGGTTCACACTGGGGCGACTTGGGATCCGACTTCAGAGCGTACTCCCTGTACTACTTTGATCCGACTTGGTAGGCGACCTGTACCATAGAAATCAATGGAAGTCGCCTCCAAGTCGGATCTCTCTGTAAAGTCAAGCGACTTTGCAGGGAAAACCCCTCCCTCCCCGAGAGCCGATTGCCCCGTGATTGGCCACAGGCGAAGTCGCCTGTCATGGAGGTGACTTCAAGTCGCCTTGTAATTTGCTGAAGTCGCGCTGAAGCCGCGGTACAAAGTCGCGCTGAAGTCGTGTTGCCCCAGTGTGAACCGACCCTTAAAGTAAACTTTTACAAAACAAAGTGAAACCTGTCCTGCAACACTGCCTTTGTTACATGAATGTGCATCACACACACACACACACACACACACACACACACACACCTGTATGTAGAAGGCTTTCCACCTCTGTAGCTGAAGGTATGGTGTAGTAATTAACCCTTCAAAATAGCAGAGCCTCACTTTAGGTGAGTTTCTTACAGCATCTGCTGTTTAAAGGAGAGGGGAAAAAAAAAAGCTGCAGCATTCTAAGGGGGGGACGTCTGCAATTTCAGCACCCATTGTGCACTTTGAGGAAGATAAATTCCACAATGGCTTTAGATAAAAAGGGTCACACCACCCGAAATTGTTCAGTCATTTAAAGCCATACACCAAAAACATAATGGTGTCTACTATCCAAAATGGAGCAAGTTTGGCTTTAGTCAAAGATTAAAATCCCTGTCAGGTACTCTACTACTGGATGCACAAGGAAAGTGCCAAAATCCAACATGTTTCAAGAGGTTCTGTGTCCCTCATCAGGGCTTGGTACTGTTGAAGAAATTGTGTACTTGGTAACAGTAACATGCACAAATCCAGAATATTGCCGCACTCCTTGGTATCTTTATTGAAGCATTAAAAATGACATCACAGGAACATTAAAAAGGTGATGGGTTTCATGCTAAATTCAGCACACTCAAACCTCATATGGTCAGAGTAAGGGCTGAATTTAGCAAAACACTTTAATATTCTGGTAATAACCATTAAAAAAAATTGCAGCACTCCAAATATTCAGTGCTGTATTTAGAGCACTACAATTTATATGAGCTCAAGTTTAAGGGAGAGTATACTACCGCTACTTGCTAGCGGCTCCTTTCAGGGTGTAGCACCGACTAACATTTTCTGCCCTGTCATTTTAATGCTTCAATAAAGATACCAAGGCGTGTAGCAATATTCCAGATTTGTGCATGTTACTGAATCTCAGACGAGCTGTGTAGCACCCTCGGTTGCAGTTCACAATGTGTGAGTTTGTCACTCACCTAGAGCATTACTTTGGCTTTACTGGTCCAAATTATGTACTTGACTGAAACATTTGGGAGGGATGCAGAGGTCATTAGGACGATTGCTCCAAATGCTGGTTAAGCCAGAGTCCCATTCATTCTTGCATATCCAATCCCTACCCACACAAAGCTGACCTTCATCCACAAGTCCTGGGAGAGCTGCCTTACAATTAACTGTACAATCTGATCAATGTTAAAATTACCAAAACATTTTAATAAACTATCGAATTAAATTGGAACCATCCAAGGCAGGTCCTTGAGCCTTACTTTTCAGTAGAGCTAAAAAGGTGATTCTATGGTCAGAGAGCAACATGATGATATTCAGGAGATTCTGCTCTAGGTTGCTTAAGACATGAGAACACCAATTGCTTTAATAGATCCAGGGCCTTACACCTTCACTTAACCAAGGTTTTCTATTGCGGTCTGCAAGATTCAACCTGTCCTGGTGACTGTTACTGGGACAGAAAGAGAAAATCCAGATTTTAAGTTGTCACCAGAAAAAAAAAAAAAAATTGCGAGGAAATCTTCCAATGAGGACACTTGATTGGGTCCAACAGATTTTCTTGAGCGATTTCCTCACCTACAAATGGGTCTCCGAGAGCATAAATAGGACATGGCAAACATAACCTTACAGTTTAAAGTGGTTGTAAAGGCAGGTTATTTGTCATCATGCATTCTGTGAATGAAGATTTAAAAAAAACAAAAAAAAAAAAACAAAAAACAAAAAACAAAAAAACAAAAAAAAAAAAAACACACACACCCTTCTGTGTGCAGCCACACCCCTAAGCCCTATCCCTATCCAGCAATACTGCAGGAGAGACTTAACTGCCCGAGGGAAGAACGTAGCCACAGCCCTGTGTCTAAATGGACAGAGCTGTGGCTTGGCTCAGGTGCCCCCCATAGCAAGCTGCTTGCTAAAGAGGGACCCAAGTAGAGGAGGATCTGGGCTGCTTTGTGCAAACCACTACATAGGGTAGGCAAGTGACAGGTTTGTGGGGGGGGCGATTTACCCTCACATTTAGTCTCAGAACAAACAAGGACCAAGACACAAGTCCCATACACTTGGACGGAATGTCAGCCAGTACAGTAGATACTGGCCGACATTCAGCCTGTCGGTACAGGTCCTTGTTGTACCAGGCTTCAGTCACTGACCCCCATCATTACAACAACCCTGTAGTATATCCAGCCCAGCAGTGTCCACAACAAGTGAAGTAAAAGCTCTGGGTCAACGAACAGTTTGGAATTTTTTTAGACAGCAGATTTTATGCATTTGAAATGCAAGCCATTTACTTCAAACAGTGTAATGCAGATCGCTGTTCTCTAGTAGCATTTGATCTTTATTTTAGATGCAGCAAATCCTATTAAGATGCATTTGCATTGCAAGTCAAACAGCACTTAGCATCCAAACAGGGCTGCGCTTTGAATGCAAAAGCAGCATTTGACAACATCCCCATCTACATGGACCCCAATGTGACAGATGTACAGTATTCATAAATAATTACACGTGATGAATTAAGAAAAATCTTTATTCACAATACAACTGAATACACATATAAGCAGTTTATAAATACAGATGAAAAGCATAAGTGTTTAAAAAGAAAAAAAAAAAAAAAAGAAGATAAAAGATCTGATGGCTGGATACGGTGGATGTCAGTGCAATCTTTTCCATACCGAGAACAGAACTGTCTTTACACTGGATGCAGGTATAGCCAGAAATCATGAGAAAGGGATCATTTTAGAAACCATATTAGGATAATGTAAAACTAAGTGGACCTGTCACATGACCAATGAGCCATTTTGCATAAACAGATTGCCAGTACTATGTTCCTCACATCTATGTGCTTATAAACAGCCCAGTTTAAAAATGAAGTAAAATAACTTTGATCTAAGATAGGTCCACCTAAAGTGATTGAATTACTGTACACTTGCTGCTAAACTTTGAAGACTACTAAATCTTTGGTTCTACAAGATTAAAATAGTTTGAATCCTGAGGGACAAAAATTGGCCTCAAAGCTTAAACATGTACAGTTAGCAACGTCTGAATTGTTAAGACTGACATTACTCAAGGATAATCATGGTGACCCCTAAATCATCAAGTCAGACTATATCCAAGTAACACCAATGGTCTTCATAGAGAAGTGTTAAAAGAAAAAAATATATATATATGGATACATTAGGTTATATTGCAAATAGAACAATGATGTGTAAAGACAAAGTGACTTTGTACTGCATAAAATTGTTGGGCTTCTACATTGGCTGCCTTCTGTGAGGTTACACCATTCATTTGCTAAGTTACAGTCATACCATATAAATTACTAAAAATGAACATCTAAGAAAAAAACGAAAAAAAAACAAAAAAACACAAACAGTGTAAGTATCACTGGAATTCATTGCAATTAACAGTAGACTGAACAAATGATTGGCTGCAATGATTTCCTGAACACAGCTGCTCTGAACAGCTTCTCCAGAAAATAGGTTAGCTACTTTATAAAATCACTGGAATCCCTTCTGCATTTAAAGTTCTCAGCTTATTAACCACTGAAGGAGAGCTGGGGGGCTGTGTAAAACCTGGGTACATCTGAAACCATCTACATAAGGGCTGGATGCAATGGGACTGCTGTTAAAACTCTCCAAGACATGGTTTTAGTACTAGGCCAGGATATCCTTCAATAAGTTACTTAAAGCCTAGCCAATTTCCAGCAAGGGCTTATTGTTACACAGCCTTCAGCTCTAGTGGAAGCCAATGACTGGATGGCTGTACATCAATGAATACGATTAAAATTGTAGGGTTCCATTCTCTCGCCCCCCCCCCCCCCAGCCCCTCTTTAAATAGGCTAGTTGCCAGACAGTATGGCTTCAATACATCCAAGGTAGACAACAAATATAAAATCAGAATTCCTTAATACTTGTTCGGGGTCCGACAATCTGGAAATATTTTCAGAAAGGGTCAGCAAAGAACCTTCATATATTTCCCATGAATGTGGACATTAAACTTTCAGAAGAACCTTTAAAGCAAATCTAACTGCTAGAACTTTAAAGATTGAGGCCAAGCACTGCCAATGCCCCAGTCACTGCATGCCAAGCACCTGGAACCCATCTTGGGGGTCAGCAACATAACTTCCTGAACAGAGAAGTGTCAGCTCTGAGAAATGCAACCAACATGTCCCCCAATGTAGCACACATTGGTGTGGAATACACTGGGAGTGCTCCTCAGAATCAAGGTTTCCAATGGTGCTGATGGCTTCCTGCAAGTGTCCATTGTGCCGAGGGCTTCCTGTAGTGACAGGGCCTCAAATAAGCAGGAAAAAAAAATGGGCACATGGCAATGCTTTTCCTTTGTCTGTAAAATTAGTTCTAGCAGTTAGAACGGACAAGCGTATTTAAATAAACCAAGGAGTTGAATGTTATATTATAGCTACAGATTTGAGATCTTCTTCCGACAAGGACACCATCTTAAATTACATAGGCTGGTAAAACACAACAGGTAAAAAGCTCAACGACTGAGGCGTTATTAAAATTGGACACTTTCGTGCAATGCAGTCCACGCAAGATGAGATCTTTCATTAAATTACAGTGCAGTGATTCTATTGGGTTGGAAGAGGGGAAAGGGTGGGACCATCACAGGAATGTCAGAGATGGAAACTTCCAAGTACTAAAACATGATTGTGCATTCAGACCTCTGCATGATCAAAATTCCATGTCTAAAAAAAAAAGGAGTTCCATCTATTACTGCAAATAATTATGGGGAAAAAAAAGTGCTGGGTTATCACAGTACTTTGTAGAGAAAACTGGTTCATTCTTCTTGGAAACTTATGTGCGGGAAAACGGTTCCAAAATAACCATTTGTTTTTAAAGGAAAAGCCAGCTTTACAAACTTCACAGAAATAGCCCTGAGTTACTTAACAGATTGGAGTCTGTTTAAAGATTCATAGGGCAGCAAGATTTGTTCTTTTATAGCAGCAAAGCCATCATACAGTTTCCAAAGAAAAAAAAAAAAGGCAAAAATGAAAATTGGACTTTGAGTACTATTGCCCACTCAGAAGCGGTTAAACTTTTCTAAAAAAACGACCAGTGTAGTTCAGCATTAAAACCAGTTCCTGGCCTTTGCCATGTTCTAACCCTCTTTACTGTACGATGGTGTACCAGCAACACTGATTTGTGGTTTCCCGTCTGATAGGTTAAGGGTTGCGATGTTGCCAGGTCACTGCTAGTGTCTTGAACGGCCACCTTCAAATGCATGGTGCTCTTCATGAGCTGAAAAAAAAAGAAAAAAAAGTTAGTTTGAATATTTTTTTTTTTTTTTTTTTTATAATGTTATGCTTTCAACATGATAAAATTTACATACACATTTCAGTAAAAGGTAAAACCCTTTATAATGTTATGACCGACTACATATTCAAAATAGACTTCCTGGCAGTGTTGATTTCAACTAAAGTATTTTTAGTCGACTAAATACAAACCATTTTGTCCTTTGGACTAATGTCGTATTTTAGTCAAACTAAATTGGACTTTATATCACAACGGCTAAATGTCTGTAGTGCATGTTCAAACCTTAATACCATAAACATATTAGATTTTTACTTGAGTATATATGGTTTGGCAGTTAAAAAAAATACAATGCATTAAAATTTAACTAGTTTGACTAAAATGTATTGGAGATTTTAGTAGACTAAAACATTTTAGTCAAAAGACTAATGGCCCGTACACGATCTGAAAATCAGACGAAAAATACCACTTTCGACGCGATTGTACAATAAACGGATCGTTAGTACAGAGCTTTCGAGAGCCGATCACAATTCATCCGATCGGACAAGCACAAAAATTTCTCGTACGATACCAGATCATACGATTTTCGTTTAGTCAGTATAGTTGCCTGAAAATACAATACAAATACATTACAAAACATGACATTACTTCTGGATTTTGTCGTATGACAATTTGTGATTTTGGTATCCTATTCAATTTCTACTAGTGACTATTAAGAGAAAAAAGTCAGACATCTGTCTTTCGATTTTCGTATCGTGTGTACAGGCCATAAGGCTACTTCCACCCTCAGACCACCCGAGCATTAGCAGTAAAGCACTGCTAGTTTTAGCAGCGCTGTGGGGGCGGGGTGCTTTTAACCCCAAAGGGGTTAACAAGGGATTAAGAGTGCTCGAAAAGCACCGCTGCCGATTTCAATGGCAGGGGCAGTTTATCTACTGCTCCCACACCGCCCCCAAAGATGCTACTTGCAGGACTTCCCGTTCTGCAAGCGCACTGCCCCAGTGTGAAAGCACTCAGGCTTTCTGCTGGGGAGGCTTGAGGGGCAATTTACAGGCACTATTTTTTTAGCGCTAAAACTCCTGAAAAGCGCGCTCAGTGTGAAAAGGAGTCCAACTAAAACAATTGAAATGTGATGTCAAAATTACTACTTCCTGGTACAGATTATAGAGGCAAAATACACTCAACGACCAATTAGATACACCTGGTCAATTGCTTGGTAAAATAAATTGCCAATCACATGGCACTAACTCAATGCATTTAGACATCTAGATGTAGTGAGGGCAACTTTCTGCAGTTCAAACTGGGCATCAGAATGGGGGAAGAAAGGGGAATTAAGTGACTTTGAACATGGCATAGTTGTTGTTGCCAGATAGGTTGGTCTGAGTACTTCAAACTGCTGATCTGAGATTCACACACAGCCATCTCTCGGGTTTACAGAGAATGGTCCAAAAATAATATCCAGTGAGCAGCAGTTGGTGGAAAATGTTTTGTTGATGTCAGGAGAATGGGCAGACTGGTTTGAGATGATCGAAACCAACTCAAATAACTACTCATTACAACTAAAGGTATGCAGAATACCATCTCTGAAAGCACACCACATTGAACCTTGAAGCAGATTAGCTATAGCAGCACAAGACCGCACTTGTCACTTGACACTACTGTCAGCCAAGCACAGGAAACTGAGGCTACAATTCACAAAGGCTCACCAAAATGGGACAATAGAAGATTGGGAAAACGTTGCCTAGTCTGACAAGTCGATTTCAGCTATGACATTCAGATGGTCGGGTCAGAATTTGGCATCAACGTGAAAGCATGGATCCACCCTGCCTTGGATCAATGGTTCAGGCTGGTGGTGTAATGGTGTGGGGGATATTTTCCTGGCACACCGCGGGCCCCTTAGTATTAATCATCGTTTAAACACCACAGCCTGTTTGAGTATTGTTGCTGACCATGTCCATCCCTTTATGACTACAATGTGCAGCCGACAAATCTGCAGCAACTGTGTGATGCCATCATGTCACCAATGGACCAAAATCTGAGGAATGTTTCCAACACAGTTGAATCTATGCCCTGAAGAATTAGGCGAGTTCTGAAGGCAAAAGGGGGTCCAACTCTGTACTAGCAAGGTGTACATATGTCAAGGTTTTTACCTATAACAATTCTTAAAGCAGAACTAAACTCAGATACACCCACTTACTCAGTCCAACAATGCAGTGTTAAAATTCCTTGCTGGCCACTGTCCTTTACTTCCAGGTGCCGGGTTTGCAGCCTTTTTACTGACTGTCAGGCTAGGACATCCTGTGCATGGGAGCCAGTCATTCCAATACAGCCAGAGTGCTGGGAATTTACTCTGAGCTGCGCATGAACAGCTCAGTGTACATTCAATGGAAGACAGAGCAGCTAAGCGTTTGTTATTGCAGAGAGAGTTAACAAAACTGGAGCACTCACTCAATCTGATGCAGCAGTGCATAGTAACCAATCCGCTCCGCTAACTTCAGCTTGTTCAGTCAGGCCAGGTTCACACTGGAACACCACGACAGTCGTACACCTTTGGATCTGACTTTGCTCTGTGACTTGAAGTCTGACTTCAATCCAACAATACCAGGCATGTCTGGTATGAATCTTTAGGGGGAACGCCACGCAAAATGTTAAAACCGGCATGGGTTCCCCCTCCATGAGCATACCAGGCCCGTCGGTCTGGTATGGATTTTAAGTGGAACCCCCACTCCGAACAGCATGGGGTCCCCCCCCCCAAAATTCATACCAAACCCTTATCCAAGCACACAGCCTGGCAGGTCAGGAAAGATGGTGGGGACGAGCGAGAAGACCCAAGAAAAAAAAAAAAAAAAAAAAAAAAAAGGGAGCGAGAAGAACCAGAGAAGGCTAGAAGACAGCAGAGAACAGAGGCAGAAGAGCAGTATAGCCAGAGAGGGGAGAAGTCGGAAGACACACTGGAGCTGCCTAATAATTTACTTTAACACCCTGTGTGCTGCGTTTTATTTTGACACTTTCAGGTGAGTGGGTAGGGGTACAATGTACCCCATATTCATTCACATGGGGACCCCCAGATCCCAGCCCCCACCCTTTGTTAAAGGGGGCTTCTAGATTCCAATAAGCCCACCCGCCCGCAGACCCCGATAACCAACAGCCAGGGTTGTTGGGAAGAGGTCCTTGTCCCCATCATGTGGGCAAGGTTCTTTGGGGTGGGAAGGCCCCCCTGCCCCAAAGCACCCACCCCTGAAGTTAAGGGCATGCCGCCTGGTACGGTTCAGGAGGGGGGCTGCATGCTCGTCCCCCACCCCCTTTCCTGACCTGCTGGCTGTGTGCTCGGATAAGGGTCTGGTATGGATTTTGGGGGGACAGAGCACAAGTCCATGCCAAAGTAGTTAAGACAGCAGTCCGACTTCAGTGATATTCAATGGGCTGCAGTAGGACCCAAGTCAGATTAAAGTAGTGCAGGGAGCAATTTCAAAGTCGGACCGACTTGTGGCGGACCAGTTAAGAGGGCTCCCATAGGGAAATAGATTTTCACACGTAATGCGACACGAGCTCCCAATGTTGGAGTGTTTGTCATACAAGTGTGAACCCAGCCTCAAGCTTTGACAATTAAACCTAAAAGCAGATTGGTCATTATGCACAGCTGCACCAGATTCTGTGCACACCAGTTTTAGTAAATCTTCCTCAAGTAAGAAAGCTGCCTGCTCTAAATTTGTTTTATTAGTCAAGTTTAATTCCATTTTAAACCAACCAGGTAGCACCATGGTCTGAGCAAGCATCACGTATATTATGAAATGTACCATTCTAGCCTCTGTTCTGAAACCATGGAGATCCATACTGGGGGTATGGGCAACAGAAAATACATTTTCAAGCCCTTCTTTTGCCAGCATGCCTTTTCTAACTTTTAACAGTAAATTTTAAGGAAAAACTTATGCTGAATGAATCCTGTGCAAAACAGGAAATGTACATGTAATTTGATAAGGGTGGCTAGAGGGGCGGCCACCTGATCACTACTTCCTTTAAGTATACTACAGCCAGAGGCAGTGGATTGCTGTAGAGACAGGTAGAGCATGAGCACAGAAGCCAGGATCAGACTAGGATACTATAGAGCCAAGTCTGCTGCAGAAGCTATGGATAGGACAGCAGGAACTAAAAATGAAGTTCTACCCCTGGATGGTATGTACTGTGCTTTGTATTGGCAGAATAGTCTGCCCTGCGATTTCTGCAGAATTGCAGTTTGGTACTGTCAGGTTGAAATATTGATTTTGTGAGTGGTAGATAAGCATGGGACTTTACTGCCAAGCTTTCAGTTGTTAATAGAAAAAGGGGACACTCAGGAGTACAGACGAAAGGGCTGCGCACCCCACAAGATGCATAAAAAGAACGAGAAACCCCCTAACGGGGCTTTAATGCAGCCAATGATACAGTTCAAAATGAGTGGATGATCAAAAATATTTTTTTTTAGTACAAAAAAAATATAAAGTAGTAAGTTCTGACATTAAAAGTCGAGACATGAACTGGAGTAGAAAGTTGATAAAAAACACATGGGCATTGTGTTTTTTTATCAACTTTGTACTCCAGTTCATGTCTTGACCTGACTTTCCTGGCTTGGCATTTTGAGTTGGAGAGAAAGGAGCATGGAGATCACTTTAATGCAGATCCAATAAACCATGCGACTTCACCCAAGTAACCCAAAGACTCTGGCTCAGCAAGGCAGCAGGCCTTTAAGATTAATAGCCGACAGCCGTCATCATTTCAGCATGCATAAATAATGGCCAGAAAAACAGGTCTTTGTTACCTACTGCAAAATCCCTTAGTTCATTGACAGCTCTATTTTTCAACTATATGGTTTTAGAGCTCTACCCACAGGAGTTGACAATGCAAAAACCATACCACTTAGCTGGCATAGAGCCCTCTCAGCTTTAGGCAAGCCAGTTACAGAGCAGTGTAAGAAATGTAAACTCAGAGGGGAGGGCTCCATCGGTCTCCCCCCCCCCCCCTTTCCTGCAGCCTGCATGCTTGGATAAGGGTCTGGTATGGATTTTGGGGGGGAGGTGGGATTCCCCCCCCCCCCCACGCAATTTTTTTTTTTTTTTAATTTTGGTTTGTGGTTCCCCTTAATATTCATACCAGACCCAAAGGGCCTGGTAATTGACTGTGGGGAAAACCCATGCTGTTTTTTTCAAATGACTTAGTTTTAAATGACTTTTTCCCCCTTTAGAAATGTCATTTTGTGCAGGGACTGTGGTAAACACGGGAAACACGTGCCACTTTACAGGCATACTATAAACACCCCCCAGGTACGAAATGTAAAGGAACTTCACTTTTATCTTTTTAAAGGGTGTTCTGCGGCCCCAAATTGTTCGCTACTCAGCAAACACTCGATGTTTGAGTTGAACTTGCGTTCCACGCGAACATCGGGCTCATCCCTATTCACCACCATTTGTGTATACATGCACTTTTTGAGCAAGATGCATCAGTCACTGAAAACAAGACACACCTGAACAGCAGGTTGTAAACCAAATAAATCCAGTCAAGACAGTAAACACTTACGCTTATAAAATACAGCTTTAAAAGTTGTGTTTGGCAGAAGTGCGTAGATCTTTTCTAGGACTTTAGCTTCACCAACTACGGTAGCATTTCCATTCCACACCTGGACGACATCTTCACGGTCACGTACACTCACACTGACACCAATCACCTCATCTTCTAAAAAGGTAGAACCAGAAATAAATTAAAAAAAAGCTTAACTTTGCATTGAATGCCATTATAGTGTTCAGAAATGGGTACTAGGTCACAAAGTTTGTGATACAGAATAAAATCAGGTGCTAGTTAGGGCATTTCATGCACGGTATAGGCCTTTAACCGTGTATGTATTTCAGTTATGCATCTCTACTCATTGTTTCCATTTTGTTTATCAGTTATGCATTTAACTTCCCTGTAGTCCTACTTTAAAGTCTTGCATGATTTTTTTTATTCCTCATTTGTGCAATATATGCTGCAACTAGGACATTCAAACACCCTACCGGTCTAATGCATGCCTACGGGCAGGAGGAAGTTAATGTTACAAAAAAAAAAAATGAAAAAGTATAAAACATGTTATAATCACCTGCTCTGTGCAATGATATTGCATGTTTTTAACTGCATATTTACATGCATTTGCAAGCATTTTGTGCTGTGTTTGCAGCGCACTTTTCAATGTTGTTGGGCTTGGCTTTCTTGGATTAAAAGGGACGTAGTGCAGAGAGTATGAAGCGCCTTTGTACTGAGTTTGTAGTGCATTCCCCGCATTTGCAGTGTGGAAAAATGTATGTGTATGAACTATTCCCATAGTTGGACTGTCTACAGTTCAAAATGCATCCAACCATGTTCGGTGTGAAAGGGCCCTACACCTGATCTTCGGGGGTACCCTGCTGGCAATGTCGCTTGCTATGGTGGCACAGTGCATGCTCGCTCCTGAGCAGTGTATGTCTATGGAGCCACGCTCCATAGACAGTGCAGCTTGGCCTTGCTCCCTCCTCATATGCCCTGTGTAAGAATACACCTGTCAGAACTCTGAAGCTCAGCTGTCAGATGCAAGTCAAAAGAGAAGTATAGGTGGATGCAGCATTGGTCTGATGCTGCATTTGTCCCACGTCTCTGCAATGAGAGCAGAGCGATCCAACATCGCCAATGGCTCGGTTCTTCCAGCTACCCGAGCAGAGAGCTGCTGTCAATCAGCAGCTCTCCATGCTCACTGGAGCACTGAGCTGTGGAGGGGGGGCAGGGAGCGGCCGTCTCAGCCTCTCTGCAAGCTGCCGAGACATCCATCAGTCCAGGCACATCCAGATTCCCAGAGTTGGGATGACAGTGCCTGGACTGATCTGTGTGATGTCAGCAGATAGACTGCTCAAAACGGGTCACAGGAGTGAAAAACTAATTGCACCTTTGTGACCCTTAGGAGAAGTACAACCAAACGAGCTTAGGCTGGACTTCTATTTTAATGAGATAAGTCCACAAGATGGCATGCACCTTGGACTTAACTCACAGTATGCCTAAATTCATGGAGTTCAGCTTTAAGAGAAGTTTGTTCAGCAGAGCATTGTTCAGCAGGAGAGGCAAGAATATACTAGCTTCTTTACCTGGCACAGCTGTTATTCAGTTTAGGGACACATGCCCATGCTCTATACTTACTGAAATAAGTCATCTGAAAAGAACAGGTAGTGCTGTCACTTTTGTACTTTTATCAGGAATAGGAGGCTTTGGCTTAATGTCAAAAGTTTTCAAAACATTGTCACAACTTCATAAAGATACATAGCAAGATTGGGTCTTTTATTTACCTGCTGAACAGTGATCTGTAAACTGCTCTCCAATAGTAGCTAGCAACAGTTCTTTCCAAACCAATGCCTGCAAAACAAAAAATTGGTAAAATTATTGCTAAGACCTTCATGCAAAGAAAGTGGGAAGAACTTTAAAGATACATAGTGCCAACAGCTGATATTCCATTTGAGCTCATTGCTGCATGGACTCCAAGGAATAACTATTCTAATTTATATAGCAACTGTGTAGCCAATGGTCTTTTACTGTGCCTACCACAGTCTCTGCAATGATTTCAAGGCAGAAGCTGATGAACTTTATGAACCAAGACAGCATTAAAAGAAAACCCTAGAAAAAGTAGAATCAATAATTCTATGCAAAAATCTTAAAGAAAAAAAAAAGTTAAAGTTCAGAGGCTGCATTTAACTCCTTTGGAAATGTTAGTTGCCCAGCTGTAATGCTGGACCCTGGTTTGCCTCTGAGCAGAAAGACATGCATCTTCTCCTTAGCTCGTCAAAGTCTGCACTAAAACTTCCCAACATCTTGCGTCCTTCAGTAGAGCCACTGCTTGCTCTAATGTCTACAGTCTCTCCATAAAAATCCTCATCAGGTCTGGCTGTACATGTGCCTTAGGGATGCCTAAGAGTACAGACCTATAACTAATCTGCAGGTGTGACAAGTGCTACAGAAGAATCTGGCCAATAAGTTTGTAAACATTGGTGTACACCGCTTTTTTCAACTTCTAAAAATCAGTTTTAGATCCCTCCTGTGCCTGAAGGCACCATCCTTGGGTTATTCCTTACCTATTCCTCCCACATATTGACCTTGGCAGGGCGTTTGGTACTGCTATATCTGCCTGATATGCTTGCCAGTTTGGCGATAGAGTGGGGGGTGGTCGAGACAGTCTATAGACTGTTTATTGCCCCTGGTAAAGATTGAACGTATTGTATTCTGACACCTGTCATTCATCTTCCTGGTCAATGACATGTATGCTGGCCCATTTTACTTTTGTACCACTCCTATCAGCCTCTTGGAACTGTCCTTGTTCTGGAATATTGCTTTCTTTTGATTTTTGCACAATCCACTTAAATTTGTCTGTTTTCTTTGCCTTGCTTTCTCTTTTATTTTGTAAATGCCCCAGATTGTCAGGGCATATGTCTGGCGTTTTGATATTTTGTATAAACCTCACATTTTTCAATAAGATACTGGATTGAACATGAAAACTGTTTCAGGTTTTCCTTCACCGGCTGCCCCAGTGATAATGGTCACCTTCACAAAGAGGAAGAATCTAGCAGAGACAAAAAACCTGGAGGTTTTAGAGTGTTACAAACCCCCCCCCCCCCAAAAAAAAAACAAACTGCTGCTTTACATAGCACAAGCACTGTGTGCTGTTATGCTTTGGCCCCTTCTATCACCTAAAAAAATCCAGCAAATCCAGACGTTCCGCATGCCCCCCATAAACTGACCATGGTTTACCACGACTGCTGATCCGACACCATAGTCAGTTTATGTGCCTCCGTCATCCGCAGTTCTCCCGTCCTCTCCTCCCTGCCAGTTCTGAGTTTGCCACCTCTCCTAGCACCGTTCTGAGCAATGCAAAAATTACTGCTCACAATCACTGCCAGCCCCTCTGCTAGGTTAAAGTATACAGTGCATGTAATTTTTTAAAATTCATCTTCTAGTGGTCACATGACTGCCCATCGCCCTCTTCCTCTGATGTATGCACTACAGAGGGAGGTCACGTGACCACCGGGCAGATGTCATAGGGAGATCTCGGCCCCTCCCTCAGTACTACACACATCGGAGGAAGAGGGCGACGGGCAGTTACATGACTGTTGATTGGCAAGAATAAAAGGTATTTCGATTAATTTTAAACACAACACTGTATACTATATTTTATCCTAGCAGAGGGGCTGGCAGTGATTGTGAGCACTGTCTTAACACCACTTTATCCAAAAAAAAAAAAAAAAAAAACAATTTTGGCTAAATTACACTAGATACACTTTTATAGCTAAAACCAGAGGGTGTGCGAGAGCAACATCTAGGTAACTAGGATAAAAACGAGGGGTTATAGTGCCAGCCTCCATGCTTCTCATGCTAGTATTCTTTAAAGTATTTAACATTTCAAGTGTTGCATGAGGTCTGCAGCAAGGTTTTTTGTAATGACCAAAACATGCGAACAAAGGCCACTGATCTACAAGCTCTGTAGATAAAATTTACTCTAGGGATCCAAATACAGCAGCATATGGTTTTGCTGGAAATAAATCAAAGAATTTTGATAAAAAACAGGTTATACATACTGTGCTGTCTTTAGAAACTTTCATTTTCCATACCCCTCCCTTAGCGTTGCATTCTTCCTCCCTGAAACAAAAAAGGTGAAATTGAGATGGGACACCAGGCAGCTAACAAAGCAGAGATCTAAATTTAAATTTGTCAACAACTTAATGAGATTACTTTGTAAAGAACCCCTTTAAAACACCAGACCGGCTGCTGTGCAGACAAAGACAAAATGGCAAACAGTTAAAAACTTACCATAGTGGTTTCCTTTCTCCCCTCATTAAGTGGTAGCTACATCTTAGAGGTAGGTTTGTCACAGGAGGGATGTTGTTATACACACTCCAGAAACGCTGCAACAGAACAAGGACAAAATAGCTCATGATTTACAATCTTATTAAAACATCCTGAGAATTGAGTTACCAGATAAGTATCCTACTCTTCTAGGCTTATTGTGCAGCACCATAAGGGTGCAAGCTTAGCTTGCAGGCTGGCTAACAATAATTAAAACATTTTTTGTAAAAACGTATACTGCTTTGTGCAATGGTTTTGCACAGAGCAGCCCTGAAACTCTTCTGTGGTCTGCTTTGTGGGTCCAGGAGCAGGCTCTCATCCAAGCGGTGATGCCTGGATCCAGACAGTATGGTTTGGGCCCCCCCAGGATTTGACAACAGCTCCAGTGAGGTCAATAAGCT
Source organism: Lithobates clamitans (assembly GCA_037952925.1). NCBI lineage: Eukaryota > Metazoa > Chordata > Amphibia > Anura > Ranidae > Lithobates > Lithobates clamitans. Next base: position 155,689 of record JBBGZY010001010.1, read on the forward strand.
TATCTCTATATCTGAGAGCTTTATAGTACTCTCAGAAGACAACCATCGCTGCATTTCCGAGCTATGCATCTTGAACAGGAGAGTTGCTGCAGCCGCTTTAACCTGCCCTTCTCCTGCCCAGTCACAGAAGCACTGGTGTTATGTGAACACATTAACAAAATATCAAGGCTTCTGTGAATGGGTAGCAGAGGAGTAGCAAGCATAGCTGCTCTGTTCCTCTCTCCCAGCAGAGCAAAAAACCTGTCAAACATAAAAAGCCCCAGAGATGTCATGCAGCTCCTTGGACTTTACTCCGTGTTCCTTCACTTTTTACAAAGTGTTTGTAATTCAGCTTTAGGGACCTCTCATCAGCTGGCGTGCCATTGCGTCCTGTGCATGTGCGGATCGCCTGGCATTATCCGACAGGGATTCACTATTTGATAGAACACCGGCAATGTTTATCAACATTAGTCAGCGCTAAAAGCTAGAGAAGAAACATTGTATCCTTCAGTACTTTTAGGCCCCTTTCACAGGCTTTCGGATCAGGTCTGCCTGTCAGTTTTTCAGGCGGACCTGATCATTCGCTCCATGCACTCCTATGAAACGGCAGATGTCAGCGGTGACATGTCCGCCAAAATCCAGACGTTTGGAAATCCCATTTTCCATCCGTCTGGAGAATAGGATCAAATGGGGAAAAAAAAGAAAAAAAAAAAAAAAAAAAAAAGGGGGACAGGCAGTCCGTTTTCATCCAATCTTCAAAGAGGACAGCAGAGCTTTGGCAGGTCCATCTCTGCACAGTGAGCAGAGACAGACCTGTCATCCACGGATCGATCCCTGATGAGCAAAGCTGAGTCTGTACATGGACAAGCCCGTGTGAAAGGGGCCTTAGAGATCAAAAAGGGATGAACTTCGGTCAGTAAAATGATATGGGGAAAAAAAAAAAAAAAACACTTAATTTTAGACAGAATTATTTTTGCCATTCCCTGGTCTGAGTCAACCACTGACTGTTTGCAAGGGCCCCTGGCCTCAGGATGTTTGTGCTTTCCTACTTCTTCAAAAAGCCCTGTGTGTCAGCAGCATGCTGGAAATCCAGATCAATGCTCTCCTACAGACTGCATCAGTCGAGACCTCCGGTGATCCAACATGCCTTCCACATACTCCAATTAGCAACATTATGCATTGGGGCACTGCAGGGGCATGCTAGGGATTCAGAGTGTTTGCAGGCCTTGTGGTCTGATGCAGTGTGCTGCCAGCACAAGATATAAAAAGGCATATACACAAAAACTCTCATTCCTACCTACACATTTTTTTACTTTTAAGCCAGCCTGAATGTATCTTACCCATTAAAACAGGTTCAATTGGACTTTAAATCTGGCCAATAGATATTGGCTCATGTGAAAGGAAAGTTAAGAAGTGGGATAGAAGTGTACAAGGAAAGAAGTCATATTTGTGAAAAAACTTCATTTTAGGATAAGACCCAAACAAAAATGGTCACATCAAAATTTGTGCCGAGATGGTGGTACGAGATTTTCCTATCAATACCCACCTGTACCGTGTGCACTGTGTATATCTTCTTCAGGTTTGATTCACATTCTGCTGCAGTTGTCCCAGGAAGAGACCTAAACAAAAATGACAAGGAAAGGTTATCACAGACTGCACAACCAACTAAAGCCCAACTCCAGCCAATTGTTTTGTCGTCGTCCCCCCCCCCCCCCCCCATCATCAATGAAAACAGGAAAGAGTTAGAGCATCTGTCAGTTTCTTATTGCCATCTGCGTACCTATAGGGAGCATGTCACATGTCAGAAAAAGTGGTGGAATCTCTCCAATAATAAGGCAAAAACAGGCTTTTTTAGTAGATGGGAGAATAGTCAGAACTCATGTTATTGATGTCTGCATTCCTGTCCCGGGGAATACACCACCCATGGAGTGTAATGGACAAGAAATGATGGAAAAAAAAATCTCTCCAGACAAAAGTGAAAACCTACACAAATACAAAATACACATATCAAAGTTAAGCAGTCCATAGACCAGTCTTTTTAATTCAACCAATGGGTTGAAACAAATAGGAATTGATACCCCCATCCACACATTCAATGTGGATGAGGGAATCCTCACGCTGAGCCATTGTATTCTGACAGTGGGACAACTTCTCCCACTATGGCTTGTGGCACCAATTAAGTGCGGGGGTTTTAAAGGGTGGTTGTAGTGAAGTCTAAGTAAATCAACCTCTGTACAACCACGTTGCTTATACATGGATCGAAATTCAGTTGGTCCCTTCTGAATCAGCTGAACTGATACAAGTATTGTTGAAAGTGGAATAAAAAAAAATGCCAAAAGAAATATAAAATACAGCACTGCAAATATACCAGCAATAATAACTTTGCCCACAGATACAGAGTGCCCATTAGTACAGCTTCACCAGTGCACAGTCATTGGACTGCCACCGGATCACACAGAACTGCTGGTAATGGTAGCTTGCAAGGGACTTCCAGTTTTAACTCCTAGGGACTTACCGCTGTCAACAGCACACGGATTAAAAAAGCCATGGGAAGGACTAGGAGCTGGCTTCACTTGTGTAACTTTCCAGTGATGGACTGTTAGATGCCAGATATTGGTCCCCTTTCCCCCCTATGGAGCGGGGTCCATTGGGAGCTCTGCAGCTCGGTAACTTCGGGAGTCCAGCTCCGGGCTCTGCACTGTAGCCTGTGTGAAGGCAGCAGGCACCAAGCTGCCAACTCTGGCTGATTGCAGACCTTGTGCTGAGCTTGTTGTGGGGGCTCCAGTGCCCAAATGGTCAGTCCAGCAGGCCAGGTAAATTACCTAGAGGACCCCTGCCCTACAGCAATGCATCCCATCACTTCCACCCCCGATCCGCAACTGCCGCATACGTGCACACAGGAGTTACTGTGTCTTGGCATAGGACCGTGCCGAGACTGAACATTGAGCTGCACACCCCTGGATCAGTATATACAAGCCAAAAGCCATGCTGACAGGCAGAGGAAGCATCTATGAAAGAAGTCACTTTGGGCCCTTTCAGTGTGGAATCTGCTCACATTCCCTTCTGATCAGAGCTGAAGGGGACAGACATATGTGCCCGCTCAGTCTATGCAGATTGAACATGGGCAGACTGATGAGCTCTATGGGCAGCTGGGTGTAAACAGACTTCCCTGTCCGCTTATATCAGGCTACCTCCGATTCGTTCGGCCAAAACAGAAAAAGGGGCAGTCCTTTTCAATCTTTTACTGGACCCGGAGGTAAGTGGGTTAAAAACGGATACAAGTTAGACCTTTCGATAAGGCCTGCCTGAAAATCTTTAAAACCAATTTATACGATTAAATTGACTTTAAAGCACTATTCCAAGAACACAGATATGTCATCCCAGATTTTACAGCTGTCCGAGTCATACAACAAAAATGAGCAAACAAACAATTACGTAGGCATTTATAGCTGGAATTGAAGGCAGGGAGACTGGTAATTGAAGTACGCCACCCAAAACTAAAAATACCCTTGGATGAAAGCCAAAAGGGTTTAAGTGCCAACATAGGTTAACAGCATAATGATCAATAATTGAAGTGCTGTGTCACTGGTTAAGCATTTTTCAGGACATGCTGAACCCAACCGTAGTGCATACACATTAAGGACCATTTTCCTGCAGTTAACTAGACAGCAATAGAAAGCGAAACTATACAAGGGGAGGTCAAATGTGCATGTCTACGGTCTGGCTGTCATGTCAGTAAGTACTCACGTAGGCAAGTCCTGCTGTAAACCATGTCCTAATTAACCACTTCACTACTGTCATTACCATTTTAGAAGGGTGGAGTGGTGGTCATGCATTTCTGGAGTCTGGTTTATAAAACACAGGGCCTGTCAGTGAGCCCATCAGACAGCTCAGAAAACAAAATACAGAGCCAAATGGAGCTGCTCTGTACCTTATGATCAAAGTGAAGGCAATTCACAAATTGGAACACTTTAGTGGGGATGTTCATATTGTCCTGGCATATTTCATATGTTTTACACCATAAATTAAACCAAAAAAAAAAAAAAAATTCAAATACCCACCAATTTTAACAAAAAAAGCTTTGTCTCAAATTATATAAAATTCGAGTACAGTGCTGCATGACGTAGTAATTGACAAACTATCACAGCACTGAATAGCCTGGTAATGATGGCGTTTATAAAGCCTGCATTGACCTGCAGCTCAACACAAAAACCATGAAAAACTCAGCCCGTGAGCAGTCATTTATATTACTACATTTAAATGAATAGGAAATAGGAATTTGCTGCCTTGTGCTCGGCTTGTATCAAATATAGGAATCGAGAGTCTATAGCTCCAAACAGGTCTGGTAGCCTCACACAGGAGACTTATGCCAAGTAGGACGGGGAGGAGGGGGCACAGGCAGACATGTTCCGTCTGACTTCTCTTCAGGGTAAAAAGCAAAGATCACAAAAAAGGTATCCAAACCTGTTCAACTGATCTCTCCTACTGAGCATTCATCCAGGGGGCGTCTGCTGCCATAGACAAAGCTCATCTACAGACAGTTTAATGGATTTTCAAACTCATTTTGAAAAAGCTAGTTGCCATAGCGATGTCCCGGTTTGGATACTGTACACTGACACATACAAGCACACAGGTCAAAAGACCAGAGACTAGTCTCAAGTGGGGTTGGCAACCCCTCCCCTATCCAGATAGTTGCTGCGAGGGATCTTCAGGATGGAGAGTTGGGGGAGGGGGAGCCAGTAAATAGGAAATTTACCAACCCCGCGCTTTCTAACTGAACAGCGAGTGATCAGTACCAATCACTCACTGGGTTGATTCATAACCAAATCTTGCTATGCTTCAATTTATGAACAGGAAGCTCTGTGCAAAGCCATTTGTGTTTTTTTTTTTCATTCTGTGCAGCAGAGGCATTCCGTCTCAAAAGTGAGACTTTAGGGGTCCATTTAGACATATTATATTTTTCTAGATTTTCTTAATATTTGTTAGGCCTTGATAGTTAAAGTGGAAGTAATGGCAAAACCCAACCCATTTCTAAATCTTAAATCTAAGCCTAATCTATTTAGCTCTGTATAGAAAAATTATATATCACTATACCTACCTATTCTGAAGCTACTTGGTCTCCAGCGGCACCCTGCGTGCAGGAGAAAGTGGTCAACGTTAGGGAATTGCCTGGGAAGTGACGTCACCCCTATGGGGCTCCCGTTGTCCGCTGACACCTCAGCTTGAGACTGAACCGGAAATGCTACAGAATAGGCAAGTAAAGGATTTTCTTTACAAGGCTAGAAAGATTAGGCTTAGAGTAGTAGGCTAATGCCCCGTACACACGGTCGGATTTTCCGATGGAAAACGTCCGATCGGAGCGTGTTGTCGGGAAATTTTGACCGTGTATAGGCTCCATCGGATTTTCCGACACAAAGTTTGAGAGCAGGATATAAAATTTTCCGACAACAAAATCAGTTATCGGAAATTCCGATTGTGTGTACATAAATCCGACGGACAAAGTGCCACGCATGCTCAGAATAAATGGAGATGAAAGCCATTGGCCACTGCCCCGTATATAGTCCCGACGTACGTGTTTTACGTCATCACGTTTAGAATGATCGGATTTTCCGACAACTTTGTGTGACCGTGTGTATTAGGGGTGCAACGGATCAAAAAACTCACGGTTTGGATCGTTCCTCGGATCAGGAGTCACGGTTCGGATCATTTTGCGGAACAAAAAAAAAAAAATATATCCCCCACTGTAATATCCACAAACTCCCTATTGGCAGAGTATTGGCGGGTATATTGGCAGAGTATTGGCGGGTATATTGGCAGAGTATTGGCGGGTATATTGGCACTGCTGCCATCCGAACGCTCCCCTCCACTGTACAGATCAGTACACAGAGGGGAGAGGGAGGATCCGGCATCATGACATGACGCCGGTTTGTTACAAGTGATCGCTCCGTCATTCGACGGAGCGATCACGTGCTAAACGGCTGCCGGGTGTACCAAGATGGCCGCCACTCCGGACCTAGGCCAAAGCCGCGGCCTTTCCTATGGCCGAGGCCACAGAGCGCTCCACGGATTGCAGGTGTCCCATACGGACCAACCTTCGCGGATCAGATCACGGATCGATGACGATCCGTTGCACCCCTAGTGTGTATGCAAGACAAGTTTGAGCCAACATCTGTCGGAAAAAATCTTAGGATTTTGTTGTCGGAATGTCCAAACAAAGTCCGACCGTGTGTACGGGGCATTAGAGTAGGTTTTCTCTTTTAATCCCCCTTTAAAAAGTTGTTCAGGTAGATCTCCACCTCAAAAAGGTTTCCATGACAGTCAGGAGACTTAAGCCTCATACACGATATAATTGTTGGCAGGGGATTGTCTGTTGATAGATTGTTGTCCTAAAATCTTATATAGTTTGTACAGTCCTTTTGACAATTGTTGTCCAACTTTCGGCCAACAATCGTTGGATTGCAGGCTAGTAAATTTTCGGTGGACAACGATTTGACGTCAGATTTTTGTATGGTCAGTACACAAATCCGTTACACAAAAGTCGAAAGTACAAACATACATGCTCAGAATCAATGATCAAAAATGAAATTACAAAAAAAAAAAAAAAAAAAAAAAAGCCTAAAGGGTGGCACTCAAGAGCTGATATTCCTCGTAGTACATCACTACATACGTGTTTGTGGCACGACAATTGTGTACCATTAGTAAGCAAGACAAGATCCTGGCACACGCACTTTTGACAAAAATCAGATGCTCGGTTGGCCAACAATTGTACCCTGTGTACGAGGCTTAAGGCTGGGTTCACACTAGTGCGATGCCAGAGATGGCATGTGAGTCGCAATGCATTGTGGTGTACATCCCATGCAAATTCAGCCAAACTATGGCTGAAATTGCATCACATTAGCACCAAAATCACAGAACTTTTTGGTCCGCACTGGAATCGGATCGCATGGGTGTTCACACTGCAATCCGATTTGAGGTTTGCAATAACTTTACATTGAAACCCGCAGCAGTTCACAAAGAGCAGTGTGAACTGCCTGTGAGAGATTCAGGAATGCACAAAGGAATCACGCTGGTTCCCGCATCGCACAAGTGAACCGGGACTAACTTGTAGAAGAGGCCAGCATTGGAAGCCTCCACAATTCTCATGACAGGTTTTTTTTTAAAGACCCTATCCTGTGTAATAGAAGTATATTTTTGCAATTATATTAGGAAATGTAAAAATTAAGCCTCCATCTTGTTCCCTTTTTTTAAACAAGATGACAAGGTCAAACTATTGTTCTGAAGAGTGTCTAATCATTAAAGAGCAAGGCCAAGCTGCTAGCAAAGTGATGGAATGTTTCCGAACATAATAGAAACAATTGCCAATAATTTACAGTCTAAATACCTAGCCAATTCTATGCAATTGTCCTATTGTATTCCAAGGGTCTCTTGCAAACATTGCTTGAAACAAAAGTCATTTGGTAAGAAATACACTAATCAAAATTGAATGTTTACCAGGCAAATACTAAATACTCAGCTGCCCTTCCTATCCATTGACTAATGGGTGATCTATTTCTTAAGAATGTATAAAAACACCAGCTACTCTTGCAATTAAACCAAAAATATTCTGTTCATTGATGAGGTCACTGAAATTTCTCATGCTTTGCTTGTACAGCTTTCCTTGAGAACAGAATTTTTATGACATCTGGCCTAGATATAAACTTAAAAACACTACGCAAACTATCTCTAGTGCAATTTGCATCCAGGGCACATTAGCTGCTAGACCACAAAGCTAACCACTTTAAACGTGAACCTGGCCAAAAGCGAAGGCAACACCACCGGAATTCAGTTACCTTGTACCACCAAGCACCTGGGCAAGTGTTCCAAGAACACACAGTAGCTTGTCAAAATCATCTGAGCTGGACTTGCACATGTGCCAAGCACGCTCCATATAACCCTATGGAGTTCATCCTCCACCAGACTTCCATTGGAGCCCTGCTGGATTATAGATCCAGGTTCAAACTCCTCTCCAAGTAGTCAAAATCAAGTGCCAGACCCTCAGTGGGTAGTAGAGGCTCTGGCATGTGACCGCTAAATGAAAAGGCGCAAGGATTTAAAGTGACACTAAACATTCTCCAAAATAATCTATACATATTGACTATTGCAATTGTATGCCTCCTTGCAATGTAATTGTAATTCTCCTTCAGCACCCAAACCGTTCCTCCCCCCTCTGTTCTGTGTTTGGAATGAGTGGTGTGCATTTGTTGTGGTCATGTACATTGCTCTATTCACACTACAAAACCCATAGTTTCTCAGCAAGAGAGGGTTGCCATTTTCAGAAGCAAGCAGTAAGGCACTGCAAAGGTTAATGCATAACCTCTAGTCTAAGAGCTCCAAGGCTGGCCATAGCTTATACAGTTTACTTGTACTTTTATTTCTTTAGCTGTACCAAAACCATATGAGGCTAACCAGTGGCGTCCAAACTATGGCCCTCCAGTTAAGGAACTACAACTCCCATCATGCCTAGTCATGTCTGTGAATGTCAGAGTTTTACAATGCCTCATGGGAAGTGTAGTTCCGCAACAGCTGGAGGGCCGTAGGTTGGACACCCCTGGGCTAAACCATTTCAATTTGTATGCAATCAGGCAGGCCCTTGCGCTACATAGTTGAAGGTAAATCTAAAAGGAAATAGTTCAAGAAAATTGTATAAGTGTGTGGCCAGCTTAATTTGTGACAAAAACTATATATCCCACAATCCCTGGGTCCCTCAGTCTAGTGCAGGTGAGAGCTAATGAGATCTGACACACACAGAATGTGACTTAGAACAGAAGTGGTCTTGTCCCCTTGGTGATTATGGACAGGCAAGATGTAGCACACCAATGACAAAGGGGAATTCATACCTTTAACCACTTGCCGACCGCCGCATGTACATATACGTCCCTACTTTGGGGGTGGATATCGTTATGGCAGCAGCTAGCTGCCATAACCCCAGTATCCCCGTTTTGGCCAGCGGTTGGCAACAAGATAAAAAGTGGTCTCTGCGGCGGAGGACCCCCCCACCGCTTACCGAAGCAGTCGGCAGCGGTGGAGGCGATCGCGTCCTTTCCCTAGCTGTGCATAGAGACGAGTGAGAGGGAAGATGGCCCCCACCCGTCTCCATGACACTACAGGGTGGAAGCGATGTCAAAACATCACTTCCGCCCATATGTCTTAAAGGCACATTTTTTCAGTGTAATTTTTTCAAATGACTTTATTGTATTTAAGTCCAGATATTAGATCTGAGGACTTTAACCCCAGATCTCATATTTAAGAGGACCTGTCATGCTTTTTTTTTTATTACAAGGGATGTTTACATTCCTTGTAAAAGGAATAAAAGTGACACTTTTTTTTAAAACAGTGTAAAAATAAAAGTAAAATTATTTATTTATTTATTTTTTAAAACGCCCCGTCCCGACGAGCTCACGCACAGAAGCGAACGCATACGCGAGTAGTGCCCGCATATGAAAATGGTGGTCAAACCACACATGTGAGGTATCACCGCAAACAGTAGAGCGAGAGCAATAATTCTAACCCTAGACCTCCTCTAACGCAAAACATGCAACCTGTAGAATTTTTTAAACGTCGCCTATGGAGATTTGAGGGTAAAAGTTGAAGTCATTCCACAAGCAGGCGCAAATTTAAAGCGTGACATGTTGGGTATCAATTTACTCAGCGTAACTATCTTTCACAATATAAAAAAAAAAAAATTGGGCTAACTTTACTGTTGTCTTATTTTTTTTCAATCAAAAAAGTAATTTTTTCCCCCAAAAAAGCACGCTTGTAAGACCGCTGCGCAAATACGGTGTGAAAAAAAGTATTGCAATGACCGCCATTTTTTTCTCTAGGGTGAGAAAAAAAAAAAATACAATGTTTGGAGGTTCCAAGTAATTTTCTAGCAAAAAAAAACAACCTGTTTTAAAACATGTAAACACCTAAATTCCAAAACAAGGCCGGTCTTTAAACGGTTAAGGCATTGTTTCTCAAACTGTGCTGCAGGAGAATTGCAGGTGTGCTGTGGGATCATTCATGTTCGCCAAGCCCAGTAGTGGCTGCGCTGGCGCCACCCCTTTGCCAGCATAGTGCTGTCTGTCACTCACTGAGCAAGTGTGCAGGCCTCACACAAACATCTGTGCATCCTGGCCATGAACTGGATTGTCCCTGGCTGTCCCACAAGGTGCGGAGCTGAGAAGAGAATAGATGGGGACAGACAGACCAGTATGATTAAATTAGCAGCAGTCTAGTGTGAGCCCCAATATTATAGATCAGTGACATACAATATTGGTGATCACACCAGACTGCTGCTTTTGTATATATTATGTTTACTGCTGACCACAAAAATAGTTCATTTTCAGGTGTGCCGTGAAAATTTAGATTTTGGTGTGACGCAGAACAAGTTTGTGAAACACTGCTTTAAGCACTTTGAAGATCAGGTCGGTTTAATTTTAACTAGGTTAGCAGTATGAGCTTGCTATATCCAAATAAGAACTTGCATGGAGTTTGTATATGCGGGTTTCTCTGGAGTCCTCTTGTATCCTATGACACAAAACACACTGGCAAACTATCGGGTCTACAAATTGTGACCGCATAATGATCAGGCGTTCAGTTTGCCAGCTGTCATGTAAATGGATGTTAACAGTCTGTATTCTGTAGAAATGATTTCGAAATAGGTCAGCACTTCATAAAAAAAAAAAAAATAAAAAAATAAAAAAAAAAAAGGTAAATAAATATTGCAGACGCAGCAATGACTTTGGAAAGCTTAGATGGGATATTTTTAGCTGCATGTATATTAAGAGAACACTGACATATGCCCACTACCCACCCTTGGCATGTCATGTTTGCAAAAACTACTTTAAGAAAATAAACAGGATGTATACAAACCAAGGTCACAAAACACCACATTTTACCTGCAGACTATGGGTCCATTTAAAGGGGGCTGTAAACCCTTGTGTTTTTTTTCACCTTAATGCATTAAAGTGAAAAACACCTGGCAGTCACCAGCCCCCCCAATTTTTCTTACTTGAGCCCCTTTCATCTCCTCAGCAGGGATGCACTGTCCCTCTCTCCACGGGGTGCCGGCTCTTGATTGGATGGATAGATTGATAGCGGTGCAGCCATTGGCTCCCACTGCTGTCAATCAAATCCAATGACGCGGGCGTCAGGGCCAAGACCAGCATTCGCATCTGGATGCAAACGCTGGACTTGGGAGCGCACTTGCGGGGGAGGAGCTTATCTGATGCGGGGGAGGAGCCATGAGAGCCGCCAGGGGACCACAGAAGAGGATGTTTGGAGCCACTGTGGAAAACAAGCTGCACAGTGGAGGTATGACATGTTTGTTATTTTAAAAAATCAAAACGACCCTTTACAATCACTTTAAAGTGATTGTAAAGTCTTGTTTTTTGTAAAAGAAACATGTTGTTAAACTTGCCACCTCTGCAGTTGGTTTTGCACAGAGCAGCCCCGATCCTCCTCTTCTCGGGTCCCTCTCTACTGCTCCTGGCCCCTCCCTCCTATTGAGTGCCCCCTCAGCCAGCAGCTTTCTATGGGAGCACCCGAGCAGAGTTAGAGCTCCGTGTACCCATTCAGATACGGAGCCCTGACCCCTTTTTCCCCCAGATTGGCTGGCTGACAGCCAATGGCACCACTGCTGTGTCTCAGCCAATCAGGAGTGTCCTGGATATAGGGTTGCCTAATCATCCTATTCATCCAAGACACCCATTTAATTACACAGGTTCTGAGGCTGATTTAATGCAGATAAGGCACCAAATGAGTTTAATTACCACCTTAATTAGCCACAGAACCTGGGTAATTAATATGTGACCTGGATTAAAGGGATGATGTGGCAACCCTACCCGGATGGCTTAGACATTTGTGGACATCGGTGGAGAGAGAGAGAGAGAGAATGGGCCCAGGTAAATAATTAGGGGAGTGCTAGGGAGGCTGCTACACACAAAAAGGTTTTTTTTATCTTAATGCATTAAAAAAAAAAACCTGCCTTTACAACTCCTTTAATCCATACTAAAGAAATGGTATCCAGACTAACCAGAGGGCACCCAAAGTGAAAGTGTAGTAAGGCCCCTTTCACACGGCACCTCTGGCTTGCAGATTCCGCTTTCTCGCAGAGGATAAGCTCAGCTGAGCAGGCGGACGACGGGTCCAGTCTCCTATATGGGGAAAGTGGGTGGAAACTGACCACCTGTCCGTTTTCATTCGATCCCATCTGCCAGATGGATGCAAAATAGGACCACCATCCATTTGGATTTTGTGGACAGGAGTGGATCAGATGGTGGCGGTTGCCAACAGACAGCGGTCTGCTGACATCCGCCGCTTCAATGGAGGAGACTGCAAGGTCTGATCAGGTCCACCTGAAAAACTGACAGGCTGACCTGATTGGAAGCCCGTTTGAAAGGACCTTATAGGCAAGAAAAAAAAAAAAAAAAACTAATTTTTCTGACCAGTCACATATTGGCTTCATTAGTTCCAATCCTCCAACAATTCATTGGCTTCCAGGTGGGGACATTTGCTGCAGACCTCTAAAGGGTATGAACATTAATGCTGACTTGTCGCTAAAAGCTTTACCACCCCTTAATGACCAGGCCATTTTTTGCTTAGATGTCAAAATCAGTATTTTTTGCTAGAAATTACTTCGAACCCCCAAACTTTAGCAGTGACATAGAGAATAAAATGCGGTTGTTGCAATATTTTGTTTTATGGGAAAGGTGTTATGCAACGAGAATCGGGCTCCTTTATGCCAAAAAAAAAAAAAAAAAATTCTTATTTTAGCCAGAATCGTGCAGCTCTATCCAATAAAAACAAAAAAATATCTTCATAAATTTAGGTCAATACATATTCTGCTACACATTTGTAAAAAAAAAAAAAAATGATTGGTTTGCGCAAAAGTTACAGCATCTTCAAACTATAGGAGATGCACCTAAAGCCTAGTACACAATGAGATCAGACGTTGCGATTTACAGTGCAACAATCGCGGCACAATCGCGTCACAATTGGGGTGCCATTAGAGGTAATGGCATCACAAATGCATGCTGCGTTTTGCAGCCATTTGAAGTCGTGGGGTGGAATTGCAGCGATCCTGTCTGCGATCATGTGTGAATGCAGCCTTACTGGAGATAAGGTGGCAACAGAACCAGATAATTGATCTACCAGTTTCTGCTTCACTCATTTTGTGGATGCTTCCTCCACCTCTCCTGCTGCTACTTGAATATTATCCCATCAGTCGGCAAAGGCATGCACCTCTACCAAAGATGTCCAACAACGCACAATGACAGGGTGGAACCCAGTCAACAAATCCTAGTGCTGTTAAGACTTTATTTCATCCAAATGGGTGCATACTATTCTGTTTAGTTTTTCAGAAGTCTTGGACACTGCTTTGCTAAACATTTGTAAAAAACAAAACAAACCCTATTCTGTATCAAGCCTTAATGTAGAACTATAGGCAAACCCCCCCCCAATTTTGGAGAGAGTAAGGGAACACCATCTGTGGCCCATAGCAGAGATTTCCACTTCCTGTAACATAGCCAAACAGGAAGTGAAGGGAAATCCCTGTAAATCAAGGGAATTTTTGGGGGACCCCCAGGTCACCAGAACTAGTGTCCCCATTGGAAGATTTCCTTTCTATTACTTTTCTGGGGACAACCCAAATTTTGGGCAATTTTTTACTTTCAATGATAATGGTAAAAAGGACAAATAGAGGGTGACTCCTTAGTGGGGGGCACAGACAGCAATAAAAGCTTACATGTATTCTAATCCCTCCCCACTATCAAAAACTAAAAAAGTTTTGCTTTTAATTACACTTTAAAGCAGAAGTAAACCCATCGATTTGATAGTTTCAAAAAAAAAATAAACAGTTAACATTCCGAGAATATCAGAACAGCTAGCTTTCATATTTGCTTGTGCTCACACACAAACTGTCAAACCATCCAAGCCAAGTGCCTTCACACTGGGGCGATGCGCTGGCAGGACAGGAAATAAAGTCCTGCAAGCAGCATCTTTGGGGCAGTGAAGGAGTGATGTATACACCACCCCTGCCCATTGAAATGAATGGGTACGGCTGCAAAGCACAGCGGCGCTACACAGGCACATTTAACCCTTTATTCGGCTGCTAGCAGGGGTTAAAAGCACTTCCTGGTTTTTGGCCTAGGTCAAAATGTCATACACCCCAGGAGTCTTCATGGGCTTTTTTATACCTGGAGGGAGGGGCTCTCAGCTAAGCACACCCTCCATGCCTGAGCCAAGAGCAGATGGATTCCAAGAAGTAAATGCTACATGAATCTGTTCTTACTCATAATGGATGTGGCTAGAAATTTTAGGTTGACATTTTAAGGGATTTCTCAAAATAAGGAGACCTTGACGGAGGAGCTTGCTATGAATATTAAGAATTAAACAGCTTTTTTAGTTTGTGGTGTTCATACACAGTGGTGTTGCACTTTAAGAACACCTTAGAAAACACAGCTATTGCATATGACTCATGTGGCTGTGCTTGCAGTATAAAGGGACAAAACATTTACTGCAAGCTTTTTTACAGCATGCTGGAAAATCCCTTTAGAAAATCCCTCTGATCGTATGAGAATTGGGACGGATCTGTCTTCAGAGCTAGTGCAGACATTGAGAACATTGTATGGGTAGCCTGGGCCCACCAGCTGGCAGAACGGTTAGATTGGCAAAGATTTGCACACCACGGCCAACTCAACTTTCCTGCTCTACTGGGTTGATGCCGAGTGCCGGTGTCAGGAATGTGAGAACAATTATGGAGTCTGCTCCAAGGAAGTTTTAATTTGTTGCCCATTTGTATACAATACAACCTCAGTGGTTTGTGTTCATTAATTATTAACAGCATAGGGTGGGAAATATAAGGAAAAAGGAACTGGGGCTATAGATAGTGATGCTGGAAAACAGGGTAATAAGAGACAATGAGAAGATGGTAAATAATCAAAGATACACAGCACTGGGACAGAGGATGTGACAGGGAAAGGGGGGAGGTGGGACAACATAAGGTCACGGGGGGGGGGGGGGGGGGGTAAATTATACAGGGACAGATAACTGGCACACAGGAGGAGGACAGCAGAGCACATACAGCGATGGGGAGGGGGTCAGTGTGAAAGGGGACCATGCAGAGGGACTGAACAAGGGGCACAGGACAATAAACAATAAAGAGCACAAAGAGGAGGAGGGGCCACACTGGAGGGATTTCAGATCATAGGTAGCTGAAGAGGGTGTCAGGACACAGAGGGACAGAGGAATGTCAGGACGCATTAAGGGGTGGGCACAGTCGCGGAGAGAGGGGGGGGGGCACAGTCGCGGAGAGAGGGGGGGGGGACGCATTAAAGGGTGTACACAGTCGCGGAGAGAGAGGGGGGGGGGGACGCATTAAGGGGTGGACACAGTCGCGGAGAGAGGGGGGGGGACGCATTAAGGGGTGGACACAGTCACGGAGAGAGAGGGGGGGGGACGCATTAAGGGGTGGACACAGTCACGGAGAGAGGGGGGGGGACGCATTAAGGGGTGGACACAGTCACGGAGAGAGGGGGGGGGACGCATTAAGGGGTGGACACAGTCACGGAGAGAGGGGGGGGACGCATTAAGGGGCGGACACAGTCGCGGAGAGAGGGGGGGGACGCATTAAGGGGCGGACACAGTCGCGGAGAGGGGAGGCGCATTAAGGGGTGGACAGTCGCGGGGGGGAGACACACTAAGGGGTGGACACAGTCGCGGGGGGGAGACACACTAAGGGGTGGACACAGTCGCGGGGGGGAGACACACTAAGGGGTGGACACAGTCGCGGGGGGGAGACACACTAAGGGGTGGACACAGTCGCGGGGGGGGAGACACACTAAGGGGTGGACACAGGAGACACACTAAGGGGTGGACACAGGAGACACAATGTTGGGGGGAGCACAGTGGGACACATTAGGGGGTGCAACACCCCATGTTCCTATCGCACACGTTCCTGGATAAAGCTCTAGAAGATTTGGGTGCTGCGTCAACCACCAGCTGGAAACTGGATGAGAAAGCCACAATGAGGATGATATTTGCCAGCACAACACAGGAAGTGACGTCCAATAGAGGTTTTATTGAAGTATGATCTCATCACAGAACAGCTAGTGCAACATTTCAGAGTCACGCAGGACCCCTTAGTCAGGCATGTGATGGCCTAATGAAGGGGGTCCTGCGTGACCCTGAAACGTTATATTAGGGGGTTGCCAAGTGGAGGGGTACAGTAGGGGGGGGTATTTTAGGATACGGAGGAGGGGCACATTAGGGGAGGGATACCAGGACACAGAGGGAACACATTAGGTGGCTAAACAGTGGTGGGGGGGGGGGGGAATACCAGGGGACACATTCAGGCGGTTGAACAGTGAGGGGGAGGGATACCAGGCCACAGTGAACACATTAGGGGGTTGCAGTGTGGTAGAAGGGATACCAGGGGACACACATTAGGGGGAAGGAGGGAGATACCAGGGGACAGGATACCAGGGGACACACATTAGGGGGAAGGGATACCAGGGGACACACATTAGGGGGAAGGGATACCAGGGGACACATTAGGGGGAAGGGATACCAGGGGACACACATTAGGGGGAAGGGATACCAGGGGACACACATTAGGGGGAAGGGATACCAGGGGACACACATTAGGGGGAAGGGATACCAGGGGACACACATTAGGGGGAAGGGATACCAGGGGACACACATTAGGGGGAAGGGATACCAGGGGGACACATTAGGGGGTTGCACAGTGGGGGAAGGGATACCAGTTGGGACACATTAGGGGGTTGCACAGTGGGGGGGGGGGGGGAGGTAGAACACCAGCCCCTCGCAGATCACGGAGCTCACCCACCATACACGTCACAGTTGGAAGGGATCCTCCGACCCTCTCCTCCTCCTCCCTTGTTCCTTTCCCCGGTTACCTGTCCAACCAGAAGGTCCATGTCGTGTGTAGCGGGATGCCCTCACTCTCGGCCTCCTGCGGCAGCTCCAGGTTCCCCAGCTCGCTCCGGTGGTTGTTGAGGCACAGCTGCTGATCTTCGGTGTCAGACTTGAGCCGCCGGTCCGCAGCCGCGGGGAGCGCCATCTTCCTGTGGACGAGCCGCTTCAGCTCCACCCTCGCAGGCATCGTCATCAACCCGGCCGCCGCGTGCTGACTCATTTATCTGATGCTGCGCGCGGCCGCTGCAGCTATAGCAACACGGGCGTGTGACGTCACCCGGCAACCAGCCGATTGGCTCATCACGGCTTTGGCTACCTGAAAGTCTTGTTTAACCACTTGCCACCCAGGCCAATTCTGACATTTCTCTCCTACATGTAAAAATCAGCATTTTTTTTGCTAGAAAATTACATAGCACCCCCAAACATTATATATGTTAATATTTTTTTTTAGCAAAGACCCTAGAGAATACAATGGCGGTTGTTGCAACTTTTTATCTCGCACGGTATTTGCGCAGCAATTTTTCAAACGTGTTTTTTTTGGGGGGAAAAAAAAGTTTTGTGCTTTAAAAAAAAAAAAAAACAAAATAGTAAAGTTAGCCCAATGTTTTTGCATATTGTGAAAGATGAAGTTACGCCGAGTAAATAGATACCTAACACGTCATGCTTCAAAATTGTGGAATGGCGCCAAAGTTCGGTACCCAAAAATCCCCATAGGCGACGCTTGAAATTTATCTATGTAGTTTAAGGTTAAACCTCTTTTCTTCTAATTTTAATGAGTGGCCATGAGTCTTGGTAAACTCTCTTCTGCGAAAAAGTTTTCTCCCTATTGTGGGGTCACCAGTCCGGTATTTGTAAATTGAAATCATATCCCCTCTCAAGCGTCTCTTCTCCAGAGAGAATAAGTTCAGTGCTCGCAACCTTTCCTCATAACTAAGATCCTCCAGTCCGGTCGAAAAATACGCCCGTCTGTATGCTAGTCCGATGGACTAAAACCAATGCTAGGGCAGCTATTGGCTATTGGCTATCAACTTCCTTATTTTAGTCCGGTCGTACATCATCATGTACAAATCCGTCGGACTTTGGTGTGATCGTGTGTAGGCAAGTCTGTTCGCTTGAAAGTCCGGTGGACATACGCTGCAAAGTCCGTCGGAAAGACTGTCGGACCTAGTCCGTCGAAAAGTCCGCTCGTGTGTACGCGGCATGAGAGAGCACGAAAAGGGGTCGAATCAGAGAAAGAACTCACTCCTGTGATGGTGGAGGTGAACAGTAATGCCCCGTACACACGGTCGGATTTTCTGATGGAAAATGTCCGATCGGAGCGTGTTGTCGGAAATGCCGACCGTGTGTGGGCTCCATCGGACATTTTCCATCGGATTTTCCGACACACAAAGTTGGAGAGCAGGAGATAAAATTTTCCGACAACAAAATCCGTTGTCGGAATTTCCGATCGTGTGTACACAAATCCGACGGACAAAGTGCCACGCATGCTCAGAATAAATAAAGAGATGAAAGCTATTGGCCACTGCCCCGTTTATAGTCCCGACGTACGTGTTTTACGTCACCGCGTTCAGAATGATCGGAATTTCTGACAACTTTGTGCGACTGTGTGTAGACAAAACAAGTTTGAGCCAACATCCGTCGGAAAAAATCCTAGGATTTTGTTGTCGGAATGTCCGAACAAAGTCCGACCGTGTGTACGCCCTATAACAGCTAAGAGTCTCTTAGCAGCATCCTAGAAGTTTTCCAGTTAGGCTTCGTGAGGTACATAAATGGCCTACAGCAAGAGCAATATTCAACTTTAAAACTATTCAAAACTCGTGCTAAAGTATTAAATCAAAATAAATATATAAAAAAATAATAAACACAGAACTGCAGTCGCTGTGCAAAGGTGCTGTAACCTTAAAAGTGATAGAAAATATGAAACAGTGCTGGCAGCCTATATCATTCAATACACATCAAGGTGATTAGTGCCATACACATCAATGTGTTTGTGCCATACAAAATCAAAATGCAACAAAAAATATATATATATAATACGCACAAATCTATAAAGTGCTTATATGAAAAAAAGTGCAATGGTGCTCCAAACTTTGCAAAATGTGAGGTGACTCTCCCCTTTGGTGACCTCACGCACCAGAAACAAAGGACCCTCAGCTTCGCAGTCTGGGGTTAAAAAAGCAGTGATCTATTGATCTGGGCATGTGTTGGATGGTTCCTCAAAGAACTCTTCCAAGAGGGTACAGAAAGGAAGCACCACACTCCATAGATGGGGAAATAGAGCAAAAACTCATAGTGAAATACCGCTAAAATAAGTTATCAAGCGCATTAAAGGCTGAGTTCGCCGCTGTATAGCGTGCATTCCACGTAGGCGGAAATTGCGTCAATAGTTAACATGAACCGGAAGTGCGTTGACGCGTTTCGCCCCTCCAGGGCATCATCAAAGGTCATGTCCCAAACCTATATCTACTTTATACAAAGCCCTTCATCCTAATAAACATAAGGGCTTTAACAAACTTCTAGATTGCTGGCGCGGGGGTGTTCCAGATCTAGACTCTGAGGACTGGGAGGACATTTGGGATTATCCCATAAAACAATTGGTCTCTACCAGAAATCGATTGATCCAATTTAAAATTCTGTATAGGGTATATTTACCCCCCCAAAAACTGCACAGGATTTTCCCCTCACACCCATCGAACTGTGGGCGTTGTCCAGAGGACCCAGCCAAATTCATACATGTTTTTTGGGATGTCCAGACATTAGGCACTTTCGGGCAGATGTCTCTAAGTGTATTTGTTCCATCACAACTGTTTTGATGCCTTTATCTATTGATATCTGTATACTTGGGTCTATTGAAGGCCTTGTCCAGAGCAATGAGAACTCTGTTGGAACTGTTACTGTTCTACGCTTGTAAGTCTATTCTGCCTAAATGGAAATCCCATCAGGCTCCTACATCAAGTCCATAGTTAGTAAAAGGGCACCACTGTGTATATATATATATATATATATATATATATATATATATATATATATATATATACTTATGAGTCTAGAGGATGCCTTAATAAACTTCCAAGGGCTGGAATGTTTGGACTGAATGTTTGGACAGAATCCAAGGAGACGGTGGCTTCCATCCTCATGTCCCCCTAGCACTTCTAGTAATATTTCCTAGGCAGTGGTTATGGCTCATTTCAGAGTGCTGTAGGATCAATCCTCTTTGTATGTTATTTATGGTGCCTACAGTGGAGCAAATGAATTTGCCCTAGGGCATTGGTTACCATTTCAAGTGTGTTTTGTGTTCAATTGTTTTGTTAGGTCAAATTGTGTTTGTTTAAGCCCGGGTATGCAAAATAGGCTTCATTTTGTATAACTATCCCCTTTGAAATTCAATAGAAAAGAATTTACAAACAAAAAACAGAGCTGTGAAGGTGACTGCAATATACAAGCACTGCTTTTGTCTCAGCTTGGGCTCAGACCATATCTGGAAGGAAGTTGTTATTTCCATGGAATCAACAGGAAGCTGAATATGGCCATGCAGCCATATTAGGACAATGATGTAATGAGAATCCTTGCCCCTTTGTGTACATGCTGCTGTAGGGTGGGGAATGCCCTGGCCACAGTTGTTTGGACTTCTGTGGGTGGGGTTGAAAGCTTCCTTTTGGTACCCCAGTTCGGACAAAACTTGTGCTCCTCCTTATGCTTATCCTCCGCCAACTACGTAGACTCATCCCCTTCATCCCAGAAGAGGACAAAGCGGCAGTTGTGGGAACGATCATCAATTCCCGACTCGACTACGCAAATTCGCTCTACGTAGGACTACCCCAATATCTGCTTGCACGCTTACAACTCATCCAAAACACGGCGGCAAGACTGTTACCAGGAAAAAAACCCTGGGAATCCATCTCCCCCTCCCTAAAGAGCCTACACTGGCTAACCGTGAAGAAACGGATCACATTCAAGACCCTCTGCCTCACCCACAAATGCGTACAAGGAAACGCCCCACCATATCTCCGCGAAAAAATAAAACACTATACACCGAATCGCAGTCTTCGATCAGCTAACCAAAACCTCCTTACCATTCCCAAATACCGCTACAAAGCAAAGGGAGAACGAAGATTCGCAGTCCAAGGACCTCGACTATGGAACGCTCTTCCTACCAACATCCGCATGGAAGAAAACCACCAGGCCTTCAGAAAAAAACTAAAGACCTTCCTTTTCTGAGAAGCTGACATCAGAGAATGCATCCAGCGCCTTGAGGCGATTCAGTTCACATTTGCAGCGCTTTATAAATCATTCATTCATTCATGCTGGCCTTACATGTATAGATGTGCAATTGAGAATATTTATACGAACATTTGTACAAAAATTCTTTATAGATTTAATGTTGGACAAATGTTGTTGAAAAACTTTACTTGCTTTTAACATATGATTTTATAATGAATGTAAAACAATTCCTTCCTGCTCCTTTAAATTGTGCTCGAAAACGAATGTCGATTTAACCCTACTAAAAATTAGAGAAAGAAATGAAGGTTCTTAAAACGGAACTAAACACTCCTGTTCTTTTCAGCCAAGGAAGCTGTCATCTTACTCCCTGTATGCTCTGCAACTGCCATGGAGCTGCACATGTGATCAGTCATGATACCAGCCATTTGATGGTTTGACAGTTTGGTTGAGAACACAAGCAAATGTGACAGTTAGCCTTAACTGTTTTTTTTTTAAACCGGTAAATCGATGGGTTTAGTTCTGCTTTAACTGGTTGCTGACCGCCGGCTGTCAATTGACGGCCAGGCGGCGCAGCTCTCGTTGCGGGCGGGCGTCATATGACGGCCTCGCTTTCCCGGCCCACTAGGGGGCGCGCCGGCGGCGGCGATCGCGCGCGCCCGCCGTGTCACTGGGCACGCCGGTGCGTGTGCCCGGCAGCCGCAATGTCCGCTGGGCACCCGCGATTGCCGGTAACACAGCAAGACCGTGGATCTGTGTGTGTAAACACACAGATCCACGGTCCTGTCAGAGGAGAGGAGACCGATGGTATGTTCCCAGTACAGAGGAACACCGATCGTACTTCTCCTCTAGTGAGTCCCCGCCCCCTACAGTTAGAAACACTCCCTAGCAACGCAGTTAACCCCTCAAACGCCACCTAGTGTTAACCCCTTCACTGCCAGTCACATTTATACAGTAATCAGTGCATTTTTATAGCACGGATCGCTGTATAAATGTGAATGGTCCCAAAAATGTGTCAAAAGTGTCCGATGTGTCCGCTGCAATATCGTAGTCACGATAAAAATTGCAGATCGCCGCCATTACTAGTAAAAAATAAATAAATAAATAAAAATGTTATAAACCTATCCCCTATTTTGTAGACGCTATAACTTTTGCGCAAACCAATCAATATATGCTTAGTGCAATTTTTTTTTACCAAAAATATGTAGAAGAATACGTATCGGCCTAAACTGAGGAAAAAAATTTGTTTTAAAGAAAAAAAAATGGATATTTATTATCGCAAAAAGTAAAAAATATTGTGTTTTTTTTTCAAACTTGTCGCTCTTCTTTTATTTATAGCGCAAAAAATAAAAAACGCAGAGGTGATCAAATACCACCAAAAGAAAGCTCTATTTGTGGGGAAAAAATGATAACAATTTGATCTGGGTACAGTGTTGTATGACCGCGCAATTGTCATTCAAAGTGCGACAGCGCTGAAAGTTGAAAAATGGCTTGGGCAGGAAGGGGGTGAAAATGCATTGTATTGAGGTGGTTAAAAGGAAAATTTTCAAATTATAAATGTAGCACTTAGTACAAAAACACATTTTCTACCCCCAAAATAGTCACATCCAAAAAAAAAATAGTCACATCCAATGTGTGCATTCAATGGTGCCAAGCCCTTTTGCACAAGTGAAAATAAAAATGATCAATTTCAACAGGGAAACACATTTCACACCACCAAAGTTGGAATATCCAATGTCTAAATATAACTCTTCTATGTCAGAAACACATGTAACAATATTCCCAAGTGTTATATAAATAAAATGAACTCCTTATGCCCACTGAGCTTGGTAGGGGTCACAAGGGGGATGGGGCTGTAACAAGGAGCTGCAACATGCTGCTCATTGGTGTTCCATAAATTGGTTGTAAAGGCTATTTTTTTTATTAAACTAAAAAAAAATGCAATACTTACCTTACGACAGCAGTCACCAACCAGTGGTATGTGGATAAGCATGGCCGCTTACTTCCTCTTTGGTTGTCCTCCGTCGGCACTGTCTGCTCCTCCTCTCTCCCAAGTGCCCCAAAGCAACCCATGGGGGCACATGTGTGGGCGTGCTCTTGATCTGGGCTGTGTGCATCCATAGTCACACATAGGGTGGCTCGCCCACGCCCCTGATCCCCCCTCACAGGATTTGACTGACAGCAGTGGGAACCTATGACTCAGTCAAGCCTGTGAGAGTAGGAAGAGGGGAGATAAGAGCTACAGCCAGGCACAGCGCTGGATTGCTAGAGGACCCAGGTAAGTGTTTAGGGGCTGGGGGCTAAAAAGGTGGGGGGGGGGGGTGTTTTAATGCAGGGAATGCATTAAGGTTAAAAAAAATGGTTTAGGCTTAGAACCACTTTAAAGTGAAAGAAAATCTCAAATGTTGGGTTATCACCAGAACAGGAATAGAGAGACACTAGTTCTGGTGACCCTGAGGACTGCCAAGAGTTTCCTCAATCTAAAGTGATTTTCTCTCACTTTCTGTTTTGCTTATGGGACAGGAAATTAAGGAAAACTCCCCATGGAGATGCAGCTGGCGAAAATCTGACTGGGGTTTTAAGAGCTCATGCACACAGGATGTTTTAAAAACACCAGCGTTACAGCAGCGCTAAAAACGCCTGTATTTCTGCGTTTAGCCGCGTATTTACATTAGCGTTACTGCGCGTTTCCCCATGTTTTTGCGTGTTTTCCCGCATTTATTGCGTTGGCGTTTTTGGTCATTTTTCCATTAAAATGTAAAAACACCTAAAAATGTCAAGCCGCGTTTTTTTTTTTTTTTTTTTTTGCGTTTTTAATTTTTACAGTTTGATTTTACTGCTCTTGGAAGCACAGTCTGTCATTTTTTTCTACTGCCCCTAAACACTTTATGTATCCAAACACCTCTGCCAATTTATGTGTGCATGGGCATGGACACATAGGCTAACATGGAGGGGCTTTTAGAGGCAATTATAGAAAAAAAAATAAACGCCCCTAACAGCAGCTGTAAAAATGTCCTGTGTGCATGAGCCCTAAACCTTTTTTACTCTATCCAAAAAAAAAAAAATGCGTTTAGTTCTACTTTAGGCTAGGTTCACACTAGATGCGGTTGCAGGGCCACATGTAATTGCACGCTTATCAGCACCTGCAGCAAAAAAATAATTCATTATTAATCCCCCCCCCCCACACACACACACACGCACACATACACACGCACTGGAAACCCTGGAGCGTTTTCCCATGCTGGGAACTGCATAACCCAATGCGGTTTCCCTGCAGCTGCAATTTTGAAAAAGGCATGGGGGCCTTTTCCCTGCATTTTCCATAGGTACAGAAGCCCATTCAAATTAATAGTCTGCTGAGCCTGTGCAAATGTAGCTGCAGGGAAACTGCAATAATGTGAGCCTAGACTAAAACAGAAAGTGGGGTGAGTAGTTTTTAAATTTTAGGTGGTAGATCAGCATCATTTAGCAATGGTTCACACTACTGCAATGCAATTTTGATGCGATTTTCAGTGTGCTTATGTAGTGCAACTTTGATGAGACTTTGGTTGCTTTTTAGATGTGGTTTGCATATTCTAAATGGCACCAAAGTAGCAATAGAAGCTTTTTTAAAATCACACTGCACAGAGTCGCATTGATATGAACGGGCACCATTGAAAATGATGTGATTTCTCTTGTCATGCGATTCTGTGTGACTCAAGTCGCATCAGAAATTGCACCAGCGTGAACCAGCACTTATGAATAGAGTAATTAGAAGAGGCAGTATAGATTGAAACTACTGGATATTGAAAAAAGACTTGCTTGAACTGTGACAGAAGGACTGATTCATACATTTTTGCAACATTTGTAACAAAACATTCACTGGATACAATCAAGGCTGCATTCTTTGGACATAAGGAGTTCATTTTATTTATATAACGTAATATTGTTACATGTGTTTCTGACATAGGAGAGTTTGATACACACATTGGATAGTCATATTTTAGTGGTGTGAAATGTATTTTCCTGTTGAATTTTATTAGAGCAATGCATTTATCATTTTACATTCTCACTTGTGATGCAAAAGGGCTTGGCACTATTGAATGCAGCAGCTGGGGTTTTGCTAATTATTATTAATTTCAGTGGTA
Source organism: Lithobates clamitans (assembly GCA_037952925.1). Taxonomy (NCBI): domain Eukaryota; kingdom Metazoa; phylum Chordata; class Amphibia; order Anura; family Ranidae; genus Lithobates; species Lithobates clamitans. The sequence goes on from JBBGZY010001010.1 coordinate 180,969, forward strand.
ATTAGAGTTCTTTTTTTTAGAGAGCAGTGAATTTATTATAATTATAACATAACTGAAAGTGCCTAAATAGAGAACCTTAATAGCAGGATCACCAGGTCTTTTTTAAAGCCTAATGCCCTGTACACACCACCGGTTTTCCTGTCGGAATAAACTCTGAAGGTTTTTCCGACGGAGTTCCGATGGAATACCGCTCAAGCTGTCTTGCATACACACGGTCACACCAAATTCCGACCGTCCAGAATGTGCTGACGTACAACACGTACGACGGGACTTGAAAACGGAAGTTCAATAGCCAATAGCCAATAGCTTCCATCTCGTACTTGCTTCAGAGCATGCGTCGTTTTTGGTAAGTCGGAATAGCATACATACGATCGGTTTTCCCGGTTTTCTAGGTCTGTCAGAATTTTCGACGTAAAAAGTCCGATGGGGCATACACACGATCGGAATATACAATAAAAAGCACCCGTCTGACTTTTTCTTTGGGACATTCCGCTCGTGTGTACACGGAAAAACTCCACAAACTAAAAAAATGACCCTTGCAGTGGGGGCTCTTCACACTGCAAGGGTTAAATGCTGATTAGGTCTAGGCGGTTAAGAAATAAGCTGTAATATTTACCTTATTCATGCTCCAGCAGGCTTCTTCCATGCAGCCTATCATCTAAAGTACTCCGGCTTGCACCATGCTGATGAAAACAACTTCTAAAATTTAACTCAAAGCTTTTATGATTTTATTTTCTTTTTACATGCTTCAGTTTCCATATTTTGTTGTTTTAAAAAATATAGAAATTCGTAGGGAAGCTTCTTGCAGGGGATCCTCCCGGTATTTGCTATAAGTTGGCTGTGTGCACAACTCTCTGGTCACTGGAATGTTCAGCATCTGAATAAATGCCAGATAAATAGTGTTGATCCTAAAATTATTTTTTTCCCCATCTAATTAGTTTTTGTCTACCTAGTCACTGTTAACATTATAAATGAGAATATCATTCATACAGGCCAAACTGAAAAAGATTAGGGCTCAGTTCACACTATTGCCGGTGTGGACCATTGAATGGGCTGCTGTACCCGTGCAGTGGGAAGAAGGTCCCTTACATTGGTGGTCAGTGGGAAGAATAGCACTTACTTTGGTGGTCAGTGAGGAGAATGCCCCATTCATTGGTGGTCAGCGAGAAGAATGCCCCTTATATTGGTGATGAGTGGGAAGAATGTTCCTTACATTGGTGGTCAATTAGAAGAATGTCCCTTACATTGGTGGTCAGTGAGAAGAATGCCTCTTATATTGGTAGTCAGTTGGAAGAATGCTTCTTATTTTGGTGGTCAGTGGGAAAAATGTTCCTTACATTGGTGATCAGTGAGAAGAATGTTCCTTACATTGGAGGTTAGTGGGGAGAATGCCCCTTGCATTGGTGGTCAGTGAGGACAATGCCCCTTGCATTTGTGGTCAGTGAGAAGAATGCTCCTTATATCTGCCCGCAGCTCCTGAGGAGCTGCGGGCAGAAGTTTTTAGGTGAAGCCGTGGCCTCACCTAAAAACTCCTGCCCGCAGCTCCTCAGGACCGGCGCGGTGTCCATCAAAAAAAAAAACTTGATTCGAATTGTGAGTCGAGTTTTTTTTTTTTTTAAATCGCAGATTTTTTTTTGGGAGAAAATCGCCCAGCTCTAGTGGTTAGTGGAAAGAATGGCACTCATATTTGTAGTCAGTGGGGAGAATACCCCTTCCGGTGGTGGTCAGTGGGGGGAATGGCACTTACATTGGTGGCCAGTGGGGAGAAAGGCACTTACAGTGATGGTCAGTGAGAAGAATGCCCCTTACTTTGGTGGTCAGTGGTGAGAATGTCCCTTACATTGGTGGTCAGTGGGGAGAATGCCCCTTACATTGGTGGTCAGTGGGGAGAATAATCCTTACCTTGGTGGTCCGTGGGGAAAATGGTCCTTAAATTGGTGGTCAGTGAGGAGAATGCTCCTTATATTGGTGGTCAGTGGGAAGAATGCTCTTTACATTGGTGGTCAGTGGGGAGAATTCCCCCTTATATTGGTGGTCAGTGGAAAAAAATCCCCCCTTATGGATGACTTTAAAAGATCATTGTTTTTAGTGGTTATTGATTTTGCAGAAGACATTGTTCAGTTATGACATTGATGGTCAGTGGGAAGAATGTCACTTACAAAGGTGGTCAGTGGGGAGAATGCTCCTTACATTGGTGGTCAGTGGGAAGAATGTCCCTTATATTGGTGGTCAATGGGAAGATTGGTCCTTATATTGGTGGTTAGTGGAAAGAATGGCACTCATATTTGTGGTCAGTGGGGAGAATACCCCTTACATTGGTGGTCAGTGGAGGCAATGGCACTTACATTGGTGGCCAGTGGGGAGAATGGCACTTACAGGGGCCGGACACCACGGACTAGGCCGAAGCCACGGCCTTGCCTAAAAACTCCTGCCCGCAGCTCCTCAGGACCGGCGCGGTGTCCATCAAAAAAAAAAAACTCGATTTGAATCGTGAATCGAGGTTTTTTTTTAAAAATCACTTTTTTTTTTTTTTTTGGAGAAAATCGCCCAGCTCTAGTGGTTAGTGGAAAGAATGGCACTCATATTTGTGGTCAGTGGGGAGAATACCCCTTACATTGGTGGTCAGTGGGGGGAATGGCACTTACACTGGTGGCCAGTGGGGAGAATGGCACTTACAGTAGTGGTCAGTGAGAAGAATGCCCCTTACATTGGTGGTCAGTGGAAAGAATGGCACTTGTATTGGTGGTCAGTGTTAAGAATGTCCTTTATATTGGTGGTCAGTGGGAAAAATCCCCCCTTATGGATGGCTAAAAAAAGATAATTGTTTTTAGTGGTTACTGATTTTACAGAAGACATTGCTCATTTGTGACATTGGTGATTAGTGGGAAGAATGCCCCTTACAGTGGTGGTCAGTGGGAAGAATGGTCCTTACATTGGTGGTTAGTAGGGAGAATGCCCCTCATATTGGTGGTCAGCGGGGGGACTGCTCCTTACATTGGTGGTCAGTGGGAAGAATACCCCCTACATTGGTAGCCAGTGGGAAGAATACCCTTTACATTGGTGGTCACTGGGTAGAATGCCCCTTACACTGGTGGTCACTGGGAAGAATGCCCTTTAAATTGGTGGTCACTGGGAAGAATGCCCCTTACACTGGTGGTCAGTGGGAAGAATGCTCCTTACATTGTTGGTCAGTGAGAAGAATGACCCCTACTTTGGTAGTCAGTGGGAAGAATGCCTTTGGTTGTCAGTGGAAAGAATGGCACTTGCATTGGAGGTCAGTGGGGAGAATGCCCCTTACATTTGTGGTCAGTGGGAAGAATGGTACTTACATTGGTGGTCAGTGGGGAGAATGCCCCTTATTTTGATCAATGGTAAGAATGCTTCTTACACTGGTGATCAGTGAGAAGAATGTTCCTTACATTGGAGGTTAGTGGGGAGAATGCCTCTTACATTGGTGGTCAGTGGAAAGAATGGCACTTGCATTGGTGGTCAGAGGGAAGAATGCCCCTTACATTTGTGGTCTGGGGGAAGAATGGTACTTACATTGGTGGTCAGTGGGGAAAATGGCCCTTAGTTTGATCAATGGGAAGAATGTTTCTTACACTGGATATCAGTGGGGAGACTGACTCTTACATTGGTGGCCATTGAAAAAAAGAATGTTCCTTATATTGGTAGTCAGTGGGAAGAATGCTCCTTACATTGGTGGTCAGTGGGAAGAATGCACCTTACATTGGTGGTCACTGGGAAGAATACCCCTTACATTGGTAGCCAGTGGGAAGAATACCCCTTACATTGGTGGTCTGTGGGAAGAATGGCACTTACATTAGTGGTCAGTGTGGAGAATGCTGCTTTCATTCGTGGTCAGTGGGAAGAATGGTACTTACATTGGTGGTCAGTGGGGAGAATGCCTCTTAGTTTGATCAATGTAAAGAATGTTTCTTACATTGGAGATCAGTGGAGAGACTGACCCTAACATTGGTGGCCATTGGGAGGAAGAATGTTCCTTAGTCAGTGGGAAGAATGCTCCTTACATTGGTAGTCAATGGGAAGAAAGCTGCTCACATTGGTAGTCAGTAGGAAGAATGCGCCTTACATTGATAGTCAGTTGGAACAATGCTTCTTACATTGAGGGTCAGCGGAAAGAATGGTCCTTACATTGGTGGTCAGTAGGGAAAATGCCCCTTACATTGGTGGCCAGTAGGAAGAATGCTCCTTACATTGGTGGTCAGTGGGAAGAATGCTCCTTACATTGGTGGTCAGTGGGGATAATGCCCCTTGTATTGGTGGTCAGTGGGAAAAATCCCCCCATACGGATGGCTAAAAACGATCATTGTTGCTAGTGGTTACTGATTTTCCAGAAGACATTGCTCATTTATCAAGGAACCCCTAGCAACTTCTGGAGGACCCCTAGTTGGAGGAAAGGCTGCTTTGAATTGAGAAAGGAATGCAAATGAAATCTTTTCCAAATCTCCTGAGTACCAAACCCAATTTAGCCCTATTAGTCATCTCTAGCTCAGTATTTTTCATGTGTATGGTTTATAGAGGAATAAATTACCATGAGATGATGTGATTTGATTGATGCACAACAATCCTTGCATATAATGTCCATAAATGAAATCAGTGACCCATCCTGAGCAATAAGTGATATATCCCTGATATGTCATCACTGTACCTGCTATATGCCCGACTCCTGCCTTCATGACACAGACTGCAGCTGTGTCCATAGACCAGCGATGGAAGTCATAGCAGCTCTGCATTCAGACGTGGTCTCTGTGCATGTAGCACGCAGCTTGCTGTTCCTTCACCTTGCATATATTATTGGAGCTGCTGTCTGATCAGATCCTTGATCTGCACATGAGTCGGAGGGGAATCCTGCTTCAGCAGCAGCTGTTGTCTCCATGGCTGGCCAGGAGCTGGAGAAAAGCAACGCATCCCTTCTCCCTGCCGACCTCATCAAGCTGGCATCCCTGGGCATGATCGCCTGCGTCAGCCTGCTTGGCAGTCTCCTGTTCGCCTTCATCACCCTGCGAGACCGGAGCCTGCACAGAGCCCCCTATTATCTCCTGCTGGATGTGTGCCTAGGCGACTTCATGCGCTCATTGCTTTGTTTCCCTCTGGTGCTGAAATCCATCAGCAGTGGCTCCCATTGGACCTACAGCAAGAGGAGCTGCAGGGTCATGGCATTTGGCACGGTGCTCCTCTGCTTCCACGCCGCCTTTATGCTGCTGTCCATCAGCCTGACCAGGTACATGGCCATAGCCCACCATAGGTTCTACTGCAAGAAGATGAACGGCTGGGCATGTGCCCTGGTCATCTCCATGGCCTGGATCCTTTCCATGGCCATGGCCTTGCCCCCTGTCTTCGAGGTGGGCACCTACAAGTTCATCAGAGAAGAAGACCAGTGCACCTTTGAACACCGTTATGTCAAAGCCAACGACAGCCTTGGCTTTCTGCTGATGTTGGCCTTCATCTTGGCTGCCACCCATTTTATCTACATGAAGCTTTTGTTCTTCATCTATGACCACCGGAAAATGAAGCCAGCTCAGTTGACCCCTGCCATCAGCCAAAACTGGAGCTTCCATGGGCCAGGGGCGGCTGGCCAAGCAGCTGCCAACTGGATTGCAGGTTTTGGAAGGGGACCCACACCACCCACCTTGGTGGGGATGAGGCAGAGCACCCAACATCAGATCAAGAGGCTGCTGGTGTTGGAGGAATTTAAGCAAGAGAAGAGGCTCTGCAAGATGTTCTATATCATCACTTTTCTGTTCCTCCTTTTTTGGGGCCCCTACTTAGTGAGTTGCTATCTGAGGATCTTCTCAAGAACCTCCTTGCCTCAGGGTTTCCTTACTGTTGCTGTGTGGCTGACGTTTGCTCAGGCAGGTGTGAACCCTATTGTGTCCTTCATGTTGAACAAAGAGCTCAGGATGTCTTTCAGGGCTCATATGCCTTGCAGGAACACCCAGACCCAAAGGGAGCCCTATATCGACACCTAAGTATTGGAACCTCCTTATAGACACCTGGACTTGGGATATGCAAAGTTCTGGTTGCCATGGAGATCGAATGCCTCTTCAATTAGAGGCAACCAGGGCTTAGGTGAGACAATAGCAACATTCAACTGTATCTTGCACTGATGATGTATTGGGTGCTTTTCTTTAGCAAGGTGGCTGCAGTGTTGTATGCAAGCACCATTGTCTCAATGTAGTGCAGATAAGCCAACATAGTTAAATGAGAATAATTATTTTATAGTAATTTAAGTTGCTAATATACTGTATGTGTTGCTGCTGGACACCTCCTGATGTTGTCCTCCTCCTGTCATTCATAAATATTCTTCTGGCATGGTCACCCAGATGATATAGAATAGACACTGTATGCATAGTGACACATACATAAAATGCATGTCCCAGTTTTATCCAGGCATTTTATTTGAAGCTCATGATTGTTTTTTTTTTTTTAATAATTGTTTGAGGGCCCATTTACATTTGTGCATTATTGCACATGCTTTAATGAGCATTAGATCACAGGTTAATGTGCATTGCATTAGCGGAGCCCATTGAAATCAATGGCTTCCACCAAACCAAAATGACCCAAATAGCAGATATGTCATAAAATGTTTGCTGCAACGCACTATGGTGGCATTGTGGTATGTGTTTTTTTCCAACACAGGTGGAATGCGTTGACATGCATTAACAACAACACAGTGGGGTTGATTTACTAACGGCAAATCGACTGTGCACTTTCCAAAGTGCAGTTGCACTTTGCAAGTGCAGTTGCTCCAGAGCTTAGTAAACGAGGAAAACCATCACTTTGCAAAGAATACCCAATCACGTGCAAGCAAAATATAAAGAAGCATTATTGATTGCACATGATTGGATGATAAAAGTCAGCAGAGTTTCCCCTCATTTGCTAAGCCCAGGAGCAACTGCTCTTGCAGAGTGCAACTGCAAAGTGCACATTCTATTTGCCTTTAGTAAATCAACCCCATTGCGTTATGGTGCATTAGAAAAAAAAAGTCCTTTGCATTTGTGATGCGTTGACCTGCATTATTTAATTCAAGTCAGTTGAATGAAGTCCCTTATGTTGTGTAAAACTGCAGCACACAGCAGCAGAATCGCACGTTAATGCGCATATGTTGTGAATCTGGCAATCGAGGTATTAAAGTGTATGTTCAGACAATTTTGTTTTTGTTTCAAATAGAGTGGCAAAAAATTAGAACCCCTGTCCGGTTTTACTGCTGTTCAGATTTCCTCTCATAAAGGTTTCATCAGAAGAGAATTAATGGTAAATCTCCAAGGGCTATACAGACAAATATGCAATTGTTTTTGTTAGTAGAGAAGGAATTTCTAAAACCTCTGTCAGATTTTTATTTCTGTTGATAGCTGTAAGGGCACTACATCAATGAAGATAGTCTTGAATAGTTTATTACTAAAGGATCAACAAAATAATAAAAAAAGTCAGTGTGTTTCGGGGGTTTGCAAACTCCCCCTTCATCAGGGCTTGTATGTTATGTCCTTCAGGAATGCCTGGACTCAGGAAGGTTTGAATGCATTTGAGGATTTCACGTCCAATAAGCTCTTTCTGCATTACCTGCTGGTGCTAGTATTGAATGTAAAGTCAAGGCATTCTTGAAGGACATAACATACAAACCTTGATAAGGGGAATTTTGAGAACCCCTGAAACAGGTTGGCTTTCTTATCTTATTATTTTATTATAGGTTCATAAAATAGCACCCACATTTTACTCAATGCTTTACATATATATTCTACACATCAGTCCCTGCCTCCAAGGGGCTTACAATCTAAAGTCCCTAACCCACAATTTTACATACAAGGTCCTGTTTAGACAGGAGCCAATTAAGCATTTAGCATGTCTTTGGAGTGTGGGAGGAAACCCACACAGGCACAGGAAGAACATGTTATTTCAAGAACAACCTCCTGCGCTTGAATGTGCTGCTTTACAACTTGATAAACTGTCCGCTTCCCCGGTTTCCGAATGTAGTGCTGACGTGCCTTGCTGCCCCCTTCAGGACTTGTGGGTATCCCTTCATGTTCCAATACAAAACAACAAACAGAGGACGCCCCGGCCTAGTGCATTAATGTTACACAATTTTATTCATAAATGAAACAAGTAATATACTCACAAATACATGACAGTGACACGCGTATCATAAACTACAGATGAGACTGCCTCCAAATCCCAACCGTTTAATAGGTAGCATGGGAAGACCTTTCAGCGTCCAATGTGGCTTACGCATTTCAAGGGACAAACCTTCTTCCTCAGAGCCAAAAGTATTAATGACTGGGGACTCCAAACTCCAGGCAGTGGGGCTGAGGTTGGGATTTGAACCAACGACCCTAATGCTGCTAGGCAGAAGTGCTAACCACTTGTGTTTACTTCTAATAATAAACTCCTCTGGGCTCTGTCTCCATTGGTGTGGCCCCCCTTACTATCTACTGGATTTTCCTCAGCACCTCTTCTTTCATTTGGAGTTCTTAGTTTTATGGCCATATCCTCACCTTAAGCTCAACTAATAAGATGTTCAAAAGCAATAGTGGACATTAACAGTAGAGGATCTCAGCACCTCTTATAAATTCCTCCAGATTCATATTTTTGTCTGCGTTATAGATTTTCCCTTACTTCCTGTTTAAAGAGGAGCTCCAGTCTCCTCCCAAAAAAATTAAAAGTCAACAGCTACAAATACTGTAAGTGCTGACTTTTAATATAAGGACACTTACCTGTCTAGGGACCCAGCGATGTCAGCACCCGAGCTGATTCTTCAATTGGCTTCAGCTGCAGGCACCGGGCATCTTAGGTAAGGGAAACTGGCAGCAAATAAAAAAAAGCAGAGGTGGGGTGCTACTACCTAATAAGATGAGGGAATTTTCAGAGCTGCCGGGTACAAAAAAGCAGTCACACAGCTGCAATGGCAATCATGAAAAGAGATAGTCTGCAACTCCTTCCTTGCTCCTTAAAATCTTTAACATTTATTGGTTCTCCATAAAAGACACAGTATCAGACAGCAAATGTAAATGTGTTTCAGCCTTGTGGGCCTTGTTCACTAATAGTTGTTCATAGTGAACAAGGCCCACAAGACCTAAACTGGCAGTGAAGCCTTCTGGCTTCACAGCCAGTTTCCTACTGCATGAGTCGTGAATGCATGAGCCGTGGTGGGCTTTCTAAATGGTCCTGTGGTCTTCTGGGACCTGTGTGTGTCCCAGAAGGCTGCGGGGGGGGGGGGGGAGGATAGAGGGGCTGGACACCGTCGTAGATCGCCATGGCAAATTGATCAGGGGGTGGGAGTGGGTACCTGTCAAAACCAGGTACTTGCTCCCCCCAAAAAATGGCAAATGTGGCAGTTTAGGGGGGGAGGGTGAAAACAATCGGAATTTACCCTTTTGGGTTGAGCTCCGCTTTAATTAAATCATTGTTAGCGATACAGGAACTGAGGGCAAATCTCTCTAATAAAGTAATGGATAGCAGTAAAACCCAAGAGTTGTTCTTACCTTTCCCCACTCTATCCAGAATTAAAAACATTTTTGGCTACAGAGGCACTTTATAGGCAACCTTTTTTCCTTTATTATACATCACAACATTGGCAGGTTCCAGGTACTGCAATTTGTCCCCGGACATGTCTTTTTTTTTTTTTACAAAGATCTGCATGCTAAAAAAAAATTGATCTACAGTCCACACTAATGCCGTGTACACGCGGGTGGACTTTTCGCCCGTACTGGTCCGACGGACCGAATCCGGTGGACAATCTGACCATGCGTGGGCTCCATCGGACCTGCAGCGGACTTTTTCGGTCAAAAATTTGACGGACTTTAGATTTGGAACATGTTTCAAATTTGTCCGGATGGACTCGAGCCCGGTCCGCTCGTCTGTATACTAGTCCGACTGACGAAAACCCATGCTAGGGCAGCTATTGGCTACCGGCTATCAACTTCCTTATTTTAGTCCGGTCAAACGTCATCACGTACAAATCCGTCGGACTTTGGTGTGATCATGTGGAGGCAAGTCCGTTCGTTCAAAAGTTCATCGGAAGTCCATCGAAAGTCCGTCGAAAAGTCCTTCGGACCAGTCCGGTCGAAAAGTCCGCCCGTGTGTACGCGGCATAACTGTTCATATTTTCACAGCTTTGTAAGATATAATTTTAAAGAATATCTTTGCAATTTAGGAATTTTTGGTACTGTCCAGCTCCATAAATATCAATTTATGGGGTTGTTGTGGCCAATACAGTTTACCAGTGCTATTAATGCCTAGCTTGGATACTCAACAGCAGACGGGTTTTTAAATGATTGTAAATGCTGGCAATGTGTTCATCATTGTTTAAAACTCTGCTACTGCTTGAAATACAGACAATTAAATATTAAAACGCCACAAAATTTGTGCTTGTTTTGTAACATCTTTTTTTACTGTTCGCAAAAGGACTCTTTCTCCTTTATACATACTAAAAAAAATACACTGTATATAGACTCCACTTTGAAAGTTTGTAACATTTAATGTAACTTTTTATGTGCATGGGGGTTTCATCAATACTGTTTTTGTTTTGAAACATTTTATGGGAGAATTATTCTTTTCATTCAAACATATAATGATTGTTTGGTTCAGGACAGCCTTTCTCAACCAGGGTTCCATGGGACCCTATGGTTTCTTTAGAGACTACTAGGGTTTTTTGAGTATTGCTAAGGGTTCAGGACAGCTACTCTCAACCAGGATTCCTTCAGAGATTGTTAGGGGTTCCTGCAGCATTACGTGGGGTTCAGGACAGCCTTTCTCAACCAGGGTTCCTCCAGAGATTACCAGTGGTTCTTCCACTTGGAGCCTAAAACTGGTCTTAACTGTAAAGACAATGTTGCTGAAAGAGCTTCATTCATATTAAAGCTAGCTAATGAGACAAAATCTACACTTGCAGTGGAGCCCTCCTGGATAAGGTAAAGAAAAAGCATGGCTTAAACTATTTCTCCTATGCATCACAGAAGTGCACTTCATTCTGCACTCCTGTCACTCGTGACGTCACTCAGCTGTTAGAGACTCTGGAAAAATCCTGACTTTAAAGTCAGAATCCATCCAGAAGGTTGAATCAGTGAATGGCTCAGCCAGATGCTCCCGCCCCCTCCTCAGCCCAGTACTCCAGTGAGCGCTGGAGGTGATGAGCTCCTATACCAATCACAACTCCAGGCTGTGGATGGTCCCTTGACATCATCACGTGCAGTGTAGGGCTATTAAAGTGTTACTAAACCCACAACAGTAAAATCAGTTTGTATATGCAGCAAAGCATGCCCAAGGGGTTAATCCTCCGCATGTGTATAAAGGCTGTTTGATCCTGTCTTTTCTGATCCTCCCCTCCTTTTACTGACCCCAATCCATCTGCTGTTAGTACAGAGCCTTGGAGGCACTCTGCACATGCTCAGTTTGGTGTGTATTAGAGAGGTTTTTTTTGGGGGGGGAGGGTGCATGTGATCAATACAGGGCAAATCGGCACTGTCCAGACAGTGGGGCAGGGGGCATGCAGCCTCAAAGGACAGTCAGAGGGGAATGAAAAGAAGCTTTAACCAGTGCTCGGCCAGACACTGATAGAAGTCATAAGACTGCTATATACTACTCATCAAAAAAGGTGTTTAGCAGTTAATATTTACTAAAATAATTGCATTTCCATGTTCTGTGTACTGTGGGAGACCAGATATAAAACTTTAACCCTGCATTGTACATGAGGCAAGTCTGTAACCATAGCTTGAAGCTGCTTAGAGAGGATGTTGCAGGGGACCAGTGGCATGGATTGAGGGAACCTGCCAGAACTAAGAATAACCCTTAGATTAAAACAGACATTCAACATTTGCAGTGCAAAGGACCCAAATAAAAGGGTAGATTTAATATAATTCCCACAAATCAGCTTTAAGTAGCCTGGTGTGATATGAGATTTTCTAGAAAATATAGCCCCATTTGTAATCTGCAGATATGTTTTGTGTAGTCCTTTGCAACCAGATTCCCTATTTGTAAGAAAGAAGGCATACCCTTGGCTGTTATGGCCAACACAGAAAGCTCTCTGGTTCTGACCCTCTCATCCCCAGTATAGAAATAGAGGCTGTTTTAACATAGAATCTTTTAACATGAGCGTGCACAGTGACCAGAAGAAGTTTGAAAAACTAGCACACTGGTTGCAGATTATAAAAAACCCTCAAAACTTTAATGTGAATTAAGCAGTTTTGCAATCAAAAGTTAAAGTTTTTTTTCCATTGCATCAATGGTCCACTAACTGATTGTAATTGTCTGGAGTAGGTCTTTAAAGCTAGATAGATCATGTGGGGTTACCCGCTTAAGTCATTAGTTGCAACTAGGGACAAGTTAATCCAATTCAAAATCCTGCATAGAATATAACTATACGCCCCATCGCCTTAACCGCATAAATCCAACCTCATCGGCCGCTTGCTGGAGATGCTCTGGTACCCCTGCGGGTTTCCTACATATATTCTGGGAATGCCCACAGGTCCCAGAGTATTGGAGGGAGGTGACCCACTTTATCCAGGGGTTAACTACTATACCTATTCCTCTGACAATCAGCGTCTGTCTCCTCGGCCTTGTGGAAAAACTGGCGTTAGCTAAAGCGATCCGCACTCTAAGCCCTCATTCACACGAAGTGGACTCCGCTTCCATGGAGCCTGCCTCGGTCCGCCGGCTCAGCGGGAGATCAGTCCGTTGATCTCCGCTGAGCCGGGTGATGACAGGTCCCTCTCTGCTCACTGAGCGGGGAGGGGCTTGTCAGGCGCCGCTGCTGCCTGTGGAGGGATCGGATGAAAACGGACATGTCCGTTTTCATCAGATCTCACCCGATCCAATCCGCCAGCGACGGATCCGGACGTAGGGCCATCCGTCTGCTTTTAGCAGATCGGACGGGGTCGTATGTCAGCGAACATGTCTCCGCTGACATCCGTCGCTCCATAGGCTAACATGGAGCGCCCGTTCAGGTCCGCCGCCAAAACTGACAGGCGGACCTGAATGGTCCGATCGTGTGAAAGGGGCCTAATAGAAAGCTATTGTACTAAAATGAAAGTCCCCTACCCTGTCCTCATGGAAAAAGTTAATCAATACAATGATACCCCTCTACAAAGCAACATATTTGTCCCGAGCATGCCCCCAAAAATATGAAAAGGTTTGGCACCTGTGGAAGGACTCTGAGTCTACGATGGATGATCAACCCATTGGGGATTGCCCTGGCTAGATACCCTCCATACTTACCTGGCCCTGTTGAGTGCTGAGGTCCACGCCCCAGAGTGGTGGTGTTAGTCCATAGGGTCATATGATCACTTAATTATATGTGTTCTCGTAATGTCCAGCTCAGACAGAAGAGAGGGAAAAGTAGTCCCGCAGGAAAAGATATCTCCTGCCACCATCCTACCATGCGAAACCTGGGTACCCATTTTGTGGTTGTTTTGTTTTCTTTTTGTTTTTTAGTTAAATATGTTTAATTTTAAGATGCACAGTGAGTTGAAAACTGTTATGCACATGGCTATGTGCAACAATTGGCTGGGGTATGCCCCAAAGGCCCTGTTTTGTACCTTCACAGTAAAAATTTTCAATAAAAATTTAAAAAGCAAAAAAAACAAAAAAAAAACTAGATAGATAGATAGAGTTCTAAATATAAAATTACCATTCCAACAGTAATGTATTATGTATTTTAAAAAATCTATTTATACATACAATTGGCATCTTGATGTTATTCCCCATATTCTCCTGCACAGCACTGGAAGAAGGATGGCCAATGTTATGCACTAGCCATGGCCCTATTGCTTTGCATAGTGCTGTCATTCTAAAGCTAGCAATTTTTTTATTGAGCACAGTAGTGCCAACCTGGGCCACCCACAGCTTGATTTTCGGCCAATTCAGCAGAAATTTGCACAATTTGTGCCATGTATGGCTAGTAGGGATGAGCTCAGATGGGTTCAGACATGGGTCCGAACCCACATGAGCTATGCTGGTAGGAAGTTGTCACTGCGGGCAGTCAATCATAAGCATCCAAGGCAATCCCCACCCTGCAACTGCACATACCCTGTTTCCCCGAAAATAAGACCTAGCGTGATTGTCGGTGATGGCTGCAATATAAGCCCTACCCCCCAAATAAGCCCTACCCTGTTTCTCCGAAAATAAGCCCTACCCTGAAAATAAGACCTACAAGGACTTTAACTAGGGCTTATTTGGAGGGTAGGGCTTATATTGCAGCCATCACCGACAATCATGCTAGGTCTTATTTTCGGGGAAACAGGGTATCAAAGGAGAGTGCATATGTGTGGCTGCGGGGCAGGGAATGCTATGGCCACATATGATTGGTTGTCCACATTGACAGCTTCCTGGGTTCAGATTTATGTCCAAACAGGGCTGATCTCATGCCTGATGGTTAGCATAAGGGTCTTTGTTGGTGGGCTTTGGGCTTGAGTCGATAAGCGAATGCAGCTTGCTTTAAGTGCATTTCTCTTGCATCCAACATCAGTTTGAAACAATTCTGAGATCATTGACGCCATGACCTGTAGTTGGCCTCCTTCTGACCTGCATCTTTTAAATGGTATCAACCTCCTACAAAGTGCTTTGTCTTTTCCATTGGCTTGTATAGGAAGCCGTTTTTTGGCACATTTAAAAGTCCTATCAATGTGAACATGCTCACAGGTGGAGATAGCACAGCATGCTGCTGCTCTTTCATTGTCCAGTCACAGGCTAGATGGGCCCTGGAGCAGGCTATATTGAATATCGCTAACTCCAATTTCAGTCAATAGAGAGGTCCAGGATATAGCGGTGCTGTCTGCTAGAAGTGTCTGGATCATAAAACTGCCTGAACAGATGTAAACCTTTAATTTAATTTCCATTTTATTTGTGTATTTAAATGTTTGCATGGGGTTCATCTTCAAAGCTGAAGTTTAGGTATGAATTTATTTTATAGCTACATTGGTCCAGCTTGGATCAATGCAAGTATGCCTAACTCAGAACTGAGTGATCCCCGTGGAAGCTGCAAATCACCTGCTAATGTGGAAGTTGCAAATCACCGTAGTAATCGTCGCTACTGCAGTGATATCAGTGGTTTCAAAGGTCCCAGGCTGAGCAGCTTCCCTTCTGCATAGTAACCACAGGGGGTTGCTCAGTGGGCAATGCCACCATTCACAGAACATCTTGTATTCATGATGGCACCACCCTGCCTTCAGCTTCAAAGGCAGCAGTACTTTAACTATTTGGTATGTAAGAGGTACATACCATTGTTAAGATAATTGTCCTTTCTAAAGTTATTAATATGATTTATCCATGTCTTTATTATTAATATTATTGGTAGTATAGTAGCATTCATTTCTTACAGAAAATGTGAATCTTTACTCAGCCTCTCTTGACATTAAATGTATCAGGCCAATATGCAGTATGCCTGCTGCAGCCTCTGCAAAAATAAAAAAAAGCCAGCTCTCTGCATCATTAATGCCCAGAGCTGGAGAAGAAGCATAGAGCAAGGAGACCCTATTTATAAAGTATTATACCTGCTAAAGAAGTTGTAATTCTGTTCAGCCATTTTTCAAATACACGCACCTCTGCCAGACACCATAACCATGCCCTTACCATTATCTTCTCTCCACTTATGCAAATCTTTGCCCTCATTTTCACATTCCTTAATACTACTTCTTATCCCCTCCTTTAACATAGTTGCATATTCATCTTTTTTTATAAATACCTTTTCTGACATTCTTGTACTGGTACTTCTATCTTTCTTATCTAAATGAGAATGCCTGTACTGCCCGCACACTCCTGGCATATAAGGGTCATATATCCCTGGAGTTTTCAGGCAACTCCGATGCTTGCAATCCCATGCATGTGCACTTTTTTGTACAAAATTACAAATGACAAAATTGTATTATTTACAGCCATTCTAAGTCATGGTTCCTCCAGAGGTTTCTAGGGGTTCCTTGAACTATGGCTGATTGACCTCCAATCTGATGGTTTTTAAATAGTTCTGCGGCTAATGCCACTTGGCAGACCAAACTGCATGACACCAATCATTTCTTTAGCTGTCTGTAAGGGTGGCATTCTAAATATCACTCTAATGCCCTGTACGCACGATAGGATTTTCCGACAACAAATGTTGGATGTAAGCTTGTTGTCGGAAAGTCCGACAGTGTGTATGCTCCATAGAACATTTGTTGTTGTAATTTCCGTCAACAAATGTTTGAGAGCAGGTTCTCAAATTTTCCGACAACAAAACTTGTCGGAAATTCTGATTGTGTGTACATAAGTCTGACGCACCAAATTCCACGCATGCTCGGAATCAAGCAGAAGAGCCGCACTGGCTATTGAATTTCATTTTTCTCGGCTCGTACATCACGCATTCTTGACGTTCAGAATTTCTGACAACATTTGTGTGACCGTGTGTATGCAAGACATGTCAACATCCTTCGGAAAAAAATCCATGGTTTTGTTGTCAGAAAATCCTATCGTGTGTACAGGGCATTAGAGGGGCATTCCTCCTATTGATCACCAAGCAGCATTCTTCCCAATGACCATCAACGTAGGGAGCATTCTCTACTGACCCCCAATATACGGGGCATTTTTCCCACTGATCCCAACAACATCTTTATCAGTGGTTTCCTAGGACCTGAAAATGATTTCAAGGGTTCCTGTAAGGTAAAAAGGTTGGGAAAGGCTGATACCATGTCAAGTGTAAACAATATGATTCCCCCACTAAAGCACTGAATGAACAAGCTCTGCTAATCCTTTGCACACAAACCCAGCACTATGTGCGGAATCATATTATTAACACGGTGCCAATAAAATGGCAAATAACATGATTCACCAGCTAGGTCACCGATTGAACAGGCAGTAGATTGTCCAACTCATCATCTCGTTGGCGGGGGCACAGAATACCAGGAAGTAAAGTAACAGATGATTATCTGTCTCTTTACTTCCTGGTAAAGGCACCATTACAAATGTTGTAAAAATGTAAAAACATATGCAGGCTATCATATTCATGGATACTGTTCAACTCTTTGCCTTTACTGAAAATGGCTGCTCTTTTGTATTCTATGCCCATACTACACATGGCCGCCAGGCTACGATCAGGGAATATGACAGCTTTAAAATATTAAAAAAGATGCATTTAAGGCTAGGTTTACACTTTGTGCATGTCAGGAACATGTGCAAAATCATGAACTTTCCCAACATGCATGGAAATGCTTTGCCCTTTAGCTGACGCCCAGTGGTACCATTGTCAATAACACCCCCACTCATCTGCTAACACGTGTGTTTTCACGTGTGCCAAACCACATGGTGCAGCAGCACTATGTGGTTTAGTGTGGCTTGATTTTGAAAAAGAGTCAGGGACTTCTTTTGTGTATTTTTTGCACATAGGGCAGTCCCTTGAAATAATTGGGCTTGCCCTACATGTGACGCATGGACACTGGCAGTGCTCTGTCGCACCTGTATGGTGTAAATGTAGTCTAATGCCCTGTACACACGGTCGGACATTGATCGGACATTCCGACAACGAAATCCATGGATTTTTTCCGACGGATGTTGGCTCAAACTTGTCTTGCATACACACGGTCACACAAAGTTGTCAGAAAATCCGATCGTTCTGAACGCGGTGATGTAAAACATGTACGTCGGGACTATGAATGGGGCAGTAGCCAATCGCTTTAGTCTCTTAATTTATTCTGAGCATGCGTGGCACTTTGTGCGTCGGATTTGTGTACACACGATTGGAATTTCCAACAACGGATTTTGTTGTCGGAAAATTTTATAGCAAGCTCTCAAACTGTGTGTCGGAAATTTCTATGGAAAATGTGTGATGGAGCCTACACACAGTCGGAGTTTCCGACAACAAGGTCCTATCATACATTTTCCGTTGGAAAATTCTATCGTGTGTACAGGGCATAACAATAAACATCATTTTGGCATTACATTGATGTTTTACAACATTTTTAATGGTTCCTTTTTTAATATGTACAATTTGGGCGAAGTTCCTTTTTAGGTTAGTGTTGCTCTACCAAGTCTGTGATTGGATAGTGAAGGAGCATCAGCTCACTGATGAGGCCATCTCTGCATGCTCATTTTTTTTTAATTCATAGCACTATGCATTGCCTTAGAGCCTGACTGGCTTACACTGCTGTGCATTTCTTTCACAGGCCGATTGTTTATATGCAGAGGATTACAGCTGGCCTGCATAGTATGAACTGGTTAAAACAAATCTTCTGTACACCGCAAGGAATGGGTTGGTGTTGAGTTAATGGTGGATAGGGATGGGACATTATTCCCTATCATTTCAGAACACTCCACACATTTAATGTCAGACCCCCTTGAGATATAAGTCACCAATGGTTGACCCAACTTACCAGTTTTCACTTGGGTGGACCGACCCTTTTATTTTATACAATATATAGTATTTTAAAACATTACTTTTTTGTAAGGCACTGATTTTAAATTATGTTTACTGGCCTTTAAAATATTTGTATCATACATACATGATTTTTTTTTTTTTTAGAAAAACCATACAATTGTGTTGTGAAATGTGACCTGTTGTGACAGTAAGTGTGATATATATTCAGTATAGTGATGCTTACAATTTTGCAGATATGCTTTTGATAACTGTAAATATGTAACTGAGTGTATATTAGTGAACATTACATCAAAGAACATTACAAATATTTTTCACTTGTTGGATTTCAATGACTTTTTCCTCTTTTCTCTTCTACTTTTATGCATTGTTATAAGGAAACCACGACTTGCTGTTTTCTAAACGATATTTGCTAATGTTTTTAGAATGAGTTGACGTTTTTTTATAAGCTGGAAATATATTCTCCTGAAATGTAACTTATTACCAGGATCAATTTTTGAATATGAAAATCTTTTTTCAATATTATAAACCGTACTTAATAACTGTGCCATTGTAATGCTGTTTCAAATTTATGCATTTTCAATAAAATGATTTAACAATTTACAAATGAACAAATTTGTGTGGTTATTTAGTGATTTGAGTGAACTTAAGTGTGTATGGTGGAGATTGTGGACCTTTTTTTTTTTTTTTTTTATGTTAAGTTGAATCTTAAGAGAGATACAAAATACACATGTGAATGCTATTCTGTATTCTTTAATACATTGTTACATTTATGTTTTCTTTATACAATAAAATCTTTGAGGAGTCGTTGACACCTACTCCGAAGATCGCCCTCCTATCCATGCTCCCAGGCTCCATAGCTTCACAGAAACGGGGCTTATTATGCTTTTTTTTTTTTTATCTGAAGCACGGCAAATCATCCCCTTATTTTGAAAGACAGATGTTATCCCGTCATTATCATTGTGGGTTTCCACTGTAAATGATATTATGCGAATCGAGAAAATGTTAGCACTTGAAAATGATTCTTTTGACAAATATAAAGTTTAATGATGTATCTGGATCCATTTTTTTTCTTCTGATACAGTCGCATGGATGCTCACTACGCCTGGAGGCTCACGCTCTGTTCCCCCTTAACTCAGGTGAGGGGCGACTTAGCTAACCCCCGAGATTCTTTCAGATCTTTAGTACTGGTCAACTACGTTAAGCATTCCCTCTGATTCTCCTTCCCCTTAACATCCGTTCTACAGTGTTCTTTTAATTATTTGATACCTCTCTGGATACAATCGATCACTTGGTCCTTCAATTCTCTCTTCCTATTCCAATTCTCTTTCATTATCCTTTCTTTTTCTCTTCTCTTATCCTTCCCCTCTTCCCTACTTTTTTTCTTCCTTTTCTTTTTTTTTTTTTTAATTAATAATTTTGTAATTTCATGATGTACCAGGCAACGGCCTCCATGTCCATCTTATGAGTCCAGTCCTAGCTTGAAGTCCTAATAGCCTTGCCACACACGTATTTGATACTCCATTTATATGATGACTAATGAAGTCCTAGTAGCCTTGCCACACACGTATTTGATACTCCATTTATATGATGACTAATAAATTCTTTTCATCTGTGGTTTTCATGATAAGCCTGGTCCGCCTTATGTGATACAACCCTTAGCTTGTAATTTTTGCTTTACGTATGACATGTTTTGGCGATAGCCATTACTGAAAAAAAAAAGTATGTATAAATATATATATATATATATATATATATATATATATATATATATATATATATATATATATATCCGTGCTATGGACTGCAGGTGCTATTAATATCTGCTGCCTCCACTAATGTCAGCCACAATAAGGCGAATGGCAAAATGATATGGGTATCTAAGGGTAAGTGTCCTTGCTTTTAAATAATATCCTAATGTGTGCAGTGAATACCATAAAAATAAACAAATCAATCAACAGATTAATCAACAAGTGACAAATTTCAAAAGCGCTAATTGCAAAATCATGATGCATAGGTTTCCATAGTCAATATTAAGGTGCTATGTGCAATAAATCGATAAAGGTGCTGTAGTATAAATTGAACAATCAAAAGTGCATAGTGTCATCAGATGAGAAATGTTCATAAAATCATATCAAACATTTAATAAATTATTTCTGCAAGGTGAAAGCGGTGCTGTGATTGCGTGTCACACTTGTGCCCTCTTGTACTGCACTTACGGGAAAATCTCACCCACCAAGGGGCAACAAGCCTTCACAGTACCCCTGACTGTAATGAGGATTTCCATGGCTGGCTATTATGGTCTCCTCCACCCCAGTATTATTATGAAAATACATCAATGGTACTCATGGCATGACTCCATATAACATTGTTTATTTGTAGAAAAAAGTGAACACTTACAGAATTCCAGCAGGTAACAAGCTTGTATGGTATTAAAACAGGAAGTCTGGGTCACGATGCCTTCCATGGACTGAAACCAGATGTGATGCAGTGACGCAGTAGCTCCGCCTTATGTGTTTTGTCACAAGCACATCATCAGAAGTGGCGCCATCTTGCTACACCATCCGCAGTTTATAGGCCACCATACCTGCACATACTGCCAATCTTTGTATAATAAATATTGTTGCTAACATGTACTTTATTCAATACTAAAACAAGAAAATATTTAAAACTAAAATACACTGAATTGTCTAACTGTGTATGAACCGTACATGATCTCAGGGGACAATGCAAGCCATATGATAGGTAGGTACATAACATTAAAAATACATATATAAAAAAAGAAAAAATATATAAAAAATTGTATATAAAAAAGTATATATATAAAAAACACACCTATTAACCCCTTACTAAACTGATTTGGAGGAGGTGGAAAATGTATATATAAGGAGGGGGCACACAAAAGACTCATAATAACCCATTATTAAAACTAATTAAAGGAGGAGAAGATTGTGTGTATAAGGAGGGAACAGACAAAAGATATTACAGTAGTAGGTATGAGTGGAGGAGATGGGCTGTACCTTTTATTACAGAAATTAAGAAATCAAAGGTATTTTAATTAATAATTAATGATTAGAAAATAAACATTTAAATCTATGTCTATATTTAGTCCTTCAGGTTGAAGGGAATTTAATAAAAAGATCCATTTTGTTTCATTCTTAGATACTTTATTCCTCTTATTACCTCCACGCCAATGGCCTTTTACCATATCTATGGCGTAAAACACTAGGACCAAGGGTCCCTCCTTTGGACTTCCCTAAAGTGGTCCTACCCACGCATTGATAGCGGCATGGGCATTTGATGATGTGTGTCACATGTGTACTTGTGCATGTTATTAATTCCTTAATTTTGTATTCCTTGCCCATAACCGTAGAGCTGGATATCTTCTTCCTTGGGTGCCTCTGGCTAGTTCTACATGGTAGGCACTTCTGGTATCTAAAAAAGACTTTTAAATTTGGGAACAAATTTATTGATTTGGGGGGATCCAAAACACCGAGAACTAATTTGTTCCTCAACGTAGGTGCTTTTCTGTAAATAAACTTTGGTCATTGTGGGAGTAGCTTCTTTAGTGTCTTGTCTGATTTCAAGATGGGCCAGTGTTTTTTTAAATTACTTTCCACTTTTTTGTATTGTCTATTGAACCCCTTTAGGAAGGCAAATTCCATGTTCATACCATCTTTTTGTCTTTTTTTTATCTTGAAGGAGTATTTCTCTTTTCATATTCTTGACCTCCTTTAACCACTTCAGCCCCGGAAGAATTGGCCTCAATGACCTTACTTTTTGGCACTGCGCTGCTTTAACTGGTAATTTGCGCAGTCATGCAATGCTGTACCCAATCTAAATTTATGTCCTTTTTTCATACAAATAGAGCTTTTGATTGCCCCTGCGATTTTTAGTTTTTGTGATATAAACGGAAAAAGACCGACAATTTTGAATAAAATTATATTTTCTACTTTTTGTTATAAAAAAAATCCAATAAACTCAATTTGATTGGATTTTTTTTTTAATAACAAAAAGTAGAAAATATAATTTTATTCAAAATTGTCAGAAAAGTTATAGCGTCTACAAACTAGGGTACATTTTCTCTGGAATTTACGCAGCTTTCAGTTTATGACTACCGATCTCATTTTTTGAGGAGCTAAAATGGCAAGGCAGTACACCCCCCCCCCCCCCATGACCCCAATTTGGAAAGTAGGCACCCCGGGGAAATTGCTGACAGGTATGTTGAGCCCATTGAATATTTTATTTTTTTGTCACAAGTGATTGAAAAATTACAAAAAAAAAAAAAATTACAAGTTGTCACTAAATTATATATTGCTCACACATGCCATGGTTATATGTCCAATTACACCCAAAAATACATTCTGCTGCTCCTCCTGACTACGGGGATACGACATGTGTGAGACTTTTTGGGAGCCTAGCCGCGTACAGGACCCCAAAAACCAATCACCGCCTTCAGGATTTCTATGGGCGTAAATTTTTGATTTCACTCCTCACTAACTACAGGCATACCCCACTTTTAAGTACACAATGGGGTTTATTTACTAAAGCTGGAAAGTGCAAAATCAGGCTCACTTCTGCATAGAAACCAATGAGCTTCCAGGTTTTATTATCAAAGCTTAATTGAACAAGCTGGGGTTAGAAGCTCATTGGTTTCTATGCAGCAGTGAGCCTGATTTAGCACTTTCCAGCTTTAGTAAATAAACCCCATTGTGTACTTAAAAGTGGGGTATGCCTGTATCACAGTTTCGAAGGCCATAAAATGCCAAGATAGCACAACCCCCCCCCCCCCCCAAATGACCCCATTTTGGAAAGTAGACACCCCAAGCTATTTACTGAGGGGCATGTTGAGTCCATGGATTATTTCATATTTTGCCAATAGTTGCAGGAAAATGACAAACTTTTTTTTCTTTGCACAAAAATGTCATTAAATGATATATTGCTCAAACATGCCATGGTTATATGTAAAATTACACCCTGAAATACATTATGCTGCTTCTCCTGAGTACAGAGATACCACATATGTGAGACTTTTTGGGAGCCTAGCCGTGTACAGGACCCCGAAAACCAATCACCGCCTTCACGCTTTCTAAGGGCGTAAAATGGTGATTTCACTTCTTCACTACCTATCACAGTTTCAGAGGCCATGAAATGTCAAGATAGCACAAACACCCCCCCCTCCCCCCAATGACCCCATTTTGGAAAGAAGACACTTCAAACTATTTGCTGAGAGGCATGTTGAGTCCATGGAATATTTTATATTTTGCCACAAGTTTTGGGAGTACCCCTTTCTGGTAACCCCTACTTGGGCTATGATATCTACTTTCTTGGGTGGATCTAGTGACCTGATTTGATCTATTAGATTGAACTAGGGTTCGGACATTAGGTTCTCTCTGGGTAGGTCTTGGTGCCCCCTGACTTGACTTGGTCCATTCTTCTTTATTTCCTTCTCTTTCAATAGAGGTCTCTCTTGATACACCAGTCATTAAGGCATCAGTGATCTCCTCAATGTCATATTCATCCTCTGCTTGCCCTTTACTGTATACACTTTCTGGTTCTTGTAGTCCAGCACATCTCTTTTATATTTCTTTTGGGTTTTTTTGTGTTGAATTACTTTATCATATTTGGAAAGTTTGTGTTGTCTCCTTTTGACAATCATATGCAGTAGGTCTGTCTCTTTCTGATTAAAAAACTTATACCATTCTTCCATTAGACCATTCTCATTAATGCCATCATTTGGGGAAATAGCCCACCTTAATTTCCTGGGTGAGATATTCTCTGAGATATACGTCTCTAGAGTAGCGATGTCCCACCACACCCTTAATTGTTTCTCCATGTTATTTTTTAGTTGTTTAAATAGACTCTATATTTTGATCTTTTACTACATGTTCTTGATTGAAAACCTCGTCTAAATTGACTGCTCTACTATTCATATATTTAAAAATGTCCATGGCTGCAGAAATGGGCATTTCCTGATGACGTGCGCACAGCATGAAATGTATTGAAAGGGAGTCTCGACGCGCAGCAACGAGTCCTCCGTTCCTGATATCAGCTGGAGCGCACGCCATATACCGAGTACCCGCAATCATTTAAGGTACCGCTTTGGTCTCTGCTTTTCCTCCATAGCTGCAGGCCGGTCTGTTTCTCGTCCTGTACCCTACATACTTGTTTGGATGTAAAGGTTTTACCCATATGGAATAAAGACGTTTTTACACTATTTAAGCCTTTGTGGCTTTCATGGGGAGCCACTCTTTTCAGATTTGGTTGGTGAATTGAGGCACCAAGGCGCAGGTTCAAGAAGTTATATATTACATACTCCTGTTGTCCTGTGATTGGAGTCCTTCTGCATTGATTATTTCAAGCCAGGATATCCGGATAGCCACTTCTGATGAAATATTTGCCTTTTTTTTCCATGCCTGAGGGTCACTCTGTGGTCACTACTGTCTGGTGAGCGCTTTGATATACCACATTGGGTGAAGCACAAATAAGATAGTATTTGCACTCTATCATGTGGTGATTGGATTTATTGAGAAGATTCTCATATTCATAAGAAGATATACTGAACTTTTTTGCACTATATTCACTTTATTGGTTATATATGATTTAATTTGATTTATTTACCTTAAATACACTGATGCACTTTATTTACATGATTGAGGTAGCACGATATTTATTGTAACTATTGCACTATTGATGCGCCCTTTATTGTTTTGTCTATTGTCTATTAGTATTTACTAATTTTGGGAGCAGCATCAGGTTGTGAGAGTGCACGTTCATATTTGGCGCCGTGCCCATTATTTTTCACTTGACAAGTAGCAAATTATTTTTGCTTGGCAAGGAGTATTCTGATAGGAGAAGAAAGCAGGGTGATGGGAAGAGGAACTCATCACTAAACTTCTTCTCCTTCACTGTCCGGTGATGGGCTGGTCCATAACAGCCTAGGCTCAAAGAAAATGGGTTGAACGAAGTTGGCTGTTAAGGCCCATACACACGATAGGACTTTTTGACAACAAACATGCAAATTAGCTGTTTTAAGGCAACATCCTACCGTGTGTACGCTCCATCAGACAAACTTTTTCAGTTTTTATTGGACAAATGTTGGCTGTGCAAACAGACAAACTTTCCGGAAACAAAAGTCCTATGGTCAGATGACGTCAGTTGTGGACGAAACGTACGTCGGGAGGTTGACGCTCTGACGTCATCACGATCCTATTGTGAACGGGTGCTCGCTATGCCGGCCGGCGAACTGCTCATTTTATCCTATTTTGTGTAAGTTTTATACCTTTTTTAAATAAATGTCCTATCAGATTTATGCTATGGCCACCTCTCTTTTATTCACATGCCTTTGAGCTTGAGTGGGTGGATCTCCTATTGCTCTTCCGAGTCACGCTCCATACAGAGAAGTTCCATTATCAGCTGGATATCCCTGGTTGGGTCTGCACACAAGCTTTTACTGCTTGCTTTGTGCTCGAGTGGGTGGATCTCCTATTGCTCTTCCGGAGTCACGCTCCATACAGAGAAGTTCCATTATCAGCTGGATATCCCTGTTCGGGTCTGCACACAAGCCTTTATTGCTTGCTTTGTGGTAAGCGCGAATTTTATGTGGTGAAGGATCACTATGAGCGGTGTTTTGATATTGTCTCCATATTTAAGTCCTCTCCACAGAACATAGAGGGGCTTTTCTTTGGGACTTTCCTCACCTTTCCTAGAGGTTTTCTGTTTTCCTCCATTTAAGAACATTTATGAACTCTGATATGCATATATTGATTCATAATCCTATTTGCATTGCCTAGTATTCACTCTTCATGGCTTATTTGATCACTACATTCTTTTGATTGATTTTTTTGATGTTGGGATTTCATGAGAGGAGTTTTTCAGATTTTATATTTCACCACTTTATGATATGTATAATTTATTTTTGTGCATTCACACATAATTTATAGTATAGCGCAGTTTTTTTCTACTCATTTAAAAGTCCTATGGTGCAAAATCCTATCGTGTGTACACAAGTCCATAGGACCTTAGTCCAAAGTACAAACACGCATGCTCAGAACCAATGCAAAAGATCAAACAACAATACAGAAGTTGACCAAAGGGTGGCGGTAAAGAGCTGAAAAACCACGTGATTTGGTGAAAGTTGGCTGAAAAAGTCCTGCCGTGTGTATACTTAAATAGTTTACAGCCAACGCCCTTTGTACAAAAATCCAAGGGAAAGTTTTACAAAGTCTGATCGTGTGTATGAGGCTTAAGCCTGAGAACATCTAGCAGTGGAAAATAAGCATTGCAGTTGCATCTCCTAACCAAGCATAAATATTGCTGCTTTTTATTTTATTTTTCTTAATGAGCTATTCATTTTTTTTTTTTTTTAATTGACCGGGGTTATGCTTTATGTTGTAAAGCATTGTGTGAGCAGTTCAACATTATCTGCTTGTTGGCCATATGTTGAAGATGGAAATATATTTATTTAAAAAAAACAGTGTTTAGACACAGAGACAAACACCAGAAATGTGTTAAAATCATGTGCTGACCTCCTGCTATGGAGAATCCATTCCCAATTAACAGGCCAACTGCCTGGTTTCAAAACAAGCTTGATGCATTCTGCTCTCAAAGTGGAAAACTACTGCAAGTGTAAATCGTCTACTTCATAAAACTGTATGTGGTTCCTATCTAGAATAATATCATTCAGTTATCACTTAAAGAGGAAGTAAACCCTGATGGGTTTTACTTCTTTTTTTGTTCCCTCCAAAGTAAAAGCATAATGGGTTAGTATGCAACACATACTAGCCCATTATGTGGCACTTACCTGCAAACGAAGGCCGCGCTGCAGGAAGCATCCATCTTCACCCCTCTTCCCTCCAGGGTGCAGACTCCGGCTGTGTGGCTGTGTCACTCCAGTGCATGCGAGCCGGAGCCGCCAGTCACGGCACTCGTTCGGGAAGAAACGGCACTGAGGGCTGTTTCTTCACAGCGCATGCACCGATGACATCATCGGCACACTACAAGGTAAATATCTCCTAAACGGTGCACATTTAGGAGATATTTACAGTACCTATAGGTAAGCCTTATTCTAGGCTTACCTAAAGGTACAAGTTCTGAAAAGGTGGTGTACAACTACTTTAAAATAGAGGAGGTTACAGGCAGGGCAAACATTTTAAAGCAGAATTGTCCATAATGTTTCTGTATTTGCTTTGTGCGACTCAGCAATAATACTGTTAGTAAAGCAACATGCTGAATGCATGGACCTTGTTTTTCTGTAGAAATCCCTGTCTGATCTGTGCACTCTCAGTTATGTCCATATCCTTGGTCCTTAGTTCAACTGGTCAAAGGTCAAGTTTGCTTTTTTGGTCACAGCCCACACACACGTCACTCTGTCATTTTTTTAAGAGTATTTATCTAATGTATGTTCTCTTGTATACATTATGGTAGAGATACCATACAGGTATATATATATATATACACAGTATCTCACAAAAGTGAGTTCACCCCTCACATTTTTGTAAATATTTTATTATATCTTTTCATGTGACAACACTGAAGAAATGACACTTTGCTACAATATAAAGTAGTGAGTGTACAGCTTGTATAACAGTGTAAATTTGCTACCCCCTCAAAATAACTCAACACACAAACATTAATGTCTAAACCGCTGGCAACAAAATTGAGTACACCCCTAAGTGAAAATGTCCAAATTGGGGCAAAAAAGTGTCAATATTTTGTGTGGCCACCATTATTTTCCAGCACTGCCTTAACCCTCTTGGGCATGGAGTTCACCAGAGCTTCACAGGTTGCCACTGGAGTCTTCTTCCACTCCTCCATGATGACATCACAGAGCTGGTGGATGTTAGAGACCTTGCACTCCTCCACCTTCCGTTTGAGGATGCCCCACAGATGCTTAAAAGGGTTTAGGTCTGGAGACATGCTTGGCCAGTCCATCACCTTTACCCTCAGCTTCTTTAGCAAGGCAGTGGTAGTCTTGGAGGTGTGTTTGGAGTCATTATCATGTTGGAATACTGCCCTGTGGCCCAGTCTCCGAAGGGAGGGGATCATGCTCTGCTTCGGTATGTCACAGTACATGTTGGCATTCATGGTTCCCTCAATGAACTGTAGCTTCCCAGTGCCGGCAGCACTCATGCAGCCCCAGACCATGACACTCCCACCACCATGCTTGACTGTAGGCAAGACACACTTGTCTTTGTACTCCTCACCTGGTTGCCGCCACACAGGCTTGACACTGTCTGAACCAAATAAGTTTATTACAGGTCAGGAGTATACAGCTCAGCATCACAGGTCAGGAGTATAGAGCTCAGCACCACAGGTCAGGAGTATACAGCTCAGCATCACAGGTCAGGAATATACAGCCCAAAATCACAGGTCAGGAGTATACAGTTCAGCATCACAGGTCAAGAGTATACAGCTCATCACCACAGATCAGGAGTATACAGTCCAGCATCACAGGTCAGGAGTATACAGCTCAGCATCACAGGTCAGGAGTATACAGCTCATCATCACAGATCAGGAGTATATAGCTCAGCATTACAGGTCAGGAGTATACAGCTCAGCATTTCAGGTCAGGAATATACAGCTCAGCATCACAGGTCAGGGGTATACAGCTCAGCATCACAGGTCAGGAGTATACAGACCAGCCTCACAGGTCAGGAGTATACAGCTCAGCATCACAGGTCAGGGGTATACAGCCCAGCATCACAGGTCAGGAGTATACAGCTCAGCATTACAGGTCAGGAGTATATAGCTCAGCATCACAGGTCAGGAGTATACAGCTCAGCATCACAGGTCAGGAGTATACAGCTCATCATTACAGATCAGGAGTATACAGCTCACTACCCTTCCCCAATGATCAGTTCCTTACCTGCTTGTTCAGACATGCTGCTTTCTGTCCCCTCCTGTCACATCTATACAGAGTGCCTGTATGAGATGTAGAAAATTGGCGGGACGGATGTGAGGGGAGGATCACAGGAGTCAGTGAAGCCATGCAGCAGAGGCGCTGCTTGTGTGTGCTGCTCTGCTTCACTGCAGAGAACAAAGGGGCATTCCTTACAGAAAGGCTTCTTTGCCGTAAGAGCTGTGAAAATGTGGAACAGACTGACTCTCTCATAAACTAGTTCTGGGCTGCTCAGTAGATTGTTTCAACAAATACCTGGAATGCATTCCTGTCCCAAATGCACAAAATATAAGTGATAGTGACAGAGGGATGGTATCAGGCAGAGGGAGGGATGGTGGGATGGATGGGATCAGTGGCAGAGGGACGGTGGGATGCTTAGGATCAGAGGCAGAGGGATGGTGGGATCAGTGGCTGAGGGATGGTGGGATCAGTGGCTGAGGGATGGTGGGATCAGTGGCAGAGGAATGGTGGGATCAGAGGCAGAGGGATGGTGGGATCAGAGGCAGAGGGATGGTGGGATCAGAGGCAGAGGGATGGTGGGGTCAGAGGCAGAGGGATGGTGGGATCAGAGGCAGAGGGATGGTGGGGTCAGAGGCAGAGAGATGGTGAGATCAGGCATATGGATGGTGGGATCAGTGGCAGAGGGATGGTGGGATCAGGTAGAGGGATGGTTGGATCAGAGGCAGAGGGATGGTGGGATCAGAGGCAGATGGATGGTGGGATCAGTGGCAGAGGGATGGTGGGTTCAGTGGCAGAGGGATAGTGGGATCAGACAGAGGGATACTGGGATCAGAGGCAGAGGGATAGTGGGATCAGTGGCAGAGGGATGGTGGAATCAGAGTCAGAGGGATGTTGGGATCAGAGGCAGGGGGATGGTGGGATCAGAGGCAGAGGGTGGTGGGATCAGCAGCATAGGGATGGATGGGATCAGAGGCAGAGGGATGGTGGGATCAGTGTCAGATGGATGGTGGGATCAGGGGTAGAGGGATGGTGGGATCAGGGGTAGAGGGATGGTGAGATCAGAGGCAGCGGGATGGTGGGATCAGTGTCAGAGGGATGGTGGGATCACTGTCAGAGGGATGATTGGATCAGAGGCAGAGGGATGGTGGGATCAGAGGCAGAGGGAAGGGGGATCAAAGGCAGAGGGATGGTGGGATCAGTGGCAGAGGGATGGCGGGATCTGTGTCAAAGGGATCAGAGGCAGAGGGATGGATGGGATCAGAGGCATAGGGATGGTGAGATCAGTGGCAGAGGGATGGTGGGATCAGAGACAGAGGGATGGGGAGATCAGAGGCAGAGAGATGGTGGGATCAGTGGCAGAGGTATGGTGGGATCATTAGCAGAGGGATGGAGGGATCAGAGGCAGAGGGATGGTGGGATAAAAGGCATGGTGGGATGGATGTCAGAGGGGTGATGGTAGTGGAGGGATGGGATCAGTGACACTGGCACTCACCAGCTCTCAGTGTCAGTTGATTCCCACTCCTCCATGCTCAGTGTGTTTTCTCCCTTCCGGTGCCTCCAGTGACATCTCCTGATGTCGGGTCTTCTTGAGCTCCTCCTCCTGCACTGTACTGGCTGTCAGCTCATCAGCTGACTTTCTGCTTCATCTCTGTGGGCGGGGAAGGGGGCTTTATCTACCAGGCAGGCTCTGCCTCTGCGTGTCTCCAGGAGAGGCAGAGCACCGCACGGAGCGACGGACATTGATTCGGCTGACTCGCAGCATCGATGCAGAATCTCGAACATCTGAATCGCGATGCATGCTGCGATTATATTCACACATATTAATACCCCTAGTTTGTATGCACCATGACTTCTAAATTTGTAGACTCAGAACAGATTTTGAGGGCTTGTGTATGTGGCGCTTAAAGCGGAGTTCCAGCTGTTTCTGTGTTTAATTAAAGTGTAGCTGCTGACATTTAACCACTTCAGCCCCGGAAAATTTTACACCCTTAATGACCAGAGAATTTTTGTGATACGGCACTTTCGTCACTTTAATTGACAATTGCGCGGTCGTGCGATGTTATACCCAAACAAAATTGACGTCCTTTTTTCCCCACAAATAGAGATTTCTTTTGGTGGTATTTGATCGCCTCTGTAGTTTTTATTTTTTGCGCTATAAACAAAAAAAGACCGAGAATTTTGAAAAAAAAAAAGTAATATTTTTTACTTTTTGCTATAATAAATATCCCCAAAAAATATATAAAAAAAACTAATTTCTTCCTCAGTTTAGGCCGATATGTATTCTTCTACATATTTTTAGTAAAATAAAACCGCAATAACTGTATACTGATTGGTTTGTGCAAAAGTTATAGCGTCTACAAAATAGAGGATAGTTATGGCATTTTTATTAATTTTTCTTTTCATTAGTAATGACGATCTGCGATTTTTATCGAGACTGCAACATTGCGGCGGACAGATCGGACACTTTAGACACTTGGGACCATTGACATTTATACAGCGATCAAAGCTAAAAATAGCTACTGATTACTGTATAAATGTCACTTGCAGGGAAGGGGTTAAACACTAGGGGGCGATCAAGGGGTTAAGTGTGTTCCCTCAGCGTGTTCTAACTGTAGGGGGGATGGGCTAGCACTGACATGACAGAGATCACTATTCCTGATGACAGGGAACAGAAGATCCCTGTCATGTCACTAGGCAGAATAGGGAAATGTTTACATAGGCATCTCCCCATTCTGCCTCTCCTCGCCGAGATCACGGGCCGCTGGCAGGTACAGGTACAGGTATGTCGGTTTGTGCAGGAGTGCCATTCTGTCGACATATATCGGCATGAGCCGATGGGCAAGCGGTTAATAAACACACACACATCTGTCCCCCGATCCAGCGAAGCAGCCGTCCGAAGCCTCGGTTCTCTCCTCCACCTCTCCCCGGCACCTTACTGTAACAGCTTTGAATGGGACTAAGGCTGCCCCGTACATTATACAATACTCTTATACAATTTTCCTTTAGATTTACCAAAACCATATAATATGAGGTCAAACCTAAACACTTTCAATTTCTATGCAATCAGGCTGGCTCTTGCACTACATATTTGAAGGTAAATTTAAAGAAAATTGAACAAGAAAATTGTATAATGCACGCCCAGTTTTAGAGATTCCTTCTCACCTCCTGGTCCAGTGTCAATGGTGGGATTTCTTTTTTTCTTTTTTCATATAATTGAAGTAATACCTTTGATTTAATCTAACTTTTGCAGCCAAAAAAACTATGCACTCCAAGAATTTCTGTAGCCCTCAATACAAGTATGATAAATAATTTTTTTACACCATATTGCAAAAGCTTTTTTTTATTTCATTGCCTTTATTGGTATACAGCTCATCCATTTTTTAATGGAGCCTAGCAGTTGTTGTGCGAAAAAGTATGAAAGCATAAGCCAAGAATACAGAGCTGGTGAAAAGCGCAGTGGCATGTATTCCATAACATTCAGAAAAGTTCAGTGATGTGCAAACTTTTAAAATGAATGCAGAACTCTGGGCACCTGATTTTACAATAGTAATGTTAGTATTCCTTTAGCTGTGCTGTTTAGGTTTAACTTTTTTTTTAAACGTTATTTTTCCGTTTAAATAATCTTTATTCATATCTGCATAAAATACATCACAGTACCAAATGTATAAAAATCAAGACATAAGGGGACATCTTAAAACATTGCAAGATGTATATATATATACCCAGCAAGGAGTTCACTTCTAGTTTTCTCCCATTTTTACCCTCCCACTTTACCCCAATATATAAACCTAGAACCAACCCCCCATTTTATCATATTAATTGCACGCACACCTTTAATCTTATCTTAGATCCTGCACATTTCCATGACCCCTTCTTACTTCCACTCTCTACATGGGGTAGTCCAGCTTCGCAAGCCAGGGCTTCCAGATTCTCTTAAACTCCTTTATATTACCTCTCCTTACATAAACTACCTTTTCTTTCCATATTGTTTCTGACACTGTTCTAAACCAATCATCTACCGAAGGGGGTTGCTCAGACTGCCAACTTTGTGCTATTACCTTTCTTGCCTGATAAAGGCATCTCCGCACTGCTTTAATTTTTCCCATCCCCCTGCCTAAATTCCCCCCTACTCCCAGTATACACAGTTTTGGGTCTACTATAAGACTTAGATTAAAGATCCTATTTATATTATCTACAACTTCCAACCAGTAGTGAAATAGCTTGGGACATTTCCATAACATATGCAACAAATCCCCTGTGTTCTAACACCTGGGACAATTAGCGTCTACCCTTCGCCCAAATTTAAACAGTCTTTTAGGAGTATAATATGCCCTATGTAAAAGCATTAGGTGTGAAAATTTCTGGGCAGATGAGACCGAGACCTGGTGACCCCCCCACCAATACCTCTTTCCATTGGTTATCTGATATTATACCCAGGTCCCTTTCCCATTCCCTTCTACATTTAAGTTTGTCTGGCCTCTTCCTACTATTTTTACAAATATATTGATAGAGTTCTGCTATAAGTCCCCTTGATACCTCAGTACTCTCCAATCTTTGAGGAATGGGAGAAAGGCTCCAACTTGGGTCTGCAATGCATGTCTGGTTTGTAAGTAATTAAAGTATGACTGACTCAGAACATCAAATTCCTCCTTTAGTGAGGAGAATGTTTTTAAGATATTACCATTATATAGTTGAACCAGTTTAACTATCCCCTTTATCTCCCATATCTTAATTTTCCCTATTCGTGTCAGCTCTTGTAGGTTCTTATTGTCCCAGAGAAGGGTACACCTCGCTACTCCCTCCATACCCTTCAGATCCTTAATAGAGTTCCAGACTTTGATCATTAATTTAAACGTGGGGGTCCTGTAAGCAAACGAGTTCGCCTCCAGTACCTCCAAAACCAGTTTATGAGGTGCTCCTGCAGTCACTATTCCCATATTATTATTACCAGTAGGGCCTATACCTGACCTTAAGTGCTGTAACTGGGCTGCCAAAAAATAGCAACGTGGATGTGGGACCGCCATGCCTCCCTCACATGTTGCTAATTGCAAAGTTTGAAGGCTTATCCTGGATTGCCCCCCTTTCCATATGAGACCTCTAAACAACATATCTATTTTTTTAAACCATTTTCCGTAAATCCATACTGGCGAATTGTGCAGTATGTACAGTAGCTGGGACAACCACAGCATTTTAATCAGGTTACACCTTCCAGCAACTGACAATGGAAGTCCCCTCCATATATCAGTCTTTTTTTAAAATTTCGCCAACAGAGGGACTAAATTGTCACTTAAAAAATTATTCGGTTCTTTTGTTATATAAATACCTAGATATTTTGTTTTCTCCACTATCTCTATTTGGGTTTCGTCTAAGAAAGTGCCTTTCTTGGTAGTGTCTATTGGCAGTAAAACAGATTTCTCCCAGTTTATGGAGAGACCGGAGATCCCTCCAAAACCTGAGAAAATATCCATCACCTGTCTAAGTGATTTTTTAAACTTTATTAATTAAATAAAAGTGATATATATTTTTACAATGAATAATATTAGAAAAATAAAAGCTAAAAGTGGTAAAGCTAAGTATAAACTAACAGCTAAAATAATTGGGAGTTCTAGTGTATGCATCTTTAAATAGCCAAATAGATAAAAACTCATTTCGGATCCCCCTTCATAAGTAACTACAAATCTCAATTTATTCTATATATTTAAATAAATAAGTCTACAAAAGTACCTGATAAGTTGTTTAAGAAAAGACTTTGCACTTAATTTTACTAATTATTATTTATATAAAAGTGATATATATTTTTACAATATATAATATAAGAAAAATAAAAGCTAAAAGTGGTAAAGCTAAGTATAAACTAACAAGCTAAAATAATTGGGAGTTCTACTGTATGCATCTTTAAATAGCCAAATAGATAAAAGCTAATTTCTGATCCCCCTTCATAAGTAACTACACATCACAATTTATTCTATATATTTAAATAAATAAGTCTACAAAAGTACCTGCTAAGTTGTTTAAGAAAAGACTTTGCACTTAATTTTACTAATTATTATTTATATAAAAGTGATATATATTTTTACAATATATAATATAGGAAAAATAAAAGCTAAAAGTGGTAAAGCTAAGTATAAACTAACAAGCTAAAATAATTGGGAGTTCTACTGTATGCATCTTTAAATAGCCAAATAGATAAAAGCTCATTTCTGATCCCCCTTCATAAGTAACTACACATCACAATTTATTCTATATATTTAAATAAATAAGTCTACAAAAGTACCTGCTAAGTTGTTTAAGAAAAGACTTTGCACTTAATTTTACTAATTATTATTTATATAAAAGTGATATATATTTTTACAATATATAATATAGGAAAAATAAAAGCTAAAAGTGGTAAAGCTAAGTATAAACTAACAAGCTAAAATAATTGGGAGTTCTACTGTATGCATCTTTAAATAGCCAAATAGATAAAAGCTCATTTCTGATCCCCCTTCATAAGTAACTACACATCACAATTTATTCTATATATTTAAATAAATAAGTCTACAAAAGTACCTGCTAAGTTGTTTAAGAAAAGACTTTGCACTTAAGTACTGTAAATAAGTTGAATATTTGGATAGTTTTGTTTCCCTGTACTATTAAAAAAAATATTGCTAAATAAGGAAAAAAAATACATCTGTGATAAAAAAATAAACCTCATCTTCAAAGAGTCGATGTCCATATTCTGATACAGAATTATAACACCGCTGTGTGTGTGTGTGTATATATATATATATATATATATATATATATATATATATATATATATATATATATATATATATATATATATATATATATATATATATATACACTATCTTACAAAAAGTATTGGGACGCCTGCCTTTACACACACACATAAACTTTCATGACATCCCAGTTTTAGTCCGTAGGGTTCAATATTGAGTTGGTCCACCCTTTGCAGCTATAACAGCTTCAACTCTTCTGGGAAGACTGTCCACATGGTTTAGGAGTGTGTCTATGGGTATGTTTGACCATTCTTCCAGAAGCGGATTTGTGAGGTCAGGCACTGTAGTGGACAAGAGGTCAGGACTCTGTGCAGGCCAGTCAAGTTCCTCCACCCCAAACTCACTCATCCATGTCTTTATGGACCTTGCTTTGTGCACTAGTCCAATTCATTTGGTGGGGGGGTTATGGCGTGGGGTTGCTTTTCAGGGGTTGGGCTTGGCCCCCTAGTTCCAGTGAAGGGAACTGTTAAGGCGTCAGAATACCAAGACATTTTGGACAATTTCATGCTCAAAACTTTGTGGGAACAGTTTGGGGATGGCCCCTTCCTGTTCCAGCATGGCTGCACACTAGTGCACAGAGCAAGGTTCAAAAAGACAGAGATGAGCGAGTTTGGGGTGGAGGAACTTGACTGGCCTGCACAGAGTTCTGATCTCAACCCGACAGAACACCTTTGGGATGCATTCGTGCAGAGACTGCGAGCCAGGCCTTCTCGTCTAATATCAGTGCCTGACCTCACAAATGCGCTTCTGGAAGAATGGTCAAACATTCCCATAGACACACTCCTAAACCTTGTGGATGACCTTCCCAGAAGAGCTGAAGCTGTTATATCTGCAAAGGGTGGGCCAACTCAATATTGAACCCTATGGACTAAGACTGGGATTCCATTAAAGTTCATGTGCGTGTAAAGGCAGGCGTCCCAATACTTTAGGTAATGTACAATGGTTAAATATTGAGCACAGCAAAGTGTATTTCTCTGAAAATGTCATTGTTATTGCAGAAACAAATAAATAACAAAATGCATCAAGCTCTGTTTTGAGGAAAGTAAAAGTACAGCAGAGGTGCAAAAATAATTTAGAAAATAAATACTAAATCTACTACAATTTCTATAGATAGGGTTAACAAAAAGTTTCACTATATAAATTATCAAAAATAAATGTATGCCTCATTTAGGAGACGTCGTCACTCTGCCCATTCGCGGTAAAGGGAGAGTGTCTTTAGCCAGTCCACCAACCTACCCAAGCTTGTGTTTCCACTGAGCCATGTTCCCAGCACCCTATCTAATGGAGCAGGACTGCTGGATATGATGATGCACAAGATTTCCCCCATGTGGCAGTACTCGAGCCTGAATGGCCATTCACCAGAATGCAATACTTTACTTCATGTCACTTAGGGGGGACCTATAACGTCATCCCCGTCTACACTCCGAGGCTAGAGAATAAACTGGCTGGGATACTGCAGTAGGTAGGTGGTGAGGCAGTGTGTGGCAAGCACTGGGGTGAGGGGAGGCAATCTTCTTAAGTGTATCCAAAGCCAAAACTTTTTTTTTGGGAGGGGGGGGGGGGAGGTAATAGTCTTGGATACAATAGGGAATGGTTAGAAGATCTCCCCTCACCTTCTGATGCTGTGACAACTGTAACATTTTGTATTTATCATCCCCTTCTGTTCTGGCGAAAATGGACATTAAAACATATAGGGAAGGTAATTCTCCCCAGTGGGCACGCAGACATCAAGAAAGACCTGGCTGGGGGTTTAACCCTCTCTCATAGAAATATATATATTTTACAGTGGAATATGCTGTTACAGGGATTTTACAGTTGCAACAAAAAAGTAGACGATCCCTGAAACAGGTGAAAACGCTACATCATGCCTAAAATTTATTAGCAGTTTGGTTTGAATCCCGGTCAGGACAGCATGCATGGAGTTTAGATGTTCTCTGTACTTGTGTGAGCATCTGCCAGGTACTATGGTTTCCACACACACTCCAAAAGATATGCTGATAGAGGTTATTTAACCTGTTAGACCAGTGGTTCTCAACTCCAGTCCTCAGGACCCACCAACAGGCCAGATTTTAAGTATTACCTTGGGGACATGCAGACTACAATACTGCAATCACTGAGCAGCAAATGATATCACCTGTGATGTATTTCAGTTATCTTGCAAACCTGGCCTGTTAGTGGGCCCTGAGGACCGGAGTTGAGAACCACTGTGTTAGACTTTCTCCAAAAGGACACTTTGGTCCCGCAGCCTCCTGGGACCTGTCACATGTCCCAGGATGTTACAGGCAGGGAAGG
Source organism: Lithobates clamitans (assembly GCA_037952925.1). NCBI lineage: Eukaryota > Metazoa > Chordata > Amphibia > Anura > Ranidae > Lithobates > Lithobates clamitans. The sequence continues at coordinate 219,253 of JBBGZY010001010.1, forward strand.
GGGAGAGAACATCTGCTGGAATCACCTAGGCCTGACAAAACTAGATAACTGCACCTCCCAAAAAAAGTGGTAGAGGGAGAGGAGGACATAAAGTGGAATTTCCCTTTTAGGGTGAAGTTCTGCTTTAATCGGTCCTATCTAAATTGTCCCTAGTACTGTATGTGTATGTGAGATAAGGACCTTAGATTGTAAGCTCCTTGAGGATAGGGGCTGATGTGAATGTGCAGTATGTAAAGAGCTGTTTAAATTGACAACGCTATATAAACAAATGTAATAGGTAAATAAAAATCTTGGTTTAGAGGAACCAATACACCATATTTCACCAGCAGATAAGCGAAGCGGTTCTTCCTAATGCTGGTAAAACTATATGGCTGCAGATGGGTGGCGCTTTGTACTCTACACCCCCTGGGAGCTAAGCTAAGCAGTCTCTGGCTTAAACTATGTAGTGTTTGCAGTGCTAAAAATTCTTTGTAGCTTTCTGACAGATGTAAAATACTCTGGGGAGACTTTCTAAAACTGGAGCACTCAGTATCTGGTGCAGCTCAGCATGGTAGTCAATCAGCTTCTAACTTCTGCTTGTTCAATTTAACTTTGACAATAAAACGTGGAAACTGGTTTCCACGCAGAGCTGCACTAGGTTTTGCACTCTCCAGTTCTGGCAAACCCCCCAGTTTGTATTTTCAGATCATTGTCTGCTAATTGTTAGAGATGACTGAAGACAGCCCATGCAGCTCGTGCTTACTTATTACAATTTTTTTGCGAACATAATCCATCATAAATACTTAAATAAACATGGATGATTTCACAGAGCAGAGTTTGCTTTGCAGCTTCCCAAGTTCCTATCACTCCAAGCCTTATAAATTATTTCACTAAGCAGTTTATTGTGGATTGAAGGGCAGTTTGGGGAATTTAAAAACTTAAAGAGGAAGTATCAACATAATTTAAAACGTCATTATTTAATCCCTCAGGAGACACTGTAGCTGTGCAGTGGTTGTTGAGCTAGGCATGGTTGACATGTCCCCTTCCCCATCTGATGTCCAACCACACTGCTCACAAGGAGATAAATATTTATTTGGTTCTGGCTAACAGGCACAAAGTGGAGAGCCCACACAAACCCCACCGCTGCTTCCTCTAAAAGCTACCGGGACAGAACATTCCAAAATCTGCAGCTCTGCCATCTAATCTTCCAGCCCTGTGCCCCTCCTGCTCTGCCCATCTGCCATCTTCCATGTACTGAAAAGTCTTCCCTGTACTGAAAGGAAAGACTAAGTACAGACCCAGCCGCCAGCTATTTTCAGGAGAGAGACTAGAGTAGTAGCTGGTGGCTTGTTGATGATGGCGGAAATCTGAAGGGCTTTCTTCTCCTGTCTACAGACATTTATGGACAGGAGAAAAGCGACATTTTTTTTACAAACTGACTGTAACTGTCCATCTGGGTTTTAGTAACCCAGACTGTGACTATCCCCATGTTTCCTGCTCTGTCTGTCTCCATCTCCCCATGTCCCCTGCTCTGTTCCCATCTTCCCTACTCTGTCCACATCTCACCAATCATCATGTCTTCTGTTTTGTCCCCATCTCCTTTGCTCTGTTCTCGTGTATTCTTCTCTGACAGCCTTTATGCCTCCTTTTGTCCCCCTCTCTCTATGTCCCCTTCTCAGTCCCCATTATGCCCTCATGTGTTCAGGAGCTCTGTCTCTATGATGTACAGGCTATATAATAAGATAGATGGTTAAGCACCTTTCACTGAGGCTGCAGGATCCCACTGTACCATTCCAGCTCCTGTGCCTGTTGACCCCTCCCCCTTGTCTCACTCAGCTCCTCCCCCTCATCTCACACACACCTCCAGTTCAGCAGTGAGTGTCTCCAAGTGAGACTTCTGCAGACTCTGCTACCACCCAGATGGGAAGGCATTGATTGTCATTGCAGGGACTAGAGAGTGAGACGTGGGTGGTGGAGGTGGGTCAGATGATGTTTCGGAAACCAAAGGCATCTGTTTTTCATCTGAGAGGGAGGAGGAAGAGGGAGTGCATGTGGAAGTCGTAGAGAGGCAGTGGCTTAAGATCACAGAGCCTGAGGCTGTGCTGGTAGTTGCCGAAACACTATGCCTGACCTGAGCTAGGTAAAGCTGCCTGTAAGCAGGGCTGGCGCCAGCATAAGCACTTCTTGAGGGACCCTGGCTTTAGCACCCCCCTATCATGGCACCTTAAGTGGCTGCCTGAGCTGCCTTATGCTGGCGCCGTCCCTGCACAAGCCCACAACACACGCCTACTACTGCAGTCTCTCTCAGACAGCTGAGCCAAGACCTGCCAGTCTGCTGTTCTGGGGAAAGAGACTAGAGTAGTAGCTGGTGTGTGTTGTTGTAGCAAGGATCTGCCAACAACTCTAGTCTCCTGAGAAATACCGGTGGCTGGCAGCCAGATCTGGGCTCAGTCTTTCCTTTCAGTACAAGGAAGTATTTTCAAAACATGGAAAATGGCAGTGAGGTAGAGCAGTGGACTGGAAGATTAGATAGCAGAATCTGTTAGAATAAATAGGGAGTTGGTGGCTTCAGTGCTAGCTGTAACACCTCCATAGGAATGCCCATAACTTGGGCTACAACCTGGGGTGGAACTACAGCCAACAAATAGAAAAGAAACATCTTTTTTTTATCCAAACCTTGGGGGATTCAACAAAGATTTTAACTGCTGGTGATAATTCTTCTTTAGATTGTGGAGACAGAAGGCTTTATGGTTGAATTACCTAGAAAAAGAACTTCTTGTTAGCTAAAGCAACAAATCAGATTCTCCCTTTCATGTTGCTAGTGAACAATGAAAAAAATTATACTAAGCACAAAATATTGGGATTTCCATGGTGCCTGACCTTAATAATAACACTATCGTTAAAAAATCCTCAAAATTATTGTTTCAAAAAAAGAATTTAAAATATTAAATGAAGAACATGAAAGTAGACCACCAGCCAATTGCAATATGTAACACCTATACATCAGAGTATATGTTTTTGCCTCTGTGCACCAACTCTCACAGTTCTAGGGCTTCATTAGTTTAGTATGGCATTATCATCCTCTACACAAACCATATTGTGAGAGTGGTTCAGTTCAACGCATTTCACAGTTAAACCTATTCAGGAACCCAGAGATGTTTTCACATTGTACACATACAATGCATGTGGCTGGTGCAGCAATCCACAGGCCAAAAACTCCCAATATTTTGTGTTTAGTATCTTTGTTCTCTAATTGGGTGTGGTGCCATTTGGGTAGTTTTTCAAAATCAAGGATTATTTGTCAATTAAATAAATGAAACAGAAATTCTGATTCGAAGCTAAGGGCAACAAGAGCTGATAGTTGCAACTTTTTGGAATTTAACTTCCACAAAAGGTTTCAAGAATACAACCCGAGAGCATGAATGAATCCTTTGCAATAGCATGTGTTGAAATCTTCTAAAAATAAATAATCTTTGCTTTTTTAGCTTGGCATGCACTGGTATTTGCCATTGGTCAACTTCTTACAGGCTAGGTTTGATTGGCATGGACATGAGTTATGCAATCTTGGACCAGCAAACGGAACCTAAAGAAGAAAATACATGAAATAGTTAACGATAGGCAGAATACAGGATTTTTTTTTTTTTTAAATCCCTTCCTGTCCACAATCTGTATATAAAAGATTCCCAGCATGATGTCCTATGCTGTAGATTAATTTATAAACACCCCTACTTTGAGAGCCAACAGCTGACACTTTGTGTGGTTAGTATCTCTCAATCCCAGTTAACAGCTTGTGTCCCATCTGATCAAAATGCCAGTCATGTGATCATTATGTCAGCTATGACCTATAGGCTTCATTGAAAATAAAAAAAATGTCTTCAGCCTGCCGTGTAATCGGTTTAATACTGTAATTGTAACAAAAAATAATATACAATACATTTACTTATATTTTTGAAAATTTGTCAGCCTATAATAATAAAAACAGTATACCAAAAAAGACCTTACAGGCCCTAAAAAACAATATAAAAAATGCAGCCATGATCTTGGTATAATTTTTAGAGCCGGTGATTGGCTTTACTGTAAAAGTGATCTGAGCAGCTGTACAGCCACCCGCTCACTGATTGGGCTGCACATATAATTAGATTGAGGAACATCTGTTCCCCAATCTCCTCTGTGACGAATGAAGCCACAAGCAAGGTGGATTTTGTCACTTTTGTCACTGATAACCTGTAAAGGCACTTAACGTGTCACCTATGGATAATTTTAGGTACACCATTCCACAGGTGTGCACAATTTGAAATCTTAGCATGTTTGGTATCTATTTACTCGACACAACATCGTCTTTTGTATTTTTTTTAAAAATTGGGTATTTTATTGTGTTTGTGTGCACTAAAATGAATTTAAGTGTATCTTTTCCTGAAAATTTGCATTTGATAATTAGCTGCGCAAATATTGTGTGACAAATTTTTTTTAAAAACAGCTACCATTATATTTTCAGAAAATATAAAAATAATGTTTAGGCGTTCTAAGTCATTTTCTGGCAAAAAAAAAAAAATACAGATTTAACATGTACAGTACATCACAAAAGTGAGCACACCCCTCGCATTTTTGTAAATATTTTATTATAATTTTGCATGCGACAACACTGAAAAAATAACACTTTGCTACATTGTAATGTAGTGAGTGTACAGCTTGTATAACAGTGTAAATTTGCTGTCCCCTCAAAATAACTCAACATACAGCCATTAATGTCTAACTGCTGGCAACAAAAGTGAATACACCCCTAAGTAAAAATGTCCAAATTGGGCCCAATTAGCCATTTTCCCTCCTGGTGTAATGTGACTCGTTAGTGTTACAAGGTCTCAAGTGTGAATGGGGAGCAGGTGTATTAAATTTGGTGTTATCGCTCTCACTCTCTCATACTGGTCACTGGAAGTTCAACATGGCACCTCATGGCAAAGAACCCTCTGAGGATCTGAAAAATTTTTTTTTTGCTCTACATAAAGATGGCCTAGGCTATTAGAAGATTGCCAAGACCCTGAAACTGGGCTGCAGCACGGTGGCCAAGACCATACAGCGGTTTAACAGGACAGGTTCTACTCAGAACAGGCCTCGCCATGGTCAACCAAAGAAGTTGAGTGCACGTGCTCATCGTCATATCCAGTGGTTGTCTTCGGGAAATAGAAGTATGAGTGCTGCCAGCATTGCTGCAGAGGTTGAAGGGGTGGGGGGTCAGCCTGTCAGTGCTCAGACCATATGCCGCACAATGCATTAAATTGGTCTGCATGGCTGTCATCCCAGAAGGAAACCTCTTCTAAAAAATGATGCACAAGAAAGCCTGCAAACAGTTTGCTGAAGACAAGCAGACTAAGGACATGGATTACTGGAACCATGTCCTGTGGTCTGATGAAACCAAGATAAAAGTGTTTGGTTCAGAAAATGTAAAGTGTGTGGCAGCAACCAGGTGAGGAGGAAAAGACAAGTGTGTCTTGCCTACAGTCAAGCATGGTGGTGGGAGTGTCATGGTCTAGGGCTGCATGAGTGCTGCCGCCACTGGGGAGCTACAGTTCATTGAGGGAACCATGAATGCCAACATGTACTGTGACATACTGAAGCAGAGCATGATCCTCTCCCTTCGAAGACTGGGCTGCAGGGCAGTATTCAACATGATAACGACCCCAAACACAACTCCAAGACAACCACTGCCTTGCTAAAGAAGCTGAGGATAAAGGTGATGGACTGGCCAAGCATGTCTCCAGACCTAAACCCTATTGAGCATCTGTGGCTCCTCAAGCGGAAGGTGGAGAAGCACAAGGTCTCTAACATCCACCAGCTCCCTGATGTCATCATGGAGGAGTGGAAGAGGACTCCAGTGGCGACCTGTGAAGCTCTGGTGAACTCCATGCCCAAGAGGGTTAAGGCAGTGCTGAAAAATAATGGTGGCCACAAAAAATATTGACACTTTGGGCCCATATTTGGACATTTTCACTTCGGGGTGTACTCACTTTTGTTGCCAGTGGTTTAGATATTAATGGCTGTGTGTTGAGTTATTTTGAGGGGACAGCAAATTTACACTGTTATACAAGCTGTACACTCACTACTTTACATTGTAGCAAAGTGTCATTTCTTAAGTGTTGTCACATGAAAAGATATAATAAAATATTTACAAAAATGTGAGGGGTGTACTCACTTTTGTGAGATACTGTATGCGAAAAATGTCACCCTTGACCACACCTTCTATTCTAGTACTACAAACTCTGGGCAGACAGCTAAATACAGAGTAGGTTCCCTTTAGACTACACTACAGTTGAGCAAAGCAATCTAGGACTTCAGGACCTGTGGCTATGCAAATGTCCTTCTACAAGATCTAGAAATTTTGGCCGTACATTTAAATCTCACAGATTTTGACTTTAATACATTCTGATAAATCCAATTAACATTCTACAATAAAGAGTTATTTGTATTTGTGCCCAAGCATTCACGGTTTATGCATTACAAAGGCACTACTCTTCAAGTGCTGCTTTCCCAAACTACCTGCCAGGAAAAACTCTTATTGACTGAGGCCCCTTTAAGACATGCAAACCATTTGTTTCATCAGTTCAGTCGTGTTTTTTCAACAAAACAAAGTGTACATCTGTTTTTACATCAGTATTTTACATCCGCCAGCTAGAGTTCTTAACCACTTGAGTCCCAGAGCCATTCTTGTATGCAAAAACAGTCCTTTTGTCAGTTTACATCAGTTTTGTCGCTTGATCGATTTTTTTAAAAGTAGAAAAATAGGGCTTTGATCCTTTCCAAAAAATGGATGTTGATGGAAGCGGATGCAAATGGATGATCATCCATTTACACCCATTTTCCATAGAGATGTGTTGATGTCCAAAGGTCCGCATGTGTGAATGGGGCCTAAGTAACATGGGGCTGGTCACAAGGGATAGCACAGTCTCTAGCTGCTGTTAACTGATTAACTTGGAGGTTGGAAGAAGGGGAGAAGGGTCATAGATTGCTGTCTCTAGATGTCGGGATTGTGTTTTTGTGTTGGTGTACAAAGGCGCAAGGATGGCTCCATAGGACCCTGCGAGGCAATGGAGCCACCCTAAAACGGGAAACCTGCGTTGGTGATCTTTGGACTGGCTCAATTAAGAAGGCACACAAGATTAGAAGAAGATGAAGCAGCAGGCAAAGTAAGTAATCGGTGTCGCAGCCTAAATAAGCTGATCAAAATATTTAGTTTGTCATAAATGCAAAAGGATGAAAAAATACATACTTTTGGCACCATTCCAAAATTCTGTTTCTCTGACAGCTTCATGTCAGCACACCTGGGCACAGGGCCCAGCCCCACCTACACTTCCAGGACCCTAACTCATAAATTTGCGCCCACCTACAGCCTCTGCGTTCCTCTTTATTCCTCCTGTGTGCAGGCCCTTTACCTGGCCGGCCTAAAGGGCTGGTAGTCCCATACATGGTAGCTTGCGGCTGAACGTGGTCCCTGGTGTACCGGGTAAATACCCCTTAATTCAAAGAGCCCTGCAGCTGGTCCATGGGATGGCAGTAATCATGGCTGAAAGAGCCTTGTCTGGGTTCTGCTGTGTTCCTCTGTGCTGGCAGAGATTCCCCTAGGCATGCATACACGAAGAGTAGAAATTTGGGTGACTTTTACCGTTTACCATTTTAGACTCGAGATTACCTCAGGCGCAGGGGTCTCGAAACAGCAGCCTTTTGCTTGTCTTTATCCAGCCCTTGGGGCACTATTCATCCCACTGATATGAGACACTATTCTGGCCACTGACACCAACAATAGGACATAATTCCTGCCACTTACATCATCATGGGGCACTTTTCCTTCCCCTAATACCAAAGATGAGGCACCGTTTACTCTCACTGATGCTGAAAAAAAATTCTATTCCCGCTGGCCACAGTCCAGCCCCCCTAAAGTCTGAAGGACAGTAATCTGGCCCTTTGTGTGGAAAGTTGGAGACTCCTGCCTTAGGAAAGATAGACACTCGAGCAAAAGTGGAGGCCCTGACAGAGGCCAAGGTCCTGGTTATGCTAAAGATGATGGTGGCAGCCTAAGCAGGTATTCAGCTCCCGGCAGTAGAATGCATGCGTATCATGACATCAACCATTCTGATCAAATGGGCCAAGTGGAATTCTTGTTCTTTTCAGATCGGATTCCTGGATCAATGGAGATCGGAAGACTTCGGACAAAGCATAAAGGTCCCACTCCACATAAGAGTGAGCCTAGATTGGAGGTCGAGCTGTCGGAACTTGCTGGTTAAAGTGTTTGTAAAGTCAATAAAGTGACTTTACATGTATCTAATGCAGATATCCAGCCATTACCAAAACTGTAATTGTTTGTTAGCAATGAAAAGGCTAAATACCTTTTCTGACACTGCAGCCGTGCGGTCACATGATTCCCCTGTGCTGGCCAGCCTCGATCTACGGAGAGAAGTGGGAGGGGCCGAGATTCCCCTGTGACGTCAGCCGGCCAGCAGAGGGGAATCTCCGCCCCTCCTGCTTTTCTCCATAGATCGAGGCTGGCCAGCACAGAGGAATCGTGTGACCGCACGGCTGCGGTGTCAGAAACAGTATTTAGCTTTTTCAATTCTAACAAACACTTACAGTTTTGGTAATGGTTGGATATCTGCATTAAATACAGAAATGTGCTGCATTATACAGTGGAATAGAGGGTGGGGAGGAAACGCTCTTGTGTGGACAGGGAGGGAGGGGGGAGAGGCTGTCAGAGGAGAGACAAGGGCTGCGGATGACGGATATACGTAAGATGACCATGGTAGTCAGGGCTCAGCAGCCATTATTTTCGTGATCAGCAGAGGCGGGGGGACTCAGAAACAGGCAGGATCAAACAGATTTAATACCAGTTAGGAAGAGAAGAACTGTACTGTTATTCATGCCTTAGAGGAACAGGATCTTAGGTTTTTTTTTTTAGGTTTACAAACACTTTAAGTCAGACACCAGCAGGGCAGGCTGGGGATCCCTCTTACAAGCCAATGGGCTAATGGCCAATGAACCTTTCAAACACCCTGGCATTAATAGCAGCAGTTCAGGTTCTCCTGGCCTTCAGGCACCTAATCTGGGGTGATGCAGTGCTCATGAAGCTGGACAATACAACAACTGTGGCTTACATACGGAAACAAGGAGCCACCTGCAGTATCTCCTTCCTGAGGGAGGTTGCACCAATCTTAGAGTGGGCCCAGGTCAACTTACATCTGCTAACAGCAGTCTATGTGACTGGCTGGACGAAAACTCAGACAGACTACCTCTCCAGAATGACCTTGAACAACAACAAGTGGTCTTTAGGGACCTATTAGTCTGGTCCTTTCTCCCAGAGGTGAACCTGTTTGCCTCCCCACTCAACAACAAATTGCCACAATTCTCAGCTTCCTGCAGAGGTTGTGGCAGGAGAGAGTGACAATTCTGGCAGTCATTCCGGACTGGCCGAAGAGGCTCTGGTAACCTCTGCTCCACTTGTTAAGTGTTAAGAAGCCTCTGCCAGTGTGCCAAGACCATTCTTCATCCAGCACCATGAAAGGCAGAGGCTAATGGATCATGGGTGCTCAGCGAGGGTTGTGAATACCCTCATGAAAGTCAGGAAAGACAGCTCCAACAGTAGGTTGTGGAGTAAATTCACAGAGTTTGAAACCATACAAAATTTTCCAGCAAACTCTCTGCAAGTATGCCACATTCTGGAGCTCCACCAGTCAGGGCTTGAGCTCAGCCTTTGCATAAGGAAGCTGAAGACCCACGTTTCAGCCATCTCTGTCTTCACCGGCACCTAGTGAGCAACTAATGCCTTGATTATGCAATTCTTTAAAGCTGCAATTCGTATGAGACCGCCAAAAGCCCTGATGTTCCCAAAATGGGATCTTCCATTGGTACTGGACTTCCTGATATCAGACACTTTCAAGCAGAATATAGCTCTGTGGTATCTCTTGTTGAAACAGCATTTCTGGTAGCAATCATGTCAGCCAGGAGGGTGTCGGAGTTGGCAACCCTAGGGTTTGAAGGAACCCTTTCTTACAGTCTTCAGAATGGTTTTACTCAGATCAATGCTTGGGTTTGTGCCTAAGGTGGCCTCCAGATTTCACATCACACGGGAAATTGTGCTCCCTAAGTCCTAAGTCACAGCAATAGCTGATATCAGGAAAGCGAAAAACACCTTTTCGTCATCCCGACTGGAACATAGAAGGGCCAAAAGGCTTCAAGTAGGACTATTGCCTCTTGGTTGGTGAAGCTCATCTTGTTGGCCTACAAGTCAAAGGGGCTGCCTGTGCCAGAGGGGGTCACAATGCACCCCTCTAGAAGTGTATCTGCCTCGTGGGCGGTAGCAGGTCGAGTGTCCCTAGAGACAGTTTGCAAGGCGGGCTACATGGACCTCAATACATACCGTACATTCATGGCTCATTACTGTATCGAGCCAGAAACTTTAAGGACAGTTGAGTTTGGAAGATGCATCCTGGCCTTTGCTTCAAGCCAAAATGAAAGCGTGTATAGAATTATCCTTCCCCTGGCTAGTTATTTTCCAGGTGGACTGACATGGAGCCATCATGGCAAACAGAAAATTGATTGTCAAATACCGCAATTTTCCTTTCCTGACGAGCTCCATGGCAGCACAGCTCCCAGCTTAGTAGGACTACATACAGGATGCCAAGGCTTCAGGTGGGCACAAAATGTATGAGATAGGGCCTTGGGGGAGGGGGGGTGAAGGTGGGGCCCTGCCTGTACCCAGGTGTGCTGCCATGGAGGTTGTCAGGAAAGGAAAATTGTGGTAAGTATTTGACGTTCAATTTTCTTTTTTTGCGCAGGGAACAACGGGATAATAAACTTGGAGTTTTCTATTCACAAATATGCAGCATTAGTTTCAGTTATTATCAGCAAGGACTTACTTTACGACTAGCTGGATGACAGTCTTCACCCTGTCTGCCAAGCGGAGTACATATACGAAGGCCTTGCATCCAAATACTCACTGCACAACACATCCCTCCTCCACACTGAACATCCCTTTCACAAGCCTGCCAATAAAAAAAATTTACAAACTTAATTTCACACTACAAAAATGTGTCACATTCTTGAAACGCATAATGGAAGCAACAAAAGTCTGTGGAATTCCATTAAGAAAAGTCCTTGCATTACCATAAAATTACGATTGTTAAAAAAAATCAAAGACTTCCCGGAATGGCACAATAAATTGTATTGTACATGTTCAACCTGTGTTGACTGATGATTCAAAATCAATCGCAAGCAGGTGTCAAGGCCTTTAACAGGAAAGCTAAATGTAACCTATAATTGTCAGTGTTTAATTGTATTTTGTGAGTAAGACCTATGTTATTACATTTTAAAGCGCAACTTTGAGTGTTTTTTATTATTTTATTATTAACATTTTTTTACTACTATTAATATTTTTTAATACTTACCTTTATTCAGACGTCTTCAGGTCAGTCATGTGACATGCAGGGACCTCTCTAATCTCCATGCCAGGCCCCGGCCGCATAGAGTTCTACGGGGGGGGGGTTTATTTGTGAAGCACATGATTAGAGCCGGAGGCTTTAAATTGGCTTCAAAAAGGTTGGGCTTGGGGCCCAGAGCACTGTGCCCTGAGCCCACCCACTTGTGACAATAGCGAATCAACATTCGCTATTGTCTTCCTGCTTCTCCTCCCAACCAATCAGGACAGGAAGCAGGTCCTGAGACCAGATTGGCCTGGAGGAAAAGCAGAGGAAGCCACCCACGACCTGGATGGGGTAAGTGCGGGGCTGGCGAGCAGACGAGGGGGGCCGGCGAGCAGGCAGGGGGTTGGTTGGGGGGTTTGTCACCCCCCCAAAAAATGGAGCACCAGCCACCGCTACTCGGTGATACAGAGTCCCAGTCTTTGCATCATTACACTCTGGGCAACACGGTTACGTAAACTTGTGGCCTCGCCCCCCTCTGATGCCAGGGGAAGCTGTAGGGAAGTCCCTGTGCGTCAGAGGGGGGGCGGGGTCACCCGGGTACGTCACCATGTGGCCCCACCCTCAGTTATATAAGAACTGTCAAAGGCGCTAAAGCGTCATACAGTGGGAGCCTCCCATTTTTATTATTTAATAAAGGACTTGTCCCAAGCGGTGTTTTTTTCACATTTTGACACTTTTTTTGTGAAATGGTGCGGGTACCCGTTACCATTTCACACAGGGGGGGAGGTTGGGATCTGGGGGTCCCCTTGTTAAAGGGTGCTTCCAGATTCCGATAAGCCCCCGGCCCGCAGACCCCCACAACCACCGGGCAAGGGTTGTGGGGATGAGGCACTTGTCCCCATCAACATGGGGACAAGGTGCTTTGGGGGGCTACCCAAAGCACCCTCCCCATGTTGAGGGCATGTGGTCTGGTACGGTTCAGGAGGGGGGGGGCACTCTCTCGTCCCCCCTCTTTCCTGCGGCTTGCCAGGCTGCGTGCTCGGATAAGAGTCTGGTATGGATTGGGGGGGGCCCTTTGCCATTTTTTTTTAGCATTTTGGGGCAGGGTTCTTCTTGGTCTGGTATGGATTTTGGGGGGACCCCTACGCCATTTTTTAAAATTTGGCGCAGGGTTCCCCTTAATTTCCATATCAGACCCAAAGGGCCTGATATGGATTTTGGGGGGACCCCACCTTTTTTTTTTTTTAATTTTGGTTCAGGGTTCCCCTTAATATTCATACCAGACCCAAAGGGACTGGTAATGGACTGGGGGGGGGATTCCATGCTCTTTTTTTCAATGAGTTTTATCTATATTGGCTCGACCTGACAATTCATTACAGCCGCGAGCAGTTTTTAATGACAATTTTTCCTTTAGAAATGTAATTTTGCTGTGGTACTGTTCTAAACACGGGAAAACTGTGCCACTTTACAGGCATACTATAGACATCCCCCAGGTACAATATTTAAAGGAATATTTCATTTTTATTGTTTCACTTTAAGTATTAAACAAATCACTGCTCCCGAAAAAACGGACGTATTTAAAAACAAATTTTGCATTGATACATGTCCCCTGGGGCAGGAACCGGGTCCCCAAACACTTTTATGACAATAACTTGCATATAAGCCTTTAAAATGAGCACTTTTGATTATTCATGTTAGTGTCCCATAGACTTTAATGGTGTTCGTGTGTTCTGCCGAATGTTTTGCCTGTTCGGTATGTTCTGGTGCAAACCGAACCGGGGGTGTTCGGCCCGTCCCTAGTGTCTAGAAGTTCCTTGAGAGGAGAGCAGTGGCAGATTGATCTCTTGTCTACATTGACCCCCAAAGTAAATGATCACTACAAATGTCAGTTTATTATTTGGTTAATTCAATGATTATCACTAAAGATAATTTTGTTTTGTAATGTGTGAGAGCTAAAGCTTAACTTCTGTAAACTTTGAAATGATCCTTTCCAGTGGGGCTGTACTCATACTATAAGGTATAATTGCTCATTTTGTAGGGAAACATAAGCAGGAGGAGCTTCTAGTCCTCTGCTACTGGTCACATGTTCAAAAAAAAAAAAAACAGCCTTTGGAATACAGAGTAAAAATAAATGATTAATATCAATAAACTGTTTTACATTGTTATACAAATATATATTAAAAAATCAAATCTTTATTATTTTTTGGCAGTAACATGGTATGGGCAGATTTCTGCCAGTCACAGGCTGTTTCATGCCCTCCGGCCTGCGACTTAGAATAAGAAGGAGGTGAAGCCTCCATCAATCTACATATAATATCCCACCCCATTGTGTTTAGCTGGTTAGTGGGCATGGAGGAGGAGGGAGGGAGTGGGCTGTCATTTATCACTGTGTATAGGCCCACATGTGTGACTCTATAGTCACATGGGCTGCATAGATGTGATAGGGAGGAAATGCTCAGCAGAGAACATGTGAATTGCTGCCAACATTGCCCTGCAAAATCCCTAGCTGTGGTGGGGACTTTGGCAGAAGAAGGAGATAGAGAATAGCAGGATCAACCAGGTTTTTTGCAGAATACAAAAATCGAATCTCATAGTGACTGAGTATGAACAGCATGTAATACGCCATTTATTGATAGTTTTTGATGATGTGAGTTTAGTGACACATAAAGTTTGTGAATAAACAGGAAGCCGCTCGGCACTTAGCACTTCCCATTCATTCACTGTCCAGTGCAGCTGAGGCTGCAGAGAAAGGGACTGGACAATCTCTGTCCTCAGTCCCTTTCTCTGTCTCAAAAGTGAGACATTAGGGGTCTGTTTAGACCCGTGATATTTCACCAAAACTCCCAAATGGGGCTCCTAAAAAAAAATTGTAAAAAAAAAAAAATATATATATATAAAAAAATAATAAAAGAATAAAATTGAAAAAAAAATAAAAATAAAACTGCTGACACCATCTACTGCCTTACTGACACCAATCTCTGCCCTACTAACACTGTTCACTGCTCTACTGACACCATCCTCTGCCCTTTTGAGAAAGTCCACTGCGCTACTGATATGTCCACTGCTCTATTGACACCATCCACTGCTCTACTGACACTGTCCACTGCTCTACTGACACCATCCAGTGCTCTACTGATATCATGCATGTTTTAATACTTTTTAAAATGTTAGTGTACATTTATTTATAAAAGTGTGTGTGCCTGTGTGTTTTATATAAATAATATATATATATATATATATATATATATATATATATATATATATATATACATACAGCCCTCAAAAATTCCACTCGCCTGCTCACATTTTGGAATCAGTGGAATCTGAGGGCTGGCGAGGGTGGGCTGCCTGGGGGGGCGAGCAGGCAGCCGCATGATCAGAGCGCCAAGGAACATAACAGCTTTCATTTTTCAATTGCCACGTGTTCCCCACACTCGCTGTCACATACAGCGCCTCCTCCTTGTCCAGGGACTTTGATAGACAGATCTAATCCCAGGATGTGTGACGTATATCAAAGTTCCCTTGCCAGGAGGAGGGGCTGTATGTGGCGGCGAGTGGCGGGAACATACAGCAATTGAAATCCAGCCGGCAATTCCCCTCCTCTCTTCCCCTGCACAGGTAGGCTGCATTGGTGGACACAGGCTGCATTGGTGGTCACAGGCTGCATTGGTGGACACAGGCTGCATTGTTAGGCACAGGCTGCATTGATGGACACAGGCTGCATTGTTAGGCACAGGCTGCATTGGTGGACACAGGCTGTATTGGTGGACATGGGCAGGCTGCATTGGTGGAAATGGGCAGGCTGCAAGGATGGACACAGTTAGGCTGCACTGTTGGGCACAGGTGAGGCTGCACTGATGGACACAGATACATTTGTTGTTAATATTTATTTTTATAACCTAATTCTGCATAAATTTTTTTAGTTTCATTACATGAGATAATTTATGATGGCGTGTTTAGGGGCGAAATTAGGGGCAGGGCAGGGTAGGGGTTGGGTGGGGCAACTGGTGGCGAGTAACCCTTGAGGCCTGGCTAGTATACACTGTATATATACACAAATTCACACACACGTGTTTAGAGCTTTGGGGTGCACATCCTAATGCAGCAGGCTGCACACACCTATGAAAGTTGCTATAGCCCTCCTCTTTTTTATTTTATGATAGAATCACTTACACCGAGGCTGCCTACAGCATTTTTTGGAGAGCGGGGCCGAGCCACAATGCGTGTGTCTATGGATGCATACAGCCTGGCTTGGGAACGTGCCCGCATGTGTGCCCTCATAGCACATGACTTGCTATGGGGGCACATTCAGAAGGGGGGAGTGGCCAGAGCCAGCAGGGGACCCCGGAAAAGGAGGCATTAGCGGCTCTGTGCAATACTGCTGAACAGAGCATAACATATTTATTCTTTTAGCTAAAAAAAAAACTTTAGAACCAATTTAAGGTCACATGACTGCTCCTCATTCCTAGCACCATAATGCCAAGGCACATGCACAGTGTGTAGGTATGAGTCGCTCCATGAGACCCTGGAAGGCAGTGGCGGGGCCGCCGATAGGTGGGGACCACCGGTCCTCCTGTAGGGGGCTCGGGCACACAGAGGAGCCCGGACAGCAAGAGGATCGGTGGAGCATAGTAACGAACAATAACAGAACAATGCCCTGTGCGGCTCTCTGCAGCAACTGATAGCTGGTTTCTCCCCTTCTCCCTCCTGCTGGCTTTTAGATGCTGGGTGAGAGTCAAACATTGCCGGATTAAGGGGGGTGCTGGGGTTTCAGTTCTGATTTCAGATCTCAGTTCTGCCCCCCAGGCCAGCCCATCCAATGGATGTTATGCTGGCCGGCGGCTGCTGAGCCCCTTTTCCCGCCCACCCCCACCCACACTCTGGACCGGAACAAGGAGACAGGTGGCTGGAGCACTGAGAGGAGAGAAGGCAAAGAGGAAACAGCCTTGAAGAGGTGCCCTGTGTTGTCCTCCCCCCTCCTGTCAGAAGAGCGCTCCTCTATACAGCACATGAGATCAGATCGGTCTTAGATTGGTTTGCACACACACCGCCCCCTATCCACATTTCCTGCTGTCAGAAGATGAGCAGCCCTTGGAGATAGGGGACGGTGTGTGTGTGTGTACAGCCCAATGTGATCTTATGCCCCGTACACACGGTCGGATTTTCCGACAGAAAATGTGTGATAGGACCTTGTTGTCGGAAATTCCAACCGTGTGTGGGCTCCATCACACATTATCCATCTGATTTTCCGACACACAAAGTTTGAGAGCAGGCTATAATATTTTCCGACAACAAGATCTTTTGTCGGAAATTCCGATCGTGTGTACACAAATCCAAAGCACAAAGTGCCACGCATGCTCAGAATAAATAAAGAGATGAAAGCTATTGGCTACTGCCCCATTTATAGTCCCGACGTACGTGTTTTCCGTCACCGCGTTCAGAATAATCGGATTTTCCGACAACTTTGTGTGACCGTGTGTATGCAAGACAAGTTTGAGCCAACATCCGTCGGAAAAAATCCTAGGATTTTATTGTCGGAATGTCCGATCAATGTCCGACCGTGTGTACGGGGCATAAGAGCGATCCGGTCTCATGTTCTGTTTAGCCAAGCGCTCTTCTGGAAGGAGGGGAGAGCACAAAACAGCGCACCTCCTCCTGGCTTTGTAGTTGCTTTCCGCTGTAAGTTGGGGGAGGTGGATGGGCGTCTATCTATGCATGGAAGTGTAATGGGGATTTGGGGAGGGGGAATATGTGCTAGAAGGAAGAATGGGGGAGGGGGGGATATGTGATAAGAACAGGATGGGGGGGGGGGGTTTAGCCAGGAGGCGAGATGTTTGTGCTAGGAAGGGTAGGGGGGATTTGGGTAGGGAGGGAGGATATGTGCTGGGAAGGGTAATTTAGAAGGGGTTGTGCTAGAATGAGGCATTTGTGGGAATTTGTCCTAGGAGGGGACTGGAGAAAGAAGATTTGTGCTGGGAGGGGGGGTGGCGGGATTTTGTGCCAGAAGGGGGTGGAGAAATTTTGGCCAATAGGGGGGATTTGTGCTGACAGGGAGGATTTGGGGGAGATTTGTGCTAGTATAGAAAGTTTGAGAAGAGGATCTGTGGTGGGGGGGGGGGGTGATTTTTTTGGGTTGAGTCAGATTTGTGCTAGGAGGGGGAAATTAGGGTGGTGTTTGAGCTGGGGATTGGATTGGGTGGGAGCAAGGATTTGTAATAGAAGGGGGATTTGAACTGGGAGCTAGGGGAATATGTGCATTATTGTTTGGAATTTTGGCTTCCAGACAAAAGTAATGGGTTGGGGGGGGGGGGTCAGGTAGGCTGTGGGGGGGGGGCATAATTTCTAACAGGGAAGTGGAGCCACAGAAGTACAGAGGAAGTCAGATTGCTAGCAAGTGACAGGCTGCAGACAGAAAGCAAAGAGCAAACACAGAAAGCCCTGCAGTATGATGCTATCACATTGAAGATTTAGTAAATCACTCACCCCTGTGATGACAGCGGCGTCCCCGTACTCCAGAAGAAGGAAAACGGAGACCAGGAGAAGCGATAGACAGGTCAGTGTCCTCATAATGATGAAGGCGTGGCCGGAGGTGAGATCCGCAGGGGGGAGGTCAAGGTTTGCTCAGGTGAGGAGCAGATGAAGAAATAGAAGATCACCGGACGGGAGCCAGGTAAAGTCTGACGCTGGTTGCACCTCTCCGAACTTCGGTGCCGTTATAAAGCTCTGCTCATCCCCACCAACCTCCATGACTCACTGAGAGCCGCACAAAGGTGCGTAGCCACTGCCAATCACAGGAAGGCAGACAGGCGGACACGCCCCCAAGCTGACTCCATGTGTTCTGCTCACTGGTTTAGTCATGGAACTCCCAGTTCTCACCAGCAAGGTTCATGGAGATGTGGTCACCCAGACAGTGATAGTAATGGGGTTAGAAGGAACACAGCACTGCACTGTAGACTTCTTGTCTGATTGTAGAAATACATGGCAGAATTGATTTCACTTTTTTTGGGTTTACCAATGTTCAGTCATAAGCAAAATTTAAACCAGAGATGTACACTTGTACAGTGCTGGAGGCACTGTCGTAGTAATGTAAAAAAAATATATATATTATTTTTTACAGTACTGAATGTAAGCTGTCATGGTAATAATATAAAAAGTGTATATACATATTAAAATACTGAATATAAACCTGTCATGGTAATAATATAAAAAATATGTGTGTGCGTGTATACACATTCATAGCCAAAAATATTGGCACGCCTGCGGATAATGCACCACTTCACCCAGAAAATTGTTGCAATTGCAAATGTTTAGGCATTCTCATGTTTATTTCTTTTGTTTGTATTGGTATGAAACAAAACAGTGGAGAAGCAAAGCAAAATCTGACACATTCCACGCAAAGTTCCAAAAATTAACTTTTTTTTGGGCCATGGTTATATATATGCAGTGTATATATATATATATATATGTATGTATATATATATATATATATATATATATATATATATATATATATATATATATATATATATATATATATATATATATATATACAGTATCTCACACATTTTTGTAAATATTTTATTATATCTTTTCATGGAAATGATACTTTGTAAAGTAGTGAGTGTACAGCTTGTATAACAGTGTAAATTTACTGTCCCCTCAAAATAACTTAATACACAGCCATTAATGTCTAAACCGCTGGCAACAAAAGTGAGTACACCCCTAAGTGAAAATGTCCAAATTGGGCCCAAAGTGTCAATATTTTCTGTGGCCACTATTATTTTCCAGCACTGCCTTAACCCTCTTGGGCATGGAGTTCACCAGAGCTTCACAGGTTGCCACTGGAGTCCTCTTCCACTCCTCCATGACAGAGCTGGAGGATGTTAGAGATCTTGCACTCCTCCACCTTCCGTTTGCTCACAGATACTCAATAAGGTTTAGGTCTGGAGACATGCTTGGCCAGTCCATCACCTTTACCTTCAGCTTCTTTAGCAAGGCAGTGGTCATCTTGGAGATGTGTTTGGGGTCGTAATCATGTTGGAATACTGCCCTGCGGCCCAGTCTCCGAAGGGAGGGGATCATGCTCTGCTTCGGTATGTCACAGTACATGTTGGCATTCATGATTCCCTCAGTGAACTGTAGCTCCCCAGTGCCAGCAGCACTCATACAGCCCCAGACCATGACACTCCCACCACCATGCTTGACTGTAGGAAAGACACACTTGTCTTTGTACTCCTCACCTGGTTGCTGCCACACATGTGTGACACCATCTGAACCAAATAAGTTTATCTTGGTCTCATCAGACCACAGGACATGATTCCAGTAATTTGTGTCCTTAGTCTGCTTGTCTTCAGCAAACTGTTTGCAGGCTTTCTTGTGCATCATCTTTAGAAGAGGCTTCCTTTTGGGACGCCATGCAGATCAATTTGATGCAGTATGCAGCGTATGGTCTGAGCACTTACAGGCTGACCCCCCACCCCTTCAACCTCTGCAGCAACGCTGGCAGCACTCATACGTCTTTTTCCCCAAAACAACCTTTGAATATGACACTGAGCACGTGCACAGAGGCGGCTCTCTATTTAGGCAAATTAGGTGGTCGCCTAAGGCCTCGCACTCCCAGGGGCTCGCGGCTGCCTAATTTGCCTGAAGTGTGTGACCCTGTCAGTGTCCCCACTGAGCGGGCCGGATGGACGAGCGAGGGTCGCATCTAGTATGCAGCCGCAGCACTGCTATATCATCAGCGCCGACCAGAAGCTTCTTCCCTCTGTCACTCTCAGCTCTCTCCAGCACCCCCTCTGTGTCCTCCAGGCAGCGCCGCCTGCAGACAGATTATAGAGGTGGAGGCGGAGCACCCCTCTCATGTCATACTACCCCCCACCATACACTCCGCACCCCTCTCATGTCATACTACCCCCAACCATACAGTCTGCACCCCTCTCATGTACATACTACCCACCACCATACACTCAGTAGCCCGCTCATGTCATACTACCCACAATCTTACACTCCGCACCCCTCGCAAGTACATACTAGCCACCTCCATACACTCCGCACCCCTCTCATGTCATACTATCCCCAACCATACAGTCTGCACCCCTCTCATGTACATACTACCCACCACCATACACTCAGTAGCCCTCTCATGTCATACTACCCACCATCTTACACTCCGCACCCCTCGCAAGTACATACTAGCCACCTACATACACTCCGCACCCCTCTCATGTCATACTACCCCCCACCATACACTCCGCACACCTCTCATGTCATACTACCCACCTCCATACACTCCGCACCCCTCTCATGTACATACTACCCACCCCCATACACTCCGCACCCCTCTCATGTACATACTACCCACCCCCATACACTCTGCACCCCTCTCATGTACATACTACCCCCACATACACTCCGCACCCCTCTAATGTACATACTACCCACCCCCATACACTCCACACCCCTCTCATTTACATACTAATCACCACCATACACTCCACACCCCTCTCATGTACATACTAATCACCACTAAACACTCCACACCCCTCTCATGTAAACAGACCCCTGAAGTCTCACTTTTTAGACCGAGAAAGGGACTGAGGAAACACATTCCCAAACCCTTTTCTCTGCAGCCTCAACTGCACTGCAGATGAATAAACAGGAAACAGCGGCTCCTCTCCATTCATAAACCGAAGCAGAGTTAACACAGTCACACACTCACTGTGTTCATTTAGAAAGGGAAGGGGCTGGTAAATTACATATTTACCAGCCCCTTTTCCTGAAGATATCCCACAGCAGTCAGCCGGAGAGAAGAGGAGGGAAGCCGGCAGCACTTATTTTTTATTGCTTGAATTATTTTTCTCATTATGGACCTGAGTGGGGCCTCATGTCTAAGTTTTGCCTAAGGCCTCACAAAGTCTAGAGCCATCTCTGCACATGCACTCAACTTCTTTGGTCCACCATGGCGAGGCCTGTTCTGAGTGGAACCTGTTAAACCGCTGTATGGTCTTGGACACCATGCTGCAGCTCAATTTCAGGGTCTTGGCAATCTTCTTATAGCCTAGGCCATCTTTATGTAGAGCAACAATTCTTCTTTTAGTACCCTTAGAGAGGTCTTTGCCATGAGGTGCCATGTTGAACTTCCAGTGATCAGTATGAGAGCGTGAGAGCAATAACACCAAATTTAACACACCTGCTCCCCATTCACACTTGAGACCTTGTAACACTAACGAGTTACTTGACACCGGGGAGGGAAAATGGCTAATTGGGCCCAATTTGGAGATTTTCTCTTAGGGGTGTACTCACTTTTGTTGCTAGCAGTTTAGACATTAATGGCTGTGTGTTGAGTTATTTTTAGGGGACAGCAAATTTACACTGTTATACAAGCTGTCCACTCACTACTTTACATTGTAGCAAAGTGTCTTCAGTGTTGTCACATACAAAGATACAACAAAATATTTAAAATTGTGAGGGGTGTACTCACTTTTGTGTGTATATATATATATATATATATATATATATATATATATATATATATATATATATATATATTTTTTTTTTTTTTACAACAACAGGGTGATTTAACTAAGCTGTATGTGTTATTGTTACTTAATTGTAAGATACAATTTATACAATTTGTATCTCAAGATCATTTTCTAATCAAAATGCTCTTGAGAACAATTCAATTCCTTCACTGTTGACAAAGTGTTATTATATTGTGGCCAGGAGGGGCTCTGTTTTCCGCTCTGTTCAGTAGGTTCTTCTTAGAAAGATAATGCCTGGCAGAATGTGGCAGCCTTTATAGGTGTTAAACCCCATGTGATGATCTTATGAGAACTAATTTTTACTTTCATTTGCTGCACCAAGCCATGCTAATTTGGTATGCATTGAACTGCCTGTATTATTCATGTACAGACTGTTTTGATAGAAAAGTATCTGCCCGCAAGGGATCATTAAAGCTGAGCTTCATCCAAA
Source organism: Lithobates clamitans (assembly GCA_037952925.1). Classification (NCBI taxonomy): domain Eukaryota; kingdom Metazoa; phylum Chordata; class Amphibia; order Anura; family Ranidae; genus Lithobates; species Lithobates clamitans. The sequence continues at coordinate 241,605 of JBBGZY010001010.1, forward strand.
AGGGAAAGTTCCACTATAATGCCTACTCCCCCTCCTCTTTACGAAAAGCCACTTTTTTTGGGGGGTGATGGGGGGTAGCAGCCAGGTACCTGGTTTTGACATTCTCCTCCTCCCTCCCTCCCCACAATCTTCTGAGACATGTCACAGGTCCCATAAGACTGCGGGACCATTCACAATGCGCAGCGCGCCTTGTACATGCGCATTGTGCACTCGGCTGAAAAGTTGTAAGCTATCACAGCTGGGTGCCCACAGTTGAGATGTCCATGCCGGGGACAGAACACTGATGGAAAGAATCGTGGGACAGGTGAGTGTCTGCTTATTAAAAGTCAGCAGCTACAGTTTATGTACACAGTCTACAGTAGGTGCTGACTTTTAATAAACACAAATATGACTGGAGCTCCTCTTTAACTTAAACAAATACTTTATATAGAAATGTGATTTCTAAATGTAAAATATGAAGGCAAGTATATGCATTCAAATATATATCTGAGTGTAGCATGAACAGCCTACTCAAATGAGTGATTTCATTTTACAAAAAAACTTTCATTTTATTACACTATATTACCAAAAGTATTGTGACGCCTGCCTCCACACGCATATGGACTTTAATGGCATCCCAGTCTTAGTCAGTAGGTTTGTGCACTGGTCCAAACCATTTGGTGGAGGGGGGGTAATCGTGTGGGGTTGTTTTTTAGGGGTTGGGCATGGCCCCTTAGGGAACTCTTAAGGCGTCAGCATACCAAGACATTATGGACAATTTCATGCTCCCAACATTGTAGGAACAGTTGGGGATGGCCTCTTCCCGTTCCAACATGACTGTGCACCAGTACACAAAGCAAGGTCCATAAAGACATGGATGAGCAGGTTTGAAGTGGAGGAACTTGACTGGCCGGCACAGAGTCCTGACCTCAACCCAATAGAACACCTTTAGGATGAATTAGAGCAGAGACTGCAAGCCAGGCCTTCTCGTCCAACATCAATGCCTGACCTCACAAATGCGCTTCTGGAAGAATGGTTAAACATTCCCATAGACACACTCCTAAACCTTGTGGACAGCCTTCCCAGAAGAGTTGAAGCTATCATAGCTGCAAAGGGTGGACCAACTCAATATTGAACCCTACAGACTAAGACTGGGATGCCATTAAAGTTCATGTAATGCCATGTACACATGAGCAGACTTTCGACGGACTGAACTCCGAAGGACTTTTTGACGGACTTTCGACGGAGTTCCGACGCAACAAACTTGCCTACACACGATCACACCAAAGTCCAACTGATTCAAACGTGATGAAGTACGACCGGACTAGAATAAGGAAGTTGATAGCCAGTAGCCAATAGCTGCCCATGCGTCGTTGTTCGTCCGTCAGACTAGCATACAGACAAACAGATTTTTAGACCGGACTCAAGTCCGTCGCAAAGATTTGAAACATGTTCTATTTCTAAAGTCCGTCTGATTTTTCGACAGCAAAGGTCCGATGTAGCCCACACACGATCAAATTGTAAGGCGGATTCGTTCCGTTGTACCTTTGCTGTCGAAAAGTCCGGTCGTGTGTACACGGCATAAGTGTAAAGCCAGGCCTCCCAATACTTTTGACAATATAGTGAATATCTGAGTGCAACATGGACAACCAACTCAAATGAGCGATTGCATTTTACGAAAAAAAAATCTTGTTTTATTATTTATAAAAATGTTTGCAGCAAGCATGTGACCATCAATGCTTTGCACTATTCTTTTTCTCCGTGGACAGTGAACATCTGCATTTGTTTTTTAAATTTTGGCATGGCACCCTGTCTAAATAAAAAATTGGAATTGCAATTCTTTTGTTTACATTCTACTGTCAGCGGGGAGTCCCGCTGACAGCAGATGAGTCATGGTTGTAAAGGGCGCACCAGCTGCCTGTTCCTTAAACAGTTTAATTTCTGGCACGTGCCGTAAATGTAACAACCAGCTACTGTATATGGACAATGATTTGTTAATTTCATTATCTTCTTTTTCGGATTCATTGACATTTGTTATCATTCGGAAATTCGGATGCGAAGATTACTACTAAATGAAATGCACATGTCTAACGTTGATGGCCCTCCACAGGAAGCCCAAGATTCCAAGAAGCAATGCCCAGGATCAACAGGTACTGGATCTGAACTGGAGGGGAGTTTTTGTTATTAGCTGTAATTGCTTGTATGGTTAAAGGAGCACGAATGTGCAGATCTGATTTTTGGGTGGTTTTCTACTTTAGGCTTAGGCCCCTTTCACACGATCGGACCGTTCAGGTCCGCCTGTCAGTTATGACGGCGGACCTGAACGGGCGCTCCATGTTAGCCTATGGAGTGACGGATGTCAGCGGAGACATATTCGCTGACATCTGACCCGGTCTGATCCGCTAAACGCAGACGTATGGCCCTACGTCCAGGTCCGTTGCTGGCGGATCGGATCGGGTGAGATCTGATGAAAACGGACATGCTGTCCGTTTTCATCCGATCCCTCCATAGGCGGCAGCGGCGCCTGACAAGCCCCTCCCTGCTCAATGTGAGCAGAGAGGGACCTGTCATCCGCCGGCTCAGCGGAGATCAACGGACAGATCTCCCGCTGAGCCGGCGGACCAAGGCGGACTCCGTGGAAGCGGAGTCCGCCTCGTGTGAAAGGGGCCTTATTGGCATTGGGGTGGATTTACTAAAGGCAAATAGACTGTGAACTTTGTGTAGTTACACTAATTTTCCTTAGTAAATGTAATGTGGTAAAGATTCACTTTGTAAAGCATACCCAGTCAGGTGCAAGGAAAATCATGGTTGCCTGCACATGATTGGGCGATGGAAATCAACAGAGCTTTACCACATTTACTAAGCTCTGGGGAAAATGAATGCCAGTACACTTGCAGTGTGGTCTTTTTATTTGCCTTTTGTAAATCCACCCCAATGGGATCTTTGCCTGTTCACAAAGACCTGTTGTTTCCTATTGTTGCAGCCTATATATGAATTTAAATAGCTAGGATGGCCATTATGGGCCAGATAGCCAGTATGGCCAGATAGTCTGACTGTTTACCGAGAGAAAAAAAGGTAGGTGGTAGGTGTCAAGTAACATTCACATGAATGGCAGGACCCAAGGTTTCCCAGTAGAACTTTGCCCAAAGCATCACACTGCCTCCGCTGGCTTGCTCTCTTCCCATAGTGCATTCTGGTGCCATCTGTTCCCCAGGTAAGTGTAGCACACACACCCCACCACCCAAACGTTGTAAAAGAAAACATGATTTATCAGACCAGGCCACCTTCTTCCATTGCTTTGTGGTCCAGTTCTGATGTTCATGTGCCCAATATAAGCACTTTTGGCTGAGGACATGGGTCAGCACCAGCACCCTGACCAGTCTGCAGCTACACAGCCCCATACACAACAAACTGTGATGCCCTTTTTTTCTGCCTTCAACACAGCAACTTCAGAGACAACACGTTTACTTGCTGACTAATCTATCCCACCAACTTCCAGGTGCCATTGTAATGGGATAATCAATGTTATTCACTTAACCTGTCAGTGGTCATAAAGTCATGGCTGATCGGTGTGTACCAACATGATATCAATCATATTAGTGAAAAAATTATATTAGTGAAAAAAATCAAACCATTTATAAACTGTATATCTACATATAATTGTATTAGTGTACTAAGGCAGCTGTCTTCAACCTCAGTCCTCAAGAACCCCCAACAGGCCATGTTTTCAGGTTTTCCTTTACTTTGCACATCTGCTTTAAATCAATAACAATTACATGGTATTGATAAGAGCTATTTTATCTAAGAGAAGTTCCCAAAACATGGCCCGTTGGGGGTACTTGAGGACTGAGATTGAGAACCACTGTACTAAGGCATGCTACTGTGTAATAGTCCACAATCTTTAATCACTTTAGCCCTAGATGATTTAACCCCCTTTTTGATCGGAGCACTTTTTACAATTTGGCACTGTGTCGCTTTAACTGACAATTGCACGGTCATGCAATGCTGCACCCAAACGAAATTTGCGTCCTTTTTTTCACACAAATAGAGCTTTCTTTTGGTGGTATTTGATCACCTCTGCAGTTTTTATTTTTTGCGCTATAAACAAAAAAAGAGTGTCAATTTTGAAAAAAAAACTATATTTTGTACTTTTTACTATAATAAATATCCCCATTTTTTAAAAAAAAAAAAAACAAATTTCTTCATCAGTTTAGGCCGATATATATTCTTCTACATATTCTTGGTAAAAAAAAATCACAATAAGCGTATATTGATTGGGCGGCACAGTGGTGTAGTGGATAGCACTTTCACCTAGCAGTAAGAAGGGTCGCTGGCTCGAATCCCAACCACGACACTACCTGCCTGGAGTTTGCATGTTCTCCCTGTGCCTGCGTGGGTTTCCTCCTTAGTACTCCGGTTTCCTCCCACACTCCAAAGACATACTGGTAGGTTAATTGGTCCTGTCTAAATTGTCCCTAGTATGTATGAATGTGAGTTAGGGACCTTAGATTGTAAGCTCCTTGAGGGTTAGGGACTGATGTAAATGTACAATGTATATGTAAAGCGCTGCGTAAATTGACGGCACTATATAAGTAACTGAAATAAATAAAATAAAATTGGTTTGTGCAAAAGTTATAGCGTCGACAAACTAGTAATGGCGGTGATCTGTGATTTTTAGTGGTATTGCAACATTGCGACGGACAGATCAGACACTTTTGACACATTTTTGGGACCATTGACAATTATACAGCGATCAGTGCTATAAAAATGCACTGATTACTGTGTAAATGTCACTTGCAGGGAAGGGGTTAACACTAGGGGGCGATCAAGGGGTTAAATGTGTGTTCCCTCAGTGTGTTCTAACTGTATGGGGATTAAACATGTGCGCCGTCAATAAATTTGTTTTGTTCCGTTTTGTATTAGAATTAATTCGTATTTCGGAGAGGCTCGATGCCAATGTGATACGCACGCACATGTGAGTGCATGGAAGAGGCCCTGGCGAACCATCGGGAGCGGAGCGGGGTGAGAGACCGCAAAGCCCCGGCGGGTGAAAGCCTCCGAACACACACACCGTGAGCGAGGACCGGAGTGGGCCGGGAAGGGGAGCAGTGCACGGGAGGAGAGCGGAGAAGTGCACGGAGAGTTCGCCCGGGCCAGCCTAACCTGCTACCCCTCCTCCCCCTCCACTTCCCCTGCTAGCCCCCTCTATGTCATAAGTCCAGATTGAATAAAGAAGGACAGCGGAGAATACCTGAGGAGTGTGGCGAATGAATAGCGAATGGACCAGGACGTTCTTTGAGCCATACATCTATACCACAAAACACCCGGAGTAGGGGTGAGAACTCCTCCAGGGGAGTGGAGACGACTGGATGGGGAAGCTGCAAAGATCATTTCTCCCTAGGTAATTGATCTCTGAACTGTCAGCAATTAGTTAATGCTCCTCCAGCGAGATACAAATCTCATGTATTTTTTCACACAAACAACGATTTTGTTGAAGGGATGAGTTGTATATTCTGACCTGATGCTGAATGTCTCCAAAAGAGAGGATAAAGCACTAGAACTTTCTTTTTCCTCCTTTTTTTTATGACTGCATGATCCCTGCTGGGGGTAAAAGAAAAAAGAAAAAAAAACAGGCAAGGTCTAGAGGTGATGGTAAAGATTTTGAAAGACTGTGTTCTGTGAATTCCTTGGACTTCATACCAATTAGTGGACTCTGAGAGTGCACGAAGGGTTATGTGGTAGCATAGTAGATGCAAATCCTTTTGAAGGTAGGAAAGCTGGGAGGAGGGGGGATAAGGATTACGCCTAAAAAGTTCATTCCACCAATAAACATTTGGTAAAGCCACACATGCCCTGGCTTATTTATAAGTGGAGATCAATCTGGGGAGAAAGAAAACTTTAAAAGTAAATATGAGAGACCGGACTCAGAGAGTGATGGAACCTAAGACCCCAAAAGAGAGTTTAAACTCAAGTACAATTCAGAAATACTTAACAAGAAAGGAGGTGAGCCCCAAAAGCCCTGTAGTGGAGAAAAAAACAACAAGGTGAAAAAGAAAAAAAAAAAGAGGCGGTGAAACAAAAAGGGCACCAAGGGGATAAAACTAGGGAAGATATTGGAACTGAAACAGAACTGAATACAAGTAAAATGGAAGAAAACAGGACTATATCCCAAATTCCATCTAAAATGGAAATGATGTAAATGTTTGCCAAATTGGAAAATTCGATTAAAAGCGAGATTACTAATGTAAGGACAGATATGGGCCATCTGCTGAGGAGAGTAGAAGAAGCAGAGGAAAAAACAGGAAAACAAGCCCAAGAAATATCAGAATTAAAAGCACAAATAAGAAAACTGCAAATAGATCACAGGGATATTTTATATAAGTTGGAAGATCAAGAAAACCAAAACAGTCGTCAAAATGTAAGGATCAGAGCACTACCAGAACAGAACGGGGAAGACCTATATAACAATATGAAAAAGATATTTAACTCAGTACTAGGTAGAGGAGAAGGTGACGAGTTAAAGATTGACCGAGTGCATAGGGTCAGGAAACCCCCGGGAAACCCCCGGGTCTGAATGAGGACAAAGCCAAAATATGGAGTAAACTTAGAGGATTGCCCCCATTGCAGTATGAGAGAGTGGATCTCCAGGTGTTTACAGACTTATCGGCAGGAACCTTGGCACGAAGATGACAATTAAAACCTCTATTAGATCAACTAAGAACAGCCAATATTAAATACAGCTGGGGATTCCCAGCATCATTAGTAGTCCTGAAAGTGAACATTAAACAGAAGAAACAGTGAGTCCAGAATGTGAACATTAAACAACAGAAACAGTGAGATTAAAGTTTATGGAAGATCTTCAGGAATTGGCAGAGAGTGTAAAGGACTGTGAAAAATTTTAAATAAAATGAGGAACTAAAGAGATTGAGGGGACGGGGAGTATGGGGGGGGGTTTAAAACAAAGATTGGAGGAAGTGGTGAGGCTCGAGGTTCATGGGGGGCCTCAGGCCTTCTCCGTGTGCCCGTTCCTGCGCCTCCATCCCCTCGGAGCGATTGAGGGGTGGGAGGGGTCTGGACACAGGAGGCCATGGTCGGAGTCGCACCCTAGGTGGTGAAGTGCGCAAAATGGGATCACCTACAGGAAAACAGGGGGCGCTTCTTTCTTTTTTGTTTAGCCAAATATGACAACAATTAATTTTTTTACTTACAATGTTAGAGGGTTAAATACGCCAACAAAGAGAAACAAAATCCTCAAAGAGATCAAGCTTTATGGGGCAGGTGTGGTTTCTCTCCAGGAGACACACCTGTCACATGAAACAAGAGTGAAATTGTACTCTCCACGGTACCCAATATGGTACTATGGAGACTCGATGACAAATAAGTCAAAGGGGGTAGCTATTGGAATAAACAGAGGGGTCTGTTTCTCGCTGGAGGATAGATTACTTGATCCAGAGGGAAGGTTTCTCTTTTTAAAGGGGGAGCTATGGGGAATGGAGTGTACCTTAGCGAATATATACTGTCAAAATAGAGGCCCAACAATCTAACTAGGTGAAATCTTGAAAAAGCTATAGGAGTTTAATACAGGAAGGGTTGTTATTGCAGGTGACTTGAATTTTTGTATGGATCCCAAAAAAGATAGTACGTCCCATGTACAGGGTATAAGGAATACCCAATTAAAAGCGATGAAGCACCAATTGCTCCAGTTGGTTGATGCATGGAGAATACAACATCCTAAGTCACGGGATTTTACATTCTACGCCCCTGTGCATGGGACATACACAAGGATTGATTATTGGTTGATTGAACATAGGATGCTCGACTTGGTAATATCTACAAATATAGAAATAACCTCACTATTGGACCACGCCCCAATGACCATGAAAATTAAAATCCCAGACGTTCAGAAAAAAACGTATTCATGGAAGCTCAATAAGGACCTCCTAGATAATCAGGGGGAGGAGATAATAAAAAAGGAGTTGGAGCAATTCTTTCTTTTTAATGAAACTGATGAGATCGCAGAGAATACTCTGTGGGAGGTCCATAAAGCCTATATCAGGGGGATCTTGATCTCAATAGGAGCAAGGAAGAAGAAGGAAAGGATAAAGAAGAGGGAGGAGTTAATAGAGGAATGTTTTATATTAGAACAAGGCCTAAAAAAGAATAACATTAATAGAAGGCAGGATTTGGGCTTGCTGCATGAATTGATAATAGAAAGGGACGAATTAAAAGAACTTCTAGAGATGGAAATGAGGAAAACCTTTAACAGAATTGCCAAAGAAAGATATCAATGAGGGAACAAAAACAGTAAGTGCCTAGCAAGGATGTTAAGGAAAAAAAGATCAATAAACTTCATAGAGAAGATACAAAATAAAAAAGGGGAAATGGTACAAAACATCAAAAGACATAGCGAGGGTGTTTAGAGATTTCTATGAGCAGCTATATTCAGTTAAACAGAAGCAGGAAGGACAACTGGAGGATTGGAAAAAATAAAAGTATATGTACAAAAAGCTAATATCCCCCGGTTATCTGAGGAAATAGCACAGGCACTCGAGAGACCAATAACAGTAGAGGAGATAAATTAGGTGTTAAAAGAGTCATCACCGGGGAGGAGTCCAGGACCGGACGGCTTCACGTTGGAGTACTTAAAAAAATTTAGAGAAATATTAACCCCAAAGCTTTGTACATACTTTAATGGGCTAGGGGTGAGGTACAAGATGAGTATAGAAGCTTCAATGGCCACAATAACAACTATCCTGAAAGAGGGTAAGGAGAGCACACTGTGCTCAAATTACAGACTGATATCATTGTTAAAAACAGACACTAAGGTGTTTGCAAAGGTGCTTGCAACAAGGATGAAAGAGTTAATGTCTGAGCTAGTCCATCCCGACCAGGTGGGATTCGTACCAGGTAAGGGAAGGGAAAGACAATGGGGTAAGAACGCTCTTGCTAAAATAAAAAAAAATAAAAAAAAGAACGCTCTTGCTGTTTCAGAAAATAAGAGAGGGAGGAACCCCCAGTCTACGCCTGTTGATCGATGCCGAAAAGGCTTTCGACAGGGTAGACTGGGGATTCATGATGGGAACCCTGGGGATGGGGATAGGCCCAAGGATGATGGAGTGGATACAAGTGCTGTATAAGAGACCCACTGCATCTATAAAGGTCAATGGAACATTGTCTACCCCCTTTAGGATGTATAACGGGACGAGACAAGGTTGTTCGTTGTCACCGTTGTTATTTGTGCTGGCGTTGGAACCACTATTGGCAACGGTGAGGGGAAATGTGGACATAGGGGGCATAGAGGTAGGAGGGGAGACACACAAACTGGCTGCGTTTGCAGATGATATTTTATTTGATGTCTCTAACCCTCGTATCTCTATGCCCAACCTATTGAAAGTACTTAAGGAATACAGGGACCTATCCAACTTTAAGATTAACCCAGGCAAGTTGGAGGTATTAAATATAAATATAAACTTAAAAGAAGAACAGAGCCTACGGCAGGAATTCCAGTTTCCTTGGAGAGAGATGGAAATTAAGTACTTAGGGATAAAATTGACACCATCCCTGGGGAAAATTTATCAGGCAGACTATATACCACTGTTAGAGGAACTAAAAATAGAAATAAGGAAAATAGCAGCACGACCCTTGTCCTGGATCGGTAGGATTAATGCCCTGAAGATGATTATTTAACCCAAAATATTATATAAGTTTCAGATGCTCCCTGTTTATATACCCCCAGTGTATTTCAGAGTCATTAAATCCTTAATGGTGAAATTAATTTGGCGAAACAAGAAACCTAGAATAGCCCTAGTAATTCTTCAGAAAGGGAAAGCCCAGGGTGGATTAGGTGTACCAGACTTTAAAAAGTACTATGAAGCGGTTCTTTTGTGGTAGAATGGGCTAAGATGAAGAGTGAGAAAAGATAGGTAAAAACAGAGCACTCAATGGCGGACACAAATTTAGGGAGGAATATTTGGACAACACCACAATATAGGGCAATGGGGGTTAATATACACACACACACACACACTGACAAATAATGTATTGAGGGTTTGGGGTTTGTTGCACAAGCACAATAAATGGGAATATAACTCCCCACTAATGGCACTAAAAGCAAATAATTATTTTGCACCAGGTAAAAGCTCGATAGCTCGACAATTACGACACATAACACATAAGGGGGAAATTTGCTCACTGCAAGAATTAAAAATGAAAAAAGATTTATTTGAAATTAATGAATGGTGGTACGTCCAGCTTAAGCACTTTGTAGCAGCGCTACCATACCCGGTGAGAGGAGGGGTAGACCTGACAGCTATGGAGCGCCTATGGGACATGAAAATAGTACGGGGAGGTATCTTGTGGATATATAAAATTCCTATTGAAGGAAAAGAGATGGAAGTCCCGTCATATATTAAAAGTTGGGAGAGGAAAATAGGACAAGGAGGAAAGAACCAAGAGGTTGGGAAAATTATGAGACTGGTACATGGGTCATCAGTAAACATCAAAGTTGCGGAAATGAACTATAAGTATATAACTAGGTGGTATAGAACCCCGGACATAGTAGCGAAATACCAAAGGGGCTAACAATGGAATGCTGGAGGGGTTGTAAACAAACAGGCACTATGACTCATATCTGGTGGAGTTGCCCTAAAATCAAAGCTTATTGGAAGGAAATATTATAGTACATAAAGGAGAATACTGATATAAAGTTGCCCAAGGATCCCTGGATATGTCTATTCCATGGGGTAGACATTCAAATAAAAGAATATAGAAAGTCAATGACGATACATCTGATTAATGCCGCTAAGAACCTGATCCCGAGGTCATTTATTTATTATCCGGATTGTGATGCTGATTGCACTATATATATGTACCGACTGTCTGTACTTTTCATTTTGTTTTGTCCTTCTTTTGATGGTTAAAAATGAAAATAAACACCTTTTAAAAAAAAGAGCCTGATCCCGAAAAAATGGACGGTCTGGACTGTCCAAAAATAAGAGAATGGTTCGATAAAATAGAGAAGACCAATGCCGCGTACACACGAGCGGACATTACGGCAGACTTTGCCCGGCGGATGGGATTTCGTCGGACAATTCGATCGTGTGTGGGCTCCAGCGGACTTTGTTTTCTCAAAAGTTGGACGGACTTAGATTTGAAACATGTTTTAAATCAATCCGTCAAACTCGAGTCCGGTTGAAAAGTCCGCTCGTCTGTATGCTAGTTCGACAGACAAAAAGCCACGCTAGGGCAGCTATTGGCTACTGGCTATGAACTTCCTTGTTTTAGTCCGGTCGTACGTCATCACGTACTAATTCAACGGACTTTGGTGGATTGTGTGTAGGCAAGTCCGTTCATTCAGAAAGTTCGTCGTAAAGTACGTAGAAAAGTCCACCGGGCAAAGTCTGCCGTAAAGTCCGCTCGTGTGTACGCGGCATTATAGTATGGAAGGACTTAGGCATTGTGAAAAAGGCGGAAGAGAGGGTTTCAATAAGAGTGGAAAATGTTTAAATTAACGAAGGAATATAGTGAGGTGAAAAGGTTGTAGAGAGGGGGGAAGAGTGGTCCGGGTGAGCAAGGGGAGGGAAGAGAGGGGTTTTGTGGGGGTGGAGTAGGAGGTGAAGAGGGAGTTTAGTATTGTAATCATTTTTGCAATTGGTACCCCTATTATGTCGTTAGGGGTAAAAGGTGTTTCTGTTTTTCTTCATCTTTCTATTTTCATTATTGTGTATGATAACATTTTGAAAAATAAAGAATATAAAAAAAAAATAATAATAATTAATTCGTATTTCGTAATTCGTGTCCGAAATTCAATTTGGATTTGTATGAAATACGAATTTTCGTTAGGTTCATTAACTTTTCGTAACAATTACGAATGTTAGTTATGATGAATTTATCATTATGAGGGGCTCCCACCATCCCTGTGCTGTGCTGACTTCCTGGGGTTTTTAACTTCATCATAACGAATAATTATAATTAATGAAAATTCTTATTTTGTCCGATGCTGTTGTAACGGAATTTGGATCCGAAGTTCGTAAACGAAATTTCGTATTTCGTACAAAAATCATATGCATAAAAATTCGTATTTCCATTCGTACAAAACTAATTGCACATGTCTAATGGGGATAGGACTGAGCAGGATAGGAGACCTATCGCTGTTCCTACTTTCTAGGAACAAACGGCATGTGTTTACACACACAAATCCCCGTGCTGACGCTCGTGCATGCAATCGCGCATGGCCGGCGGTGATCGCCGCAGGACGTACATATACAGGATTTCGCCAAGGAGAGCCATTCTGCCTCAGTATATCTGCCGGTCGGGAACACACCACACCACCACCATGTACTTTCCAGTAATAGCAAAATCCTAAAACTTTGGTGCCCTTTTTGGGTGTGTGCTCGCCTCTATTAATAAACCCCTGTTTTAAGGTGGTCAAACCAGCATATAATGCATTTGTCCAAGGGGTTAGGTATCCAACCTCCACTCTGCTTTAGATTATCACTTCAACTCAAGAGAAACACAAAGGAATAATACTGCTTTCTGTTTTAAAAGAGAAGTATGGGAATTGTTTTTTTCCCCATAATCATACTTACCTAGGTGGATGCAGCATCTGTCCCCCCACTGCCTCTGCACTGTGAACCAAGCCACCGAACACCGAACACTCACTGGAGCCCTGAGCTGTGGAGGGGTGGGGAACAGCCGTCTCAGCCTCCCAGAGGCTCGCTGAGAAGCTGAGATGGCCATCAGTCCAGGCACCTGACGGATCCGGACTCCCAGAGTCGGGATGACACGGTGCCTTCACTAATCTGTGAGACATCAGCAGAGAGTAGACTTCAGTCCACTCTCTGCTGAAAACGGGTCGCAGGAGTGCAAAACGAATTGCACTCCTGTGACCCATAGGAGAAGTCCAGCCAAACGAGCCCAGGCTGGACTTCTATAAAAACAGTTTATTAAAATTCAAATAAAATTACTCACATTAAACAGCTGTGTAGCGCTCCACAGCATGAGACTTAGATAAAACCACAAATCCTCGTCATACACAGGGAAACATACAATAGTTCTTGTAGCACATCCTCGTGGCGGGTAGTTCCACACAGCATGATCTTTGCACAACACAGTATTGACAAATCTCACTCAAATCTGTTGAGACTAGCAGTCAGATGCAGCAGTGCCTTAGGGGATCTCACAGAGCAGATACAGTATGAGGCTACAGTACAGAAGCGACTAGGCACAGTCATATGTCAAGCAGCACACTGCTATTTTTTATGAGAAATTTAAAAAGAAGTGATTTTTCAGGGTACTGCTTACTGCCAGTTCACACAGGGGCAACACGACTGGCAGGCCGACTCACCGAGGCGACCTGCACGCGACTTTAGCTGCGTCTTGCAAAACGACTTCTGTTTAGAATGTAATGAATGCAAGTCGCCTGAAGTCGCCCCAAAAATAGTACAGGAACCTTTTTCTAAGTCGGAGCAACTTGCGTCGCTCCTATTAGACCGGTTCCGTGGTACAGAACGGGACGCGACTTGTCAGGCGGCTAAGTCGCCTGACAAGTCGCCCCTGTGTGATCTGGGGCTTAGGCAAAATTACCATTTCTTTATATTCCCTCCTACATATAAAATCTTCACTTTTTGAGTTCAGGTCCACTATAAGGGATGAGTCATTTAATTGTAAATTTCAGGATGAACGATTGAGTTATGTAGATAAAAGTATTTTTGCATCAAAGAAACACAGGAGAACCTGAAAAACACAAAAGGGAGTCTAAAGCTTAGAGTACTGGTTTAAAAGGAGTAAGCAAAATATAATCTTGCAATATATTACACTACTTCCACTTTGCATCTACTTCAATAATCTCCTAATGTTTGCTGCTATATTAAATAAACTCAAAACCTGTGTGAAGGCCCCTCTATGCCTCCTACTCCCATTACATGGAGAGGGTCTCTTTTTTCCATGTTCAAGTATACATGTATCTATGCCTGTATGTACACATACATAAGGCTCCATGCACACTGAAGCTCATAAACGCCCGTTTTTGGGAGTGTCGGCGTTTTTTTTAACAGCCCATAAACTCCCCTCTATGTTATCCTATGTGTCCATGCACACATGAACATTTTTGGATGTTTATCAGCAGTGGAGTTTATGGGCTGTTGTCTGAACGCCATAAAATCACGGTAAGGAGTAGTTTTTCTGACCACAAAAAAAGGCAAACGATCATAAATGCTGATAAACATCGATAAACGCTAAAAAAACGCGGCTCACCGGCATTTTTTAACATTTTTGATCCATTGAAAAATAAATAAATGAAAAAAAAAACGCAAAAAAACGCTAACGTGGAAAAAGGCTAAAAAACGCTATTGCAAAAATGTTAAAAAAATGTTGAAAGACTCACTGCAAAGCTACTGGTGTTTTTATTATGTTATTTTAACGTCCAGTGTGCATGGAGCCTATATGTGTAGATATATGTATGCAACAAAAATTTATAAACCTTTTTATGGATAATTCATGAGATTTGTTAATGGATATTTTTATAGATTACTTACTATATATATCCTTTACATATATTTTTCTACAGGCCTTTACGATCATTAGTGATTGTCATGTTTCTGCAAACTCCGTTTGAAAGTATACCAACGGTGGACAAAATTATATCAGCAATCATGTTGATAATAATCCATAACTTCCATTTTTTAGCAAACTCATTAATTTTCATGTTGATTTTATTATATTAATTTTTCGCCTTTTATAATCCTCAATTTGATCTCAATATAATTATCCTACTAATGAACTCAAACATGCTAACAATGTGTAACATCACCATTAATGCTAGCACTATTACCCATTCATCTGCAACCCGGCAACAAGTGACCAGCAGAACATCCAGCGATGACATTGGTCAGCTGTGAGTTGCATTTACAAGTACCGCCCCTCTCCAACCCCATAAAAACCCACACCAAAGATGGCTGTTCCATATGCCTGATGAAGGAGCACGCATGCTTCGAATGCGAGCTCAACCACGCCTCCCGTCCATCACCGCTGACGTGCTTGTTGTGTGACTGTCTTCAGCCTTGGAGCCTCGGGCACCACCGGAGAGTTGATCTTTGTTTTATTAAACATTGAATTTTAACTGACATACTGCACTCAGAGTGGCGCCGCTCCTCTCTCTCTCAGCTAAACAGGGGAAGCCCAGGGCAGCTTTATTGTTCATTTCTGCCAAATAAATACATTGATTTTACCAGACCACATCCCCACTCCTACTTGCTTATCAGGACTTAAATTACTTTCCCTGGGCCACATCACGTCAACAGAGGAGCCCAGGAGGTGGGAGAAGAGGAGAAACTTTTTTTTTTTTTCATTTTTGGAGCATAGGCAGAAAAAGTTAGTGCCGCTCTTCCATGGAACCTTTAGGGGGGTGGAGGCGGGGTTGAGGGGGGGCCTGTAAGGGAGGCTGTATGGGGCCCCATGATTTCGAACAGCAGCCCTGCCTACAGGTAAACCTAAAATAAGCCTTACCGGTACAGTAAATATCTCCTAAACGTGCACCGTTTAGGAGATTATTACTTTAGCAGCGCTGGTGATGTCACCGGGGCATGCACACTGTGCTCTCAATGGACAGAGTGCCATCCATAGAGAAAGCCGGTCCACGGCCGCGACTCCCACGTGCATGCACGGGAGTGATGTCATCGCGGCCTGGCCAATCAAACGGCGGCTGCCTGCGAACCTGGAAGGAAGATGAGGTGCAGATGGAAGCCGAGGCAGTGGTGACATCGCGACGCTGGAGGGCTTAGTTTTCAGGTAAGTCTTTCATAATGTGCTAGTATGTGATGCATACTAGCACAATATGACATTCATTTGCAGGGAGAAAATTTTCCCTCCCCGTCTTTCAGGACAGCCACAATGAGAGACCTTGGCTCCTCCCCTTTCTAGGAAACACTGCACCAGCCAATAAAATTCCACTTCCCCCTGCCGGACTTCAGTTGTTTGTGTTTCCTCCGGTGGGAAGACAGTGTTTTGGGAACCTGGCCTGACATTCAGAGAGAATGTGGCTGCTTGAAGCCCTGTAAGGGAGGCAGGGGCTCTCTCAGGGACACGGTGAGGTACATACCCGACCGTACAGTTCGCCACAGTTGAAAAGAAGATCTACAAAAAGGTCTGGGTTCGCTTTAATGAATGGTGCGCAGGAAACTCCTTCAAGGTGCAGAGCCCCATAGCAGTTTTGGAGTTTTTGCAGTGCAGGGTTAGCCATGAGTACCTTTAAGAGCCAGGTATCAGCACTTAGTGCATATTTGGAAAAACCCCTGGCTGCCAAGCCTTGGGTGGTCAGATTTTTCAGAGCTCTAGGAAGACAAAGACCAGTTCAAGGCCCACCCTTCCCCAAGTGGGACCTATCTTTAGCCTTACAGGCCCTAAACGAGCCACCATTCGAACCTTTAGAGAATTGTCCCCTAAAGGATCTTACTTTCAAGACAGTATTTTTGGTTGCAGTGACAACTGCCAGGAGGGTCAGCGAAATAGAGGCTTTATTATTAAGACCCCCTTTTTGTGTTGTATTTTCAGATTGGGTAGTTTTCAAAACTGATCCGGCATTCTTACCTAAAGTGGCTTTGATGTTTCATAGAAGCCAGGAGATAGTCTTACCCACTTTCTGCCCTATTCCCTTAAGAGAAAGGGAATTTAAATTCCATACCTTAGATGTAAGGAGATGTATCCTGCAGTACTTAGAGCTGACGAAAGCACTAAGGAAGTCAGACGCTTTGTTTATTTTGTTTTCTGGGGTAAGAAAGTGGTATAAAGCATCTCGACGCACTATTGCCAGATCACTCAAAGTAACCATTGGCCAGGCCTATACGTTAGCAGAAAAAGAAGTTCCTGTTGGTATAAAAGCACACTCTACTAGGGCTATGGCGGCTTCTCAAGTGGAAAGGGCTGGAGCGACGCCAGAGCAAATTTACAAAGCAGCAGTGTGGTCCAGTTTCGCCACCTTTGTAAAACATTACAGGGTGGACCTGGTGTCGGAGAATGAGCAAGCCTTTGGGTGAAAGGTTTTGCAAGCCGTAGTCCCACCCTACGTGGTAAGGGCTCGTCTCATTGTGGCTGTCCTGAAAGATGGGGAGGGAAAATTAAAGTTACGCTTACCGGTAACGTCTTTTTCCAGTAGTCTTTCAGGACAACACTAGTTACCTACTAGCACTGCCGGCAGGCGGGGTTGAATGGGAGTCCTTCTCCCAGTGATCGCAGAAGGGAAGAGAGAGGAGAGCCGCCCGGATCAGAGCGCAGGGAACACAGCAATAACAGCTTTCATTTCAATTGCTGTATGTTCCCCGCACTCAATGTCATATACAGCCCCGCTCCCTGACCAGGAACTTTGATAGACAGATGTGTTTAGGGGGCGGAATTAGGAGCGGGGCAGGGTTGAGTTGGGTGGGGCAACTGGCGGCGAGTAACCCTTGAGGCCTGGCTAGTAGCTCAGGACTTGAAATTTTGAGCCCTGATATATATATATGGACGTTATGATTCACCTTGCATGCATTTATTTGCCGAGAACTAAGGTAGAATCTGGTCTGGGTTTTACCAGCCACCTTGGCAGGGTTGGTTCCTGACCAGATTTTGCAGTCCACTTATGTCCACCAACAGGTGGTATAAATAAAGCAGAATTAGAGCAGAGGATTGCTCTTGGCCTGGGACTCAGGAAGCCAAAACCTGAGAGAGCTGCTTATGTGAAGATTGCTTTGTAAGAGAAAAGGTTTGCATGACTGCTGAGGCGCAATGGGCTTAGGTCCCACTTAACTTAACACCAAGGGATAAAACCCCCCACCACCCTTGCCCTTCACTCCATTAAATAAGACACTTACAACCATTAGGTTGGAAAGGGCAAGGCCACAGCTTTATTAAATTCCAACACATAACATGTGAACATATTTAACCAGTACCAGTCACAGTCGTACTGTGAGCACTTAACCAAAAGAGGGAAGTGGTGAACATATTTAACCAGTACCAGTCACAGTCGTACTGTGAGCACTTAACCAAAAGAGGGAAGTGGTGAACATATTTAACCAGTACCAGTCACAGTCGTACTGTGAGCACTTAACCAAATTAGGGAAGTGGGGCCTGTCCTTACCATAAGTGCTGGACAGACAGCCTATTTCCAATTTTCCATCAAGGGCATAGCCCATTACAGCAACTTTAACTGCTGGCAAGGTCAAGAAAACCGCCAAACGCCCGTCAGTTAATAACTGACGTGCGCCCCACCGCAGCCAGCACCTGTTCCACACCTCGCTGCAGGCCAAGATTGAATATATCCAACCCAATGCCATTAAGGTGAAGGCCATCCAGTCTCAACAGATCATTATTATTACCCTCCAGATCCTTGTGACTGATGACGAACCCCCCCTATTTGCCAAACAAACTTAGCGACCTGAGCGTTCACTTTCGGACGGAAGCGTTCTGGCCGTGTGGGGGTGGGAGCAGGTAATTCCCTTGCCCACAGCAGGCGAGGCACAATTTCCGACCAGATGGGCACCAAATTGGTGTAAACTGCATAGCATTGAGCAATGTCCCGCTTGATGGCAGAGATCAAGACATAGAACGTGTATAACCCACCTAATTCCCCCAGCATGAAGAATCAAGATGATGGGGCCAGTCACATGGGACCGAATGCGTAAACACTCTGGAAGGACCCGAGGCCAGCGTAAACCATGAAGCCCAAGCCAGCGGATCCGGTCGAGATCATAGGTAAAAACCCCCAGTTCTTCCCGTAGCTCCGAACCGACGCGCGGCCCAATAAATGAAGGAATCTTCCATGATCCAGAAGAGAAGCGTCTCAAATGGGGAAACAAAAAGACGGCAACAGGGAAAGGATACCGGAGAGAAGAGGGAGGGAAACCGGACGCCGGGAATCGGGGGAGTAAGTCGCACACCTCCAACCCCGCAGGCCCCGACGGGTCAGAAACGCTTTTGTGATGTCTTCTCACCCAAGGAGCTGAAAACCAAGAAGGACAAAGAAGGCATGGCCAACAAAACCGTGGCAACCTGAAGAACCTCTTGCAGTAAATAAACAAGGTAAGAAATAAAACCACGCATATTACCCGTGAAGACGAGATGGAAAAATGACCACCCGACGCCTGAACCCATTTTGTCCCACACCCGGCAGTACGACGCCCACGTCCAACGGGAAGGCGACACCCAGAAGACTGGCAAACCTCAAAAACGAGGTTCCGCAAGTAGGCCAGACAGGGAGGCCCTCCGGGGAAGCGACGGGGCAAGGGCGCGGAAATGATGGAGCTGTGAAAGAGAGGGAGCATCGGCAATATCATTAGCAGTTCCAGGGACATGCCTAGCTCTAAGAAAACGTTAAACTGCAGGCACTTTAAAACCCAAAAACGCAGCAACGACATGACCAGAGGGGATCTGGCAGACTGTTGATTGACCACTTGCACCACGCTCATATTATCGGACCAGAAAAAACCCACCTATCGATTGTGCAACCGCTCACCCCACAGCTCAATGGCGACAATAATCAGAAAACGCTCCAGCTGTGTAAGATTGCGCAAAAGATCCATGCGGGCCCATGAGGCTGGCCAACAATCAGCAGACCACTCCCCTTGGAAAAAACACCAAAACCACAGAAACCTGCTGCATCGGTATATAGCTCCAGCTGTGTGTTCATTACCTCCTCCAGCAACCGACATGACTGGCCGTTGTAGGACTGGAGGAAGGGCAGCCACGTCCCCTAAGTCATGGGCTTGGTGATACTGATATAATGGTGGGGGACAGCCACCCCCTTTGTGGCCCATGCCAGACGTCTACAGAAAGCCAGTCCCATGCGGGTGACGCGGAAAGGTAAAGACCAATTGACCCAGCAAAGATTGAAGTTGTATTGCACAGCCCATGAGGGGGGGGGCCATGTCAAAAATATCTTCCCTGAAAGTAGCATCCCAACAGATGGAAGTAACAAGAAATAGCTCAGCCCATGGAATTAGGTGCCGTGCCGGCACATTCGAAGGAGTAAAAGGGGATCCAAAAGCCACGGTCTAAACCGTCCCTCAAGATCAAGGCTTCACTATGAAGGGGGGGGGGAGTACCGGTCTAGCCAGGGAAGCATCTCTGAGATGATCACTGGGGTCCTCTGGTTTAGAAATGTCAGGCTTGGCCCCCCGGCCGGGAAAGAGGTTGTTTTCCCTTGTGGAAGCACCAGCTGGCTGGGTGAGCGCCCCGGCAAAATGAGCACTCGTGCTTAAAACGACACGCGGTGTACCACTTGCAGTGGCTCTCAGTAAAAAACCCAGCAGAGGCCTTTTTGGAGGCATCCAGAGGGAACACCGGCTGGAGGCTGAACGGACGAAGGCCTGT
This sequence comes from Lithobates clamitans, assembly GCA_037952925.1. NCBI lineage: Eukaryota > Metazoa > Chordata > Amphibia > Anura > Ranidae > Lithobates > Lithobates clamitans. Next base: position 261,924 of record JBBGZY010001010.1, read on the forward strand.
GGGGGCAAATAAGCCATAACCACAGGCTACCATCCTGGCAATCAAGCGGAACTCCTTCCTTGATGCCATTTTTTTTTTTGCGAAACTGGGTGTCGTAATGGAACCAACACTGGCCCCCATACACTTTGTAGGTACCCCAAATGAGATCAAGATAGCAAGAAAGTGATGCAGCGAACTCCGGAAAACGCTCGTAAAGCACTCCAGCATAAGAACAGAACCCTTGCAGCCAGTTCCCGGATGTCAGAGGAAGCTGCTTGAATTGTTCGCATTGGTCGCCACGTCAACCTGACGGGATTTGTCGATCGTCTCACGGAGAAATCCATAAATTCACAATGCCAGATTTGATCCTTGACGTCTTCCGAAAAGAAGAACGAGGAAATCTGGAAGCCGCACACCGGTCTGATGATAAGTGCTTTTATTAATAAAAAGCTGGATCACAGAAGTATACAAAGCACTACCACAGAAGTGTATAGATCAGCTGACGCCTTTTGCACTCATGACGAGTGCTTACTCATAGCTGGCATACATGGAAATAAAAAACATATATAAAGCTAATGTTGGAGACCCACGTGAACATATAATTGCGTGAGTGATTAATGTCAGCTGGAAGCCGGTTATACCAATTCACGGCACCCGCTGTTAAACAAATGAGCTTTATGAAAGGTGCGTGCCAGTAGGCGAAAGCGCCCACAAAGCGCCACGTGGAAGAGGCCGATCTACAGGACGGACCCGACACACCCAATGCGAGGCAGGACTGATTTTATGACCGTGACAATGTGTTCGTCCGGCGGACCCGATAAGGCAGCGTCACCCGACCTACCCCAAATCAGGTCACGATCATACTCACTGAGTCGCTGGTATGCAGCTGAAGAAGAAGGGTGACCAACCGCAGGTCCAGGAGGAACACCCGGTACAGGGTCGTCCGTGGGAGGAGCAGGACGTCATCGCCTCGAAGGAAGCCGACAACTCGTGAAGTTAAAGGATGCTGGCGGAAGGATAGGTCCAGAGGGGGCGGTCCGGCCCCCGACCCTGAGAGCCAAGGATGGCAGCCGAGCAGCATCTGGAGCAGCCGGAGACCCCGGATGGAGGGCTTGCAGCGGGCACAGCCCACATCCCCGGCATGGCGTGCGTGCATCTCCCACCCTGCCGGGCGCAGGAAGATGGTGCCGCGCAGCAGGCAGGTGCAAGGTCGCATCGGCCGGCCCCCAATGGGAATCTCCCGCCCTGCCGGGCGCGGGGAGATGTTGGGGCGAGGCTGTGGCAGCGGGCGTCCGGAAGGAAGCTCCAGCCCAGCCGGGCGCAGGGAGCTGCTGATGGTCAGATAACAGTGATGAGGGGATGCGAGCAGGCGACCATCGGTCATCTCCCGCCCGGCCGGGTGCAGGGAGATGTGAGGACGCAAGGGGTGAGAGGCATGTCCAGCAGTGCCATCCCCCACCCTGCCGGGTGCAGGGGGATGTGGGAAGGCGGGGGTCAGTGGCAGTGAGTGAGCGGCATGCGCAGCTCTAACATCCCCCCCACCCAGCCGGGTGCAGGGGGATGCGGTAAGGTGGGGGTCAGTAGCATGCATATGTCTACCGTCCCCCACCCGGCCGGGTGCGGGGGGATGCGGTAAGGTGGGGGTCAGCGGCATGCATATCTCTACCGTCCCCCACCCGGCTGGGTGCAGGGGGATGCGGTAAGGCGGGGGTTAACTGCAGGGGGTGAGGGGTATGTGCATCCCTGACACCCCCCACCCAGCCGGGTGCAAGGGGATGTGGTAAGGCGGGGGTTAACTGCAGAGGATGAGGGGTATGTTCCTCCCTACCATTCCCCACCCAGCTGGGTGCAGGGGGACGTGGTAAGGCAGGGGTTAACTTCAGGGGGTGAGGGGTATGTCCATCCCTGACATCCCCCCACCCAGCCAGGTGCAAGGGGATGTGGACGTTCAGTGGACCTGGCAGAAGAAGAGTGTAGCATATCTACACTTGAATCTCCCGCCCTGCAGGGCGCAGGGAGAGACGCTGGCAGTGACACGCCAGCAGATCCAAAGGAAGGAGGACGTGCGGCCCGTGCAGCAACCCCGGGCTGGCGTGCCAGGCGTCTGGTGCTGCGGGACGATCTCCTGATGACCCCCACACCCCCGCTTCGCCGGCGCTCGGGGGGGGGGGGGACGGGACAGCTGTAAAGTTCCCCGCAGGCGGCGATCAGCGGCGGGGAGCGCCGCTGTTCCCGCCCGCGCAGCTGAGCAGGCGCCCGCAAGGGGGGGGGGGGTGGACAGTCTGAGGAGCCCCAACATACTGCCGGGGGACTCTGGGGTTCCGGGAGCGGGCCGGGCGAGATGAGACCCGGCTCGATCAGTTTCAGATGGCGGGAGAAACCGCCGGGGAAGGCTCCGGCGGACAGCGGGAGGGAGGGGGGGGAGCCGGCATATATTAGCCACAGCAGCTCCCAGGAGGAGAGGGGGGGTGGAAGGGGGATAACAAAGCTTTGAAGGACTGGGGCACAGGCGGGAAGGAGGACGAGTGCGTCTCCTGGCCCTAGCAGCCGGGGGCCCCGGCTTGTGGAGGGAGGGGGGGGGGGACATTTCCAGGGTAAGGAGGGAGAAAATCCTATCTGCCTGACCTTGGAGAGCCAGCTCATGGACCCTGGCCAGCAGAATGTCTGTGTCCATGGCAGAGGTGCAGGGTCCACAGCAGCTCTTCCAACGACTCTTCCGAAAGACCCAGAATTCCCTGGGGCACACGATTTCCTGAGCTCAGGCCCATCCCATCCCAATGTCCCAACCAATCGTTCCACTTGTTACACACCTAGCCATGCCCCCATCAGTCAAGGCTCTCTTTCCCTAGGGGGCTCAAGAGGCCTTCATTATCTTTGTTTTTTGGGTGACTGGGAGAAGCCCTTCACCTGTTGAGTTAGGAACCTGCAATATTCAGTTAGTGCCTGGATGGCAAGGATTTATTTTCTGTTTTGTTTGTGTTATTTTCATGCAACCTTTTAAAAATGAAACTGGCTACAAGTCCGATTTTAAGAAACCTGCCATTTGGACTACCTTTTTTCCAGGGAAGGTGATCCCCTTTGAGCTAACCCCTGACAATATACACACACACATATGTACATATACACACACACACTTATGGCAGGGCTTGTCAGTGGGAGGTCTATCCTATCTCCCTGCTGGCAAACAAAGCAATAATGCTAATGTGCACAAAGTGATTAGAGTGTGCCCAGGCACACCCAGCACACCCCCGTGCACGCCTATGCCTATACCGCATTATATAGAACCTTTATCGTATTTGAATCCCATCTACCTTGCACCTGTGCCGAGACTATACTGTACCTATACCACATGCAGGTTAACTGGGACTGTCATTCAGTGCAAGGACGCTATTAAAAGGCCCCAACGATAGCCAGCAGAAAAACATCTCAAAGGACTGCTTCTCCCGTAATAATTATTCTGTAAGCCCCCATTATTTCCCTACCCCCTCTGCTACCATCCTCCTTTTTTCTTTTGCACAGTGCATACCCGGTTGGTTAGGACTAGCATTGCTGCCATAAATGCACTCTGGCAGTATAATTCCAGCACTCAGTAGATTAAACGTTACTACTGTTTACTGCTCCACTAGAGGTGGCAAGGCATGTACTGGCCATCGGGACTACCGGTGGGCCGATGGCTCAGAGGGTTGGTTTCAGAGACAGCCTGTCAAAGTAATGGCTGCGCATCGCAAGGACCGCTCACAGACACCGCCAGGGACACTGGTGTCTGTGAGCGGTCCTTGCAGTGTCCACGGCCGATTCAAGTAGAGACTGCAGAGTCCTCCCTGAGTCCCCTCCCTCCTCCTCCTTCTCTTGTGCATGACATAGACATGTCACGGAGCTTGCGTTTGAATTCTTCAGCGGCGCTGTAACAGAGTTCCGCCTCCTACACTGGCTCCTCCTGTGATAGATGGAAGTTCCGTCTATCACAGGAGGAGCCGGTATAGGAGGCGGGACCCTGTTGCAGCGCCGCTGAAGAATTCAGATACAAGTTCCGTGACACAGTGGGAAATGCCCGCTGTGTGAACCAGACTCTGGTGAGTCCGCATTGGGCACAGACTGAGGAGATCAGAGTGAGCATTTATTGGCACAGAATTGATGGGCACAGATTGAGGGGCTCAGGATTAATGGGCACAGACTGAGGGGCTCAGGATTAATGGGCACCGACTGAGGGGCTCAGGATTGATGGGCACAGACTGAGGGGCTCAGGATTGATGGGCACAGACTGAGGGGCTCAGAATGGATGGGCACAGACTGAGGGACTCAGAGTCAGCATTGATGGGCACAGACTGAGGGGCTCAGAGTAAGCATTTATGGGCACAGACAGCGGTGCTCAGGATTTTTGGCCACAAACTGAGTGGGTCAGGTTTGATGGACACAGACTGAGAGGCTCAGAGTTAGCATTGATGGGCACAGACTGAGGGGCTCAGGATTGATGGGCACAGACTGAGGGGCTCAGAGTAAGCATTTATGGGCACAGACTGAAGGGCTCAGGATTGATGGGCACAGACTGAGGGGCTCAGGATTTAAGGGCACAGACTGAGAGGCTCAGAGTCAGCATTGATGGGCACAGACTGAGGGGCTCAGGGTTGATGGGCTCAGAGTTAGCATTCATGAGCACAGACTGAGGGGCTCAGGATTGATGGGCACAGACTGAGGGGCTCAGGATTGATGGGCACAGACTGAGGGGTTCAGAGTCAGCATTGATGGGCACAGACTGAGGAGCTCAGGTTTGATGGGTACAGAGTGAGGAGCTCAGAGTCAGCATTGATGGACGCAGACTGAGGGGCTCAGGATTGATGGGCACAGACTGAGGGGCTCAGAGTAAGAATTTATGGGCACAGACTGAGAGGCTCAGGATTGATGGGCACAGACTGAGTGGCTCAGGAATGATGGGCATAGACTGAGGGGCTCAGAGTCAGCATTGATGGGCACAGACTGAGGGGCTGCATTGATGGGGACAGACTGAGGAATTGCATTGATGGGCACAGTGACTGAGAGGCTCAGCATTGATGGGCACAGACTGAGGGGCTGAATTGATGGGCACAGACTGAGGAATTGCATTGATGGGCACAGAGACTGAGAGGCTCAGCATTGATGGGCACAGACTGAGGAGCTGCATTGATGGTCACAGAGACTGAGGGCCTCAGCATTGATGGGCACAGACTGAGGGGCTGCATTGATGGGCACAGACTGAGGAATTGCATTGATGGGCACAGAGACTGAGAGGCTCAGCATTGATGGGCACAGACTGAAGGGCTGAATTGATGGGCACAGACTGAGGAATTGCATTGATGGGCACAGAGGCTGAGAGGCTCAGCATTGATGGGCACAGACTGAGGAGCTGCATTGATGGTCACAGAGACTGAGGGCCTCAGCATTGATGGGCACAAACTGAGGGGCTGCATTGATGGGCACAGACTGAGGGGCTGCATTGATGGGCACAGACTGAGATTCTTCATTTGATGGACACAGTGAGGCTGCATTGATGGGCACACTGAGGCTGCATTTGATGTGCACAGATAAGCTGCATTTGGTGGGCACTGATAAGCTGCATTTGGTGTGCACTGATAAGTCCACATATCATGGGCACTTGATGGGCACTGGTGAGGCTGAATTTGATGGGCACTGGTGAGGCTGAATTTGATGGGCACTGGTGAGGCTGCATTGATGGGCACAGTGAGGCTGCATTAAAGGGCACTGATGAGGCTGCATTTTGTGGGCACTGATGAGGCTGCATTTTGTGGGCACTTATATAAATATCTACCACAAGCAGTCTTTATATAAATGTTATTTTAAACTTATTTGTACTTGTAGAACTAGGCCAGAGAGTAGACAGGGTGTTTTTTTGATGGTTTTAATTTAAAATGTACCTTGGTGTCCTTCACTTAAGTATGTACTTTGGAAATTGTCCACCACAGCATTGGTCCGTGCCTATCCCTGAGCACCGCTGTATTGCCTATAAGAGAAATAAAGTAGAACGGCTAATGGCCAGTGAAGGGGGGGCTTGGGTGTCCATTGGGGGTTGGTCGCCTGGGGGAGGGGGCTGGGTTTGTCCGGCTGGCCGGTATGGGAGAAACATGTCATCCACACTGCCCATCACCTCACTTCATAGTGCACAACCCAGCTCAGCCTCAGCGCCGCTGCATTGTTGAAAGGCAGCCAATGGCCATGCAGCATTGCCAGCTTCTGAAATTCCAGCCAATGAGGTTGTAGCAATGTCCCTGTATGACGTTAGCCCTTCCACTTCACGCAGTTATGTGAGAAGGAAGGAGGAAAAAAATACAGAAGAGAATAAGTAAAATAATAAAAGAGGTGAGTGAGGACGGAGTTATGCCCCGTACACACGGTCGGACTTTGTTCGGACATCCCGACAACAAAATCCTAGGATTTTTTCCGACGGATGTTGGCTCAAACTTGTCTTGCATACACACGGTCACACAAAGTTGTCGGAAAATCCGATCGTTCTAAACGCGGTGACGTAAAACACGTACGTCGGGACTATAAATGGGGCAGTGGCCAATAGCTTTCATCTCTTTATTTATTCTGAGCATGCGTGGCACTTTGTCTGTCGGATTTGTGTACACACGATCGGAATTTCCGACAACGGATTTTGTTGTTGGAAAATTTTATATCCTGCTCTCAAACTTTGTGTGTCGGAAAATCCGATGGAAAATGTGTGATGGAGCCCACACACGGTCGGATTTTCCGACAACAAGGTCCTGTCACACATTTTCCATCAGAAAATCCGACCGTATGTACAGGGCATTAGTGTTAGTGTCTCCAATCAAAGGTGCTAGCTGCTTGAGCTGGTCTTTGCACAGCAGCTATCTAGCTTGATGTTTCTTCAGCACTAGCTTTGAAGGCACTGGCAGAGCTTGAAGGGTCACAGGGCTCACAAATGGCAACCCTGCCCATGCTCCAGGGGGCCCCTGCGGCCTCCCTGTCACATTAGGTTTTAACCTGGACAGTAGCGGCGACGGTATTTACCGGAAACAATCCCTATATTTACCCCCTTCACCTGCTGAAAGTGTGCTTCTCCTCCCCTGCCTCCCTCCGGTACTTACTGGCTGCAGGAGGAAAATATAGGGGATCGGTTTCAGTATATTTATTTTTATTTATTTCAGGTACTTATATTGCACTGTCAATTTAGGAAGCGCTTTACATATATATTGTACATTCACATCAGTCCCTGCTCTTAAGGAGCTTACAATCTAAGGTCCTTACTTGCATTCATACATACTAATGTAAAATAAAAAATAAAAATAACATTGTAAATAATAATAATAAAAAAAAACAAATAAAAAGCTGACATCTTCCACTGCTCTACTGACATCATCCACTGCCATAGTGACACGGTCCACTGCCATAGTGACACGGTCCACTGCCATAGTGACACGGTCCACTGCTTTGCTGACTGACATCGTCCGCTGTCCTATTGACACCAACCTCTACCCTACTGACATGTCCATTGCTTTACTGACACAATCCACTGCCCTACCTACGCCATCCACTGGAATTTAATATAAAAATACTGCGATATACACATAAAAAAAACAATAGCAGCCAGCACTACAATCTAAACAAAAATTGTGTGAATTAATAAAGTGAAAAGTGCAGCGCTAAGAATCAAATGTTGAGTACTGACATATAAACATACTGTGATATACAAAATAAATTGTGATTAGCATATACAAAAAACTCTGATGCCGCGTACACACGACTTTACGGCAGACTTTGCCCGGCGGACGGGATTTTGTCGGACAATTCGATCGTGTGTGGGCTCCAGCGGACTTTGTTTTCTTAAAAGTTGGACGGACTTAGATTTGAAACATGTTTCAAATCTATCCGACGGACTCGAGTCCGGTCGAAAAGTCCGCTCGTCTGTATGCTAGTTCGACGGACAAAAACCGACGCTAGGGCAGCTATTGGCTACTGGCTATGAACTTCCTTATTTTAGTCCGGTCGTACGTCATCACATACGAATTCGACGGACTTTGGTGGATTGTGTGTAGGCAAGTCCGTTCATTCAGAAAGTTTGTCGTAAAGTCCATTGAAAAGTACGCCAGGCAAAGTCTGCCGTAAAGTCCGCTCGTGTGTACGCGGCATTACACCACCATCTGATTGAGAGTGTCTCTAAATAAAGTGCACTGTGCAAATTGTAAATCAACATGGGTAGTATAGTTCCATTGGTGATTAACCACTTTAAGCCTATATATATATATATATATATATATATATATATATATATATATATATATATGATTGCCTTTTATCTATCATTAAAAATCAGTCCTTGAACTCTAGTCAAGGGACATTGGCTGAGATGGTGGTGATGTTCTTCTGTAGAGAAAGAAGAAGATGAAGGTGGAGTACTGAGATCTTTGTAAGAGATAATAAATGAATACCTGTAATGCCCTGTACACACGGGCGGACTTTTCGGCAACAAAGGTCCGACAGTCTTTCCGACGGACTTTCGATGGACTTTTGACGGACTTCCGACGGACTTTCGAACAAACGGACTTGCCTACACACGATCACACCAAAGTCAGACGGATTCGTACGTGATGACGTATGACCGGACTAAAACAAGAAAGTTCATAGCCAGTAGCCAATAGTTGCCCTAGCGTCGGTTTTCGTCCGTCGGACTAGCATACAGACGGGCAGATTTTTCGATAGTAACTGATTCCGGCGGAGTTCCGACGTAAATATTTGAAACATGTTCCAAATCTAAAGTCCGTCAGATTTTTAAAAGAAACAGTCCGCTGAAGGTCCGATGAAGCCCACACACGGTCGGATTGTCTGCCGGATTCGGTCGAAAAGTCCGCTCATGTGTAGGCGGCATTACTGTTACAAATATACACTTAACTTAAAGAACTATAACTGACGCTAGATCTGATTTAATCATGTTGTTCCATTGATTTAGTCATTATTATTTTATTATCCTAAATGTTTTAAAAAGAAAATCTTCCTCCAAAGAGGAGTTTATTCGGCAATTTTTGGCCCATCACTGTACTTCATACAGTACAGCTTGAGGGGATGACTTTTCCACCCCATACAAAGTATTCAGTCCTTGAGTATTCCTGCTGCTCGGTAAAATACAGCTTTATGTGTTTATTTTATCAACAAACCATATTCAGTGCAAGAAAATTTCTATGTGTGCCATCTCAGGGCTAAACAAATGGGCAGAAAGCCTTCTCTTACGAACTTATCAGGGACAGCCATTGAGCTTTACAGATTCTTTCATATTGCATTATCTACTCGATTGTGTGGCAATGGAACAGGATCATAAAATGTAGGACTATTGCACAGGGCTATAACATTTGAGCATAGAGAACTTTATGTCAATCTAAGTGCCAAAACATAAAAATGTCTCATAAAAGATAAAGGCCATGCTTGGGGCAAATACTACACAAACATATACCAAAGATATAAGAAATAACATAAGAAGTTTGTGTACTCAAAAACACATCCAAATACAAAACGTGATATGTCAATGACAACATATTATGTTGCGCTGTGACGTTAGGCCATAATCCACCAAGGATGTCCACGAAGTTTGTGTAAACCCTGCAAGTAGTACAAATCATGCAAGTCCACCACTGATGCTCATACACTTCTTCGTGATCACCTGTGAACTACCAAGTAGGTCTGCGAGTGCACGTAGGTCTGCGAGTGCACGTAGTTCTGCGAGTGCACGTAGGTCTGCAAGTGGCCTGCGAGTGCACGTAGGTCTGCGAGTGCACGTAGGTCTGCGAGTGGCCTGCGAGTGCACGTAGGTCTGTGAGTGGCCTGCGAGTACACGTAGGTCTGCATGTAGCCTGCGAGTGCACGTAGGTCTGCGGGTGCATGTAGGTCTGCGAGTGCACATAGGTCTGCGAGTGGTCTGCGAGTGCAAGTAGGTCTGCGAGTGGTCTGCGAGTGGTCTGCGAGTGCACGTAGGTCTGCGAGTGGTCTGCGAGTGCACGTAAGTCTGCGACTGCACGTAGGTCTGCGACTGTTCTGCGAGTGCACGTAGGTTTGCGAGTACCTGTGTATTGTCTTGTTGAGTACCCGTGTATTGTCTTGAGTATTAGTGTCAGGAAGCTAGTTGTTAGGTAATTTGGACAGGGTATAATCCCAATCCTCATTAAATTTAATAGGTACGATGCCCGGCGGGTGTGGAGAGGCGACTCTTTGTACATCTTGCTGCATGTATGCGTTCCTTGATCATCTGATTGAGAGCGAATACTGCTGTGCAAAATGTAAACACATTGTTTCCCTGGAAGCCCCGGTTCTGAATCTGGGGAAGCAACTGTCAGCAATGAGAAGTCCCTCCATACTAAAGGAGACCGAGGAACGTACACGGCAGGGGACTGTACAGAGGCAAGTGGAGACAAAGAGGTGCAGGTACTTAGCAAAGAGAAGATGGGTGATAGTCAGGAAGGGTAGAGGGGGAAGTGCTGATCCAGGACTGGAGCATCCCAATAAGTACGCTCCATTGAGTGACATTGGTGAAACCAGTCAAGGACCAGCACTGCTGGAGCTGAGGGACTCTCCTAGCTGCCGGGGGAAGAACTCCTCCAGTGAGAGTGTGGGGGGGGGGGGGGGGGGCAGCGAAGGGAAAGGAAAGACAGATTCTGGTGGTAGGGAACTCAATTCTTAGGACAGAGAGGGCAATCTGTAACAAAGACCTGAAGCACCGAACAGTATGTTGTCTACCGGGCGCTCGGGTTTGGCACATCACGGATCTGGTGGACAGATTACTGGAAGGGGTTGGGGAAGACCCAGCTGTCATGGTGCACGTTGGCACCAATGACAAAGTCAGAGGCAGATGGAGTGTCCTAAAGAACGATTTTAGGGACTTAGGAGCTAAATTGAGGAAAAGGACCTCCAAGGTAGTATTTTCAGGAATACTACCGGTACATCAAGCCATACCAGAAAGGCAGAGGGAGATTAGGGAAGTAAACAAGTGGCTGAAGATCTGGTGTAGTAAGGAGGGGTTTGGGTTCCTGGAGGACTGGGTCGACTTCTCAGTCAATAACCGGTACTATAGAAGGGACGGACTGCACCTAAATGAGGAGGGTGCAGATCAGCTGGGAATGAAGATGGCCAAAAAGTTAGAGGGGTTTTTAAACTAGGTGATGGGGGGGAGGGTCCAGAGGTAGAGATAGTCAGCGCGGAACATATTCCAGAGAGTAGTATTGGGGGCATTAGTGGTAGGTTGACCAAAGCACAAAAACCCAAGGTAAGTATAGTAGCAAGTCCTAGTTGCAATCTCGAAACACCCAATACGAGGACAATATGCGACCGGTCTAAACTATGTGGCATGTTCACCAATGCCAGGAGCATGGCGGACAAGATGGGTGAACTAGAGATACTGTTGTACGAGGAGGATTTGGATTTTGTGGGAATTTCAGAGACCTGATTCAATAGCTCTCTTGATTGGCTGGCAAACATTCAAGGGTTTACCCTTTACCGTAAGGATAGAGGGGGGGGGGGGAAGAAGGGCAGGAATTCCTATATATCAAGAATAATGTACAAGTGAATGTGAGAGATGACATCACTGAGGGAGCTAGGGAGACATAGACTGGGCGGAGGGAACCGCGCATTCATTTAAGGCTCGCCAGTTCCTTAATGTCTTGCAGGACAATTTTATGGGTCAGATGGTAGACGCACCAACTAGAAATAAAGCATTACTGGATCTACAGATTACCAACAATACAGACCTGATCACGGATGTGGAAATACGGGGCAATTTAGGTAACAGCGATCACAGGTCAGTTAGTTTCAGTATAAATCACACAAATAGGAAACATAAAGGGAATACAAAGACACTGAATTTCAAAAGAGCCAACTTCCCTAAACTACAAACCTTGCTAAAAGGCATAAATTGGGATAAAATATTAGGAACAAAGAACACGGAGGAGAGATGGGTTTGCTTTAAGAGCATATTAAATAAGGGCATTAGCCAATGCATCCCATTGGGTAATAAATTTAAAAGAGCAAACAAAAGTCCTGGATGGCTTAACTTCAATGTAAAAATGCATATAAAAGCAAAGGAGAAGGCCTTCAAAAAATACAAGGCTGAGGGATCATCTTCAGCATTCAGACTTTATAAAGAATGCAACAAGAAATGTAAGGGTGCAATTAGGACGGCTAAGATAGAACATGAAAGACACATAGCGGAGGGGAGCAAAAACAATCCCAAGAAATTCTTTAAGTATGTAAACAGTAAAAAAGGGAGGACAGACCATATTGGCCCCATAAAGAATGAGGAAGGACATCTGGTTACAAAGGAAGGGGAGATGGCGAAGGTATTGAATTTATTCTTCTCTTCAGTCTTCACGAGTGAATCGGGGGGCTTCAGTAACCAAAACTGCAGTGTTTATCCTCATGACACAACACAGGAAGCACCTCCTTGGTTAACAGAGAACAGAATTAAAATTAGACTTGAGAAACAACATTAATAAATCACCGGGACCAGATGGCTTGCATCCAAGGGTACTTAGGGAACTCAGTCAAGTGATTGCCAGACCGTTGTTCCTAATTTTTACAGACAGTCTACTGACTGGAATGGTACCAGCTGATTGGAGAAAAGCCAATGTAGCACCAATATTTAAAAAGGGCCCAAAATACATCCCTGGGAATTACAGACCAGTTAGCCTAACATCAATAGTATGTAAACTCTTGGAGGGGATGATAAGGGACTATACACAAGATTTTAGTAATGAGAACGGTATCATTAGCAGTAATCAGCATGGATTCATGAAGAATCATTCTTGCCAAACCAGTCTACTAACCTTCTATGAGGAGGTGAGTTGCCATTTAGATAAAGGAAGGCCTGTAGACGTGGTGTATCTGGATTTCGCAAAAGCATTTGACACAGTTCCCCATAAATGTTTACTGTACAAAATAAGGTCCGTTGGCATGGACCATAGGGTGAGTACATGGATTGAAAACTGGCTACAAGGGCGTGTTCAGAGGGTGGTGATAAATGGGGAGTACTCGGATTGGTCAGGGGTGGGTAGTGGGGTTCCCCAGGGTTCTGTGCTGGGACCAATCCTATTTAATTTGTTCATAAACGACCTGTAGGATGGGATAAACAGTTCAATCTCTGTATTTGCAGACGATACTAAGCTAAGCAGGTCAATAACTGCTCCGCAGGATGTGGAAACCATGCAAAAAGATCTGAACAAATTAATCGTGTGGGCAACTACATGGCAAATGAGGTTCAATGTAGAAAAATGTAAAATAATGCATTTGGGAGGCAAAAATATGAATGCAATCTATACACTGGGGGGAGAACCTCTGGAGGAATCTAGGATGGAAAAGGACCTGGGGGTCCTAGTAGATGATAGGCTCAGCAATGGCATGAAATGCCACGCTGCTGCTAACAAAGCAGAATATTGGCATGCATTAAAAAGGGGATCAACTCCAGAGATAAAACGATAATTCTCCCGCTCTACAAGACTCTGGTCCGGCCGCACCTAGAGTATGCTGTCCAGTTCTGGGCACCAGTCCTCAATAACGATGTACTGGAAATAGAGTGAGTACAAAGAAGGGCAACAAAGCTAAAAAAGGGTCTGGAGGATCTTAGTTATGAGGAAAGGTTGCGAGCACTGTACTTATTCTCTCTGGAGAAGAGACGCATGAGAGGGGATATGATTTCAATATACAAATACCGTACTGGTGACCCCACAATAGAAATAAAACTTTTTTGCAGAAGAGAGTTTAACAAGACTCATGGCCACTCATTAAAATTAGAAGAAAAGAGGTTTAACCTTAAACTATGTAGAGGGTTCTTTACTGTAAGAGCAGCAAAGATGTGGAATTCGCTTCCACAGGCGGTGGTCTCAGCAGGGAGCATTGATAGCTTCAAGAAACTATTAGATAAGCACCTGAATGACCGCAACATACAGGGATATACAATGTAATACTGACACATAATCACACATAGGTTGAACTTGATGGACTTGTGTCTTTTTTCAACCTTACCTACTATGTAACTATGTAACCACAACACAAAAAACACTAGCCTCTTACCAGAAAACAAGACCCCAAATTATGTGAGGTCTTGTAGCACTCATGAAGCAAGAGATCTGTCAGCTGCACTCATGTATAGACGGGAGTCTGGGAACTACAGGCCTCACCAGCAATGATGTGGCACAATAGCGGCAAAGATATAAATCACAAATACTCCAAGGTGTAAAACCGCATCCACTGTTTATTTGTTATAAAAAAGGTACTCAACATTGCACAATGTTATAAGGGCGGTAGTCTGGTGACATGATGAGGTCAGCACTAGCCTTTCCGACGCGTTTCAACATAGGAGACATTTTCAAGGAAATCAGCTGAAAGTGCTGCTGGATCACTGAATATATACGCACCGCTACCAATGGGAGCAACCATGAACTTCAGACGTTTATGAATAAATTAATTTAACCTCATAAATATTTCTTCACATCAATTCATATTAATTAATAAACCAGTATATTAAAAAAAAATATATATATATACGGTATATATATATATATATATATATATATATATATATATATATATATATATATATATACATATATATATATATATATATATATATATATATATATATTACATTATGCAATTTATTATTTTTTATTAAATCTCCAACCTTGTGGCCAAATTGCTAATTACACCACGATAATTAAATAGTTCACGATGGGAAGCGCGTTCCATTTCCAAAGTAATCTTATTCATTAATCTATCAATATCAAAAGTACCTGATTAATTATCTTAAAATTCATATTAAATCTTGATAAAATGAAATTATAAGCATAAAAATATAAAATCAATATGAATCCACAATTTCATTGTATTTTTTAAACAAGGTTTAATATGAATTTTAAGGTATTTAATCAGGTACTTTTGATATTGATAGATAAATGAATAAGATCACTTTGTAAATGGAAGCTGCTTCCCGTCATGAACTATTTATTTATCAGGGTGTCGATTTTGAAGTACTTTGGAATGACATTCATCAAGTCTCTGTAAGCATTGTCAAATGTATGGCCAACCTTAGGGCTAAATAAAAGATTAGAATTGATCAAGGCACCAATCCAATTTGTCAGACAGCAGCAGTAGGCCAACAGATGAAGGGAAGTATAGGCAGGTAGGATCAAGGATGATAAAAGTATAAGGCTACATGCACACAGATGTATGAATTATGCTCCAAATATTCTGCCAGGTATTGGCAGAAAAAAGCCTCATATGCCGCGTATGTGTGCACGTTTATGCGTGTATGTATGCACATTTATGCTCGTTTACATGCATATGCCATTTAGAAGCATACGAGTGTAAACTCATTCTATTGGCTTAAATATTCATTTTTAAATGGTGAATTATCATTTGTCTAATGCCTTAGGGGGACTCAGTGCGTAGAGGTGTGAGGGGGACTGAGTGCATAGAGGTGTAAGGGGGACTGAGTGCGTAGAGGTGTAAGAGGGACTGAGTGTGTAGAGATGTGTGGGGGACTGAGTGCGTAGTGGTAGGAGGGGGACTGAGTGCACAGAGGTGTAAGAGGGACTGAGTGCGTAGAGGTGTGAGGGGGACTGAGTGCATAGAGGTGTTAGAGGAACTGAGTGCACAGAGGTGTTAGAGGGACTGAGTGCACAGAGGTGTAAGAGGGACTGAGTGCACAGAGGTGTAAGAGGGACTGAGTGCACAGATGTGTAAGAGGGACTGAGTGCGTAGAGGTGTGAGGGGGACTGAGTGCGTAGAGGTGTAAGGGGGACTGAGTGCACAGAGGTGTAAGAGGGACTGAGTGCGTAGAGGTGTGAGAGGGACTGAGTGCGTAGAGGTGTGAGAGGGACTGAGTGCGTAGAGGTGTAAGGGGGACTGAGTGCATAGAGGTGTGAGAGGGACTGAGTGCACAGAGGTGTAAGAGGGACTGAGAGCATAGAGGTGTGAGAGGGACTGAGTGCGTAGAGGTGTAAGGGGGACTGAGAGCATAGAGGTGTGAGAGGGACTGAGTGCACAGAGGTGTAAGAGGGACTGAGAGCATAGAGGTGTGAGAGGGACTGAGTGCATAGAGGTGTGAGAGGGACTGAGTGCATAGAGGTGTGAGAGGGACTGAGTGCACAGAGGTGTAAGAGGGACTGAGTGCATAGAGGTGTGAGAGGGACTGAGTGCACAGAGGTGTAAGAGGGACTGAGAGCATAGAGGTGTGAGAGGGACTGAGTGCACAGAGGTGTAAGAGGGACTGAGAGCATAGAGGTGTGAGAGGGACTGAGTGCATAGAGGTGTGAGAGGGACTGAGTGCATAGAGGTGTAAGGGGGACTGAGTGCACAGAGGTGTGAGGGGGACTGAGTGCGTAGAGGTGTAAGAGGGACTGAGTGCACAGAGGTGTAAGAGGGACTGAGTGCATAGAGGTGTGAGAGGGACTGAGCACGTAGAGGTGTAAGGGAGACTGAGTGCATAGAGGTGTGAGGGGGACTAAGTGCGTAGAGGTGTAAGAGGGACTGAGTGCACAGAGGTGTAAGAGGGACTGAGTGCATAGAGGTGTGAGAGGGACTGAGCGCGTAGAGGTGTAAGGGAGACTGAGTGCATAGAGGTGTGAGAGGGACTGAGTGCGTAGAGGTGTAAGGGGGACTGAGTGCGTAGAGGTGTGAGAGGGACTGAGTGCGTAGAGGTGTAAGGGGGACTGAGTGCGTAGAGGTGTGAGAGAGACTGAGTGCGTAGAGGTGTAAGGGGGACTGAGTGCGTAGAGGTGTGAGAGAGACTGAGTGCGTAGAGGTGTAAGGGGGACTGAGTGCGTAGAGGTGTAAGGGGGACTGAGTGCGTAGAGGTGTGAGAGGGACTGAGTGCGTAGAGGTATAAGGGGGACTGAGTGCGTAGAGGTGTGAGAGGGACTGAGTGCGTAGAGGTGTAAGGGGGACTGAGTGCATAGAGGTGTGAGAGGGACTGAGTGCGTAGAGGTGTGAGAGGGACTGAATGCGTAGAGGTGTTAGAGGGACTGAGTGCGTAGAGGTGTAAGGGGGACTGAGTGCGTAGAGGTGTGAGAGGGACTGAGTGCGTAGAGGTGTAAGGGGGACTGAGTGCATAGAGGTGTGAGAGGGACTGAGTGCGTAGAGGTGTGAGAGGGACTGAGTGCGTAGATGTGTAAGGGGGACTGAGTGCGTAGAGGTGTAAGGGGGACTGAGTGTATAGAGGTGTGAGAGGGACTGAGTGCGTAGAGGTGTAAGGGGAACTGAGTGCATAGAGGTGTGAGAGGGACTGAGTGCGTAGAGGTGTAAGGGGGACTGAGTGCGTAGAGGTGTAAGGGGGACTGAGTGCATAGAGGTGTGAGAGGGACTGAGTGCGTATAGGTGTGATGAAGGGGCTGAGTGCGTACAGGCATGATCAGTGAAGGGGGGGTGCCAGATATAGGATCCGCCACAGGTGCCAAATGCTCTAGGTACACTAAATGTGGATAGGGGGGGGAGAGTGCTTAAAATGGAACGTTCCCTTTTGGGTGGAGCTCCGCTTTAAGGTAATTTTGGACAACATTACATTACAACATGGCTTGTTTAGCAATTGTATGTTATATTATTCTTTTTATGCGCTATTTTTTTTTTTTACAACAACGCAGAGGTAACATTTAAATAAGCCATTGCGCTTTTTTTTATAGTCATATCTGTCTTCTATTATAAGATGGACGGAAAAAATGAATTGAGAGTATGAAGATAACTGTCTCCTTATATAACGTTAGCTGCCTTAGGCCCTGTTGCATGCAAAATTAATTTGCTCTGTAGCTGTGGAAGTGAAAGCTCCTAAGTGAAGTCCTCCTAAATTGTTATCACAATGATTAAAAGACAAACCTGTTTTTTTTTTATACTACAAAATAGATTTGATAGTGAAAATACATTTTACAATGGCAAACAAAACAAATCCTTTGGACTATGTCCAGTTTCAATACCTGCCCTTTCTTTGTGACGCACACATTTACGCATTCACATTTTTTACCATTTGTACGTAGATAAAGGTGAACGCTCTATTGCTGGCTCATTGTGTGGGAAAGATCAAATCTGCATTATTAAAATTATCTGCATGTAGGAGTGGGATCTTTGTCACTGTGAGCCCTTGCCATATATGCTGCCATATATGCGGGGCCTTGCATTCCTCCCTCTTTGTGATACATGGGCTAGTACAGTAGTGGCAATAACATGTTGAACAACAACCTTGAGTTGTATCTTAACCTCACTGAATCGAATGTTTATTCCAGAATAAAGGAACGTGCGAAAAATACATATGATATTAAGTCATGAGGCCAAAGTAAATGAGTCAATGTAGCTGTATTACCATCTACAATCAATACCCTAGTCAGGGTTTTATTTCCTGAATGTATAAAGGGAGCCTGTTTTTTGTAATAGTGGTGAATGTCATAAAAATGTATGCTTTGTTCACAATATACAATCTCATTATATTCAGTGGGACATGGAAAAGAAAACGGGTTTGCAAGAGGCATGAAAGAGGTGATCTACATCAAATTGGAACAACCATCCCCAAACAGGGGTGGAGATCCTTAAAACCATGTGTCAACCACATATGATGCCATTTTAAGATCTGTACTATGGAAAATTTGACAAAAGTTCATATCAGCTATGTAACTTAAAGTGTCACTGAACCCACATCATAAAAAAACTATAATAAATGGTGTATTACATGCTGTTCGTACTCACTCAGTCACTATGAGATGCGTTTTCTGTAATCTGCAAAAAACTGGTTGATCTTGATGCTCTCTATCTCCACCTTCTGTTCATGTCCCCAATTCAGCTAGGGATTTTGCAGCTGTGGTGGCAACTCTGCACATGCTCAGTTTTCAATGAGTTTTTATGCTGAGCATTTCCTCCCTATCACATCTGAGCAGCTCAGGTGACTATGGAATCACACATGTGGGCCAGGGCCATCTTAATGCATTAGCCCCAGGGGCCCCAGGTGCATGGGGGCCCTATGATAATCTTGCTCTACATCATATTTGCCAACAGTCCTGGATTTGCCAGGATAGTCATGCCTTTTACTAAGCTATCCCCGGGCATATGTCCTGGGCAGCATCCCAAAACCTGTACTGTGCCCTCCTGATCCCAGTATTGTGCCCTCCTGACCCCCCCCCCCTGTACTGTGCATTTTTGCCTCCCCCTTCCTGTACTGTGCCCTTTGTATTGATTAGTCTTTGATTTATGGCTTTTTCTTATTGTTTAAAATCAATTTCAATGAAAGTACTAATAAATACATGTTAATTCTAGCAACTATTTATACTTTAATTCTTGAGAGCAGGTGTATACATTGGGGTTGGCTAGTAGGGGCCCCAGTGCCTTACTTTGCCCAGGGGCCCATGATGCTATTAATATGGCCCTGATGTGGGTGTATATACAGTGGTAAATGCCTGCCCACTCCCTCCCTCCTCCTCCATGTCAACTAAACAGCTAAACACAATGGGGGGGGAGATATATTTTACATGTAGATTAATGGATGCTTCACCTCCCTCTTATTCTAAGACATAGGCTGAAGGGGAGTAACACAGCCTGTGACTGGCAGAAATCTGCCCACGCCATGTTATCGCCAAAAAATAATAGAGATTTGATTTCAAATATATATTTGTATGATAATTTCAAACAGTTTATTGATATTAATTATGTATTTTTACTCTGTATTCCAAAGGCTGTTTGATTGTATTTATTTTATGAACATGTGACCAACAGCAGAGGACTAGAAGCTCCTCCTGCTTAGGTTTCTCTGCAAACAGGCTGGGAAAGATCTGGGTCATGTGACAGCTATATATCGATTAGGAAAAAGGTACTTAGATTTTTTTTTTTTAATTTAAATTAAAATGATTACAGTGACATCATCTCCATACAGAAATGGAAGAGACAGTGTAAATTAAACAGTATGTGTTTAGTATCACTTTAAAGTGCTATTAAACCCAACAGCGAACATTTATTATATTGCAGCTTACCAATTCTTATGCCCTGTACACACGACCGGTTTTGCCATCGTAATAAACTCTGAAGGTTTTTCCGACGGAATTCCGCTCAAGCTGTCTTGCATACACACGGTCACACCAAAGTCCGACCGTCCAGAACGCGGTGACGTACAACACGTACGATGGGAGTAGAAATAGGAAGTTCAATAGCCAGTAGCCAATAGCTTCCGTCTTGTACTTTCTTCAGGGCATGTGTTGTTTTTGGTGCGTCGGAACAGCATACAGACGATCGGGTTTCCCGATAGTAATTAGTTCCGTCAGAAAAATTTAGAACATGTTCACTATCTAAGGCCGTCTGAATTTTTTGATGAAAAAGTTCGACGGGGCATACACACGAAAATACGATGAAAAGCTCCCTGGACTCCCTGGACTTTTTCTGACGGACATTCCGCTCATGTTTACAAGGCGGTTTGGTGCCCGCCAACACGCATTTGTGAGGTGCACTTGGGGTGCCATTAACAATTAATGGCACACATGCATGTCTCACAAAGGCAGTGTATTTGCATGCGATGTGGGAAGTGTGCATGGAGCGTACTTTTCCCACACTGTGTTCCAGTGTGAAACTGCCCCTAAAACACAGCACCCCTCTTCAGTTCCACATTTAGCCATCCTGGTACTAGTACCTCTTGCAGAATCTGGCAAATTGACTCCTCCAACATGATTTACTATGTAAGTTTAACTACTCGACCTCCAGAAGATTTACTCCTTTCATGACCAGTCCATTTTCTGCGTTACTTTACCTGACAATTGTGCGGTCGTGCAAGACTGTACCCAAATACAATTTTTGTCCTCTTTTTCCCACAAATAGAGCTTTCTTTTGGTGGTATTTGATCACCTCTGCAGTTTTTATTTTTTACGCTATAAACAAAAAAAGACCGACAATTTTGAAAAAAAAAAAAACAATATTTTTTACTTTCTGCTATAAAATATACCCAATAAAAAATGTAAAAAATATAATTTCGTAGTCAATTTAGGCCAATATGTATTCTGCTATATATTTTTGGTTAAAAAAAAATCCAAATAAGTGTATATTGATTGGTTTGCACAAAGGTTATAGCATCTACAAACTATAGGATACTTTTATTTATTCATTTTTTGTACTAGTAATGGCGATGATCAGCAACTTATAGGACAAAACTGACATCTAAATGACACTTTTTGAGGACTAATGACACTAATACAGTGATCAATACTAAAAAATATGCACTGTCACTGTACTAATGACACTGGCTGGGAAGGGGTTCACATCACGGACGATCAAAGGGTTAAATGTGTGCCTAGCTTGTGCCTACTCACTGTGTGGGAGGTGATTTGACTAGGGGAAGGCAAAGATCCATGTTCTTGCTGAAACACAGGATCAATACCTTCCCTTCTGATAGAATGGCAATCTGCCTTGTTTATATAGGCAGATTGCTGTTCTGCCTCTGTACTGTGTAATCGGCAGGTGACAGCAGACAGAGTCCGCGATACCCACCACTGGGCTCCCGATGTGTGTGATCACAGCGGGAGCAGGTCGCCGGCGGCGCGCACGCATGCCCCAGACCCTGAAAGCGTCAGATCACATACTATGTATGTGATCTAGCACAGGGCGGCCACCCTGCCGCAGTATATGTACGGTGGGCGGTCCACAAGTGGTTAAAATACTCTACTCTTCTTGAACTCCTCTCAATTAATTCTTGCAAAAAGTTTATTTAGCTGTCAGGTGATTTAAATCAGAAAGGTAAAGAAAAGCACTGAGAATTTTTTTAGGGTATTTTCCTTATGGTGTGTCATGTAGGTTATGTCAGTTTTTAACTGTCATTAAATAGTATTTATAGTTAAGGAGAAGCGATCTTGTCCAATTAACATATGATGTACAGTGCCTTGAAAAAGTATTCGTACCCCTTGAAATTTTCCACATTTTGTCATGTTACAACCAGAAACGTAAATGCATTTTATTGGGATTTCATGTGATAGACCAACACAAAGTGGCAAATAATTGTGAAGTGGAAGGAAAATGATAAATGGTTTTCAAAATTCTTTATAAATAAATATCTGAAAAGTGTGGCGTGCATTTGTATGCAGCCCCCTTTACTCTGATACCCCTAACTAAAATCTGGTGGAACCAATTGCTTTCAGAAGTCACCTAATTAGTAAATAGAGTCCACCTGTGTGTAATTTAGTCCCAATATAAATACAGCTGTTCTGTGAAGCCCTCAGAGGTTTGTTAGAGAACCTTAGTGAACAAACCGCATCATGAAGGCCAAGGAACACACCAGACAGGTCAGGGATAAAGTTGTGGAGAAGTTTAAAGCAGGGTTTACCTGCTTTGAACATCTCACAGAGCACTGATCAATCCATCATCCGAAAATGGAAAAATTATGGCACAACTGCAAACCTACCAAGACATGGCCGTCCACCTAAACTGACAGGTCAGGCAAGGAGAGCATTAATAAGAGAAGCAGCCAAGAGGCCCATGGTAACTCTTGAGGAGCTGCAGAGATCCACAGCTCATGTGGGAGAATCTGTCCACAGGACAACTATTAGTCGAGCACTCCACAAATCTGGCCTTTATGGAAGAGTGGCAAAAGGAAAGTCATTGTTGAAAGAAAGCCATAAGAAGTTCCGTTTACAGTTGGAACAAGGTGCTCTGGTCAGATGAGACCAAAATTAAACTTTTTGGCCTAAATGCTATGTGTGGCGGAAAACTAACACTTCACATCACCCTGAACACACCATTCCCACTGTGAAACATGATGGTGGCAGCATTATGTGGGGATGCTTTTCTTCTGCAGGAACATGGAAGCTGGTCAGAGTTGATGGGAAGATGGATGGAGCCAATTACAGGGCAATCCTATGCCACGTACACACGACCAGTTTAGCTGTCGTAATAAACTCCGACGGTTTCTCCGACGGAATTCCATTCTAGCGGTCTTGCCTACACACGGTCAACCCAAAGTCCGACCGTCCAGAACGCGGTGACGTACAACACGACATGACTAGAAAAAGGAAGTTCAATAGCCAGTAGCCAATAGCTTCCGTCTCGTACTTGCTTCAGAGCATGCATCTTTTTTGGTCCGTCGGAACAACATACAGACGATCATTTTTCCCGATAGGAATTGGGTCCGTCGGAAAGCTCTAGAACATGTTCCATTTCTAGGTCCGTCAGATTTTTCAAAAACAAAAGTCCGGTGAGGCCTACACACGATCAGTATATATGATGAAAAGCTTCCGTCTGACTTTTTCTGTCGGACATTCCGCTCGTGTGCATGCAGCATTAGAAGAAAACTTGTTAGTGTCTGCAAAAGACTTGAGACTGGGGCAGAGGTTCACCTTCCAGCAGGACAACGACCCTAAACATACAGCCAGAGCTCCTGTGATCTGCAAGTGTCACTCTTTTCCCTCTCGGTAGACACCTTTTGCCTGTTTTATGATCTATGCTAGCTTTTTTACTCGGGAAGTTTTTTAAACCGATATTGTCATATTATTAGGACAAGATTCTCCATTGCCTGTTGCCCGTCTGACCCTTTTCTTTGCTGTATAAGGGATACTATTTATAAATGGTAATTATTGTTATTTCTAGTATTGATTTTGTAATTTCTATATATTATATGTGTTTTTGTTGTTCTTTGCACCTTTAGTGTTCGATTGCTGCTGAATTATTATCATGCATCCTGAGGAAGCTAAATGAGAAAAACACGTTGACTCATGAATTATTTGTATTCCCATTTATTGCCAGTAAAGTCCATCGATTTTTTTTCTTTTCCAATGGAGGTACAAAATAAGAATGCACTCTTAAAATAAACTGCAGCACAGCAATTATCAAAAGTTTATTTAATTAAAAAATTTAAGAACTCTCACTTCAATTATGTTCAGTATTCTGTCTTCTAGGTGACAAAATACATGTAGTAATTTGTCCCATGTCTTCTCTAGGCTATCTACATGGTTGGACAGGACCACACCCCCTAAAAAAGGCTGCTTGATGTATTTGATCCAAGCACTTGCCCAAGATTAGCAGTTGCAAGAGGGGTGTGGGGGGAGGGGACATGTCTACATCCAATCCCTCTGCATTTGTCTTGCTGTAGCTTCTCTTGGCAAGTGCTTCGAGCTGATACATTAGGCAGCTGTCTCCTTGCTAGCTGCGTTGTTGGATGGCTGTGGAGGAATGGGAGGTGTGCCCTGTCTGACCTCATAGCTAGGCTTACAACGCACATAGGAACATGGAACAAGGTGCTACATGAACTTTGTATCCTAGGGGACAGAAATCTGAAAATCGATTGAAGTGAGATTTTTTTTCTTTATGTATACAAAAATAGAAACAATAAAAACACACCTACTTGTAAATTCTAATTAAATACTCATAGTAAACTCCCTCTGTAATACATATACCATTGAAAAAAAAGTTTCACTGGTGTCTGTGGGATCTTACTGAAAAGCAATTCTGGAATTAATAAATAGTCCAATACTAACTTTCATGCACAGTAATTTATAATAGTACACATGTAGAGAGTAAAAAAATTTCAGAGCTAAGCTAAAGAGAAAATAT
The DNA here is from genome assembly GCA_037952925.1 of Lithobates clamitans. Lineage (NCBI taxonomy): Eukaryota > Metazoa > Chordata > Amphibia > Anura > Ranidae > Lithobates > Lithobates clamitans. Next base: position 286,446 of record JBBGZY010001010.1, read on the forward strand.
GATTTGTTGTCTAGGGTTGAAGCCAATACAAATCCCAGGATAGCAATAAATCGGCTCACAAGATTTCTGGTAGGATCAGCAGTGATTTTTTAAATTTATTTTTTGCCACTTTCAATAGTATTTTTTATCGCACAGAAAAAAGAAGCAAATACGTGAAAGGTTTACATATGCTTTGAATGACCATTTAACTGAACTTTAAGATAAGGTAAATTAGTTGTTTATTTGTGTATGGATTTGTTTCTGAACATGGAACAAAAACAAGATGTCATGCAGCATCCTGCTAGAGGTCGGCTTTGTGCACAAGACCATAGGGAGGATATTACAGTGTTTTCACTTTGTAAATTGATAGTGATTTGCCATTCATGTCAATGTGTTTATGCTTACTGATAGATATTGTAACATTTGAGCTGAATTACATTTTTTAGAGAATTTAGATGCCACCTAGTGGTCATAGTGGTGAGTCACTTCAACTAGACATTACATGAAGTTCATGTGGCTTTTACAATTTTATAACTGATGAAACATCTAAAACCCTGGTGCCCAGATTGCGACTTGCGAGCCTTTTGGCACAGATCCCAGCAGTTTATAGCAGAAGTGGGAGAGTTGATTTGTAAAGGAGTCAATCCTCTTGAACGTCCCAAGTCTCTCACTGTCTTCTGCAGCATACCTCCAGTCTCCAACCACACCTGTAGCATATCTTTTTTTCCCCAAATACTTTACCTTTTTTTTGTCAGTAACATTAGCAATTTGAACAATTAATGGGGTGTCCATATGTTGAAAGGATGTAGATCCAGCCTTCGCAGAAAGTGCATGGCGAAGCTGGGGGTATTGAAAGGAACCTGGAGAAAGAGACACTAAACTCATCTTGTAAGTCTTTAAAGGACTTGAGATGATCTTTAGTGTACAATTGGTGAAGATAAAGTATACCTCCATTATATTTACCAGTAAATCTCTGCAGCTTTCCAAGCTCTTCCAGCCTTCCCCTCTTCCAAATTGGGTGGAACTTAGAAATACCCTCGTATCTCATAATCCTGCGCATTTCACCCCGAACCTAAGCCTTAAGGGTCAAGGTGGGGTATTGGCATCCAGTCCACCTGTAGCATATCTAGTATGTCTGCATTCCCTGACAGCCTTATCCAACATTTTATATACCCAACATTATGTGTGACCCTTTGGTGATGTCAAGAGCTATATTTGAGGCCCCTATACTCCATAAGGTGATATCCACTATAGAACCACTTACAGAACAATGTGTTCAATGCTACTCGCTATACTGGTCTTCCTCAACCTTTTTACCCTGGAGGAACACAGGTTCTTAGGGGACCCATGAAATGTTATACTTTTCTGCAGCTCATGGTGTGATCAATAAGTTGTAGATAAAATAATACATACAATAATAAATAATATCCTCTGTTGTTCATATACTTCATACATTTGTGAGAAATCAGCTTCTACAGCCATTTGTTGTAACTCGGCTTAAACTTAAAATGTAATAAAATCATTGGACTAGAAAAAGAAATATTGTCATTTATCTTATTAAAGTAGAATTATAGTAGTGAAACAAAAATTTGAAGTAACGTTTTTGGCAGAAGTCTCTTCTACCAAAACATCTCTTTTACCTGTATGCCAGCAAATTGTTGTTAGGTATGTAGGCAGGAGTTAGTACACCTTTCAGGGAAACCCTTTCCCTTGGTGGGCACTGCGGGTGGGGCTAGCTTATTCCTTTATAATCTTGGGCGGGAATAGTTTTGGGGCAGTGGTTGATAGGAAAAGGTAACCTACAGAACATGTAGCATACGTTTTAGTAGTGTAGTAGTAGTGGAGTATGCCCTTCGGAATAGGCCCAATATAGGCCCAGTTAGGGAACCCATCCAAGGGAAACTGCAGTTGAGGGAACTAGAAGTGCTGGTTGGTATCTTTACATTCAAGTCTAGTCTGGATTGTACAGTAATACTGTGGTTGGATGGAAAAAGGAAGCAGTGTATTTATGTATTGGGAAAAATCGTGCACACTGTTCACGTTACAGTAAATTGTTGAAAAGGCTGACATGTGGACATTCATTTATTTCTGGAGGAGGACCTTTGGCCAGGCGCATGTGAGTAATTAAGATGGTGGAATCCCCCTCATTTTATAAGTCTATGGTGCTCCATCTGATGTCAGTGGCAGTAAAGCGAGGGGAGGCACTCTGGGATGGAATGACCATTGCCGGAAGCGTATCAGGGGCCTGCTAACAGGTATACTGTGCATGAGCAGTGCAGTGTACAATACCAGCCTATTCCCAGGTAAGTTATGAAGAAGGGTGCCAGGACATCATCAATTGCTTCCCAGTGAGCAAAGTGAAAAAGATGTCAGACTCAGTGAAGAATAGATGAAGATGGCAATGGGGAGCTTGAATCTTGGATTGCTGGAGGAGAGAAGTCCAGGAGATCAGTATGTCATATTGTGCAAGTATACAAAAGGGTTACGTCAGAAGCTAGAGCAGTCTGCTGTAGTGGTATTCAGTGCAAGCACTAAAAGCATCATGAGATGTTCATCTACCTCAATGGTAGCCAGGAGAAGAATAGAACTGTTGGGTAGATATCAATACGCTACAATTGTTGCTAGTAGCAGAACACCCTGTGAACCTCTCATAGATCTCCATGGTACAACAGAACCCTGGGTAAGAAACCATGAGCTGTACCATGACCTAAGTAAAAAAAAACCTTGACTGATACATAAAGTACTCATTTCACTGATAGTGATTCTCATCAATCATATAAAAAAACAATGCAAAGAATAATGATATAACCTCTAGCAGTGAACCATATGTCACCTTACATCAGTATTAGTACAATCAAAGGTGCATCATGGTAGTACAAAGCAGTGGTTCTCAGTGTTTTTGAGATCAGGGCACAGCAACTTTTTCCCAACAGTCCCCAACAATGATTAAAATGTCCCAACAGTGATAAAAAAACAAAAATAACGTTATACTCACACTATTATTAAATTAAATATGTATTGAAATACTGGAATGCTGGGGATGTGCAGTGGGAAGCTGTTGAAGGATGAAGGCACAATTTATGGGGCCTCTGCAGAAGGCTGGTGGGCACTGTGGGAGGCCGGGGTACAGTAGAAGGTTGAGGAGCACTGTGGGGGTTGTGGCCTTTAAGGGGGCATGGGGGAACTGTGAGGTGTTAAGGGGCACAGGCACAGCAGGCAATTATAGGAGGTTGGGGGCATTATGGGAGCTGGAAGGCCCAAGAGGAGGGAAGCTTTTGAAAACTACTGGTATAGATTATTTTATTAAATCTTAATAAATTATACTGTATTGCCTCGTACACACAATCGGACTTTCCGACAACAAAACTGTGGATTTTTTTTCGAAGGGTGTTCGGTCACACAAATGTTGGCCAACAATTATGGTACAAACGTAGTGACGTACAAGACGTACAGCGAGCCAATGTAGGATGCCTTTGGCCAATTCATGGCTCAGGGGGACTATGTCCAGATAGCTTGATTTAGATTAAGCAGGCAGGTTATTCAGTCAGTGGCAGTGTATTTGATATATATATATATATATATATATATATATATATATATATATATATATATATATATATATATATATACAGTCAGTCTAGTGTGTGTGTGTGTGTGTGTGTGTGTGTATATATATATATGTATATATATATATATATATATATATATACACTGCATCCAGTGTAGCCTATATCTACAGTGCATTCCATGGTGTACTGTTTCTAATATACTTCAGTGGTGTACACAGTATCTAATACAGTGTGTACAGTTTCTACTACACTTCTGGTGGTGTACACAGTACAGTACACAATACAGTGTAGCCATAGTACAGTTTCTAATATAGTGCAGGAGGTGTACACAGCATCTAATACAGTGTGTACAGTTTCTACTACACTTCTGGTGGTGTACACAGTATACAATACAGTGCAGCCGTTGTACAGTTGCTAATACAGTGCAGGCGGTGTACACGGTATCTAATACAGTGTAGTGTGGTGTTGCAAAACAAAAAATACATCAGAAGGCCACCAGGGAGAGGCAGATGCTCACAGGCCACTAAAAGAGGGCAAGCAGCCTTTGTGTCTACAGTCAACAGTGGTTGTCGTGGACATGGTACATCCTCTGCAGGTGGCCGTGGGGCACGCTTGTCCTTTTTTTTTCTGCTGCTGGCCGTGTTATTAAGCCAGAACATGCAGAAGACTTGGTGGAGTGGATAACAAAGCCATCCTTATCCTCCTCATCCTCTGTCACCCAGGCTCAGAGTAGTTTGCCTTCCAACACAACTGTCAAAGCAACCTATACCACCATCTCCTTGTCCATAGTCACTCATTCCGTAGCCCCACCATCATGCACGGAGGAGTCCCGAGAATTATTTGACCAGTGTCGGGTACATGCTGCTGGAGGATGCTCAGAGATTTGAAGGCTCCGATGTTGGTTCCCAGGTTGAGGAAGGGAGTAACGTGAGCCTTCTGGGATGGAGATTCTGTCAGCTCTGCAGGGGCAGGCTCAGAGGTGGTTGATGCCATGCTAGCTTCAGCCAGGAATAGTTGTATGCGACAATGGCACCAACCTTCTCTCCGCCCTCTGACAGGAACACTTGCCCAAGTTCCATGTTTGGCACACGTCCTGAATTTGGTGGTGCAGCAGTTCTTGAGCAGGAACCCGGGCTTACAGAATCTCCTGAGGTAGGCCAGAAAAGTCTGTGGTCATTTCTGCCGGTTATACAATGCCAGTGCTCAACTGGCTGACATTCAAAGGGAATGCAACCTGCCCACCAACCGCCTCATTTGTGACATGCCCACCAGGTGAAATTCAACGTTGGCAATGCTGCAGCGCCTGCACACACAGCAGAGAGCCATCAATGAGTACCTGTGCAAGTATGACACCAGGACCAGGTCAGGGGAGCTTGGCTTCTTTTTGCCACGCTAGTGGCTACTGATCAAGGATGCATGCACTGTCCTGTCACCATTTGAAGAGGTTACAAGGATGGTGAGCAGCGACAATGCATGCATCAGTGCCGGGCTTTTTTTCTCAGAGGATAGGTGCAGGAACTCAACCATGCCCGCCACACACACATACCTGACAAATGGCATCAAATAGTAGCTCTTCCCTCTGCATACAACCCCTCCCTCCACTGCCCTCATCTTCTCCCCCCTTCCTAAAAGCTCCACCATCTGTCATATTTCTTACTTTTGTTGTAATATTAAGCTGAAGCACCTATCCGGCTGTAGTACCTCCCAGCATACTATACTATACTACAGTCACTTGCAAGGGAGATCATGCAGAAGGAGCATCAACAACTGGTCACCAGGGAAAAAAATGGAGACCACAGAGGGTGCAGCCTACCACGCAGCCTTTCCTGCCCATGACTGCACTGAACCCTGGTTATTTGTTCTGTATCTCCCTTGTCCCTGTCTGGCACTCAGTGGGATCTGCCCAGGAGATCTGACCTGTGGGAGCTACTGACAGATAAGCTATCACTTGTAAATGCAGAAGCTGGACTTCAGTGTTACCAAGTGATAGTGGTGAGCAGGGAGCAGAAAACCTGAGCCAGAGGTGGTGGAACTGAGTTCCCCCTAGTTCCTGCTGAAAAAAAGCCCTGCATCAGTGACACTGTCCCTCTAGTCTTCCTGTTGGAGCACACGCTTTGTGGAATCATGGACAGGGCATTCGAGGCAGAACAGCAGGAGGAAGAGGAGGACTTCCTTACCTCTCAAGGCCCCCTTTATCCAGATAGCATTCATGTGGGCCTGCCAAACACACAGGATAAAGAGAAGGAGGATTGTGTCAGCATAGATGCTGAGGATAACACTCAGCAGCAATCTTCAAGGTATTGTTTTCAGTCCCCAGAAACCCAAGGAGTTGTACCTGGCTGGGAGGAGGTAGTTACCGATCATGTGATCCTTAGTGACCCAGAGGACTCAGAATCGAATGCCTCTGCAAACTTATGCTGCATGGCCTCCCTGATTCTGAAAGGCCTACGAAAGGAACCTACGATTCATGGTATCAAGAAGAGGGATCATTACTGGCTGGCAATCCTTCTTAATCCACGTTACAAGGATAAGGTTGCAGAGCTCATCCTGCCTTCGCAGAGGGAGCAGAGGATGAAACATCTTGAGGAGGCCTTGAAGAAAGGTTTGTGCAACGCATTTCCAAACCCTGGGAGGTTACAATTTCCTGGTGCTGGACAACGTGTTGCTGAGGCCTCGTTCAGTTAGAGGAAGAGCGGTGGAGAAGGTCTGATTGGTTCAAGCAACCATCGCCAGCATTTGCATTACATGGTGCAGGAATATCTAAGGGCAAAAGTAGACTTGGAGACCTTTCCAACAGAGCAGGGACGGACTGCACCTAAATGAGGAGGGTGCAGATCTGCTGGGAATGAAGATGGCCAAAAAGTTAGAGGGGTTTTTAAACTAGGCGATGGGGGGGAGGGTCCAGAGACAGTGATAGCCAGCGCGGAAGATATTCCAGAGGGTAGTATTGGGGGCATTAGTGGTAGGTTAACCAAAGCACAAAAACACAAGGTGAGTATAGTAGCAAGTCCTAGTTGCAATCTTGAAACACCCAATACGAGGACAATATGCGACCGGTCTAAACTATGTGGCATGTTCACCAATGCCAGGAGCATGGCGGACAAGATGGGTGAACTAGAGATACTGTTGTACAAGGAGGATTTGGATTTTGTGGGAATTTCAGAGATCTGGTTCAACAGCTCTCATGACTGGCTGGCAAACATTCAAGGGTATACCCTATACCTCAAGAATAGAGAGGGTAAAAAAGGGGGAGGGGTATGCCTATATATCAAGAATAATGTACAAGTGAATGTGAGAGATGACATCACTGAGGGAGCTAGTGAGGAGGTGGAATCCTTATGGGTAGAGCTCCAAAGGGATGAAGCTAAGGGGAAAATAATACTGGGAGTATGCTATAGGCCCCCTAACCTGAGGGAGGAAGTGGAGACGGATCTCCTATCACAAATTGGATTAGCAGCAAGGATGGGAAGTGTTATCATAATGGGGGATTTTAATTATCCAGACATAGACTGGGCGGAGGGAACCGCGCATTCATTTAAGGCTCGCCAGTTCCTTAATGTCTTGCAGGACAATTTTACGGGTCAGATGGTAGACGCACCAACTAGAAATAAAACATTTCTGGATCTACTGATTACCAACAATACAGACCTGATCACAGATGTGGAAATACGGGGCAATTTAGGTAACAGTGATCACAGGTCAATTAGTTTCAGTATAAATCACACAAATAGGAAACATGAAGGGAACACAAAGACACTGAATTTCAAAAGAGCCAACTTCCCTAAACTACAAACCTTGCTAAAAGGCATAAATTGGGATAAAATATTAGGAACAAAGAATACGGAGGAGAGATGGGTTTGCTTTAAGAGCATATTAAATAAGGGCATTAGCCAATGTATCCCATTGGGTAATAAATTTAAAAGAGCGAACAAAAATCCTGGATGGCTTAACTCCAATGTAAAAATGCATATAAAAGCAAAGGAGAAGGCCTTCAAAAAATACAAGGTTGAGGGATCATCCTCAGCATTCAGACTTTATAAAGAATGCAATAAGAAATGTAAGGGTGCAATTAGGACGGCTAAGATAGAACATGAAAGACACATAGCGGAGGAGAGCAAAAAAAATCCCAAGAAATTCTTTAAGTATGTAAACAGTAAAAAATGGAGGACAGACCATATTGGCCCCATAAAGAATGAGGAAGGACATCTGGTTACAAAGGATGGGGAGATGGCAAAGGTATTGAATTTATTCTTCTCCTCAGTATTCACAAGTGAATCGGGGGGCTTCATTAACCAAAACTGCAGTTTTTATCCTCATGACACAACAGAGGAAGCACCTGCATGGTTAACAGAGGACGGAATTAAAATTAGACTTGAGAAACTTAACATTATTAAATCACCGGGACCAGATGGCTTGCATCCGAGAGTACTTAGGGAACTCAGTCAGGTGATTGCCAGACCGTTGTTCCTAATTTTTACAGACAGTCTATTGACTGGAATGGTACCAGCTGATTGTAGAAAAGCCAATGTAGCACCAATATTTAAAAAGGGCCCAAAAAACATCCCTGGGAATTACAGACCAGTTAGCCTAACATCAATAGTATGTAAACTCTTGGAGGGGATGATAAGGGACTATATACAAGATTTTAGTAATAAGAATTCTATCATTAGCAGTAATCAGCGTGGATTCATGAAGAATCATTCTTGCCAAACCAATCTATTAACCTTCTATGAGGAGGTGAGTTGCCATCTAGATAAAGGAAGGCCCGTAGACGTGGTGTATCTGGATTTTGCAAAAGCATTTGACACAGTTCCCCATAAACGTTTACTGTACAAAATAAGGTCCGTTGGCATGGACCATAGGGTGAGTACATGGATTGAAAACTGGCTACAAGGGCGTGTTCAGAGGGTGGTGATAAATGGGGAGTACTCAGAATGGTCAGGGGTGGGTAGTGGGGTTCCCCAGGGTTCTGTGCTGGGACCAATCCTATTTAATTTGTTTATAAACGACCTGGAGGATGGGATAAACAGTTCAATCTCTGTATTTGCAGACGATACTAAGCTAAGCAGGGCAATAACTTCTCCGCAGGATGTGGAAATCTTGCAAAAAGACCTGAACAAATTAATGGGGTGGGCGACTACATGGCAAATGAGGTTTAATGTAGAAAAATGTAAAATAATGCATTTGGGTGGCAAAAATATGAATGCAATCTATACACTGGGGGGAGAACCTCTGGGGGAATCTAGGATGGAAAAGGACCTGGGGGTCCTAGTAGATGATAGGCTCAGCAATGGCAGGCAATGCCAAGCTTCTGCCAATAAAGCAAACAGAATATTGGCATGCATTAAAAGGGGGATCAACTCCAGAGATAAAACGATAATTCTCCCGCTCTACAAGACTCTGGTCCGGCCGCACCTGGAGTATGCTGTCCAGTTCTGGGCACCAGTCCTCAGGAGGGATGTACTGGAAATGGAGCGAGTACAAAGAAGGGCAACAAAGCTAATAAAGGGTCTGGAGGATCTTAGTTATGAGGAAAGGTTGCGAGCACTGAACTTATTCTCTCTGGAGAAGAGACGCTTGAGAGGGGATATGATTTCAATTTACAAATACTGTACTGGTGACCCCACAATAGGGATAAAACTTTTTCGCAGAAGAGAGTTTAATAAGACTCGTGGCCACTCATTACAATTAGAAGAAAAGAGGTTTAACCTTAAACTACGTAGAGGGTTCTTTACAGTAAGAGCGGCAAGGATGTGGAATTCCCTTCCACAGGCGGTGGTCTCAGCGGGGAGCATTGATAGCTTCAAGAAACTATTAGATAATCACCTGAATGACCGCAACATACAGGGATATGTAATGAAATACTGACACATAATCACACACATAGGTTGGACTTGATGGACTTGTGTCTTTTTTCAACCTCACCTACTATGTAACTATGTAACTATGTAATAAGCATCCACTGGTTACTGGGTCTTGAGAATGGACCACTGGCCAGGACTTGCTCAATATGCAATCGAGCTACTGGCCTGTCCTGCATCCAGCGTGCTTTCTGAACGCAAATTCAGTGCTGCTGGAGGGTATGTAACGGATCAAAGAGTGCGCCTGTCCACAGACTCCGTTGATAAGCTTATATTCATAAAAATAAATCAGTCTTGGATCAGCAGCTATCAATTTTTCTGCCCCTGTTTAACAGGGGCATGTAATTACAGTTTTTGATAGAATATTTCACAGCAGGGCCCGTTCCTGTGCCCAACAAGAGTATTTGTGAGGGCTTACAGTGTTGTGGCACCACCACCCACGGCCCAATTTTCTGCCCCTGTTTAACAGTGACATGTAATTACAGTTTTTGACATAATATTTGACAGCAGGGCCAATTCCTGTGCCCAACAAGAGTAACTGTGAGGGCCTACAGTGTTCTGGTACCACCAACACCTAAGGCCCAATTTTCTGCAGAATATAAAGGGCAGGCCGTATAGTATATGTACTGCTGTTCAAAGTAAATAGTGCCTAGGGGACCCTCACACCATTTTTTTAAAAATTTGGGTGCAGGGTTCCCCTTAATACCTATACCAGAGGGGCCTGGTATGGATTTTGGGGGTGACATCCACGCCATATTTTTTTTGGTATTTTTGGTATTTTTATCTATATTGCCGGGATCTGACAATACATTACAGCCGCGAGCAGTTTGAAATGACATTTTTCCTTTAAAAGTGTCATTTTGCTGTGGCACTGTTATGAACATGGGAAAAGTGTGCTACTTTACAGGCATACTAAGGACACCCCATAGACACGATGTTTAAAGGAATATTTCATTTTTATTGTTTCACCTTAAGCATTATTAAAATCACTGCTCCCGGAAAAACATCAGTTTTTAAAACTTTTTTTTTTGCATTGATACATGTCCCCTGGGGCAGGACCCGGATCCCCAAACACTTTTTATGGCAATAACTTGCATATAAGCCTTTAAAATGAACACTTTTGATTTTTCACATTTGTGTCCCAAAGACTTTACTGGTGTTCGCGTGTTCGAACAAATTGTTTGCATGTTTGCGTGTTCTGCTGCGAACCAACCAGGGGGGTGTTTAGCTCATCCCTACATAACAGTAAAGTGCAAGTCAGTTTAAAGCTGGTCCTTTATCGCCATCTAGTGAATCTAAACCAATGCAACTATTAAATATTGACTATAAAAATGAGGTTTACTTGTTTATTGTTATGCCAATAGCATAATCAGTCATAGTTTTGCATTTTTCCATGCATCTTAAAAAAAGGGTAAGCTTAACACTGTGTGGCTGGCACTTTTTTTTTAAAGTAACAGGCACGCTAGCTTCTCTTATAAAAGGAGAACGTCACTTTTGTTAGAAAAAAAATAATTATAGGATATAAACTTGGTACAAAAGCCATTTCATAATTTAATGTTACTAAAAAATACATTATCAACTGAAGTTGCTCCAATTTTCCAAAAAATGCTCAAAAAATTCCATAAAACATGGCAACCTGAAGGCGTTCTGTACTGCTGGTGTATGGAATGCCCCCAGAAATATAATTTCCTGCTTGAGTGTTTTGCTAACATATTTTGTCAGAAATCTGCACTAAGATAGAGGTAATTTTTTAAAATGTATTAATGGGTTGATTTTTTTTTTAACCACCAGAGTCTGCAGAGACCTCAGGGATGTCCTGTGCCCGAACCCTCTCTCCCTCAAAAGTTACAAAATAAATTCTCTGCGAGCAAAAAATCAACAGTATGTAACATGGTCAGTTAGTAACTACTGGTGGTCAGTAAGTGCCACGGGGCAGTTATGAGACTGTTCAACTCTAGACAGGCTAGGAGGGACTAATATATCCAGCAGCTCCTTCGGAGGTAAGCCTTACATGTGGATTAGCATTACAGGTATTTTAAAAAAAAGTACAAAATAATCAGAATCCGTCTAGTACTGGTCTGAATTTAGTAAGGTGAGTTTTGATTGGATGCTATGGTAAGATTATTATTTGTCTCCGTTTTCCTGGAGACAGTCCCTGTTGTGGTCTGTCCCTGGAAAACGGGGATCCCAAGATTTGTCTCTGGGGGGCAGGCACATTATGGTAAATATTGCAGTGCACAAGCTCAAACTCAACAAACTGGGCTCCCGAGCTTGAGTCCAAAATGGTGCTGCCAGGGTGGCCTGCATATGCATGGCAATTCATGGTTCTGCGCATGTGAAAACCACCCTAGCTGCTCCAGCCACTATTGTGTGCAGTGTGACTTGAGTTGTAGCATTTACACTGCAATGTTTACTCTATAGTGCCCAACTCCCGGGGATGATGCTGGGTCTCAGCAGCTGTAGGTGACTGGAAATAGAAGGGGAAGTCAGATGCCGGATGTTAAGGACATGGGGGACACTAGTATGGACTGCAGAGATATAGAGATATAATTTTGCCCCTGTACAGATCATTAGTAAGACCTCATCCGGAATATGCAGTTCAGTTTTGGGCACCAGTTCACAAAAAGGATATCGGGGAACTGGAGAAAGTGCAGAGAAGGGCAACCAAATTATAAGAGGCATGGAAGAGCTCAGCTATGAGGAAAGATTAGAGGAACTGAATTTATTCTGCCTTGAGAAGAGGAGATTAATGGGGGATATGATCAACATGTACTGTATAAGTGGTCCATATAGTGAACTTGGTTTAGAGTTATTCACTTTAAGGTCATTACAAAGAACAAGGGAGCACTCTTTACATCTGGGAGAAAAGAGATTTAACCTTCAAATACAGAAAGGCTTCCTCACAGTAAGAGCTGTGAAAATGTGGGATAGGCTCCCTCAAGGGCTAGTTCTGGCCAGCTCAGTAGATTGTTTTAAGAAAGGCCTTGATTCTTTCCTAAATTTTAAAATAACTGGTTAATATAACTGGATACTAATCTATATAGCTAAAGGTGATCCAGGGACTTAAAAAAAAAAGTTGATCCAGGGAATATCCGATTGCCTCTTGGGGGATCAGGAAGGAATTTTTTTCCCCCAATGGAGCAATTTGGATCATGCATTATTGGGAGGGGGTTTGCCTTCCTCTGGGTCAACTGTGGGTACAGGATTGTGTATATGGAGGTTTTCGATTTGTGTGTTTTGTTTTTTTTCTCTGCGGGTTGAACTAGATGGATTTATGTCTTTTATTCAACCAGACTAATGCAACTATGAATCTGTTACCTCATTCTGACCCCTGAACTCTGTGCATTACTGAATCCTGATCCTTGAACTCTGTGCGTTACTTAATCTTGACCCCCAAATTCTGTGTGTTACCCATTTCTGATCCCTATACTCTGTGCGTTAGTTATTCCTGACCCTTAAAATCTGTGCTTTACTTACTCCTGACCCCTGAACTCTGTGTGTTACTCAATTCTGACCCCTGAACACTGTGTGTGACTCAATTCTGACCCCTGAACTCTGTGTGTTACTCAATTCTGACCCCTGAACTCTGTGTGTTACTCAATTCTGACCCCTGAACACTGTGTGTGACTCAATTCTGACCCCTGAACACTGTGTGTGACTCAATTCTGACCCCTGAACTCTGTGTATTACTGAATCCTGACCCCTGAACTCTGTGTATTACTTACTCACGACCCCTGAACTTTGTGCATTACTCAAGCCTGACCCCTTTAATTTTGTGGTTGCAACTAAAATGAGGGTGTTTTAAGGAACTCCCTGGATTTAAATTTGGAAATCTGGTAGCCTTATGCCATGGATTACTGTGAGGTGCACCTCTTTTTTTTTTGCTCTGTTAAAAGACAAAAAACAAAACACTTAATACAACTTTAGCCAGCCCTTCAACCATGGGTCTGTGTGCTTTGTATGCCAGTGCTACTTTTTAGTTCCAGTTGGACAAGGCGTCAGAATAACCTCAGTATTTGAAAGATTTATAAGGATTCCATGTAAAGTCACAGGATTTTGGCTAGTACCTGTGCGAGGATCAGGTTAGACCTAGCTTATGTAATACACCTCACCGAGCCTAGCTGCAATCACTGATCTAATAGAATCCAGCTGTTGTTGTGAGCTGTCACCCAGGCGCAGCTGCAGCAGATGAGAGAAGCACAGGCCCGCCTACAGGGGTGCCAGGGATGCCTAATCTGACTGAACACAGAAAATCTATGATGGTGATTAGTATGAAGTTTTTCTGCTAACCGGTCAACTTGGAAGTGACACCCGGAGTGGAGATTCCTTTCTGCCGACACCTTGTACAGACACCAGAGTGAGGTTAATACCCCTGATTCACAGGAGCTTCTTTAAAATAAGTGTGCAGTGCCTGGAGAAAGACTGCAAGACTGAGAACTTCCGTATCCGCTGACGAAGTCCCGCCCACTGGCACGTAACGCGTACGGACGGACTGAAATCTTGTGACGTCACCTGCGGCCATCGTAAACTCTGTATACATCCATGCTTTACCAGGCACTTAGTTTTAAGTGCCATTTTTGTAAGTTTTATTCTCTTTTTATTATCAATAAATTCTTTATACCTGCGGAGAGCACTATATATGGCTTTGTATTTGCATGATCTGTGTGGCTTCGGAGCGGAGACTGTTGTGTGTCAACTGACCTAAGAGGGGACTTTCCGGATTGGCCTGCTGCATCTCTATTTACCCCGAGTGGGAATGTGTATTAGACCCTCTATAATTAAAGGGTCAACGCTGTGAGGTGAGCTGCCATTTCTATCATATTTCCCACATCACTTCCTGGCAGACCTGTGGGTGGAATAGACACTTGTCTAGCTGATCGCTACTTCCCCCTACTTGTATCTGCATTGCTTACAGTGACTGTGGATACCATACAAGACAGTATTTGAGCATTACCCTCCCCCCAGTGATCAAGGGAGGAATAGCGGAGTACTGTGCTTGGATGTGTTTTTAACTTTTTTAAACTTTTTTATACTTTACTTTGAAAAATCTGAATTTTTTATACATAATAAATATACCCTTTGAGACTTTATCACACTATTGAAGTCTCCTTTTCTTTGACACATGAGGATTAAGATCTACCGGGATACAACTGGAGATATGACAGCAGTGAACAGAAAAGCCCTGCTATAGGACTACAGGCCTGACACCCCTGCAGGGGTTCCTACCTTTGGTGAGTGAGCATTTTGAGGGGGGTTCACAGAAGTCACCACCCTACGCTGTATGCACGAAAGTCACCTGGGGAACAACCTGATTGCTGCATGCACTGCATGGGACTGTCATAATATGCTTCGATCTCCATAGTATACGGACTTTGGTAGGTGGAAATTTGGTAGCTAAATCCCTGTTTTTACATCGCCAAGTGACCGCCCGCCGCACTCCTCTCCCGATCTGAGGACTACAGTGGGAGGGGCTGAGATTTCCCTCTGACATCAGCCAGGTGGTCATGTGACTGCACATCGGCGATGTTATAAAAGGTTACAGAATTTTCAAAAAACTCATACACTGAGTAGTATATCTTATTATTACAGAGGGGCTGGCAGGAATTGGGATCACTAGCTTTACAACCACTTTAAAGTGGTTGTATACCCCCCCAATGCGGAAGTTGTACCTATAGGTAAGCCTATAATAGGGCTTACCTATAGATACTGTAAATATCTAACCGTTTAGGACATATTTACCTTGTAGTGCGCTGATTATTTCATCGGCACATGTGCTGTGAAGAAACGGGCCTCTGTTTCTTCACTAGCAAGTGCTGTGACTGACGGCTCCCGCAGGCATATGACGTCACATGACTCCAGCCAGTCACAGAGCCCCAGAAGGAAGAGGGGCGAAGATGGGTACGGCCAACAGCGAGGACAGCGTGGGCTTCGCTTGCAGGTAAATGGCACATAATGGGCTAGTTTGCTATGCATACTAGTCCATTATGCTTTTACTTTGCAGGATTCTCATTGAAAGTGAAAGTAAAAGAAAATTCTCAAATTTAGAGTTGACATCAGATCAGGTATAGAAGGGAAATCTTTCAGTGCTTCATTCTCACTTGTGATGTCTTGCACTATTTCAGTTATCTTCTGTATGACTTTTCATGTATTTTGGAAAAATCAGCCAAAAAAAACAAAAAAACAAACGCACTAACAAATTTGGTTTATAAGGGAGTGGCTTGTATTGCCAATAATTATGTACAGTTGTGTTCAAAATAATAGCAGTCCAACATCCCTAACCAGATTAATCACTGTTATTTCTACATGGCAAATAATTTGCTAGTAGGTGTAGTAGAGTAATAGAAAACCAACAGACCCAACAGTCATGACATGCATGCTGCTGATTCTGTCTAATTGAATCATTAATTGAAAGGGGCATGTTCAAAATAATAGCAGTGTGGAGTTCAATTAGTGACATCATTCAGTCTGTAAAATAAAACAGGTGGCCCTTATTTAAGGGCGAAGGCAGCAAATGTTGTACATGCTGGGTATAATGCATTGCTCTCGGAAAATCGGAGTTAAATGGATGGTTCCAGACATTGTTCTGAAGAACAGCGTAATTTGATTAAAAAGTTGATTTGGGGGGGACCTATAAAAAAGTGCAGAAACTCATAGGCTGTTTAGTTTAGCTAAAATGATCTCAAATGCTTTAAAATGGCAACCAAAACCAGAAAGACATGGAAGAAAATGGAAAACTACCATCCGAATGGACCGAAGATTAGCCAAAATGGCAAAGACTCAGCCAATGATCAGCTCCAGGGTGATCAAAGAAGTTCTAGTTACCTGTGAGTACTGTAACAATTAGAAGGCACCTATGTGAAGCCAAGCTTGTGGCAAGAAGCCCCCACAAAGTCCCATTGTTGAAAAAAATCACGTGCTGAAGAGGTTACAATTTGCCAAAGAAAACATTGACTGGTCTAAAGAGAAATGGTGCAACATTTTGTGGACTGATAGACTTTTGGGTCTAGGGGCTGCAGACAGTTTGTCAGATGACCTCCAAACATTGAATTCAAGCCACAGTACACTGTGAAGAAAGGGAAGCATGGTGGGGCAAGCATCACGATATGGGGATGTTTCTCATACTATGGCGTTGGGCCTATTTATCGCATACCAGATATCATGGATCAGTTTGAATATATCAAAATACTTGAAGAGGTCATGTTGCCTTATGCCGAAGAGGAAATGCCCTTGAAATCGGTGTTTCAACAAGACAAGACCCTAAACACTCCAGTAAGCGAGCAGTATCTTGGTTTCAGACCAACAAGATTAACAGTATGGAGTGGCCAGCTCCAAAACTTGTGGGGTAACAAAAAAGTGCTGTTTCTGAGTTAAAACTAAAAAATGCAGAGGAAATGTGGAATGTAGTGCAATCAACCTAGGCTAGAATTCCTGGTCAGCAAAAAACAATGCAAGAAAAAAGACTAATTTAAATATACGACAACAGGCAGGGAATACAAGATCAAGGAGATGATCACTTGTACTAGCACACATGTGACGTATGTCATTGAATTTCCATGCCAGGTTCAATACGGTAGAACAACTAGACAGAATCCGAGGACACATCAATAACATTAAAAAAGGTTTCACCAAGCACAGTCTGTCGAGACATTTAAAAGAAGTGCGCCAGAGAGACCCTTTACTCCTGACTTTCTACGATATATAGCACCCTGGTGTTTAGACAGGGTTGCTAGTAAATTTAGTTTGCCAGGCAGTAGTTGCCCTGGTTAATTGTTAGTAGATCCACTGATTCCTCTCTAGTTCTGGACTTGCCGTACCTTCTCTCTTCTGTTGCTAGGTGGCGTTATGCAGGTGACATTAGAAAGACAAGGGTTTAGCAAGGTCAGGTTACGAATGGATGGGGTGTCTCAGCCAATGGGCAGGGGTTTCTTTAAGCCATTTGGCCTGCTGGGAGAGCCTATTTATTTGGATGGAGTCAGATGATCGGAGTTCTGTGCCACCCAGATGGCTGTCTGGGTGGATATGTGTTATGCTGCCCCGGGCTGCTAGGCCAGAATCCTGAAGCCTATCCCGGGTATATCTGGCTGCTAGGCTGTCTGAAGCCTTATCAGAAGCAGGAGAAGCAGCGCAGGGTTTGGAGTGCAGGATTGGAGTCCCCCTGAGAGTGGTTTTGGTGACTGGGATACACTGAAGGATACCTCACAGCTGGAGCGGTGGACCCTGATGACCCATACACATCTTACTGCTGCCTACTATTACATGCCTACTACCCCTGCAGGGGTGCAGGGAGCTGGTGAGTGGGGATCTTTGAGGGGGAGCACCGCAAGTCACTGGATTTGATCAGCTGGTTTCACGAAAGTCACCGATTACAGACGTTTTCACTTCTTGCTATTGGACTTTATTACACTTTTTACACTATATATATTTTTTTCATCATAAAATTTTTTCTACTAAGTTGTTCATCAATTTTCATCACTTGTCCATCAGTTTTATATTATTTAATGTGCAACCTTGCACTATATGTCTAATGTTGGGACTATTCAAATTTACCTTTTTGCTTATGAGCACATTTGGACACATTTAGGGATCAATATAAGTTTGTACCGTGGTGTTTTATTTAACTTTATTTTTGTTTGGTTGTCACTATTGATTTTCTTATCAATTGTCACCTAATTAATTTGTGCTGATTAATCACATGGTGTACACCTGCATGTAGGTATGAGACTGACCTGCTAGCACAGTCCACTCAGGTAATGGTGGACATCTAGATCCACTACCTAATGAGGGATAAAGGGGTGCATTTATTATCATATAGTTCCTGGTTCCTTTTGAGATTCATTAATTTATAAATCAAGGTACCCTGATAAGGTAGCGCCATCCACCCCTAATTAATTCCTTCCCCTGAGAGTAAAGGTTCAGCCAGACGGGGAACCAGTTAAGGTCGGAGGTAGAGGGGAAGCTGTCACCACTAAGGGACCATCCACTTTGTTACCAGAGACCACTGTAAGTGAGCTGGAGCCAGTACCAGAGCAGTCTTCTCACCAGCCAGGGATGGTGAAGAAGTGGGAAAACTTCAGCAAGTGTCAAAGTTAGGGACACAGCGGGACAGCAAAGGTGATGCTTGAGGAGCGTCAGTGAGTGCCAAGCCAGGGACCTAGCAGGTCAGCAGGGGTGACGCTTGAAGAGTATCTGTGAGTGCCAAGCCAGGGACCCAGCAGAGAAGTGGGGGTGATGCTTGAGGAAGATACTGAGTAATGGAAGTGGAAGAGCTCAAGGGATCCAGTGGTGATTGGGTCTGAGAGTCTAAAAAGAGACTGGGAGCTCAGAGAAGACCTACAGTGAGAGAATGTAGCGTGTGAGGAGAACTATCCGTGTTACCAATAGTTAAGTACAAATACCATTAGTGACTGTTACAGGATTTGTTGCCACAGGAGACAGCGGTCCTACCTATACAGACGTGGTATCCGGCTGGAGGGCTTCCCCTGTATAGCTCTCTACCTATAGAAGTCTCGGAGTCTGCCAATTATCATTGCATCTACTTAAGGGTGTCCTGTCCTTAACCCTCTCTCCCATCGTTCTAGTTCAAGAAACAATAAATCTCTTTGAATTTAAAAAGTGTCTGGCGCCCATCACTTTAGCTTGTATTACACCCACCATGCCTCGTAACCCACTCTACCAAGAAGCATGTCAGCTCTCCCTGACTCTGGAGGTCACCATTAGGCCTCTAGAGGTCTGGGACCTTGCTACATAGATAAAATCATAGGGCGCTGGAGGGGGGATAACAAGAGAATTAATATCTCGCAAAACGAAACAAAATAGATTTATCTGTTAAACACTTAACCATTTTACATAACTATGCCTTTTATTTTATACATTTTTATATACACCATATTTTTATACATACCATATGTAGCACCCTTTACCAGAAGCTAGGTGCTAGTAAGGGTTATTTTACTAGGTTGTTCAGCACAGGCAAATTTAGGCAGGCCTATGCTGCAAGCTAGGCCTGTCTGTTTTGATCTGGGGGCTGAGAGTGGTTAGAGTAGCAGTGGGTGTTACCACCTGTGCTCCAGTTCTGAGGTGCCTCCCCTGCTTCCAAGGAGAATGTTCTGGAAGAGGAGGCTGGGCCTAGAGCTGGAGTGGCAGGCAGCACATGTGGGAGCTCTGACCAATCCCTAACTGGCATTGGCAGGGGGCGGGCCTCCTATATATGCTGAGGTCACATGCTGCTGGGGAGGAGTAGTCGACTGGGTTGACGTGAGGAATGGAGTGCTAGACAGCCGCAGGAGCACACCCCTGTCTAGGGGGGGTGTAGCGATCGCAGGAGGAGGCCCAGGGAGAACTGTGAGGGGACATTGCCTCTACAAGGTCATTGTCAATGTCTCTGTCAGCACACGGTCGATGGCAGAGAACTCCTGGAGCAGAGGGGCAGGAGATGCTGTCGGAACGCATTGTCCGGGCAAGTTCCTCATCAAGGACTCAGGGCTGGAAGGTCGGTGAGTGTTACCACAGTGGATGGCTGGAGGTGCCAGGGATTCTGGAAGGGAACTCTGCTTCTACACGGTCACTAACAGAGTCTTTATCATGCACACGGTGGATGGTGAAGAGTCCTGGATCAGAGAAGAGACTGTGGGGAGTTGTGTCAAATCAGTGTGGCCAGCTGGCACATGGTTTGCAAGTTGGACTGGCTGGGAGCAGTAGTCCATTTCCTAGAGAATAGACTTTAACCTACTAGGCCTTCGGGGAGAGGTTCTGCAGGCCTCAGGCCTAGTAGCAGCGAGTCACTAGAGCCAGTAGAGGGGCTTATTCAGAGTGAGTTCTTCATACCCATTAGAAGAGGATGTGTTGTACCTTAAATGTAATTACAAGTTGTGCAGGAGGAAACCAGTTGTGCAAGAGGAAGCAGGTTTGGGCAGGAGGTGAAGAGATCTAAGACCATTACTTTTACACCGTCAAAAGTGATGTTTTTGTCCCTCACATGGTGACGGATGGAGAACTCTTAAGAACAGTTGTCTGCATGGAAAATGCAGAAGGAGTAACAGTCTGCAGGGAGCTGCGGGAGAAGATTTCTACTTAGTCAAGTGTGCACATTCAATTTTCAGGCTCTAACTATGATCAAAGTATACTGAAATCTGTAAATATGATGGCAATGATTAATTCTATGGGCATCCCATATCCCAATCCCTATCCAAGTTGTACCCCCCAATAAAACAACAAAAACAAAGCTCCCAAAAGACTGTTCATTGTCTCTGGAAAGGATGCATGAAGTCTGGCAGTGGGGTGATTTGGCGGATTGTTTGTCAGTAATGCTAACACCATGGCTACACATATTTTTATTCTTATTTTTATTTTTTAATAAAGCATAAAAGGTAATCTTTATACGTTTATAAAAAACATTTTTTGATTATGTATCAAGTTCATTGAAAATATATGCTGGCATCGTGACAACCCTGTGCTACTAGACTAAACTAGCCCGACAGACATCTGTACTAATAAGGGGATAAGGTAACTTGGTAATCAAAGGGAAAACCGTAAATGAACAATAACAAATATGGCTGCCAGCCATTTGTCATTGGGTTGCTAGGATATTATAGCATATACAGTATACACCCCTCACATTTTTGTAAATATTTTATTTTCTTATATCTTTTCACGTGACACTGAAGAAATAAAACTTTGCTACAATGTAAAGTAGTGAGTGTACAGCTTGTATAACAGTGTAAATTTGCTGTCCTCTCAAAATAACACAACACACAGCCATTAATGTCTAAACCGCTGGCAACAAAAGTGAGTACACCCCTAAGTAAAAATGTCCAAATTGGGCCCAAAGTGCCAATATTTTATGTGGCCACCATTACTTTCCAGCACTGCCTTAACCCTCTTGTGCATGGAGTTCACCAGAGCTTCACAGGTTGCCACTGGAGTTCTCTTCCACTCCTCCATGACGACATCACAGAGCTGGTGGATGTTAGAGACCTTGCACTCCTCCACTTTCCGTTTGAGTATGCCCCACAGATGCTCAATAGGGCTTAGGTCTGGAGACATGCTTGGCCAGTCCGTCACCTTTACCCTCAGCTTCTTTAGCAAGGCAGTGGTCATCTTGAAGGTGTGTTTGGGGTTGTTATCATGCTGGAATACTGCCCTGTGGCCCAGTCTCACACAGTACATGTTGGCATTCATAGTTCCCTCAATGAACTGTAGCTCCTCAGTGCCGGCAGCACTCATGAAGCCCCAGAACATGCCTGACTAGAGGCAAGACACACTTGTCTTTGTACTCCTTTGTACTCCTCACCTGGTTGCCACCACACACGCTCGACACCATCTGAATGAAATAAGTTTATCTTGGTCTCGTCAGACCTCAGGACATGGTTCCAACAATCCATGTCCTTAGTCTACTTGTCTTCAGCAAACTGTTTGCGAGCTTTATTGTGCATTATCTTCAGAAGAGGCTTCCTTCTGGGATGACAGCCATGCACACTAATTTGATGCAGTGTGCGGCGTATGGTCTGAGCACTGACAGGCTGACCCCCCACCCCTTCAAACTCTGTAGGAATGCTGGCAGCACTCAAACACCTATTTCACAAAGACAACCTCTGGACATGACACTAAGTACGTGCACTTAACTTCTTTGGTCGACCATAGCGAGGCTTGTTCTGAGTGGAACCCGTCTTGTTAAACTGCTGTATGGTCTTGGCCACCATGAGGCAGCTCAGTTTCAGGGTCTTGGCAATCTTCTTATAGCCTAGGCCATCTTTATGTAGAGCAACAATTATTTTTTTTCAGATCCTCAGAGTTATTTGCCATGAGGTGTCATGTTGAACTTCCAGTGACCAGTATGAGAGTGTGAGAGCGATAACACCAAATTTAACACACCTGCTCCCCATTCACACCTGAGATCTTGTAACACTTATGGAAATGTGGAATTTGGCTGCAGTGGATGAGTGCCATCATCCCTAATAAATGGAAATGGAGAAATCCCTCAAGGGGTGGCACTGGTAGATTAAAGTCAAAGAGGTAGTAAGAATTTATAAAAATATCAAATTTTATTACAAACTGTACATATACAAAACATCAAGTGAAAATGGTGTACGGCAACCAAACATGAATATTGGAAAGATTAGATACAGACAACAACTCCTTTTTCAGGGGTATCTTCAATATACAGTACATACAACCTTCCAAATTTTTGAGTGATAAACCATATCGTGAAGCTTAAGAACATCCATCAGTGGGCCATGCATTGTTATTCGCTGACACCCAGCCCGATGTGAACACTCAGAACAGGCCCGCAGAGATTCCCCCAGGATGCGGTCTGAACAGACGGGGATTGTGTGATGATAGAAGGTGGATGTAACCCCAAATGGGAACTTGGATCAAAAAGTGAGTCCGCACCTGCATGAGCTTCAGAGAGATAGACACACATCCAGCCGATTAAAGAACCCTGTGTGCAGACAGTTGCTACCTGGATGCTTAAGGGGAAAGGAGAGCCAACACCCAACCTGATGTGACCATAGGTTCACTCAGAACAGGCCTGCAGCGATTCCCCCAGGATACGATCTAAAGAAACAGGGACTGTGTGATGTTGTAAGATGGGTATACTCCCAAATGGGAACTTGGATCAGTGGGACCACTGTATGGTGCAGAAAATCACTGCACCAACATAGTCCAAACTGAAGATAGTCCTGAGTCAGTTGTTTGGTAATGAAGCCAGGTGGTCAGTATTTCCAGGCTCAAAAAGCGAGTCCTCACCCGTATGAGCTTCAGAGGGATAGAAACACGTCCAGCTAATCAGAGAACCCTATTCCAGGATACCATGGTCAGATTACGTGCCTCTGTCATCATGCTGTCTGCTCTCTCCTCTCTGCACTCTGTCTCTGCCCCGCTCTTCCTGCCTGTCAGTTCCGATGCCAGTGTGTGAGAGCGATCTCCTCTGGGCCCTCCTTTCTACTGCTCTTCCCTGTTGCTTGAAATACCTTTGAAAAGTAACTTGCATCCCCTTTGTTTTATCAAGATCTTAAAGGGGTTGTAAACCCTTGTGATTTTTCACCTTAATGCATCCTATGCATTAAGGTGAAAAAACTTCTGGCAGTGACCTGCCCCCCAGCCCCCCCCCCCATTTTACTTACCTGAGCCCCTTCATTCCCTCGGCGGAGATGAGTTCTCCCTCTCTGCACGGGGTCCCGGCTCTTGATTGGATAGATTGATAGCAGAGTAGCCATTGGCTCCTGCTGCTGTCAATCAAATCCAATGACGCCGGTGCCGGGGGGCGGGGCCCAGTCTAGAATTTGTGTCAATTGACACAAATGCTGGACGCAGGAGCGCGCCCAAACGGTAACCCAATGGGGGAGCGCTTCTTCTAGGGAGTTATCTGATGCGAGGAAGAGCCGGGAGAGCCGCCGAGGGACCCCAGAAGAGGAAGATCAGGGCCACATTGTGCAAAACGAGCTGCACAGTGGAGGTAAGTTTATCTTGGTCTCATCAGACCACGGGACATATTTCCAGTAATCCATGTCCTTAGTTTGCTTGTCTTCAGCAGACTGTTTGTGGGCTTTTTTGTGCATCATCTTTAGAAGAGGCTTACCTCTGGGACGACAGACATGCAGACCAATTTAAAGCAGCGTATGGTCTGAGCACTGACAGGCTGACCCCCCACCCCTTCAACCTCTGCAGCAATGCTGGCAGCACTCATACGTCTATTTCCTAAAGACAACCTCTGGATATAACGCTAAACACGTGCATTCAACTTCTTTGGTTGACCATGACAAGGCCTGTTCTGAGTGGAACCTGTCCTGTTAAACCACTGTATGGTCTTGGCCACCATGCTGTAGCTCAGTTTCAGGGTCTTGGCAATCTTCTTATAGCATAGGCCATCTTTATATAGAGCAACAATTCTTTTTTTCCAGATCCTCAGAGAGTTCTTTGCCATGAGGTGCCATGTTGAACTTCCAGTGACCAGTATGGAAGTGAGAGCGATAACACCAAATTTAACACACCTGCTCCCCATTCACACCTAAGACCTTGTAACACTAACGAGTCACATGACACCGGGGAGGGAAAATGGCTAATTGGCAAATAATGGTGGCCACACATAATATTGACACTTCAAGCCCAATTTGGACATTTTCCAAAATGTGTGTGCTCACTTTTGTTGCCAGTGTTTTAAACATTAATGGCTGTGTGTTGAGTTATTTTGAGGGGACAGCAAATTTACACTGTTATACAAGCTGTACACTCACTACTTTACATTGTAGCAAAGTGTCATTTCTTCAGTGTTGTCACATGAAAACATATAATAAATTATTTACAAAAATATAAAGGGGTGTACTCACTTTTGTGAGATATTGTAAAAACTCGAAAGTGTAGCAAGATGGTGCAGCTCCTGATGACGTCAGTGTGATGAAACGCATAGGGCCATTGTCTCACTTCCGGTTTAAGGCCGCGGAGCGCATTTACATTGCCGGACTTCCTGATTTTTATGCTGTATGACATTTCAAACAATGTAAGTGTATTTTAAACACATGCTTTGCAATATATAGTAAAACGGATTTACACTATGGAGCCTGTATACAGCTACAGAGTGCTGTGAATGCTGTTACACCCCTTAAAGGGGAAAGTTTTTGGTGAGTTTGAAAAGAAAGGGTAAGTATGTGTGGATTCACCGGCAAATGAGATTTTTGAACCCAAATATTATATTATGGACTTATATTGTTTCATAGCACATGTATCTTTTTTTTTTCTTTTTTTTTTATATAATCTTTATTTTACATTTTCGATAAGAAAAGGATAACATACATTGAGAAAAACAAAAGGGAGACAATAAGTGAAAGAGGAGGCATACAAGAAATTGGGGCACTGGACCACTAGTGTCAGGAGATTCTTTGATACATACAGTTGCCAACATCATATGACATCATCATTTTATACCCAAACAACAGGGGGAGGTGTGCTTTTAAACAAGTGTGCCAAGCCAGGATTGCGTACTCACGTATCATAAACAACACTGTGAACAATTCACCCATTATGATCCAGAATAAGAAGGGAAGGAGGGGCATAGAGAAGAATCCGGGAGTCTATAGCATGTAGGTCTCATCCTCATAGGCATTATGTTAAATTATAAACCATGGGGCAACAAATTATGGTGCCTGTACTGTATTAGAAGCATAATGTATCCAAGTGGCCCATATACTATAGAACTTGTCATATCTGTCCTTGCACTTTGCCACCCACTCTTCCGCCGCCATAATAGTATTGACCAGACGGACCCAATCAGATCGTCCAGGAACATGTGTCGACTTCCAATGTATGGGAATCAGGCGCCGGCAGAGTTTAAAAGGTGTGGTAGAACTGATTTATGGTAGGTGCTAAGAGGAGTGGATGGCATGTGAAGTAGAAAATCCAATAGGGAGTCATGCATATCAATCTAAGATAACTTTTATCTGGGTTCTGACATCTTGCCAGAAGGGCCTAAGCCTCTGGCATTCCCACTATATATGTAGGTAGGTACCCCGAAGCCCACAGCCCCTCCAACAGACATCAGAAGCTTTCGGATACATTTTGGCCAAAACGGCTGGAACTCTGTACCATCGGGTCAATAGCTTAAAGCTATTTTCTTGCATCTTTGTGTCCACAGAACTCTTGTGGGTAAGATGATATAAATGATCCAATTGAATCTCTGTAAATGTATGCCGCAGGTCTCTCTCCCATTCTCGCACATACACTGGCTTACTTCGGGATTCCGCAGACTGCAAACATCTCATAGAGCACAGAAATAGAATGGGAAACAGGGTCTGCAGACATGCACAACTTCTCGAATGAAGTCAGGGAGGAAGGGGGCCGGATGGTACGAGGCAAACCTTGGACAAAGCGATGCAATTGTCTGTAGCGCCACTCATCCATCGGGAATCGGCCAAATTGAGAATGGAGCCAGTCCAACGAGACTAGGCCTTGCTCATGTACAAATCTTCCACACTGTGTCTTTCCATCCCTTGCCCACATGCAGAAGTAGAAGAGGTGCTCCCCCACGGAATGAACCAGGGGAAGCCCCCCAGAGGTGCAAGTGGGAACACAGGCGGCGACAGCAATCCCTATGCATTTACTGTGTCCCACAACTTCAACATGTAGACAGAGACAGGGGACACAAAGCCTGAAAGGAATCTCCAATCCCGGGGAAGCCATGCAGCATGGGACAGGTTACGTCCAGTTAAAAATTTCTCAAGGGGAACCCAGGATTTAGTGGTAGTTTGATGTTGCCAGTATAATACTCGTTGCAGAGCAATCCCCTAATAGTACTTCCTTATGGAAGGAACCCCAAGCCCCATAACCTCTTAGAACGTTGTAGAGTGCGGAGGGCTAAACGTGGTCTTCGACCCTGCCATATAAATTTCAAGAACAGGCTGTTGAAAGCTGAGAAATAGACCTGGGTAGTGATATAGGCACCATCTTAAGATAGTAGAGGACTCTTGGGAGTATATTCATCTTCAGGATACTGACTCGGCCCATCCATGAGAAAGTGTTACGATCCCAGCACAGTAGGTCAGCTTTAATCGTGGAGAGCAAAGGGGTATTGTTATAGGTATATAACTGTGCGAATATAGCTGGCAGGTAAATGCCCAAATTTTTTAAAGAGGAACTTCACCATGTGAAATAAAAGGAAGCTTGCAGTTAAAAGGGCATCACAGGGGGATAGCAAGGGGGAGAATCTCCGACTTGCTATAGTTGAATTTAAAATGAGCAGCGGTTCTAGGGTAAGGGCAAATATCAGTGGGGACAGGGGGCACCCCTGTCTCATCCCGTACCATATAGGGAAAGTGTTGAAGAGATTTCCGTTAACCTTAACCCGGGCCTCTGGGGAACTGTATAAGGAGCCTATCCACCGAAGCATGTTTTGGCCAAGACCCAGTCTAGACAATACTGCCTGAAGATACGTCCAGTCCACCCGATCAAAAGCCTTCTTGGCGTCAGTAGACAGTAGAAAACAGGGTGAACTGGATTGCTGTAAGCTTTCCCAGTGGATTAGTTGTATAGCTTGGTTGGAGTTGTCTCTAGCCTCCCTCCCTGCTATGAAGACCGTTTGATCTGTGTGAATCACCGTCAGTAAAATGGACTTTAGCCAATTTGCCAAGATCTTCGCGAGGATCTTAATGTCAGTGTTCAGTAACAAGATCGGTCTATAGCTACTTGGGGTAGAAGGGTCTTTCACTTCCTTTAGAAGAACCGTAATATGGGCTAACAGTGCTTCTTTCGGGAGGGAAGTTCCTAATGCAAGGGCATTAAAATATGCAATAGTATGCATTGGTGAACCCATCAGGTCCAGGACTCTTGCCCTGTGGCAGGTCCTTAATTACCGACTCAATCTCCGTTACAGAGATAGACTCATCGAGCTGTTCACTGATTTGTGTTGTTAGTTGGGGGGCCAGCGCCTCATCTAAATACTGTGCAATGCATTCTGTTTTCTGAAGGGGTGTTTGATCAGTGAGTGTGGCAGGGAGCTGGTAGAGTTGGGCATAGTAGTCCTTAAAAGCATCTGCGATTTTTTTGAGGACAGTACCATCTGAGATCCCGAGGCAGTTTGTAGCTTATGGACGTGACCTGATGTGCGCTGACGCTTAAGGGCTCTAGCCAGGAGTCTCGCGCATTTGTTTCCAAACTCATAAAATTTATGGGAAACATATCGCAATCTATCCCGTGTGCGCGTCTCCAGTAGGAGAGAGAGTTCCTCGCTAAGAGACAAAAGCTCCGCGTGTAGGGTTGGAGTCATTTGGCGCTTATGTTTAAGCTCAGCGGCTCATAGTTTAACCAATAGGGACCCCAGTGCGTGCCTGGATCCCTGGGCGATAAGCTCCCCCTGGACCACGGCCTTGTGTCCCTCCAACACAGATGCCAGCCCCGTCTCCCATGTCATATTTTCCCTAGAATAAAAAGAAAATGGTATCAGAGACCCGCTTCTGTGCTACTGCATTATCCAGTAGGTTTTCATTTAATCACCAAGTCCACTGTCAGACATCTGGAGACAGAGGGGCGAGGGAGACGGAGATGGTCAGAAATGGTAAGTGATCCGATTGATGCACTGGGGAGCTCCTCCAGAAAATACTGGTCCACCAATAAAAGATCTATCCGTGTATACACATTGTGTGTGGCGGAATAGTAACTGAAGTAGTGTAGTGTAGCCCAAGGGCAGGACAGGGATAAACCTGCGGCAGACCGACCCAGAAAACCTGTAGTGCTGAGGAGACAAAACATGTAAATAAAAACCAAGAAAAAAACCACATCAATAAAACAAATAAAGAACAGAGCGCCCAACGGGCAAGTGGATAACACTAGTATCAACGATGCAGGGGTCACCCTGCGGTCAACCGGCCCAAAAAGGTGGAAGTGACCCAAGCACCACAGATGTCCCTGTCCAGGGAGTGCAACTCCCAGGAGTTCACCTATGGGGAGTGAGTGGGGAGGCACCAGGCGAGAACCCAACAGAGGGTCCCGCTCCAGTTAGGTAGCACAACTAAAATTTGGATGTGCATGCGAATGAACTGCAGCAACAACAACAATCCTAAAAATAGGAAAGAAAGAAGAATGTCAACAGGATCTGGTACAGGCATTCAATGTGCAGCCGAGGAAGAAGAGGGCCCCTGCTTAGCAGAAGTAGCAGGGTCATCACGGACCTTGTTTCGGCTCTTGCGGCGTGCTGGCGGCCATGGCTCCGGACGAGCTGGTACTGGAATCTCTGAGGAAGTGCGCCATTCCAAGATGTCCATCACAGGCAGGCCAAGATGGGAAAGAAAATGGGGTAGATCTGATTTGTTCCACAGAGTAACCTGTTGACCACCTTTAGTGACAGAGAGGCTGAAGGGGAATCCCCAGCGGTAGATCAGATGAGCCTCCTGCAGGACTTCCAGCAAAGGTTTAAGGGCTCTACTCTGCATCAATGTGCGTCTGGAAAGATCCAGAAATAGGGACAACTTGGCTTCATTAAAGTCCACGTGGCGGACCCCCCAAACATGGTACATGATACGTTCCTTCAGGGAATATTTGTGCAGCTTACAGATGATGTCTCAAGGTTTATCTAAATCTTAGGGGGGCCTGAGGGCTCTATGGGCTCGGTCGATTTCTATGTGATCGGGTGCTTCCCTGCCCAAGATCTGTTTAAACACCCCCTGAAGGGTAGGAATTATGTCCCTGGGTGCTGTAGCCTCCCGCAGGCCTCTTATGCGAATGTTAACCCTGCGGCTACGATTTTTCGACATCAAGTTGGTCTATCAAAGAGTCAATCCTTTGATCTTGCATTTTGCAGTGTGTTTGCAGGGCTTATAAGGTAGGGGTGATATCCTCCAAAGCCTCCCCTCTACCCCCAATGTGGGTTGTATCTAGAGTGACCACGTGTCCCGGATTGCCCGGGACAGTCCCGAATTTTGCAGGTCTGTCCCGGGTACCTTCATTCCAGGACAATACAGTGTCCCGGAATAAAACTGACACAGCCACCCCCCCGGGCCAATCTGATGCCCCCAAAAAAGGCCACCACATGACCGCTTTACTCACCGACAGTACTTGGCCTGGCCGGGAATGTCTGGAAGAGCACAATCCCCGCCCCCTGCTTGTGATTGGAGAAATTATAAATCCCACCTCATGTTTAATCACTGTGCTGTGATTCATTACAGCACAAACTGATTTTTTGGAAGCGGAGGGGGGGGGGGGGGGGTGTCCCTGACTGGCAGTTTGGAAATGTGGTCACCCTAGTTGTATCAGCTTGCAGGTCCTCAATGTCCTTTCTGAGGGCTTTCTCGATCCGGGCCATAAAGCACTCTAAATCAGCCCTAGTGGGGAGGGCTAGAATATGGGACCGCAGGTCTCCATCCTCCAGGGCCACTCCAATATTCATGTGCCCAGCAAATGTGCGGGGGCCCGGGAGATGGATGAGGTACAGAAGGCACGGAAGGTCCTGCTAAGGTGTGGTAGAGGGACCTATGTGTAACCACGCCGCTGCCCTCCTGGGTTTCATGCACATTCAGACTGCTGGATAAGCTGCCATGGGAGCCTGGTGGAGAAGGGGGAGGAGGTGAGATGGATGGCAGCCACGGTGAGGGTATCGGAGACGCCACACGTGTGGCTGGAAAGCACTCACCCGGTGCCATCTTGGGTCAGGACTAGGGATGAGCTTCGTGTTCGAGTCGAACCCATGTTCGACTCGAACATCGGCTGTTCGGTCGTTCGCCGAATTGCGAACGATATGGGCCGTTCGCGCCAAATTCGTGTGGCGCGTCACGGCCCATAATTCACTGCGGCATCGCAGTGCATTGCTGGCTGATGATTGGCCAAGCATGCACTATGACCCGCATGCTTGGCCAATCACAGCGCCGTCAGTAGAGAGAACTGTAATTGGCCAAAGCCAGGGTGGCTTTGGCCAATTATGGCTCAGGGGATTTAGTACACACCCCACACTATATAAGGCCGCCTGCACGGCGGCCCTGTGTAGTGTGTGTTCCGGTGTGCTGAGAGATAGAGAGAGAGAGAGACAGTGTCACTTGATTTGAGTTAGATAGATTAGGCAGAACAGTCAGTCAGTTAGCTGCACTTACAGTGTATTGTGTATATATATGCATCCCAGGTGTTGCATATATATATATACACTGTATTCAGTTTAGCTAGATCCGTTCCTGTTATCTTCTATCTAGACTATTTACATTTAGTGCAGTGTGTCCTGCTCACAGTGTTCAGCTAGATCCGTTCCTGCTATTTACATTCAGTGCAGTGCGTCCTGCTCACAGTGTTCAGCTAGATCCGTTCCTGGTATTTAC
Source organism: Lithobates clamitans (assembly GCA_037952925.1). Lineage (NCBI taxonomy): Eukaryota > Metazoa > Chordata > Amphibia > Anura > Ranidae > Lithobates > Lithobates clamitans. The sequence continues at coordinate 317,640 of JBBGZY010001010.1, forward strand.
ATTTAGTGCAGTGCGTCCTGCTCACAGTGTTCAGCTAGATCCGTTCCTGCTATTTACATTCAGTGCAGTGCGTCCTGCTCACAGTGTTCAGCTAGATCCGTTCCTGCTATTTACATTCAGTGCAGTGCGTCCTGCTCACAGTGTTCAGCTAGATCCGTTCCTGGTATTTACATTTAGTGCAGTGCGTCCTGCTCACAGTGTTCAGCTAGATCCGTTCCTGCTATTTACATTCAGTGCAGTGCGTCCTGCTCACAGTGTTCAGCTAGATCCGTTCCTGGTATTTACATTTAGTGCAGTGCGTCCTGCTCACAGTGTTCAGCTAGATCCGTTCCTGCTATTTACATTCAGTGCAGTGCGTCCTGCTCACAGTGTTCAGCTAGATCCGTTCCTGCTATTTACATTCAGTGCAGTGCGTCCTGCTCACAGTGTTCAGCTAGATCCGTTCCTGGTATTTACATTTAGTGCAGTGCGTCCTGCTCACAGTGTTCAGCTAGATCCGTTCCTGCTATTTACATTCAGTGCAGTGCGTCCTGCTCACAGTGTTCAGCTAGATCCGTTCCTGGTATTTACATTTAGTGCAGTGCGTCCTGCTCACAGTGTTCAGCTAGATCCGTTCCTGCTATTTACATTCAGTGCAGTGCGTCCTGCTCACAGTGTTCAGCTAGATCCGTTCCTGCTATTTACATTCAGTGCAGTGCGTCCTGCTCACAGTGTTCAGCTAGATCCGTTCCTGGTATTTACATTTAGTGCAGTGCGTCCTGCTCACAGTGTTCAGCTAGATCCGTTCCTGCTATTTACATTCAGTGCAGTGCGTCCTGCTCACAGTGTTCAGCTAGATCCGTTCCTGGTATTTACATTTAGTGCAGTGCGTCCTGCTCACAGTGTTCAGCTAGATCCGTTCCTGCTATTTACATTCAGTGCAGTGCGTCCTGCTCACAGTGTTCAGCTAGATCCGTTCCTGCTATTTACATTCAGTGCAGTGCGTCCTGCTCACAGTGTTCAGCTAGATCCGTTCCTGTTATCTTCCTACTGACAGGCAGGCTTGTCTGGTTACAGTATATAAAGCTACCTGAAGAAAATTACAGGTGTTCTTTTTGATCCTATTAGTACCACGGTCAGGCAGCTAGACTATTTACATTTAGTACAGTGCGTCCTGCTCACAGTGTTCAGCTAGATCCGTTCCTGTTATCTTCCTACTGACAGGCAGGCTTGTCTGGTTACAGTATATAAAGCTACCTGAAGAAAATTACAGGTGTTCTTTTTGATCCTATTAGTACCACGGTCAGGCAGCTAGACTATTTACATTTAGTACAGTGTGTCCTGCTCACAGTGTTCAGCTAGATCCGTTCCTGTTATCTTCCTACTGACAGGCAGGCTTGTCTGGTTACAGTATATAAAGCTACCTTAAGAAAATTACAGGTGTTCTTTTTGATCCTATTAGTACCACGGTCAGGCAGCTAGACTATTTACATTTAGTACAGTGCGTCCTGCTCACAGTGTTCAGCTAGATCCGTTCTTGCTATTTACATTCAGTGCAGTGCGTCCTGCTCACAGTGTTCAGCTAGATCCGTTCCTGGTATTTACATTTAGTGCAGTGCGTCCTGCTCACAGTGTTCAGCTAGATCCGTTCCTGCTATTTACATTCAGTGCAGTGCGTCCTGCTCACAGTGTTCAGCTAGATCCGTTCCTGCTATATACATTTAGTGCAGTACGTCCTGCTCACAGTGTTCAGCTAGATCCGTTCCTGTTATCTTCCTACTGACAGGCAGGCTTGTCTGGTTACAGTATATAAAGCTACCTTAAGAAAATTACAGGTGTTCTATCCCAGCTTAGTGCAGCTACAGGCCATTAGTATGTCTGGAAGGCCAAGAAGGAGAGGCAGACAGTCACAAGCCAATAAGAGAGGGCAAGCAGGCTCTGTGTCTAGTGCTGGTCGTGGAGACGGTGCATCCTCATCAGCACGTGGCCATGGGACACGCTTGGCCTTTTTTTCGGCAGCTGGCCGTGTTGAGCCGCAACATGCGGAAGACTTGGTCGAGTGGATGACCAAGCCATCCTCATCCTCCTCATCCTCTCTCACCCATGCCCAGGGTGCTTTGTCTGGCAAAGCAGCGGCCTCTTCCCTCAGCTCAATGTCATCAGTGACTCCTTCCCTAGCTCCACCATGTCCTCATGAGGATTCCCTCGAACTGTTTGACCACAGTGTTGGGTACATGCTCCAGGAGGATGCCCAGCGTTTGGAAGGCTCTGATGATGATACTGAGCTCAATGAAGGCAGTAACATGAGCACGGACAGAGGGGGTGCCCAAGAAGGACAGCAATCTGGCAGTCATGCTCCCCCTGCTGCAGCATACTGCCAGGTTTGCTCCAGTGATGAGGAGGGAGGGGATGATGAGGTCACTGACTCAACGTGGGTGCCTGATAGGAGAGAGGAGGAGGAGGAGGAGGAGGAGGAGGTGGCACATCACCAACTAGGCAGGATGCCCTCCAGGGGCCAGCCTAAGGGCAGCACATTGACTGCATCACACCCCAAAGCTCCACATGTGCAGGGCGCTGCAGTCTCTGCGCGTTATTCAAAAAGTTCTTTGGTGTGGGCCTTTTTTGAGACGAGTGCATCAGATCGCACCGCTGCTATTTGCAACATATGTCTCAAGCGTATCTCGCGTGGCCAAAACATCTCCCGCTTGGGTACCACATGCTTGACCAGACATATGTTGACCTGCCATGCAGTTCGTTGGCAAGCGTATCTAAAAGACCCACACCAAAGAACAAAGAGGATCTCTCCTTGCTCCTCATCAGCTGAGATTTCCAACCCCACTAGACCTTCAGTCCTCTCTGAGACCTGCAGTGAGAGGAATGAAGGTGTAGAATTAGGTGTGTCACAGCCAAGTACTTGTGGGCAATCTGCTTTTGGTACACCGACGTCAGATTGTACCAGGCAAATTTCCCTGCCCCAGCTGCTGCACCGCCGAAAGAAGTTTGCTCCCAGCCATCCACATGCCCAGCGGTTGAATGCTAGCTTGGCAAAATTGCTAGCACTTCAACTGCTGCCTTTTCAGTTGGTAGACTCTGCCCCCTTCCGTGAGTTTGTGGAATGTGCGGTTCCTCAGTGGCAGGTACCCAAACGCCACTTTTTCTCACGGAAGGCGATTCCGGCTCTCTACCGGCATGTGGAAGGCAATGTCCATGCCTCGCTGGACAGGGCGGTCAGCGGTAAGGTGCATATTACCGCTGACTCATGGTCCAGCAGGCATGGACAGGGACGTTACTTAAGTTTCACGGCGCATTGGGTGACTCTGCTGGCAGCTGGGAAGGATGCAGGACAAGGTGCAGTAGTGTTGGAGGTTGTTCCGCCACCACGCCTCCAAAATGCTGATTGTGACACACCTCTCTCCTCCACCCCCTCCTCTTCTTCTTCCTCCATGGCCTCTTCCTCGGAACCAGCGGTGCTCCGTAGGCGTTCAAGGGGCTACGCAAGTACGCAGGCCAAAAGATGCCATGCGGTGCTTAAGCTGGTGTGCTTGGGGGACAGGAGCCACACTGGGGCAGAGGTTCTGTCAGCTCTGCAGGGGCAGGTTCAGAGGTGGTTGACGCCACGCCAACTTAAGGCAGGAATGGTGGTTTGCGACAATGGCACCAACCTCCTCTCTGCCCTCCGACAGGGACAACTGACCCATGTGCCCTGTTTGGCTCACGTCCTTAACTTGGTGGTGCAGCGGTTCTTGGGCAGGTACCCGGGCTTACAGGATGTCCTGAGGCAGGCCAGGAAAGTCTCTGTGCATTTCCGCCGGTCATATAATGCCAGTGCTCGGCTGACGGACCTCCAAAAGGAGTTTAACCTGCCCAAGAACCGCCTAATCTGTGACATGCCCACCAGGTGGAACTCGACGTTGGCCATGCTGCAGCGGCTGCACACGCAGCAGAGGGCCATCAATGAGTACCTGTGCGACTATGGCACCAGGACAGGGTCAGGGGACCTTGGTTTTTTTTCCCCACGCCAGTGGGCCATGATCAGGGATGCATGCACTGTCCTGTCACCATTCGAGGAGGCCACGAGGATGGTGAGCACTGACAGTGCATGCATCAGTGACACTGTCCCCCTTGTCCACCTGTTGGAGCACACGCTGCGTGGAATAATGGACAGGGCACTTGAGGCAGAACAGAGGCAGGAAGAGGAGGACTTCCTTAGCTCTCAAGGCCCCCTTTATCCAGACAGTGTTCCTGCGTGCCCGCCGATCACACAGGAAGAGGACGAGGAGGAGGAGGAGGAGGAGGAGGAAGATTGTGTCAGTATGGAGGTGGAGCCTGGCACTCAGCATCAGCAGTCTTTAAGGGATCAGTCCCAAGGAACACATGGACTTGTACGTGGCTGGGAGGAGGTGGCTGCGGACGTTGTTGTCCTTAGTGACCCAGAGGACTCCGGACCGAATGCCTCAGCAAACCTACGCTGCATGGCCTCCCTGATCCTGCAAAGCCTGCGTAAGGATCCTCGTATTCGTGGTATCAAGGAGAAGGACCAATACTGGCTGGCAACCCTCCTTGATCCACGTTACAAGGGTAAGGTTGCGGACCTTATCTTGCCATCGCAGAGGGAGCAGAGGATGAAACATCTTCGGGAGGCCTTGCAGAAAGGTCTGTGCAACGCGTTCCCAGAGACTGGGAGGTTACAAACTCCTGTTTCTGGACAACGTGTTGCTGAGGCTTCGGTCAGTCAAAGAAGGAGCGGTGGAGAAGGTGGCCGTCTGACCGATGCGTTCAGACAATTTTTTGGTCTGCAGCCCCAAGGTATGATCGGTTCCAGCAACCATCGCCAGCGTCTGTTTTACATGGTGCAGGAATACCTAGGGGCAAGATCAGACTTGGACACCTTTCCCACCGAAAATCCTCTGGGTTACTGGGTCTTGAGGATGGATCACTGGCCAGAGCTTGCACAGTATGCAATTGAGCTACTGGCCTGTCCTGCATCCAGCGTTCTTTCGGAACGCACATTCAGTGCTGCTGGAGGCGTGGTAACCGATCACAGGGTGCGTCTGTCCACCGACTCGGTCGATCGGCTGACCTTCATAAAAATGAATCAGTCTTGGATCACCACCAGCTACCAAGCACCTGATGCAGATGTAACCGAATAATTTTTTTTGAAATCTCAGATCCCTTCAAAGACTGCCTATGCTGATGCTGAGTGACTATCCCTGAGTAATTATCCTCTTCCTCCTCAATCATCACGCTGATAGCTTGTAAGAACATTTTTGGTTCTGGGCGCCACCACCAGTGCCTAAGGCACAATTTTTCAGCCCCTGTTTAACAGGGGCGTGTAATTACAATTTTTGATGTAATACTTTGCAGCAGGGCTCGTTCCTGCATTCCAACTAGAGTGTCTGTGAGGGGTTGCAGTGTTGTGGCACCAGCACCAGTGCCTAAGACCCAATTTTTCAGCCCCTGTCTAACAGGGGCGTGTAATTACAATTTTTGATGCAATACTTTGCAGCAGGGCTTGTTCCTGCGTTTCAACTAGAGTGTCTGTGAGGGGTTGCAGTGTTGTGGCACCAGCACCAGTGCCTAAGACCCAATTTTTCTGCCCCTGTCTAACAGGGGCGTGTAATTACAATTTTTGATGCAATACTTTGCAGCAGGGCTCGTTCCTGCGTTCCAACTAGAGTGTCTGTGAGGGGTTGCAGTGTTGTGGCACCAGCACCAGTGCCTAAGGCCCAATTTTTCTGCCCCTGTCTAACAGGGGCGTGTAATTACAATTTTTGATGCAATACTTTGCAGCAGGGCTCGTTCCTGCGTTCCAACTAGAGTGTCTGTGAGGGGTTGCAGTGTTGTGGCACCAGCACCAGTGCCTAAGGCCTAATTTTTCAGCTCCTGTTCAACAGGGGCATGTAATTACAATTCTTGATCTAATATTTCACAGCAGGGCCCTGTGAGGGCTTACAGTGTTTTGGCCACAGCAACACCTAAGGCCCAAATTTCTGCTGAGTATATAGGGCAGGACCCTACTTTCAAACATCTAACTTACAAACGACTCCTACTTGCAAACGGAAGGAGACAACAGGAAGTGAGATGAAATCTACCCCTAAGGAAGGGAAATTCTCTCCTGTAAGAGTTAATATGGGAAAACAATTTCTCCTTTCCACTGATGCTTTCCAATCCTTGTTCCACAAAAAAACCCAAATTTTCAAAAAACATTTTTCATTGGGACAAAAAAGTGAGGTGAAATCTTCTGAAGAGGAGGAAAGACGCAAAACAAATGTCACAGGGGTGATAACCCTTCTCTATGTTTTCCAAAAAGCTTAGAAAAGATTTTTTGGCTGGAGCTAAACACATTAAAAATGTTCAAAATTACAAACAGATTCTACTTAACAACAAACCTACAGTCCCTGTCTTGTTTGCACCGCCTGAATACTGCTGTTCAGAGTATATAGGGACCTTTCCTTATTTTAATTTGGGTGCGGGGTTCCCCTTAATATCCATACAAGACCCAAAGGGCCTGGTAATGGACTGGGGGGTACCCATGCCGTTTGTCTCACTGATTTTCATCCATATTGCCATGACCCGACATGACATTAAACCCGCAAGCAGTTTTAAATGAGATTTTTTCCTTTAAAAATGACATTTGGTGCAGGGACTGTTCTAAACATGGGAAACACGCGTCACTTTACAGGCATACTATAGACACCCCCCAGGTACGATATTTAAAGGAATATTTCACTTTTTTTTTTTTACTTTAAGCATCATTAAAATCACTGCTCCCGAAAAAATGGCCGTTTTTAAAAGTTTTTTTTGCATTGATACATGTCCCCTGGGGTAGGACCCGGGTCCCCAAACCCTTTTTAGGACAATACCATGCAAATTAGCCTTTAAAATGAGCACTTTTGATTTCGAACGTTCGAGTCCCATAGACGTCAATGGGGTTCTAACGTTCGTGTGAACTTGCGGTCCGTTCGCGGGTTCTGGTGCGAACCGAACCGGGGGGTGTTCGGCTCATCCCTAGTCAGGACACATGTTGCCGGCCTCCGCCGTTAAAGAAGGCTTCTAAAGAGCTAGGACGGAGCCGAGGGGTCCTCCTGGGCTGAGGGGATTGCTTCCGCTTTGATGGCATCTTGTCCAGCAGGTGAGAGCTCTCTGTTGGCTGCTGTAGAAGCTGATATAAGAAGCGGGTCAGACGGAGCTCAGCTCACACACGTCCACTCTCTCATGCCGCGGCCATGCCCCCCTTTTTTTGTTTTTCATTACGGATGCCAAGGAACCACTTTGGACACAGCACTTGTCACATTATTGCACATTATATTATGCGTTTTGCATAGAGATTTATTTCGATGAATTGCACAATTTCTGAATTTATTTACAATACGGTATTGGATGCACATATATATTGCGATCTGACTTAAATATTTATTTGCTTTCACATCTATTTTATATATTTGCCTATTTGCACATTCAATATATTGAGCAGAGATTAATCACTTCATTAGCACATCAACCGCAGGTGTATTCAAAGGGGCACATACCATTGTACCCACACCAGAAATAAGCAGCGCCATAGCCACCCCACAAACCCAAGTGTTCCCAATACATTTGCGTGTATGGAAATAAAAGCTATTATAAGGGTTTTGAGCTTTACTCACTTTTTTAAACACACTGCTATTATTTTTAACACAACTGTAGTTCTAGTAGTTCTAGGTGATGATAAAATTGTGGATTCTAAAGGTGCCGACTGATATATTGATAAATGGAAGTGATGAATTTATCTTTTGAACTTATCTCTGTACAACTGTAAAATGAAGCAAAATGAGGAAATAACAATATTAAACCCCAACAACCCCGAATGTTTTAGAAAAACCTGTTTTATCATATATTTGGCAAGAAAATAAAAAATAGCTAAATTCATATACATTCCACTAGAGGTCACTAGACACAAAGAATTGGTAACTATTCCTCATTAATGGTAACATACACTACATGAGGGCCTTCCTTTAAATGATTGATTTCAGGTGTTTCCAGTGCTGCGTACCATTAGGCCTGATTCACACCTATGCATTTTTAGGGCTTTTTGCATTTTGCAGATTTGCACTACAGTCCATTTAACATGGTTTCTCATGGAAAACGTTCTGTAGTGCAAATCTGCAAAATGCAGAAAGCACTAAAAATGCCATAGGTGTGAATCAGGCCTCAAGGCCCGTACAGACCATCAGAAAATCTGCCGAAAAATACCGCAAAATGATCCAATGGGACATGCAGGAAATTTTTTCTGGTACAATACCAGATCCTTTGATTTTCATTTAATCAGTACAAATGTTTTATGAAGATACAATACAGTACCTGACATCACTTCTGAATTTTTATTCTGTCGTACAAGAATTTTCTTTCCTTTAGTAACCTCTTTATTTTTGATATTAGCGTAGCATACCATTAAAAAAAACGGACGATTATTTGTCCGATAATCTCATTGTGTGTATTAGGTTTACACTTGTGGTTGGGGGTCAGTAAAAATAGACAGTCAAGCTGCGTTTTTATTGCTTCTCCTTAGGCAGTGTGATGGAGGTGGACACGTGTGTGGTGATGCTTTGATTCTCAGCACAGCAAAACATTAACCCCACTGTTATGGAAGTACCACCAACAAACACAGCACATTCAAGTGAATGGGGCCATGCCACAACTGCGATCCAAACGATAGGCTCAGTTGCAGCACAATATACTCATTCCAACAACTCTAATGGCTGTAAAGAAACATAGGCATTCAGAAGGCAGCAGCATTGCCTCCTGGATGCCTGTCAGCTGCTCCTGTATCGCTCTATGAAAAGTGACACATGCGTAAACGAGTCATTCATGCTACAGCATACGCACATATTTTAGACAACACTGCCCTTCCAAATAGGGCAACAGTTAAGAGAAGACTCCCTCTCACTCCAGCCTGGCTGTGCACAAAGCCAGGTCCATGGAGAAATGGTTGGAAGAATGTCCTGCACAGAACTCTAACCTCAACTATAAACAGTGCTGACCCCCCCCCCCCCCCCCCCCTCCAGGCAGTCCCAAAAAAGAAAAAAACAAAACAAAAAAAAAATGTAAAAAAGGTCCTTAATTGCACTGTGTTCAGAGGCCTGGACATAGTGCACTATGGGAAGCGCCACATCTATGCAATCATGAGATTGCAGCCGCAGCGCTTCATTTGCGGGCTTTTGTCCCACTTTGTGGCGGTTTCCAAAGCGCCGAGTAGCTTCCGCCCGGTGCTCGTAGTATCTATTACTACGGCGGGGCGGTTTGATTGACATCTGAGTTAGATGTCACTTCCTGTTTTCTCTTTCCCATTGCGCCCAAGAGAGAAAACCGGAAGTATGAGGAGTGGACTCTTCCATCGCTGCTGCCAATGGAAGGAGACACAGCAGGAGAGGACACCACGCAGCAAGGTAAGTGCCGCTGTGCTCCCGCGGACAAGGGGGGAGGGGGGTTTGATGTGTCACAGGCTGCATTTGATGGGACACAGGCTGCACTTCGATGGGACACAGGCTGCATTTGATGTGACAATCAGCAAGGTAAGTGCCGCTGTGCTCCCGCGGACAAGGGGGGAGGGGGGTTTGATGTGTCACAGGCTGCATTTGATGGGACACAGGCTGCACTTCGATGGGACACAGGCTGCATTTGATGTGACACAGGCTGCATTTGATGGGACACAGGCTGCATTTGATGAGACATAGACTGCATTTGATGTGACACAGGCTGCATTTGATGTGACACAGACTGCATTTAATAGGACACAGGCTACATGTAAGGAGGGACTCCACTGGGGGGCACCTGATGTATGGAGGGTCTCTCCTGGGGGCACCTGATGTAAGGAGGGACTCTGCTGGGGGCATCTGATGTAAGGAGGGACTCTGCTGGGGGCACCTGATGTTAGGAGGGACTATGCTGGGGGCACCTGATGTATGGAGGGCAGATGACACGCTCAGGGCTCCAAACTGATTCTGCATTATGGTGAGTTGAATGATTTAATTTTATATTATAATGTAATAATAGAAATAATGCGCTTTAATCATCCTGACACCATAACAACCATGGTGCCAGGATGATTGAAGTGCTAACACCAGGTGTTTGGAGTATCTTTATCTGCTGATTGTTAAACTTTCTAGAATACACATATTTCTACTGTTGTGTAGGATCTGGGCCTGCTGTCCCTCCATCCTCCTCTCCCTCGTTCATCTCAGACGCTAACCACACCACCTTAGAGCCACACCCACTATTTTGCTGAAACCACTCCCATTTTCACCAAGTGGGAGGGGTCAAAATGGAAAGGCGGGGTCTGCCCCCCCATCCTTAAACTTCACCAGCCGCCACTGACTCTAAAGAACACCTTTAAATTTAATTGGAATGCCAAATGCAATCCACGTCTTCCCATTTAAAAGTAGTACCTGACCTCACAAATGCTCTTTTAGGCACAAATTTCCATGGACACACTTCAAATCTTGGGAAAAGCCTTTGAAGAAGAATTTAAGTTGTTAAAGTCGCAAAGGGAAGGTGAGGTTTCCCAAGGGGTCACCCATAACCCATAATGATGCCCATGGAATGGGGTGTCCAACAAACTCATATAGCTGTCAGACGTCCACAAATTTCTGGTCATATAGTGCCTAACAGTTTTTCATCACTTTTATTTATTTATTTATTTATTTTTACAAGTTTAGAAAAAGTACTATATTCTTTAATTGCTTGTATGAAAGCATGTGCAGTATACTGGAATGTAAAAGCAAGCTCTGATATTTTTAAAAGCGCTCAGCAGGGAGATCACTCTACACCCCCCAAGCGTGAATGAATGTAGCATGCTAAGAGCTTAGATTTTCAGCTGAGAAACATTTGTCACCAACCTCCAAATATTTCTATGAAGAGTTCACCACAGGTTACACTGTACTTGGAACTACATGGAAAACTTGTCAATGCTGTGTTGAGGAATGGAGGAGGTCAAAAATATCAGTGAATACCCGATGTCCCTTTTCACTCAAAATGGATAAATCTGTTTTGCCTGGATTTGTTATTTACACCAATAGCAGAGTGTTATAGGAGGACATGCATAATTTAGCTTTTGGTGGACTACCCATAACTAAACTCTGCATCTTGCTTGGTCTAATGTTTGCCACACCCAGCTCAAATTGAGTCCAATTACCTTTAAATTGGTGAAAATGTGAGCTCTGGCTGACCCTGTTGGCACTACTAGGCTCTACAAACTTTAAATCAAAAAATCAAAGGAGTTTGGTGGGAATTTGTTGGCTGAACAGTGATTGCATCCAATGGATTCAGGTGGTGAAAGGGAGAAAATCACTTCATTCCTTCATCTATGCTAAATATCACAGCTGCCCGACTACCCAAACAGTGACTGCATGTTATAGGACACAGTCATTGTTCGACCAACAATTTTCCACCTGGCTCCTTTGATTTTTTAGTCAACTTTTGTTGAGCTGGATGGTGCCTTCGATGGTTTGAATCTTGACTGATTCAGCAAGAATTGGCCAAAATTCAAGCTGTGTATGGTCAGCTTGCAGAAGACCTATCATTATAATTCTTTTTACAGTTATATCACCTATGACACAAAGTACAAGTAGTACTTTGCCCCATGTTTCTAAGTGCCTTATAACCCTAGTTATGAGGTCTGACCTGCCCAACTCCCCTCCTGCTGCAGCCAACCCAACAACAGCTATGAAGGAGAAGGCTGATTCATAGCTGAAGCTTGTCTACGCTCTGAGCACTTTCCTGAAGCAAACAGCGTCAAGATACAGTAAGAGCCCTTTCACACTGGGGCGGGGGCGGCGTCGGCGGTAAAACGCCGCTATTATTAGCGGCGTTTTACCGTCGGTATGCGGCCGCTAGCTGGGCAGTTTTACCCCCCGCTAGCGGCCGAGAAAGGGTTAAATACCACCGCAAAGCGCCTCTGCAGAGGCGCTTTGCCGACGGTATAGCCGCGCCGTCCCATTGATTTCAATGGGCAGGAGCGGTAAAGGAGCGGTATACACTCCGCTCCTTCACCACTCCGAAGATGCTGCTGGCAGGACTTTTTTTACCGTCCTGCCAGCGCATCGCTCCAGTGTGAAAGCCCTCGGGGCTTTCACACTGGAATGAAAGTAGCGGCACTTTCGGGTCGGTTTGCAGGCGCTATTATTAGCGCAATAGCGCCTGCAAATCGCCCCAGTGTGAAAGGGCTCTAAGTGCAGAGGGAAGGGCATACCTCCCAACATTTTAAGATGGGAATGAGGGACACCTACTTGCAAAAGTATGTAGGCATAAGACACGCCCCCTGACACACCCCTTATAGGAGAATTAACTAAAAAAAAGGTTAATTAAATCCACAAGGACTTTTTTTTACCACTCCTATTCCTTTATATTTGCTTTTAAAATTTTAAAATGCAGCAATTTAGAATTTGGATGAAAGGTTTAGTGCTGGGAAACACTTTTTGAAAGATTAAAAAGTGCATTTTATATACAACTATATAGATCAGACCAAAATGAGGGACAAATGAGGAGGAAAGAGGAGGGGCAGAGGGACATTGCTCCAAATCAGGGACAGTCCCTCGAAATCAGGGACAGTTGGAGCTATGGAAGGGGGACATGTCAGCTTCTGCATTCCTCCTGCCATTGCCTCCAGAAAGTGCTCACAACTGCAGCTATAAATCAGCCGTCTCATTAGCAGCTGTTGTCGGCCACGGCAGGAGGGTTAAGTAAGGTTAAAAAGCACTTAGAAATATGGGTCAAACTATAAAGTGCTGTTCTTTAAAGTCCAACTCCAGGAATCATAAAAACAAAATCTCTTTCAGGCCCCCCGGCATGGCGCTGCAAGGGTTAAATGCTCAATATGTCTAGGGGTGCATGAATAAGGAGTAACACCTTTTTCCATGCCCCAGCAGGCTTTCTCCAGTGGTGTGACTTGTCCCCTGCAGCCTCCTCTTTAAGTTGCTCATGGTCGCATACTCACCCTCACCATGTACAAGAGTTAATAGCCCTGCATTGTACATTATGACACAGAAGGACTGCCCACAGAGCCAGAGGTCAAGGGGGAGGAGGTGAGCCTTCAGCCAGCTGGAGCAGTGGGCAGATTAAGTAATAATGTCTGTTCCTCTACCATCTAGACCAGTAGTTCTCAACCTGGGGGTCGGTACCCCCTCGGGGGTCGAATGACGATTTGCCAGGGGTCACCAAATCCTGGGCTGTTCCTGAAGCCACACCACTCTTCCAGCCTTTTCGCGGCCACCCAGCAGGCTGGCCATGGACCCAGTGGAAGCCCAGCTAGGCTGTTCCTCGAGCCCGTGGCCTCCCACTCAGCCTCTTCCCAGCCGCTCATTCAGTTCATTGCATGGCTGGGGGGCAGAGACTAGAGGTCAGCTGACTGGTGGGGAATGTGAAGTGGGAGGGGCTGGAGGAGACCCTATCTCCTGATTTCGGCATAGGTTTTACTGCTGCGAGACACCACAGAGCTGGAGACACAGTGAGTAACACTACCTGTGATTAGAGTTGCCATTAAAAGTCCCCACTACAGTTCTCAGATCAGCAGATGACCTTGATCAAGAGCACCTAAGTTGGCTGATCAGAACTCCCCCCAGCACTGTCACTCATCCCAACTTCCTGCCAGCACTGCCATTCATCCCATTCCCCCCACCCCCAAGGCATAAGAGAAGGAATACAAACAGAGAATACGTGGAAGGGAGAGGAAAAGAGGGGGAGGAACAAAGAAAAATGGAGAGAAAGAATAAGAAAAAGATGGCTAGAGAGAGAGATGGGGGAAAAAAAAAACAAGAAATTAGGATGGAGGGAGATAAAAAGGAAAGAAAGGAGAACAAAGAGAAAGTGGTACATCCTAAAATGTACCATAAGGGGTTTTAATACTGTACGAGTGGAAGGGACTCAGGGAGCGCTAAATGTCCGTGGGTTAGGAGTGCAAATTAGTTGTCTTGACTTGGGTGCTGACAACGCTACGAAAATAATTTTACTGTTAGGGGTCCCCACAACTTGGGAAATTTTATCAAGGGGTCATAGCACTAGAGAGGTTGAGAACCACTGCTCTAGACATAATGAGCATTTAACTCTTGCAGTGCATGGGGCCTCACTGCAACTGCATTTTTTTTTCCTAATTCCTGGAGTTGGAATTTAAGCCTTTTATTCTTCGATATTGTGGAAACATTTTACTGTTACCAGATGCCTATAGTAACAGAGATAGTGTCCTGTTTGGGTTTACTGAGCATTTTTAAATTAAATTCATTTCTCATTCCCTAATTATAGGATGTGTGTGCAAACCGTTATTATGAAAAGCGTTAAAATGCCTTGCAGACATTCCCACTACATGCCGTTCATCGCTACGAATCTAATGAATTTTAAAATCAGTTAGACCTCATTAGTTGTCATTTGTGTAGTAAAACTTCATATAGATTTTTTTTTGCATTTGGCAAGACCCCAAGCCTGATGCATTTGGCATTAACATAAATTAACTGGCTGTTCTATCTAAAACCCCAAGGGGGCGCTAGGGAATTTGAGTCAAGTTCACGTCATCTATATTTACACTCGTTGCCGTATTTATAGTATCACTTGGGTCACCACAGACTTCTGTGGAAAGCCTGCCATGCATCATCCTTGCCGCTCACCTTTGTACACATTCACCACACATTAAATACTGTGCAAATAAGCACTTGCCCTCTGTACCCATGCTGAAAGAGTTTATAACTACATCGAAAAAAATGGTTCTAATGGAAGGAAACCTTGACAGATCAATAGGGCAGTCTCATTGATAATATGATAAAAGATATGAAGCATATATTTTATTTATTTAAATAAAAAAATGTATTTATTAAATACTTTTTTCTGTTTTTTATTTATATTACATTATGCTTCTTTTATGCTTCTATGGTGCGTTTATCCCTCCCAAAGTGCTTAATCTACCGTTGGTGAGGCAGCCATTTTGGGAACGCTCATTAGAATATCAGGGCCAATGTTAGACAGGAGCCAACTAACCTACCAGTATGTCTTTGATGTGTGGGAAGAAATGCAAAAAAGCACAGGGAGAAAATGCTAACTTCATGCTGCAAGGCAGAAGTGCTATCCTCTAAGCCAGGGGTCCTCAATCACCGGGCCGCAAACCGTGGCCAGTCAATGGTCTGTTGATAAGCAGGTCGCTTCCGCACAGCAGGAGGTGAGTGGCGACTGCGGCCCATGACAGTCCTGCTTGTTAACACGATACGTTTTGGCAGCTCCCGCCCTCCATGCCGATCTGCAGCTCCTCCCTAGGAGAAAAGACACAGGCTGATAACTGGGAAGACAGCAGGGAAGGCAGAGATTGGAAGGGGCACTGTTTTGTTAAAGGGAGAGGACATGACTGTAAGGGGCACTGTGATGGGGGGGACCATAACTGCAAGGGGTACTGTGAGGGGGGTTGCATGACTGCAAGGGGCAATGTGTAGGGGGGAGGGCATTGCTGCAAGGAGGACTGTGATGGGTAGGAGAGGGGACAATACTGCAAGGAGAACTGTGATGGGGGGCCATGACTGTAAGGAGCACTGTAATAGGGGGGGAGGTGAACCATGACTGCAGGGGGCACTGTGATGGGGAGCGGAATGACTGCAAGGGGCACTGTGATGAGGGGGGGGAGCTGTGATTGCTAGGGGCACTGTGATATAAAGTGGACTTCACTGTAATCATTACCCTTTATATCACAGTGCCCCTTTACAGTGCAGTTCCCTTGGGAATGTGAGACTGCTTAAAGGGAGAACTGTGATGTAAAGATGTAAAAGGGATGTGAACACTGACCTTATTAGCCTCACTACTAGTAATAGGTGATGCAAAGAGGGCAGTCAAATGTATGTATACTGCTCTAGAGCAGTGGTCTCCAATCTTTAGCCCTTTGTTTGCCTTTGTCTGGCCCTTGAGGCACTATTCCTCCCACTGACACCATCAATGGGGCAATCACTTCTGCACTGTCACCAAGGATGGAGCACTATTCCTTCCATTGACACCAACAATGGGGCACTATTCCTCCCACTGACACCAATGATGGGGCATTATTCTTCCCACTGACACCAATGATGGGGCATTATTCTTTCCACTGGCACCAGTGATGGGGCACTATTCCTCCCACCAGCGGTGGTCAGTCCATAAGTGCGCAAGGGCGCCGTCCCCTCTCTCCAGCCACCCCCTCTATCACCAATAGATAGATTCATGCATTGCATGAATCTATCCATGACCGCTGCTGCCACCCCCTATTCAGGCACCTGGCCCCTTTTTGGGCGCTGGGCTCCTGAATTACAGTGGCAGGGGGTGTTTTTGAAGCACCTGATTAGAGCCATAGGTGTCCAATCGTAGGAGAGCACTCTCTTTGTGTTGTGATCATGCAATAAACTACACGTTTGGACGCTATCTACGCTGTTCCATGGTGTGCTGGCAAATATTTCCATTTTGACTTGAACCAGTATCCAGCTGGTTGTTGCTGCAGCACCCATATTTCATGAGCTTATCCAGGAAAGTGTGCGATGGGAATATGAAGTACAATCATAGGAGAGGACATGAGAAGAAGACATTGTGGACATCGCTCGCCGCCCACCGCCATTACCCGCTGCCCCACCGAGACAGGGTAAGTGCCGGGCAGACAGCGGGTGGGGGGGCACAGTGGCAGCATTCGATGGGCACTGTAGGAACATTTGATGGCACATTGGGAGCATTTGATGGGGCACAGTGGGAGCATTTGATGGCACAGTGGGAGCGTTTGATAGCACAGTGGCAGCGTTTGATGGCACAGTGGCAGCGTTTGATGGAACAGTGGCTGCGTTTGATGGGCACAGTGGCAGCGTTTGATGGCACAGTGGCAGCGTTTGATGGGCACAGTGGCTGCGTTTGATGGGCACAGTGGCTGTGTTTGATGGGCACAGTGGCTGCGTTTGATGGGCACAGTGGTGGCAATTGATGGGCACAATGGCTGCGTTTGATGGTACAGTGGCTGCATTCGATCGGCACAGTGAGGCTGTAATTGATGGGGTTTTTTTTTCAGAATTTTTCAGTTTGTTTGCGCCCCCTCAAAAACTTTTTAGCACCAGCCTCCTACTGACACCAATGATGGGGCATTATTCCTTTCACTGACACCAGTGATGGGGAACTATTCCTCCCACTGACACCAACAATAGGGCACTGATAATTCCCCTAATACCAAAGATGAGACATTGTTTGCTCCCACTGATGCCAGGGCGTTTTCTTCTCCCACTGGCCACACTCCTGCCTCGCTAAAATCTGAAGCACAGTAAACTGTCTCTTTGTTTAGAAAGTTTGGAGATCCTTGCTCTAGAATGAGAATACAGACAGCATGTTCATTCAGTTTATCTCTTGTTTCGGATATTACAAAAAGGTGCCACAAAGAAATCCAAGTAATCAAAAGAGTTTTCTGTTCACTACTGGCACAATTATGCACATTGCAACCATTGATGCCCTTTGGAATGCCTATGAAAATATTTGCAACTTCATACTTTGCAGACTAGCTAAAAGTGTCTTAAAGAAGATACATTTCCTAACGAAATTATAGCTTGGTAAAACACTGTATATAATTGCCGTTTTTGTAAAATAAAACACCTTATTGCATCTCAGAGCTGCTGATCCCCTGCTGCCTCTTTTGCAGCCACTTCCTACAGTACAAGGACATGTTTTTTGATGATGACATCAGTAGAACTTGCCTGCGTAATGTTTCTTGAAATGGCCATGTAGTATACATCAGAAGCCCTTGTGACAGGGTGACAATGCAGGAGCACAATTGGGAGGGACAGGGTATGGTCACCCTATACCGTGACTGAAAAAATACCCTCATGGCAGGATCACCAGGTATTAGTTTAATTAAAGCTGCAGATTTATAGAGATTGGAAAATACATTTTAGGTCGCTTTAACATGTTAAAAATCACACCTTTAAAAATCAACCTTTAGCCCGGGTTCACACTTGTGCGATGTCAGACATCGCATGTGATTCGCACCCAAACTGTGGTGCCGATCACATGCGATGTCTGTGCAGTGCGAGTTCAGCCATACAGTTTTATGGCTGAACTCGCATTGGATTTGCATAAAAAAAAGTTCAGGGACTTTTTTTCCCCGCACTGTAATTGGATCGCATGGGTGTTCCTACCCATGCGATCCGATTCCTGTCCAAATTCACAGTTCGCACTGAGATCTGTGAACCAATTTGGGGGTGTCATTAACATTGGTTTGACACCCACAGCGGTTTGCAGAGGGTAATGTGAACTGCCTGCGGGAGAGATGCGATGCGGGAACCGGCGCTGGAATCACGCTTATTCCCGTATCACTACATAGAGAACCTAGGCTTAGTGTGCTAGAATAGGTTTTGTTAGTGCAAGAAAATTGTTTGGCTTGGTTGGCAGCCAAGCCTGTGTTTTTTTTCTGGGTCAGGGTGAGTGACTCAGGGAGGGTCGGATGACTCACAGGCAGCATCTCTGAGACCTCCCCCTACCTGTAGAACTTGCTGGAAACTTCCAGAAGAATGGGAGTGGAGGTTAGGAGGAGCTGCCTGGAGTATTTATGAGGGCCCTGACCAATCCCCTACTCATGGGTTGGCAGGCCCCCTCAAATACTCTGGGTCAGCCTAACTGGGGCAGTGGAGTTCGAGTGAAAGCTGTATAGAGTGTTAGGCTGTCAGTGGCCCTTGAGGGTGCCCCCTAGTATTGGGGGTGTGGACTCGGGCCTCAGGTGCGGAAGGGACCCTCTTCACAGCACAAAGAGGTGTCCTGACCAGAGGCACAGGAGCAGGAGAAGGACAGCAGGGGAACATTGCCAGGCAAATCTCCAGGGAGAAAGACAGCCAGGTGAGTGTTACGGTCAGGAGAGAACTGAGAGGCATGCCTGAGAGGACTAGGAGAGAGCAGTCTGGGATGAATGCAGAGTCAGTTTGGGAGGACTGTGGGAGATTAGCCAGGAGGGCTACTGAAAGGGGCAGCTGCAGCCAGGTGGGCTAGCAGTGCCTGAAGTGGTGGTGCTGGGATCAGTAGTCACAGGAGGACGGCTGGGCACTAGGACTTGCTAAACAAGTGTAGCACCCTCGTCCTAAAAGTAGGGCTACAGGTAAATTTAGTTATGCTGGGTGGTAGCCAGCCTGGCTAATTTGTAGTGTTTAATGGTCAATTGACTTCTGTGCTAATTCAATTGTGGTTTCTCCCTTTTGTCAGTAGGTGGCGCTGTTGCCTTTTTAAATTAGTATGATGAGCTACAGTATATGCAAGTTATGGATAAACATACTTTCTCAGCCAATCATATTTGCGGCTAAGCATGCTGGGAAAAGCTTTTTTTTTTTTTTCAATCATATAATTTTTTTACATATTACAACAAAAAGTGAACATTCAATTTCATCTCAATAACCCACCCAACATTGTGTATAAACAAAAAACAAGACAAGCAATCAGACATACTATCTTACCAGAAAAGCTATTTAATGGAAAGAAGTCAGGTGATCAGGGTCAGTCTTCCTGCCCAGTGCTTCGGCCTGGCTGGATGTGTGTACAGTTCCTGGCTGCTAGGCCCATCCGGGTGTGCAAGTTTATGCAGAGGAAAGCCTGCCAAAGATCCGGGAACGATTCTAGAGGGATGGAGTTTGAGTAAGCACCAGAAGAGACTTTTCATGAGCTGAAGGCTATGAAGTGGCTGGGAGGACTTCAGAAAGAAATCATCTAAGGGAATCTGTGTATGAAGCTGTGAATAAAGTTCAGTTACTAGAGGAGACAGCCGATCCTACAAAGCACAGATCTGCAGGTTCAGCTTAAAGGCTCTTATTCCTGTACTGTTGTCTGTCTCACCTCACCTATTTTTGTCTAAAGCCGCGTACACACGAGCGGACTTTTCGACTGGACTGGTCCGACGGGCCGAGTCCGGCGGACAATTCGACCGTGTGTGGGCTTCATCGGACCTGCAGCTGACTTTTTCGGTCGAAAATCTGATGGACTTTAGATTTGGAACATGCTTCAAATCTTTCCGACGGACTCGAGTCTGGTTGAAAAATCCGCTCGTCTGTATGCTAGTCCGACGGACAAAAACCGACGCTAGGGCAGCTATTGGCTACTGGCTATCAACTTCCCTATTTTAGTCCGGTTGTACGCCATCACATACGAATCCGTCGGACTTTGGTATGATGGCATATAGGCAAGTCCGGTCGTTAGAAAGTCCGTCGATAGTCCGTCATAACTCCGTCGTAACTCCGTTGAAAGTCAATCGGAAAGACCGTCGGACCTTTGTTGTCGAAAAGTCCGACCGTGTGTACATGGCATAAGGAGTTTGCCAATCTGCATGTTGCTGATCATTATTAAGGGTGTCCTGTGCCCGATCCCTTCTCTCCCACATTTTTCCTGTTCAAGAAATAAACTTCACTCTGTTTAAAGCATTAAAAAAACTGGCGCTCAATGTTCTTTCTTGTTCATCACCCACTGTGCCCACAATCCTGCACCCTGAGAATGTATTAAGTGTAGCGCTATAAAAATATATGAAAGCGTCCAATGTAAAAAACCTTAAACCAGCAGTTCTGAATGTACTAGACAAAGAAGAGTCATCCTTTGAGTGAAATGAGGAGTCTTTAGGAACTGGACACTTCAAGCAGATATGTAAACCATCTGAAGAGATATGCACAACACCACCAAAAATGAAGAGGCTTACCAGATTGGATGGACCCAACGGGGCGTACGCCGAGTAGGGTCGGATAGGCTTAGGTGGTGAGTGGCTGTAGGTGGCCCGGAGGGGCAATGTTAATGGAGTGGCCCACATGTTGCTGTATCCCTCAAAACGGTGCCAGAACCAAGAGGTATGAAACAAACGACACGTTACTGTATCCCTCAGAGCGGTGTTAGGAGCCAAATGATGATGGTAGCAAATGGAGAAAAGGAAGGAATGGCCACATAGTGTGAATCCGTATAAAAAATGAAATTTTATTAAAACTAGATATACACTCACATATAGAGCCGTATAAAAACAGCGCTGTAGAAAAGTGGCGACAGTGGGGTCCTACCCGACGCATTTCATCTGAGCCCTATAGTCAGATCATCCAACAGTGTGCAGCTGGTCCTGGAAGTTGTAGTGCTGCAATCAAGATTTTTTACAGGCAGAGGAGAAGTATATATACAGACTGTATATAGTTGTGTCCCTGAAGAGTTCTTTTACTAAAGTCAAGTGGACATCCCATAATATTCCTATCCCTATCCCTATCCAAGTTTATTCCCCTCAATAAAAAATAAAAACAAAGCACTGGACTGTTCTTCTGACTCAAGAGTGCTGTGAAGATGTGGTGTGCCTAGCTGTAAAGGGTGGGGGATCCCACACAGATCGCTGCGATGCCCATTGTTCACACTGCTAGCAGGGAATCAGTTACTAGAGGCAAGACATTAAGTATACTGCATCTAAACTGTACCTTTGCTGTATTTTTACTGCATTTTTTACTGCATACTGGTTTATTGAGACTTTCATTAAGTGCACCAACACTTCTTAACGTGCCCCAACGGTAGCCGGCAGATGCACAGCATAAAGGACTGCCCTCCTGTAAAACCCATTCTGCAAGTCCCCTTTGTTCACTTCTCCCCTTTCCTTCATTTCTATGGACAGTGTAAATCCAGTTGATCTACGTCTAGCATAGTCGCTATTAACGCACTTTGGCTGCATAGTTCCTGTGTTTGTTAAATCAAGCTTTATTGCTGCTCACTGCTGCACTTTAGGAAGCCTTGCTACTGTTTTTTCCTCCCTCTAAACGACAAGTGTCATCTTCTGCCTTGTCCTTATTACTAATCACCCTGTATGCTAAACTGTGTTATTACCATTGTTAATCCATTTCTATGCTTACTTCGTTACCAACTATATCAGGTGACAATACATTAACTTTTGCTTTACTAAATGGTTCAGTGCCTGTTTTCTTTGATGTAGTACTACTACTGGGTACTAAGTTTTACTTTCAGTTATTTTCTGTGACATTGCAGGCTTTGTACACTGAACCTAGTGTGTCAAATGGGCTGAAGTTCTCAAAAAGGTTGAAGCAAAGAACAGAGGACCCACCCTAACCAGTGGCTCCTACAGGTATAACGCTACATATGCACAACCCAAACATACATAAAAATAATAATTAAAAAACACACATAATCCTTTTCCTGCATCCTGTGCATGTACGTCATAGTATTTTACATGGCAACCTAAGGAACTCCTCGGTATCAGTGTAAGCAATATGTGTCAATAATTAAAGGGCTGGGGACTTTGAAATCTCCACCTGCAAGTTCCCACACCAATGCCTATGGTTTGGGTATTCTACCGGTCACCTTTCCCCAAGGAGCTTTCTACTCTGTCTCTATACCATGGTTGCCAGCTCAGTCCTTTAATTATTGACACATATTACTTACACTGCTTCTATGGCTGAATAAATCCACATAGGGCAGTGTGAGAATTAGATAGGTCAGTCATTTAAAAGGTATGCATTAGCAATACCACAATGCAGTCTCATTTTAGGGGTGTGCACTAGGTTTGTGATCCTGTGATATGCCAAATAAAAGTCCTCGTTGTCCAAGCAGTTTAGCACTACACATCTTTTCTGCTCAGCTAAATAAAATGAGCCCCTTAGGACAATTATGAAACATTCTATCAACACGTATTTGTAGACAGCCATTTGTGACTCACCGGGGTGGCAATATCTGTGCAATCGAGAGACTTCGCTGTTCCAGTTTTACAATAAGTCTAATATGCACCAACTGTTTCAACATCGCAAAGCCCTTTTAAACAATACTTTTACAACTGCAGAAATATTTGGCAGCCTGCACACCATCCATTATAGTTTAGATGCCGGCACAGTGTGGAAAATACTACTATAAAAAGGAAATTTCTATGCTCCTTTGAGAGAGAAAAAGTTGGCTTCATTTGCAAGAGAAATAATTCATCTCCCTGTACTCATAAAGGTGTCAAACATACTTACAACTACATTATGAGATCTTCAGAAAAACATAACGCAAACCTAAACAAATTCATTATGCTTCTGGCTGTTCTTAAAACTTGTAATGAATTTGCTGGTTCTAAAGTGTGTAAATTCTACAATTCTATGTTTGGCTATATTAAGAAAGAAGGAACCCCTAAGAGCTTGTTTAACAGATTAACCAGCCTTGGCAGGTTAACTTTAGAAACACAGAGCCAGAAGAGGGCTACCTTTAGGCTAGCAAGCCAGAGGCTAGGTGGGACAGTGTTACTGAGTCAGCAGTTTGACAGACAGCAGCCAATAAACGAGTGGGAGTCAATACCAGCCGGGTATGGATGGTGCTGAAGGATACGACTACAAAGACTCAATGCCAGGGATAACCAGAGTCAAAGCCAAGGCAAGGCCAAGGAAGTAAGGTCAACTCAGCTAAGTCCTTTGAGATGAATAGCCAACTAAGGGCATACAGGGAATGCTGGTGAACATACAATAGGTGGACACAGGCAGGGAATGTGGAGTGGATCCAACAAGCCGCAAACAGCCCATTGAGGATTCCGGAGATGAGGCTTGATTTCCCCATTAGGGCATCCAGATTTACAATCCATGGGATGCTGGTCTGTGCCTGTTAACCTCTGGGTTCTGGTGAGTTCAATCCCCTTGCGGGTGTGTGGAACACGCGGTGGTGAAGTGTTTGGTGAACGGTGCACTCATCAATATGCTACCAGTTATACCATCTATATCCATTAGAGACTCTTAGTTTATTTCAGTTTTTTAATTTTCAGTTATTGCAAACTAATCTATCAGATCTACAATTGCTGCCTGATAGAAGCGCCGCTTTGATGTTTCTATTTTTATCTCTTTTGAGGTTTTAATTTTGAAATTTTTTCTACCATTTTATTGATTTTAGTGGCTGCTGAGGGAAACCTCCTCTTCAATTAATTCATATATGTAATGATGTTTACTGCATATATCACTTTACATTCTAGTGTATATCAACTAGCATTGTCTTTAGTATTGTAAGACCTGATTTTACATAGCGCTGAGATTGGCGGAGTGTGTTTGTTTCTTAAGGGTTTGTTTCCTCCTTTTTATGTTTATATTAGGGAATATGGAGTAATAGCAGGCCCTGTAGGAGAAGCTGAGGATCACTGATATTCAGAAAGGGAAGCAGGACCCAACCCCAAACAGAGTAATTCTAAGGTAGCAGAGGGAGCACTGTTTAAAGGATGAATAAGTGAGGAATGACCCACCTCTAATCTTTTTCCAACCACACTGTATGAATGCACTGCAGGAATATCTGTATCACCAACCAGGGTAACTAGGTGAGTTCTGTCTTCAAAATGAAATGCTACATGTCAACTGAAAGCCAAAATCAGATTGGAAGCAGCGCCTATGAAGGTAGGCAGGAAGGAGGGTGGGTGTCACCAAGGAGGTGCAAGCAGAAGGTGGTTCATGGGTATGGTAGCTGCAGTACTGTGGGTTAGGAATAGTGTTGCCACCCTTTTTTTGTTCCAGGGGAAATAACAAATGTCAGGAGGACTGCAATGTATAATGTGGGAAAAGCAGAGTACATGATGCAGTGTGCCATGTTGTGAAGCAAAGTGAATGCTTTGCCTGAGGTATACAGTGCTGTTTCGTTCAATGTACCCTTTCTTTCCTAACATCAGTGGAGTGCTAGGCAGGTTTCAGGAAGGCATGTTAAGCAACCCCTCTTATATCCTTATATATAATTCCTTACATAACCCTAGGCTAAGGTTAGAATTTCTAAGTAAAAATACACTAGCTGAAGCAAAGCAAATATCCATCTAAAAATATAAAGTGCATTTAGGCTTTAGCTCTTGTTGGGTGATATGCAATATGTGCCGTTAAACTGTCCTGCCTTCGGGGGGGCGTGGCCAAGACCGGCATGTGAGAAGAAGTGTTTCTCACAGCTCCTCTCCAGCACAGCTTACCGATCCTCTCCCAGCAGCGATCCAGAGCTAAAAAATGGCTATCCAGCTGGCTACCGACCCACTCACCCTCCTGGATCAACCACCGGCTTTCTGTACCCGGGGGAAGGCAAAAAAAAAGGAGGAAGAAATGATCTCCGAAATCCAAGATGGCGCAGCCGTGGCCCTAGCACAGCGCACACCGCGAGGCACTGAGAAGTCCAGAGAGGCAGCTAACAAGAAGGCCCAGAAACTACAGGGTAAGGAGTACCCGAGGGACATGTTATACTATGCCCAAAAGCTGGGGGGGCCCCTGGATCAAAGCGCAGGGGGTTCTGCTGAACTGTCTCATGATGAGGATCGCAGGCCAGGAGAGCTGAGTTCACTGCACACTGACATGCAGGGAGAGACAGATGCTGCTGCTGAGCGGCCCTCCTCACTCCACATAGACACTGATACAGAAGAATCTGAACAGCCAACTTTAGCTGATATACTCAGGGCTGTGCATGTCTGCACAGCGTCTGTGAACACTCTTAAAGAGCAATTTGGTGGGCTGAGAGAGGATGTATCCCTGTTGAGACAGGTTTTGCAAAAGATTAGAGAACATACAACTGCAGTGGAAAGCAGAGTGAGTGACATTGAAGACAAACTCCCGCCAGTTGCTCGGGAGGCACATGCGGCCTATCAACTTGCTAAAGACACTAACAATAGAGCAGATGATATGGAAAATCGCTTGAGACGCAATAACATACGCATTGTAGGTCTGCCAGAGAAAACGGAAGGAAGAGATGTTACAACATTTGTAGAGAACTGGCTGGTCGAGATATTTGGAAGAGAAATCTTTTCCCCATTCTTAACAGTGGAGAGGGCGCATCGCACGCCAGGCTGCCCACTACAACCGGGAGCCCCCCCCAGACCCATCCTTACCCGGCTTATGCATTACCCGGATAGAGAAGCAGTTCTAAGGAATGCACGGGAGAAGGCTAATGTCCAGGTGAATGGGGTCAGAGTGTCGTTTTACCCCGACTTCTCAGAAGAGGTCCAAAAACGCAGGGCTAAATTCTCAGATGTGAAAAGGCGCCTAAGAGCTCTGCAGCTTCCATATGCTATGCTGTACCTGGCCAAGCTTAGAGTTACCGCCGACAGGCAGGCCCATTTCTTCGAATCAGCCCAAGATGCAGCCATGTGGATGACTTCTGGAGATCTATACCACTGAATCATAGTGAGATTGTTTGCAGTTCACTTATTGTCCCTTGAATACCGCGGACATTCCCCTCTTGATCCCACAGTGTTTACTACCCATATTCCTTTGCCTAGGGGAATGTTTTTGCCTTATGCTGCTGGGAGTCTCGATATTGCTACGCGATCAGTGAGCTATCTTGTGAAGTAGGCAAGAGAAAATGCGTTCTTTCCAAGTGAGAGATAAAACAAGAAGGCCATGTTGGTTTTGGTTTCAATTTAATTTACATGGGCTTGTCCGGTTGACAGCCTGGTCTGTTGTTTTGGTTGTTTTTTTTCTATTACATTTTTTCTACTCATACCGAGAAACCCATCACCAGGGAGATCTTTATTGGAAGTACCGCACTGTACTAACTTTCATTACCGAGGTCATTGAAGTTAAAATCAGGCTTGAATTCCTCGGCTGGAAGCAACACGAGAAGACAAGGACCCCAACAATTTCTCTGGGGGAAGCTCCCCCAACCCCTTTTGCCCCTGTAGACTCAGGTATATCAGGGGGAAATCTGAACGAGACTCTTAAGAGGTCCCAACCCCTGAAGTCATGTATTGTTTTGCCCAATGGTTGAACTGCCAATAATTTCCTGGAATGTAAGAGGTTTGAGCTCCCCCCTTAAGCGTATGATGATTTCCACATGTTTGAAAAAATACCACCCTATGATTTTGTGTATGCAGGAGACCCATTTAACGGCCGAAACTAGGTGCTGTCTCAAGTATGCATGGGTGGGGAAAGCGTATCACTCCACTCACACCTCGTATTCAAGGGGTGTGAATGTAACGATCCATAACTCTGTAGACTTTCAGGAATTTGATGTATGCATAGATGATGAGGGATGATATGTCTTTTTACACTGCAGCGTTGGAAAGCTGAACTGCATATTGGCTTGTGTGTACGTGCCCCCGCCGTTCACGTTATTGCTAACTTACTTTGAGAGCCGACCGGATCTGCCGTTACTGATAGTGGGGGACTTCAATTGCTGGTTGAGTCCTTCCGTGGACAGGCACCCCAGTTTGGGGGCCCCTGTCACACGGAGAGACTCTCCATTGCTTAGATTGCTTAATGAGGTTGGTTGGGTAGATATATGGAGACTAAGGGAATTTTCTGAACGCCCGGGAATTTTTCCAATCCCCGATGGAACAGTGGGACGCTTTTAAGGCCCATATGAGAGGTTTGCTCATTTCAGAAATAGGCAAGGTAAAGAAGAACTCATAGAGCATAAGGAGGAACTTGAAAGACAGGTAGGGGCCCTGGAGGAGTCCTATGTGAGTACCCCGACTGACTCCGCTAGAGAGGCATGGCAGTCGTCTCAATCTGCTTATGAGCGGCTACTGTCCTCAACGGCGGAGAAAAAGCTAATTTTCTCCAGGTTGGCGTTTCTATGAGGAAGGAGAAAGTACTGGGCGTCTCCTGGCAAGGATAGCTAACTCCCAGCAGCGCTCACCGGCAATAGGAGCCATTAAAACATCTGAGGGTAGGTTAGTGAGCTCCCCTGACCTTATATTGGTAGAACTGGCTAAATTCTATGAGGGTCTGTACCTTCCAACGGGGCAATATACCCCGGAGAAACTAATGGACTATCTACAGGACATTGACTTCCCTCATCTCACAAATGGCCAAAGGGAGACTCTAGATGCCCCCCTCACTTTAGACGAACTACAGACGGCTCTGGCGGTATTCCCTAATTGTAAGGCCCCCGGGGCGGACGGGATACCTATAGAGGTCTATAAACAATACAGGGAAATAAACAATACAGGGAAATACTTTTACCTAAATTACTAATGGTTTTCAATGCGGCTCGGGAGAAACAGAGGTTGCCCCCCTCTATGACCACGGCGAATATAGTACTAATACTGAAACCGGGAAAGGACCCGACAGACCCTGGTTCATATAGGCCCATATCCTTACTACAGAGCGATATTAAGCTTCTAGCCAAAGTCCTTGCGATGAGATTGAATGGCGCCATCACGCGCATTATTCACCCGGACCAGGCGGGGTTCATGCCCAATAAATCAACGGCGGTTAATCTGAGAAGGCTCTATCTTAATATGCAGTCTGCGGCTGATAATGTGGGACAGAGGGCTTTGCTATCACTGGACGCTATGAAGGCCTTTGATAGCGTTGAGTGGGAGTACTTGTGGGGAGTCCTTAAAAGTTTCGAGTTTGGTGAAGTATTTATATCATGGGTGCGCCTGCTGTACCACAACCCGCAAGCGGCTATCCGGGCGTCGGGGGCTATGTCCCACACCTTTAATTTAAGGAGAGGCACGAGGCAGGGGTGCCCTTTGTCACCCCTGCTTTTTGCATTAGCCATAGAACCCTTAGCAATTAAAGTAAGAGCCAACCCTGATATTGTCGGATTTCGATACGGAGACAAGCAGGAAAAATTGATGCTATATGCTGACGATACCATGATCCTGCTTGGAGATGTAGACAAATCTCTTACAGAAGCCATGACCACCATAGTGGAGTTCGGCAGGTATTCGGGACTCCAGATTAACTGTACCAAATCCTCTCTGATGCTTATTGATGAAGGGGGGGCCCCCCCCAACAATAAAACGGTGCCCCTGACCACTTCATTCAGATACCTGGGGATCCAGGTGACACCTAGGATCAGAGATTACGCTAGATTAAATACCGTATATCCCCACTGCTACAAAAATTTAGAGAACGGATTAAAACATGGAATTCGCTCTGTCTGTCGGTTGCAGGCAGGGTGAATCTGATAAAAATGATTTTAATGCCCCAACTTTTATATGAATTTCATAATGCACCCATGGTAGTGACCCTAAGGACGTTCAGAATTATCAATTCCCTCTTTAGATTGCTTATATGGAAAGGCCGTGCACCCAGGATTAAACGCGAACATCTCCAGCGTCCTAAGGATGAGGGTGGGCTTGCCCTTCCCAATCCCTGGCTCTACTATATAGCTGCGCAGCTGCAGCAATTAATAGGCGTAATGCACACGGACACAGAGAAGGAGAGAACTATGAGTAGTTCTTCTGAACTGGTTATGCTGCACACAGTAAAAAGAGATTCAGTCCCGACAGCCTTGGAGGCATTGGATTTTGCTGAGTCAAATAAGCAATACCCGACCTATGACCTAATCCATAAAATCTGGTCCAAGACCAAATATTTACAGGGAGTGACAGGATACACAGATTACAGTCCAATATGGTTCAATGCTACGTACCCAGAAATAGCCAAGCTACAACATGGGGCGATGTGGAGGAGATATGGGGTGCTATATATTAGACAGATTTTTCAGAATGGGAAAATGTACACATTTGAGGTTTTGCAGAGGCTCTTTGAGTTACCACAGTCTATGCAGTTTTACTACATGCAATTGAAACATGCTGTGGTGGCTCAGAGTAAATCCTCAGACTGGATCCCCTCACCCACACCTTTGTTTAATCTGATTGCAGGGGTTACCAATACTAAGGTATTTATATCTCAATGTTACAGTATGCTACTACAGAACTTTTTAAGTAAACACCCTTTAGGTATGCTGGCAAAGTGGGAGAAAGATGTTGGCCCGCTTGATGGAGAACAATGGGAAGAGGTGTTGCAGGCGGTACCTACTTGCTCTCTAAATGTTACGCAGAGATTGACACAACTATACATCATCCTTAGAGTATACTATACCCCCCATAGACTCCATGTTATGGGCCTTCGGCCCACTCCACTCTGTACCAGATGCAAAAGGGAACACAGGGACCTGATCCACCTACTGTGGAGGTGCCCAAAGCTCCACCTCTATTGGAAGTGGGTGGTGGGCCCCATTAACAGGGTATTTCAGGTTACGATGCCCACTGATCCAAAACACTGCCTGCTTAATGTAATAGATGAACTGGGATGGGAGGAAAGTACTAGAGTGGCAATTACTAGAGTTATGTTTATGGCACGGAAACTAATAATGACACATTGGATATCAGAAGAGCCCCCCGCTCATAAAGAATGGATTAATGCTATAGGGGAACTGTTGCGGAAGGAAAAAATAATTTACCAACACAGAGGCTGCCCACAGAAGTTTGAGAAACTATGGGGGCCTTGGCTAAATGTCCCTGGGCTTGCCCCGGTGGATTTGGTTGTGGGCAGATTGTTGGGTATGGGTATGTGAGGTACCACATGTGTTATGGTTGGAATCTTTTCTTTCTGTTATATATACCCTTATTTAATTTGCTTTCTTCTTCTGCTCGTTGTGAGATGCTGGGGGTTATTAACTAATTAATTAATAAAAAAAAATAAAAAATAAAATAAAAAAAGATAATAATAGGGGGTTATACTGTGTTCCCAAGCCAAGTAGTTAGGTTAATCAATGACTCAGGAAATGCTAGATTATTTATACAATCTGCGGTGCATGCAATTATGATGGTACCCAAGGTAAATTGTTGTATTGAATATAATTGTAATGTCGGTATGTTTTTATGTTTTTTCTCAATAAAAACTTGTTTTTGGATAAAAAAAAAAAACTGTCCTGCCTTCAAAAATTCTGAGTACCAGCAGGTGATTGCTGAGATTGTGATACCGGAGTTAGCATGAGTGCAGGTTCAAACACAAACATTTCCTAAAGTGCTAAGGATCCTTTGGTATAGAACCACAGAAGGATAACGGCAGAAAAAAAGACCGTGGGAAAAGGGGAGGGGAAAGGGAGTTGGAGAGAGACTTGACTGGTGTAAGTAGGTGTGGTAAAGGAGCCATGGGGAACCACGTGAGACTAGACCAGGGTTGCCAAGCACCAGTAAAAATCAGTTTGTAAAAATCAGTGATTTTTTTAGAACTGCCAGTAAATATCAGGGCCTAATAATTTCATGCTGTGTTGACATTTTAAGTGTAAATACAGCAAATGACTTTGTTATAGGTATTGTCAGTGTTTCCATATCATGTTTATACTGTTCAAATATGCACCGTGATAGTTTTCAATATGAGTTCTGTAATTTCTCAGGTTGCCAGTAAAAAATGTGTTCCGCCAGTAAATTTTCCATGTTTTGTCAGTAAAAAATGCTGCCGGAGGTTGGCAACCCTGGACTAGACCATACCGGTTTAGGCCAGGAAGTTGCAACTGGCACTGAGAAACCGGGTATCCTGTGGGAGGCAGAATGGTGGAGACTTGTTCGCTTCAGGATTGTGGAAGTAATCATCATCATCTTCAAAGAACAAGCAGACGCCCTAGCTGGACGCTCATCGGTTCACTCTTCATTACACAAGGACCGGGAGAGAGCGTTTCTGACCCACCTAACACTATTATTGTTGAATATTGTCATTTAGGTTTTTTTCAAGTTCAATGACATCCCTCAGAATAGGCCGTTAACCCCTCAACTTCCTGTTGAACTTCATTATTTAAACAGAAATACATCTTACAGGCTTTTCTCCCCTCCCAAAATGACTATCCTAAAGTGAACATTTCCCATGTATTCATTACATATTAACTCTATAAATCACATTGCCACCAAAAAAGGAACTATCTTGTTTTTTCACATCTTAAAGGAATTTAAACTTTCACTGCATGCTAACTTAAGGGCCCCAACTAGGCTGGAAGAAGAACCAATCTGATAGTCTATTTGTGTGTAGGAGATTTGACAAACTTCCTAGTGCTTAAACCCAGATCCTTCTAGTGAAAAGCCTAGATTTCTATTTGCGTTTCCCACTGCATGGCCACAGTGCTCATTTTGCAGTCATCTCAAATAAGTACCTCCAAATCTTTTTCATGAGTAGTGCTGGCCAACTCTGTACCCCAAATAGTATAGTCTATCAATAGATTTATTTTCTCTAGGTACATTATTTTACATTTAGAAACATTGAACTGCAATTTCCACCACTTTAAACCAATTTTCCAGCAAACAAGAATGATCAACTGCCCACCAAAGTTTGAATGATCTAACTCAGAATATAAATGTTACAGGGATAGATTGAAATACAGTAAGTTTTAAAGACTTGATAGATTTAGAATGTTTCAGAAATCAGAAGGCTCTGATGAAGAAGGGTTACCTTCGAAACGCGTTAGCCAGCAGTAGTCCGTACGCCCTCTTCCTAGGACCTGGAAAAACTGCTACCACTGGACCAAGCACCTCTGTGCCTGTATACAATGCGATTTTTTCTCCTACCTTTGTGAGTAGATTTTAATCTTGGTTTTTAATTAATAAATCTGTCAAGGATAATGCACTAGGCTGGGGCGCTCTTTTTTTCTTTCTTTTCATTATTATTAGGATAATGCCATCCTGAAGAGTAGCAAGGGCGAAACCCATAGTCCTTCTTGAACCTTTGGGATCATTTAGCTAAGACACCTGTGCGCAAGAGTATTTTGCATCTTCAGAAATCAGGGGGCCTGTTGTATGGCCTTATTACATTGTAATCACTATAATTACCTGTTCTATATTAATGTATTCATTTTACTAATTTCAAGTTAGTTACATCTGTTAAAAGAGATACACAAAAAAATACAATACAGTATGGCAGCTCCAAGAAATATGTACCGGCAACTCCAGAACCCCATGAAAATCTTTGTTTGCTACATGAAGGTCCAGATTAAAAACAGCTGACACGTTCGGCATACAGCCTTGTTCACTGCAAATGCGGTGAACAAGGCTTTATGCTGAAACATGTCAGCTGTTTTTAATCTTGACCTTCATGTAGCAAAAAAAGATTTTCATGGGATTGTGGAGCTGCCGGCTATATCTTTCTTGGAGCTGCGTATCCAATGGCTGGAGGCCATTTGAGCCAGAGCGCCCAGTGAAGGACTCCACCCTTAATCTATGAGGAGTGTTCCCTTTTGAGAGTGCTGCCTCTGTGCTTTGCTTTCACAGTATGGCAGACCAGCAGGGCTGGCCCAAGACATTGTGCTGAATGGGTCCAAGAATAAAATGCTGCCCCCCCCAAAAAAAATCATACCCCCCCAAATCATGTGTCCCTGTGAAGATTGTAATGTGTGCAGACTGACAGATCCTCCCCATCATCGGACTCCCCATGCAGAAGGATCCTCCCCATCCCTGGACTCCTCGTACAGACGTCATTACTGGCACCCTGAGCAGCCTCTGCACGGCAGGAATTAAAACGCAAGACACGTAGGGGGGGGGGGCTGCATCACAGGAGGTGGGCAGAGGGTCAGGGGTGCAGCGTCACATGAGGGGGGGCAGAGGGACAGGTGGGGGGCAGGGTCACAGGAGGTGGGCAGATGGACATGTGGGGGCAGCGTCACAGGAGGTGGGCAGAGGGACAGGTGGGGGCAGCGTCACAGGAGGGGGGTAGCATTACAGGTGGAGGGCAGAGGGACAGATGGAAGGGCAGTGTCACAGGAGGTGGGCAGAGGGACAGGAGGGTAGCAGCTTTACAGGAGGTGGGCAGAGGGACAGGAGGGGGCAGTGTCACAGGAAGAGGGCAGAGGGACAGGTGAGGAGCAGCATCACAGGAGGCGGCCAGAGGGACAGGAGGGGGTCATGTATCACAGGAGGGGGGCAGAGGGACAGGAGGGGGCATGCATCACAGGAGGGGCAGAGGGACAGGTGGGGGGCATCGTCACAGGAGGTGGGCAGAGGGAAAGGTGGGGGGCAGAGGGACAGGTGGGGAGCAGAGGGACATGAGGTGGGCATGCATCACAGGAGAGGGCCAGAGGTACAGATGAGGTGGGCCGAGGGACAGGAGGGGGCATGCATCACAGGAGAGGGCCAGAGGTACAGATGAGGAGCAGCATTGCAGGAGGGGGGCAGAGGGACAGGAGGGGGCATGTATCACAGGAAGGGGGCTGAGGGACAGGAGGGGGCATGCATCACAGGAGGTGGGCAGACGGACAGGTGGAGAGCAGCGCCACAGGAGGGGGGCAGAGAGATAGGTGGGGGCAGCACCACAGGAAGGGGGCAGAGGGCCAGGTGGGGGGCAGCGCCACAGGGGGGACAGAGGGACAGGAGGGGGCATGTGTCACAGGAGGGGGCAGAGGAACAGGTGGGGGTCAGAGGGACAGGACAGGGGAGAACCTCTCCAGCATCAGGTCATGGGGTGGTGGGGCCTGTGCAGTCCCAGTTAGGGAGGTGAGCACGGGGAGGTGAAGAGGGGTTCATAGGCCAAAGGTGCGGTGGTCAGGAGGCAGAGAGTTTCAGGCAGGTGTCTATTACTGAAACCTGCCTATCTACTCTCAGCTCTGCCTCTCCATCCAGGAGGCAGGGCGGACACTCTGAATGTATCATCCATCCACCTGGGGGCTGGACTCACCACTGCACAAACTAGGAGCGCTCCACTCCTATCTGGGACTCCTCCCCCTGCTCGCTGTGCCTTTGGTCAGGTGTGCAGGGGATCCTGTACAAGTGACGGTGCATGTTACTGCTCAGCTGCCCCACCTTGGCACCCTGAGGCATGGATGCAGTCAGTGTTTCAGAGCTCAATGAAGAGCTGTCTCTGCTGCCTGTCTCAAGTGCCGCCTGTGTCCCATGGTCCCACCAGGACCCATGGTAGGGCTGGCCTTGCAGACCAGATATCATTTTATCTGTTAAGACTGCTTAAACATTTTGCACGTCTATACCTAAATACAAAGGTTAATGTCTATGGTATTTCGATTGCAAGTGTTTGAATGACAGGACTACTTTATTTTCCTTCTGGCTGACACTTTTTCAATGTAGATCTCCAGGAAATATATTTGGAAAGGACAATGAGGGATAATTGTTAAAGCCCATCTACAGGTATACATATCCCCTCCCCCATTCATTTATCAATTTAAAAACTCTGTAACAGCGCATTTCACCTACCTTGATCCAATGTCCATGTCCATTTCTGGAATTGTTTGTGGGGGTGGTGACCAGCAATACAAGAATGCAGTCTATGTCTGCACCCACAGATCCCCACTTGGCCACGTTATCATGCTATGCAGTGTTCTGGAGCTTGAGAGAAGCCTGCTGCTAGACAGCCAGTAGGAAGTGTCACCCAGACAGTGACATGGGCCCCTGAAGAAGGACCCTTCCGTTCTTCTGTATGAAAAGGTGAAGACTGGGGACCCTATGAGTCATGAAGGTGGGGAGTGGTGTTAAAGTATTGACATTTATGCCTGCACCTACAGGATCTCTCCTGGCCACATGAGTCTTCGGGAGCCCATGAGGAACCTGTTGCTAGACAGCCAGCAGGTAGTGACCATGTTACCCAGGCAGCAACATGGGCCTCTGAAAAATGACCCGCTCATGCTGCCATATTAAAAGAAGAAGACTGAGGACCCAACATGTCACGCAACTACAGATTTAGGTAAGTAAGAAGTTTATAGGTAGTTTTTTTTAACCATCAATTGGTTAAACCCAATTCTCTGAAAACTGTGCTGTGGGCATAGTCTACCATTAGCTCTGGTCTATGTACTTTCTACTTCCTGTACCTACTATTTTATTCATTAAAAGTGGTTGCTGCTAACAGCAGCCTCAAATACGTTAATTGCAGCAACTAATTTTGCCTGGTCCTAATGAGATTATATGCTTAAGCATATGTTCCCAGAGAGGGACCCCTGTTCGTAGAGTCCAGCTGCGATGAGCCTCTTGTCCAGGACAGGCAATCACAGAATAAATAGGTTTCCTGTAATTTCACCCTAGTTCATGACACCCCCCTAAGGGAGTGGGTTCATGGCAGCCTGGTCTCAGAGGAAGTGGCTTGAATGATGCTGACTGTCATTCAGTCTGGAAGACTAGTGACATCTAGTGGTGGAAATAAATTTCTGGAGAATTGCAGCAAAAACATTTACTTTTTCTTTTAGCTGGAGATCTGCCTTTTCAGGT
This sequence comes from Lithobates clamitans, assembly GCA_037952925.1. Lineage (NCBI taxonomy): Eukaryota > Metazoa > Chordata > Amphibia > Anura > Ranidae > Lithobates > Lithobates clamitans. The sequence goes on from JBBGZY010001010.1 coordinate 353,464, forward strand.
CAGCTGTTACCTAGGCAGGAGCTCTATTACTTTACTTTCCCATTAAGATAAGTACCTGCTTTCTCGCATAAACAACACAGAGAATTTTCCAATAATATGAGGTGTGTCTATTAAATAACGAGACTCTGATCCCACCTAGTAAAGAAAGCAGTCAGAACCGGTTATAATTGCATGCGTGGTGACCTTGAACATATTTGAACCTGCATGACAAGCAGCGACACTCTATGACGTTGAGTTGATTGTGAGTCGCCATTTAGTTTGGTTGTGTTTTCTGTAGTGTGCCGAAAAAATGCTGTTTAAAAACTGAACAACGTGTCAATTTGAAATTTTTTTTGTAAAATTGCACAAAACACCAACAAAAATTTTCAAATGCCTACTACAGCTTATGGGAATGAAGGCCTGTCTTGTGTGCGTGTGCTTGAGTGGCACAAAGATTCAGCGAGGGACGTGAGAATGAATTCCCAAAAGTTAAATCAGTGCTTAAAGGGACACATTTTGAGTCAGTTGATGCTGTAAGAAGAAAATGGAGGATGTGTTGAAACAGCTGATAGGAATTGATTTTCTCTATGCCTTCGACCAGTGGAAAACAAGACTGCAGCAATGTATTAGTGCAAATGGGGAATATATTGAAGGGGATAAGCATTAAATCTGTAATACATATAAATAAAGGTGAGTTATTTAATCAGTCTCGTTATTTATTAGACACACCTCGTATATGTAAAGTTCTTAGCACTTAACAGAACTCCATACTGTATTATTTTTTTGTTTCACTGAAGGGGTCTCAATCGTAAGTATATGCCTCTGACTCCACGCTGGTTTATTGTTACAATATGATATTCTTCAGTTATTTATTTGCACCCATGGGATATTTTGCCAGCAAAGTTCAGGATGTTTGGCAGATGCCAGTTCCTGTTTGGCTAGCTCACACCCTTCATTTGGAATGGGGCACTGTATTTTATAATAAAATCTGTCAACAGACAGTCTGCACGTTGTAAATTTTATTACTGGAGTAAAGACACCTTTTGTTTTTGTCCTCACCCAAAAGTAGTTCGCACTTGACACTAACCATGTCTTATTAGTTCAGCACAAATGGCATCATGTTTATGTTTATCTCGCATTCTGCAGCAGCAGAATGCGGGAATACAGCAATGTCTGCATCTACCTTTATAGGATCCTTCTAGTGGTGGTGGTGCCCTTAGCCCCATGTAGGGAGATGTAGCCTTAGGTTAGGATTTTCCTTCTCAGTGACAGACCCCTGGCATCAAGTGTGGGGTGTCTGGTATTATAAGGGTGGTGAGGGAGGGGTCTGTATGAGAAGGCAGCTGTATTTGCACCATGTTGTGGTCCTGTAGTGCACAGGGGCTTTTCCCCTTCGGGTGGAAAAGTGGAAGCTAGTGGACCCCCACTGGTAGAGCAGACTGGAGTAAAGGTGAATTTACCATAGCACTGCAGTACTCCAAAATAAAAAACATTTTTTTTTAAATAAAATACACTTGAGGGGATAACAAGTTGGGTCAAAGCCAACCATTATTGTTTGCCCACTCACTAGTAGAAAATAAATAGTGTGGCTCCTAGGCCCATATAAAGTATACAACAAAAATAACCGCAATGAAAGAGAGAAGATTGCTGGTGTAGAGAACCTAAATTGATTGGAGCCGCCAGGGCTTTGCCAACTACTAATCAAATATATGCTGTAAGTGTTACAAAATTACAAAAATGCTAAATCTTTATTGAACTAATTAAATAATCACAAGACACAAAATTCTATAAATATATTCAAGCAACCCTCCACCACCATAAAATTAGACAACGTTGTCTAATTTTATGGTGGTGAAGGGTTGCTTGAATATATTTATAGAATTTTGTGTCTTGTGATTATTTAATTAGTTCAATAAAGATTTAGTATTTTTGTAATTTTGTAACACTTACAGCATATATTTGATTAGTAGTTGGTAAAGCCCTGGTGGCTTCAATTAATTTAGGTTCTCTACACCAGCAATCTTCTCTTTTTCTTGTCGGTTATTTTTGCTGTAGCACAGCAGTACTCCTATGGTGGCATTCACTATGGGACTAACTGTATGTAATTGGAAAAGCATTTGGAACGTTTGTGGGCGGGGCCTCCTCGCCCTGCACGTGGGGGCATCTTTCCTCTCATGTGCGCATTCATCAATGCCTGGGACCATTATGCCAGTGCCCCGGCTTAAGGATGAGCCGTACAGTGTGTGCAGTAGTTGAAAGTATAGATCCTCTCTGTAAAACGTACTGTCCCATGTTACTACACACCTTGCTCGATGTATGTTGCATTTAGGAAGGATACTGCTGAGCCCACGCCCTCTCCACCAGTCCGGCGTACCTATGCCACCTCACTCCAGAATTGGGTGCTGTTGAACATTAGCACAGACCCGATGCATGCTCAAGATTACCATGCGGCTAGGTATATGGGGTCGCTGTACCGCGGGTTAGATCCCGGTTAGTTTGGGGGAACCAACTGCTAGGGAGGGAGTCAGAACACCGACCCCCTCGCTACCGGAGGACATGTTACCTACTCCAAGCACCACTCTTCATGACTGGCTGCTATACACTTCCCACCAGTTCTTGGTTACCCGTGGAAACTGCTCTCCAACTCTCCTGCTGAGTTAACCCTTCATAGTGGCCTTGCTTCATACCCCATGTGTGCTTTACAGGCCCAGTTCTTCGAATACGCCATGTACCACCATGACTTCAGACCAGGCTTGAAACAGTTAACAGCTTTACTGAAGATTCAGCAACCCAGTACAACAGCACACTGTACAGAGTCCAGTAGTCGCGTATGAACTGGCGGGCGTGGGGGGCGGTCCGTCCCCGGTGCCACACACTGGGGGTGTCAGGCCGACGCCCCCCGCGAGTGAAGCTGTGACAGTGGGACGGGCTCAGGCAGTACAGCGGCGCTGTGACAGGGCAGGGAGAGCCCAGAGAGGTGAGCTGTGACAAGGTGCGGGGTGCCTGGGCCGGGTGTGGACCGTACCACTACCTGGGTGACACCCAGAGCCGGCCGCTGGATTGACAAAGCGGAGCAGGGGAAAGAAAACACTCGCTCTCCTCCGGTACCGCAGGGGAGAGAAAGACAATGAGCAGCGCTGAACAAAGGAACTGCTGGAGTTAACCTTTTAAGTAAACCAGCAGGTGATTGGTTGCTAGGTGGTCCTAGCAACCAATCATTAGATTGTTAATATGAAAAATTAACTCCAGCAATTCCCGCCGTCTGTTCAGCGCTGCTGTGTCTCTCCCTCTGCATGATTAAGGTAGGAAGAAGCAGAGCTGGGGGCTCTGTATAACATGCAGGGGGTCCAGAACTGTGTGGGGGGGTCTGTGTAACATGCAGGGGGCCCAGAGCTGTGAGGGGGTCTGTGTAACATGCTGGGGGTTCAGAGCTGTGGGGGGGGGGTTCTGTATAATGTGAGGGCTGTGTAATGTGCAGGGGTCCAAACGCTGCGGGGGGGGGGCTGTGTAATGTAAAGGGGTCCAGAGGTGCTGGGGCCATGTAATGTAAAGGAGTCCAGAGGTGCAGGGGGCTGTGTAACGTAAAGGGGTCCAAAAGTGCAGGGGGCTGTGTAATGTAAAAGGGTTCAGAGCTGCGAGGGGTTGTGTAAGGTAAAGGGGTCCAGAGGTGCAGGGTGCTGTGTAATGTAAAGGGGTCCAGAGGTGCAGGGGCTGTGTAATGTAAAGGGGTCCAGAGGTGCAGGGGCTGTGTAATGTAAAGGAGTTCAGAGGTGCAGGGGGCTGTGTAATGTAGAAGGGTCCAGAGGTGCAGGGGGCTGTGTAGTGTAAATGGGTCCAGAGCTGCAGGGGAACTGTGTAATGTAAAGGGGTCCAGAGGTGCAGGGTGCTGTGTGATGTAAAGGGGTCCAGAGGTGCAGGGGGCTAAGTATTGTAAAAGGGTCCAGAGCTGCGGGGGGCTGTGTAATGTAAAGGGGTCCAGAGGTGCAGGGTGCTGTGAAATGTAAAGGGGTCCAGAGGTGCAGGGTGCTGTGTAATGTAAAAGGGCCCAGAGCTGCAGGGGGCTGTGTAATGTAAAGGGATCCAGAGGTGCAGGGTGCTGTGTAATGTAAAGGGGTCCAGAGGTGCATGGTGCTGTGTAATGTAAAGGGGTCCAAAGATGCAGGGTGCTGTATAATGTAAAGGGGTCCAGAGGTGCAGGGTGCTGTGTAATGTAAAGGGGTCCAGAGGTGCATGGTGCTGTGTAATGTAAAGGGATCCAGAGATGCAGGTTGCTGTGTAATGTAAAGGGTTTCAGAGGTACAGGGTGCTGTATAATGTAAAGGGGTCCAGAAATGCAGGGTGCTGTGTAATGTAAAGGGGCCCTGAGGTGCAGGGTGATGTGTAATGTAAAGGGGTCCAGAGATGCAGGGTGCTGTGTAATGTAAAGGAGACCAAATGTGCAGGGGGCTGTGTAATGTAAAAGGGTCCAGAGCTGCAAGGGGCCTGTGTAATGTAAAGGAGTCCAGAGGTGCAGTTGTGGAGAGGGGGTACACAGTAGTGACAAAGAGATATTGGGGGAAGCAGAGGTATGCAGGGGGTACAGTGGGGTGTTTTTACATTTTAACGTGGGGGGGTGCCAGATATAGGATCTGTCCCGGGTCACAAATGCTCTAAGTATGCCCATGGTCAAACTAAAAATGTTTTAAGATGAAACAGAACGCTCAATACCTGGAAAGAAGAATCCAGCTCAGGTTGGGAGTGAATGGTGGTTTAATGGTGGAAGGTCTGCAGGTGGTAAAGTAAATGCTTCCTTTGGTGTTATGCACCTGGTGACCTCTAAGTTGCATGGGCCTTGGGTATCCAGAAGGACCCCCCACACTTATAACCTGGAACCGCTCATAACAGAGTGAGGCCTTGGTAATGTATATTCTTGTATAACTCCCGGCATAGCCCTGGTCCAGATTGAAGAAAACCAAAGCAGAGTCAAGAGATAGCTTTTTGAGGCGCTGGTCCGCCATCTTGGAAAATACATGTATACTTCACCTGTTGGCCATAGCACAGGAACTAGCTGAATATCCCACCCTAGGGGGTGTCACATCCAGGCTGATATAAGATGCCAGGCTTAGACGCCTTCTGATACCAATGAGGGGTGGAACACCCCACCTGCTTCCCATACATTCCTATTGACCTGTAAGGCTGCCTACTACCGTGATATTTCAATAAGTACAGACAAGAGGGGTAGAGCTAGCCTTTGACATTATCAGAAAGTGTTGAGACCATCCCAAGATTCAGGGTACCTCTGTCACTGAATACATTAATGGTAAAGTAGGGGGGCTGTACATGGCTCTGAAACTGTATGCAATAAATAGCTATCCAAAGACTGAAGATGGGGTAGTGTTAAAGTTCCTGCTTTGTAAATTGATGGGCAGGAGGGACTAGGTAGATTTACTGATTAGTAGGAGTTTATGATGAAGGCCACCTGAGCAGTGATGTTCACTGTTAGTCCGGCAAGAGGGTAGCATTAGAATGAGAATTTTTTTTTTTGCACAGCCTGGAGAATGGTCTTGAGAATTATGGGTTGAGAAAACATCTTCCTTTTTTTTCGGTAAACTGAACATGTCCATAAAAGCTCTCATTGTAAAGAAGAAAATTAATACTTACCCCTCCTGCCACCTTTGCTTTAATATCCATCCTCTGCCGTTACTATGCTAAACATAGGCATTTCCTTAAAACAGACTATCACCCATTAACACATCTCTTTCATTCATAGCCCCCCCCCATCAATTAGATAATGTTCCCCCATTTTTAGAAATGTTTATTACCTTTTTTGTGCTGCACTATAACATTTCTTTCTTTCTTGTCTAGGTGACAATAACATTGGGCTTCCACTGCCTTCTGGGATGTCCATGTCAGGAGTATACTACACAATTGCACAGGTTGTATTTAAAAAAAAATAATAATGAATGCACGGAATGCAGAACTTTGTATGTCATGCATCACAAACAAACCATTACGGAAACCAGTGGCGGCTTGTGGTATTTTTTTTTTTGGGGGGGGGAGGGAAATCCATCCACCGCCACCCTCCTCCCCCTCCACCTCCCCCAGGCGGTTGGTTGGTTGGTCGGCTCTCCCGAACCCCTCCTGGCTGTTCGGTCACTAGCCCCACCCTTACCCCATCTAGATCGCAAGCCTCCGCCAGTCGACGGGCTGCAGCTTTACCCTGCGTCTCCTTCTTCCTTGGCTTCATGGCGGCCTGGCTTTCCCGTCTCCTCCTTCTCAGCAGCCAATAGGATCGCTTCTCCTCTCAGCCAATCGGGTCTCAGGACCCGCTTCCTGAGCCAGGATTGGCCAGGAGGAGAATCAGGAAGACAATAGCGAATATTAATTTGCTATTGTCACAAAACTGGGTGGGCTCGCGGCGCAGTGCTCTGCGGCGCTAGCCCACCCTTTTTTAAGCCAATTAGAGCCTCTGGATGGGCTGCCGCTGACGGAAAGAGAACTACAAAAGGTATAAAAGCAATGGCCTTTAATGGGGGATAGGGCAATCAAGGTAAATGGCTGCAGCCACTGGACAAGGGGGAGAGAAAAGGAACATTATTTCCAGAACCCCAGATGATAGAAACTGGGAAAGAAAGAGGAGTCAAAGTAAGGAAAGTGAGGGGAAGGGTAAAGGAAAGGAAAGAAGGACAGTTTGATGGGAAGAAGAAGGGGGGGGGGGGAGTATAAGCAGTAATAGAGGAACTGGGTTCTTATAGTTAAAGCATCTAAATTGAAGGTAAGGGACAACATAGAACATAATCCATGGTACCCAAACCTTAAAGAATTTTTCTATCATGTCGTTAATGTTGGGCATAAGCTTTTCAAAGAATAAGACATGAGAAACTTGGTGTTTGACTTCCATAAAGGTAACAGACTGGGTTTTCCAAGGTTGGGCAATGATGGCATTTAGATTTAAATACCTCCAGTCTACTACAGGAGTGTCCCTTAATTACTTTTCCAGTGTTTGCAAAGTCCATCCATCCTTCAATCCTCCTTCAGCACCCCTTTGACATGAATGAGCATTATTGCCAGCTACCATTTCGGGCACTTTGAAGAATTCTCAATCTTCCATCATTTCAATTATCAAAAAATTGCACCCTTTCCCCCGCATTCCAAACTGTTCTAATCCCAGCGCTTTTTATCCCTGACTGAACTGACTGTTGATTTTCTTCTGTGATTTGTCTGCTATCACAAACCCCTGAGATCTCCATTTATGACAGGAAGACAAAATAGATGTAGATTATCTGGGAGAAAATTACAGACACGTTGAGAAGCCGATACAAGAAATGTCAGAACGTTATTAAACACAGGCACTTTATAAGCACTCTCGTAATTCATCACGCTATGGGGAAGCTCTTCAAAGATATCCAGAGCAGATAGGACTGAACAGCTCCAGTAAAAAGTGCAATTTGACATGGCCTGCTTGAACTAATTCACATATTAAAGAGTTCTCTCTGTACAGGTTTACTGTTACTGTTTGTGACTGTATAGATGGCAGGAAATGAAAAGTTGGAAAACATTTCATATCTAAGCTTGAGAAAAGTTAAAGCCTTTTAAAGGAAAAAATCTAATCACACATAAAAAAAGAGATTCACATTCATTTCACATCTATCTATCCACCCCTGTTATGCCAGGAAGTTTGCTTGCAAATCTGCAGATTCCATAGGACTGCACCACCTGCCTGCTCTTTGGACTGTCCACCTTCTTTGATCTCCTGCCCTTTCCACCTATCAATTTTTAGAGAAGGCAGTGCATTTTAAAGGACAGGCTCAGTATTTATCTAAAGAAAAACAAAACAAAATAACAGCCTCTCTTCTACAACCCCGATTCCAGAAATGTTGGGACACTGTGCAAAATCTACGTAAAAACAGAATGCAATGATTAGCAAATCTCATGAACCCATTTTTTATTCACCATAGAAAATAGAAAACATCAAATATTTAAGCTGAGAAAATGAACCATTATAAGAAAAATAATCACATCATTTTAATTGGAATATAGGTGTAGCGCTATAGGAATAACATAATTGAAGAGTCCATAGATCAAAAAAGTTAATTGAAGTGGTCAAAGTCAATTCATAGTAAGTCTCTGTAGATATAGAGGGAGAAGAAGCCCATCACCATCACCCATACACACTGACTCTTACCGTCAGCAGGTGGGTTAAATAGCATAGCGTTATTGGATGGTAACCACGGAAAATTACTTCTCATTACACAGAGCTCCTCACGCCAATGATGGACTCAAAATTGCAATTGAAACTGGTAGCCAAGGTGGTTAAGTCAAAGGACACACTCCACATTTGCAGCGAGATATTGGATGTACATGTGAATGAGAAAAGATGAGCTGATTGCGCAGACATTCCAAAATAAAAATAAATTTATTAGGCACCAACTCACAAGTAAAAACTCACACTTTGGCAATAAGTAAAAGCGAATAAGGGAAGCGACCAGTCATTTTAAAATTGATGGCATTAACAAGTCTCCAAAAAGTTGGGATAGGGCAACCAAAAGCTGGCAAAGTAAGTGGTACTAAAAAGGAAGAGCTGGAAGAACATTTTGCAACTATTTAGGTTAAATGACAACAGGTCAGTAACATGATTGGGTATAAAAAGTGCATCTTATAGAGTCAGAGTGTCTCAGACGTAAAGATGGGCAGAGGTTCACCAATCTGTGAAAATCTGCGTCTAAAAATTGTTGAACAATTGCAAAATAATGTTCTGTTGTAATGTTGGTAATGGGCAGACAGTTCGAAGATGGTACATCTTGGATTCCAGCTATTCAGAGATCTGACATATTTCCCAAGAATGACAAAAAGCTGTCAACTACCAAAAAATACATTTCATTGTTTCCTGCTAGTTTCTGGTTTGTGACCAGCAAAGTGTAATATACGTAAAAAGAAAAAAAAAACATAAACTGTGAGACTTAAAATGTAGATACCATCAATCTTATCTTGTAACTCCAAGATAAAACGCTCCACAATCTTCGAGGAACCAAATGAATACAGTAGACAGAATTAGCATTGACTTTACCTAATAAATAGACTCATTAAAAAATATTTAAAAAATCTAAAACGACATTACATGTGTATGACTACATACAATGGATGGAGACATTCCTATCTGTATATCTAATTTATAGTAGATTATATACTAGGTTCATTTAAACAATAAACAGAGAAATATTTAAAAAAAAATACATCAGAAAATAGGACTGGTACCTTGTATAGACACTACTCTCACTCAAATGTCGCAAATGTGTATAGAACTGTTAATTAAATATCTATTTAAACTTCACACCAATATGTTGTGGTAACAGGCGGCAGAAAATGCGTTTTAATGAGTATTACCGTAATGCATGTAATGAAATGGATATGTGTGAAGGGGCCTTAAAGTAAAGTAAGAATGAGAGAAACATGAATGCTGCAAAGTGCTCACAGCCGAGACAAGCCGCACCACGGCTCAAGGGGAGGGGGGCAGGTTAGACTTCAAAACTAGGGTTAGAAAGCAACTAAAGTGATATTAAATGGGTTTTTTTTTGGTTTTTTTTATAACAAACATGTTATACTTACCAGCTCTGTGTAATGGTTTTGCACAGAGCAGCCCTGATCCTCCTCTTCTCGGGTCCCTCGCTGGTGCTCCAGGCCCCTCCCTACTGGCTAGTGCCCCCATCAGGACCACTGTTAGAAATCATGGGGCCCCCCAACCATGTCTACACCTCACCTGCCCCCATAGCTCCCAACCAGGGGCGGAGTGACCATTGAGCGACTCGGGCACTGCCCGAGGGCCCTGAGCCACTAGGGGGCCCCATCAGGGTTGCCAGCCTCAGTACAACCAGGGACAGTATGTATAAATCTTTGTTTTTTTTACATCTGTCTGTGTATACTGTGTGTACATGTATGTGTATACTGTGTGATTGTATACTGTGTGTGTGTATACTGTGTGACCCCATAATCTCTGATTGCTTGGGGGCCCCATAATCTCCTGTTGCCCGGGGGCCCCATGAGTTATCAGTCCGCCCCTGCTCCCAACTGTTTTCGAGGGGACTGTCCCTGATTTGGAAGAAAGTCCCTCTGTCCCTCATTTTGGTCTGATCTATATAGATGTATATAAAACGCACTTGTTATCTATCAAAAAATGTTTCCCAGTGCTAAACCTTTCATCCAATTTCTAAATTGCTGCATTTGTCAATTCCAAAAGCCAATATAAAGGAATAGTAGTGGTAAAAGAAACACTTGTGGTTTTTAACCAATCTTGTTTTTTTGTCCAATTCTCCTTAAAGGGGGCGTGACAAGGGGTGTGTCCTATGCCTGCATACTTTACTGATAGGTGTCCCTCATTCCCATCTCAAAAAGTTGGGAGGTATGTATCTCCCTGGGGAATGCAGCGGAGAAGCAGAACTGACTCTATCCGCCTACACCCTGCAAATGAAAAAAAAAGTCCATCCTCTGCTCCCACCTCCAGGGCCCCTCTGTTAACCTGTTGGGGCTCAGGGAAATGTAATTCAAGCCCTGGTAAGCAAGTAGGAGTGAGGTGTGTTCTAGTAAAATCAATTTATTAATTTAGGCAGAAATAGACAATTAAGCCACTCTGGGCCCCCCTGTTTAGCTGATGGGGCCTAGGCCCAGTACAACAGGACCGGTTGTACTACCTTATCAGCAGCCCTGGACCCCATATCAAGCAACTTGCTATGGGGACACCCGAGCAGGCTTGCTCCTGAGCTGCTGCTCAGTGTTTCCATTCACACACAGGCCCTGCCTCTGCTCTCTCCCCATTGGCTCACTGGCTGTGATTGACAGTAGCAGGAGCCAATGGCTACCGCTGCTGTCTCAGCCAATGAAGAGGGAGAGCCGAAGCTCTTCTGAACATTGCTGGATTGAGAAGGAGCTCAGGTAAGTTTTAGAACAGCTGGGATGCATAGAATGCATCAAGGTAAAAAAAACTTGAGCCTTTACAACCACTTTAGAAAATATATAACAAAGTACTACATACACATTGACCCATAGGGGTTGGCAGTGCAAAATAAAAGTTTTAATGGTTGATCATATAGCAGAACTAAACCCTCCTATCCCTTGGAGTCATAGAAGCTGCCATCTTAGCCTCTGTTTGATTTGCAGTTGCCCTGGTGCTGCCCATGTGATCAGTTCTGACAAATGCAGATGTGATAGTTATCATTCGCAGCATGCCTTGAATTTAACTGTTTTGGGAGTTCTGTTTTAAGTGATTTTGCTTATTCTGAAATGATTTCATCAATCCTGCTCCAGGCAGGAGGAAGCATTTCATCATTCTCTTCTCCCCCAGTGATCACACAGCATTGTAGCTTTGTTGAAGGTCACTAGAGAAAGGCAACACAATGCAGCTGATGTGTTTCAGACCTTTTGTGAACATCCAAAAATTGTACAGGCATCAGCATTTACATGATCATGCCCTCTCTGAATCCCAGCCTCGGAAGTAGGTTTTCGACCCTGAATGATGCCTGAACAGAGATGGTATCATCCTTTTGGAAAGTATAGCAGATAAAGGCATTGTATGGAGAGGGGAGTGTAATTTGATCTGTGAGAGGTAATAAATACAGTAAAACCTTGGTTTGAGAGTAACTTGGTTTGAGAGTGTTTTGCAAGACAAGCAAAATTTTTTATAAATTTTGACTTGATATACAAGCGATATCTTGATATAAGAGTAGCATCATGTCACAATGGAGTCTAAAAAAGAAGAGAGGCGCCTCTAAGTGTAGCAAAATGGTTACATTTAATGAAGTTACAACATTTAGCAACTCACATAGTTGATTAAAACCGGCACATCCAAGTATGAAGACATCCGGGGTAAAGCTGTCCACATAGACCGTTCCTCCTCACCGCCATCAACGTCATCCCTTCAACGATGTGCTCCACAAGAGGTTCAAGCCTCGCTTTCAGATCGCTCTACTGCAGGGTAGTCTTCCCGGTCACGATTGCAGAATGACAGCAGTGAGAGCCGACGGTGCGGAGGATGATCTATGTGGACAGCTTCACCCCGGATGCCTTCATACTTAGATGTACCTGTTTTAATCATCAACCATGTGAGTTGCTAAATGTTGTACCTTCATTAAATGTAACCATATTGCTACACTTAGAGGCGCCTCTCTTCTCTATTATACTCTGGAGCTCCTGCTGGATTTTGCCTCCCCTTGTGGAGGCTTCCATTTGTGGATGGACATTTTATGGTTACAGAACCTATCACATTGCTAAAATCTTTTTATATGGACTATAAACTGAAGGACTTATGAATAAATGGTTGTGGAACAAATCACCTGAGTTTCCATTATTTCTTATGGGGAAATTCGCTTTGATATACGAGTGCTTTGGATTACAAGCATTTTTCTGAAACAAATTATGCTTGCAATCCAAGGTTTTACTGTACCCATATTTCTTTGCATGCACTCACTCATGAAAAAATATAACTGATAAGCCCTGGTTCACACCGAAACCAACTTTGAAATCGTGCGACTTCACTTGAAATCGCACAATTTCAAAGCCACATTTCGGTGCCACTTCATGTGCAACTTGAATGTTCATAAAAAAATAATTATATAGAAAGTGAACGAATCATATAAATAAATTGATGAGCTTCATAAGCATAATTATATTGTGTTAAAAAAAGAAATCTGATGCAAATCCACATAGGTGCATATCTAATAAATAGTCCTCCAACCGTGACACTTCTCAGTGCAACAAAAACACAAAAACGTGCCAGGTGCTCTTCCTTCACCCATATGCATTTACAGAACACTATTAATAAACAGCATTGCATATCATTCCATTTCTGAGGGATCGCCAACAGGTACTCAGTCAGTCCTCCAAAAGATTAGTACTTGCCCAGAGAGGAATCCTGATGGAAAGATGCTCACCACACGGAGCCCAAGAAATATTATAAAGTGTCGTATTTTATTTTAAGGTGGCATGATGTGAGCATGTAAGGCCCCCTCCCAATGCGTTTCGTGTGTCTCAGTAGGCACATCCCCTAAAGACGTGCATGCACGCACAACGGGCTGGGAGGGGCCTTACGTGCTGACATCAAGCCGTCGTTTCCGAATCCCAGGATCAGCGGCCATCACTGTAAGTTCGGCTGCATTTATTTTATATTGGTGTAGGCCTACAGTATATGGAGTATTTTAACTGCTTTTTAATGTATTGACCTTAAAATAAAATACTACACTATATAATACTCACTATAATCAATATAGTTTTATGAACTTTCACATTTATCAACATTCACTTATTGATTGGTTATTAGTTTGCCCTGCACACACTTGGTTTATTATTTATTAGGGAGGTCACCTTTTTGTGCTAGCTGCTTCACCCTGTAAGCGCTCGCTGACCAGTTTTAGCACTTTCATATGCAACTTGGCTGACATCTGTGTGCCTTCATGCTCAGATGTCTATGCAAGTCGCACTTGAAATCGGCAAAAGTAGTGCAGCGAACTACTTTTTCAAATCGGTGCTGCACTGCAAAATCGGTGTCTTGCAAATTTTCCATTGCCGACAATAGGGCGTGACTTGTCATGTGATTTTGGACCTGTCAAATCAAATGACAAGTCACACCGGTGTGACAGGGGGCTAAGTCCACTTTAAGAATATCTCCTGGTTGATGCAGTAGGTAGGCCGAGGCAGACCAGACTATTTCAGGTACTTTGCAGAGCATAACAGATTGGTCATTGGTGTGTAAAGGCAGCTGTACACAGCAATTTAAGAGGCCATCTGCGCCCTGCTCGTATTGTGACCAATGCTGCCATTTATAGGGCTCATTGAACCATGTAAGCAGCACTAGGTGCACGTGTGCAAATTTTTTGCTGGGCACAGTGCAAAGCATCTCAGTAGGATTGCGCCCCTTTGGACTTCTTTGAATTGCAGCTGGCAAAACTGACAAGTGCTGCCCAATACAGGTGGGGTGTAAATGGCCTCTTAAGCGGTTGCCTATAGCTGCCCTAACCCAACAAAGAAAATGCTTTCTAATATGGGAGCTGTGCCACCTTTGCATTGTGTAAAAATGGCATAAGCTAGAATTTCTCTTTAAGGCAAGGGCCTTTCTCTAAAACAAGTCTGACATCATCCCAGTCCTATTGTCTCCTTTTTTCCACGCTTGTCCTCAGCGGGTCAATGGCGGCCGTGTGTCTCTTTCCAGCTTGCAAGCCTGTTCCTCCAGCCTCATTCTTGGCAGCTATAAAAGAGATCAGCCGTGATGGATTGTGGCTTCGTTCCAGCGTCTTTAAACGTTGCACGCTTGAGTGTTGGCAGTGAATAAAGAAACGCTCACACGGCTCTCCAGTGTTTATTTTTTTTTTCTGGTTACTGCACTATGTGTTTTATTTCAGAATACTATGTTTCGATCATTACTCTTCATTACTTTTTAGAGAGAGGCCATATGCTGTAAATTTGATATGTCTCAGATCTTCTGTACTTTAGATGCTGGAAAGGATCAGCGTTATTTTCTAGCTGTCAAGAGAAAAGCAACAGCTTTGTGCATCTGGTGGTGGCTTATCTCTCATAGACAATTGTCCCGGTCACTGAGCTGTCACACCAGTCAGAACTTTTCTCGGCTAAAGTGACGTAGAATACAAAAACCTCTGTGAGCCAGCGCTGGATAAATTCCAATAGCCTGGTAGACAGTATGCCCAAAATATTCCAAGTAGCATCGCCTTTAGATCTGAAGAACCCAGTCTTTCTTGTTGTCTTTAAAAATAATACCATTATGGGTTTTAGCCTTGACCGCCTACTAAGTTTTACATGTATACTGCATTCTTCCGCTAACGCCCTAATCCACCACTCAGCTTCTCCAAAGTTTGTGTCAACTTATAGGACCATGAGGCCTCTGCTTAGGCATTTTATTACTCCACATCAGCCCCATCTAAGACTGAGCAAACTTCCAAAATGCTTTGAGATGGACAACTCAATCTTGTAATTTGAGTGTACCAGCTTCAGTGTGATGAGAAATAAAGGACCAGTCCACCCAAAAGTGACATTCAAAAGTGTAATTCCAGTCAAAACCTAACTAAGCTAAATTCTACTCCCACCCCCGGCACGTTCTAAGCCTATTCTATCTACCCTGTAGTAAGGAAAGATGTTTACACTTGCCTATTAGTGGGGGTACCTTTTGTGCAGAGTGCACTCATCAATGACTGGGACCAGACGGAGAATGCAGTCATGTGGAAGTCTAACATAAAGGCAGTTTCTCGAATTAGAGATGAGCCAACACACTGTGTGCAGTATTAAAATACAGATTTCCGCACCCTCTCCACCAGTCCAGTGTACCTCCGTTACCTCATTCCCAGTAACAGAATGGGGTCCCGCTGTGCACCTAGCGTGGACCTCATGTGCGCACTTGTTAACTCCTTCTCTTCCGTACTCATGTGACCAGGTCATGGCTCTCCATAACGCAAGTTTGGTTACCCATAGTAACTTCAATGATTCTCTTGCTTACTTGCCGAGTAGACCTTTGATAGTGGCCTTGCTTCATACCCTACGTGTGCCCTACAGACCCTGGTTCTTCTGATACGCCAAAGCCAACATGCACTCCTTTGAATAACTTCAGACCAGGCTCAGAACATTTGATGCAACTTTACTGAAAAGCTTCACAGTACAGTCCAACATGAACAGTAATATCATAATGTCCCTATCTACCTATAAATGGCTGCCCAGGCGTACCTCAGAAAGGTAGTAGTCCATTATGGCCTTCTCCACGTTTTGGTTGTTCTGCAGAACCCCAATGCCTCAGACGGATTGCAAGGCGCAGTCCACAGTAGCTATGGCATGTACCTTACAATATTGCCATCCGAACTGATAAGAGATAGCCAGAGAGCCCAAAATGCAGCCTTCTCCCTTATTATATCACTGGTGCATAGGCTGGTTCCAAAAAACCCGGGAACTGTAGCACACACATTAACTCTTTTCCCCTCAGCCAGTGTAGGGTCTTCTTGCCATAGAACATGCTTCATACCCACCTTGGAGGTTTGGGTTTTCCTGTCCAGTTTAGGGTGTAATAATATAAAAATTCTCTTGCATGCCTATTGTTATAAAAGAAATAAAATATCCAATGAAGGGAGTGGAACTGCACTTGTAATGACATTATCAAAGCATTTCCTGTTTGGAAGAGGTGGCGAGCGTGATGTCACCACTTGACTCTCTACCTTGCCCAATTAGAGAACACTTTGCAAGCATTCTCTGAAGGGCACCCTTACAGAATGGCTGTTCTCCTGTGTTCCCAATGCAGCAGGCTGGCCACATAGCACAGGGCCCCGTAAGCTAATGGAGATCAGTGGCAGTGTCTACTTAAAGAGTAACTCCACTTTTGTAGGGAAAAATAAGCAATTAAAGGAAAAATAATATAGCACATATAATTGCGAATTTCTATCCTTATTAAATTAATTCCTTATACCGTGTACACACAAGCGGAATGTCCGACAGCAAAAGTCCTTTTCATCGGATATTCCGATCGTGTGTATGCCCCATCGGACTTTTTACGTCGAAAATTCTGACGGACCTAGAAAGAGAACATGTTCTAAATTTTTCAGACAGAACCAATTCCTATCGGGAAAACCGCTCGTCTGTATGCTGTTCCGACGTACCAAAAACAACGCATGCTCTGAAGCAAGTACGAGACGGAAGCTATGGGCTACTGGCTATTGAACTTCCATTTTCCACCACGTTCTGGACGGTCGGAATTTGGTGTGACCGTGTGTATGCAAGACAGCTTGAGCGGAATTCCATCGGAACTTCGTCGGAAAAACCTTCAGAGTTTATTCCGATGGGAAAACCAGTCGTGTGTACAGGGCATCAGAATAATTTTAGGATGATTCTACAATTTAAAGACTTCTTATTGAAGTAAAATTTCATATTCACTTGGTCAGTAGCCCAATTCCAATATAATTTTATGAAGAAATCTTTAGGCATTTGCTGAACAACGCTTTGAATGGCAGTTTTAAAAAATGATTAATTTTGTGACTTCTTAATAGTTCTCTGTAGATAAATGATATAAATCATAACTTCATTGCAGACATCTCTTTGTACCCAGTGGTGGTTAAATGGAGGACAGCGTGATTACATTACCATCATTAACAGCTAATTTTAGCCTAATACATCTAGAGCAGTAAAGAAATGCCTGGAATGGGCTGCCGGGTAGTGCAATTAAAGCTTTAGTCCAGGGAAGTCACAAAAGTGGCCATCTCTATAAACAATTGGTACAACCAGTATTCATATATCAGTGATAGGTGGGGTTTGGCAAGGTGTAGCCAAAGTGTCCCCCCAAATGCACCCTCCCACACCTTGCTTCCTACACTTCCACCTGTGTCAGCACTTTAAGGGCCCCTTCATTTTATATAAATGGCACTGCTACACACCACCCAAAGTGTAGTGTGCTAATGTGTGTTATTAATGTGCTGTAAAATGCAAAGTAAAATTGTAAGCAGGTGCTCACTGAGGTAGTTCTGTGCTGGTTATGTTTAGTACTTTTGGGATTAAATGTATTTTCTGCTGTGTGAGCTGCACTGCTTAATTGATGTTGGTGGTGCTGTTCTGTAGATAAGAGTTAACTCTGTTGGTCAGTTTTTCCTGGGCTTTTCTGAAGAAAACATATAAAAAGGAACTGAATCTAGGTCAAGGGCTCTTTGGGGACTGAACTGCTCAGATGTAAGCTGCCACTCTGCCAGGTCACCACCCCTTGTGGGAATCCAATCGGGGTTACCCACAGCTATACACCACCCAAAGTGTAGTGTGCTAATAAGCCCTAGTAATGTGCTATAAAATTAAAAGTAAAATTTGTAAGCAGGTGCTGACTGAGGTATTTCTGTGCTGGTTATGTCCAATACTTTTGGGGTTAAATGTATTCTCTGCTGTGTAAGTTGCACTGCTTAGTTATTGTTGGTGGTGCTGTTTGGTAGGTAAGGGTTAACTCTGTTGGTCAGGTTTTCCCAGGCTTTTCTGAAGAGTACCGCTCTCTGCTGAACAAAGGGGTATAGACTTACTGTATATGGACTTTAGTGGACTTATGCTGCCAGTCATGGATTTATGCTGCCAGTCATGGATTTACTACCCATTGAGGATAATTGCTACCAAATTATGGATTTACAGCCAATAATGGACTCTTGCCTTGCAAGGACTTTTGATGGACTTTACTACCAATTAAGATATGACTACCTCCTGGAGCACTACAACAAGGGCACTTGGAGAATTTTGTCAGGAATGTGTTCTTGAGATGTCTTGGAGAACCGTTTCTTTGTTACCCTCACTACTTTAGTAAAAAGAACTTTGTTGTTCAGTCTAACTGCCTGGTCTGAAGTCATTAAAGGGGTGCATGCATGGCGTATCAAAAAAACAGGGCTTAATCAAGGGGACAAGAGAAGTTAAAAAAGATACAGTACAGAGATCTAACGAGCAAAGAAGCTGTCCTAGGGAGGTTATATTGCCACTGCTAATGACTATCGTACTTGTGCCAAGTGCTTAATCAGCCAACCAGCCAGGTAGCGGAAGACATGGCATGGGAGACAGGTAGTGAAGGCGTTTGATGCTTGGACCCTTTTACTGGTGACCAGTTCCCCCATACTGGGACTGTCTTCATGGCACAGAGTTCATAGGGACTTAGCTTGGGAGTCACAAGTGATGAAGTGAGGCCCCGGGAGGAGATCAAGCATGGGTTTACGAGTAATGCTTCCTGTATCCAATAGCAACATATGGATCATAGTCACTGGGAGTGAGTTCATGGGATTGCTGAGTTGGTGGAGACTGGTACAAGCTCTGTGGTACTGGATCAGAAATGCTGCACACCTGGGGAGAGGAGAAGTCTAGCAAAAGTGTGTCCATAGTGCTTATCTGTACAAGTGTGGCCAGTGTAGAAGTTTGGCCATAGATTACAAAGAGTAAGCAAGAGTGTTCCCAGAGGAATCTCGCTTTAAACCTAGAGCTGCCTTAACACTGGTTTCATGTGATCGCAGGCTTTGCCCGCCACTGGGGTCCCTAATTAAGGTCCGCTCCAGGGTCCCCGCACTTGGGCTTGGTAAGCCCTGCCTACACATAACTGCACTGCAATAGTTTGAAGCCATAGAGAGTAGCAGGTCACTTGCATTTTATAGTAAAAGCTGCACATGGGAAGCTGCTTTTGGATAAAACAGAATGTGATGATGTTCCCCTACATGTCTCCTGCATATTCATATATGATGTTGGATGACCAAGTGCATAGGACACATGGAGAAGTGTCACTTATCCATTTTGTAGGATGGGATTGACCAACAGCTGTCCACTTACATTAAGTAAGTGCTGATGTGAGTGGCATTAGATGGGCACTGAACTGGGATTCAGTTGCAGTTGACCTCTTTTTTTTGCTGCTGATAGACTGGATACCTTATTGTTTCTTGTATACTGTATTTTGGGATCCCTTATGACCAGGTCAAAGTTCCATACATCTTAACCTTCTGTGACGGGAAAGAAGGACATTTTGCATGAGATATTTAGCAATAGACACCGTTGCTATACTCCTTGATCATTTAACACAAAAATGATCACCTGAACACATTGGGGCTTTTTTCACCTCTACTTTTCCGTTATATTAGCAATAAAAGTAATTTATGCAATAAACTGAAGGATGGATTAAAAGATTAGAGCTATAAATAACTATTGCAGTAAAATAGTTTATATATTTATATAGATCTCTACACCAGTGCTAAAAGAGGAACATCTGAGGAGACACGAGGGACAGAGGGATTGGGTTCCAAATGAGAGACAGTTGGGAGCTATGTAGTTCCAGGTTTATCTTTCACAAGACCTGGAGTTTAGGGTATTTCAACACACCTTCTTTTATACAAGTAAATTAACAGTAAAAAAAAAAGTGATTCTAAAATCCAACAAAGATTGGAACTTCATACTGGTTACAATGGGTTGTGTAGACCAGGGGTCTCCAAACTATGGCACACAGGCAACTGGCGGCCTGCAGCTAGGGCCGGTGACATATTCCTAATCTGCACAGATTAAAGATTAAGCTAAGCAGAGGCGGCCTATGGATTCCGCCTTCAACTCTACCCCCCCCCCCATGTCCCCTTGGGGACTTTGATTGGGACCCTGATTGAAGGGGTACTCTGGTGGGGATGCTTATGTAAGGAGAACTCTGATGTAAGGGGACCCTAATATATAGGGGGGCCATGATGGGGACTCCGATGCAAGGGGGTCCTGATGGGGACCCTGATGCACAGGTGGCTCTGATGGGGACCCTGATGCAAGGGGGGCTCTGATGGGGACCCTGATGCAAGGGGGGCTCTGATGGGGACCCTTTTGCAAGGGGGACTCTAATGGGGACCCTGATGCAAGGGGGCCTCTGATGGGGACTCAGATGTAAAGAGACTCTTATGGGAACCCAAATGTAAGGGTGACCTCATGAATATCTCTAAAATATAGGATGTGGGCCTCATGATGAAAAGTTTGGGTATCGCTGGAGTAAACCAAGGAACTTAAGCGGAGGGATCTAACAATTGTAGAGACCAAAAATTGTATGAAAGCATTAGGTGGTTTAAAACCCAACCCCAGCAATCCACCTCCCTGACCAATACATCCCCCAACACGTTTGGAGCACCCCCACTCCCTTTTATTGAAAAAAAAAGTCTATATATATACAGTATAACCTTTATCCAAGTACTCATCCAATCTTATTACTTAATGCATGCCTAGGATCATTTCTGCTTAAGGTAGATGTTTTTCTCCCTGACCCCCCCAAGCATTCCAAAGCCGGTACGATCTCCAGTGGGCATCCCCTTTACCAAAGCAACCCACCTAGCAACCAATCACACTGTGTGACTGTGGGTCATTGATTGCTAGGATGCTGGTGACTGAGCCACACAGCATCATTAATGGCAAGGGTGCAGGCGACTGGGCCACACAACATCACTGGTAGGTATAGTAAAGGCTCAGCTGCCAGCATTCTAGCAACCAGCACGGTAACATTGACCTATGTATACAAGGCAATGGTACTGAGCTGCAGTGAGGATAGCAGAGAATCCGGTATATTGTATATGCTCTCTCCTCAGTGTTGCCCACCACAGACTGGTGGTGGACAGGTGGTCACCTCAGTTTGCCCTGTTAGTAACATACCTCTGCATGGGTTCTCTTCCTCCATCAGATGGTGGGTTCTGAATGCAGCATTCTCCTGTGAGCATAGGGCATCTGGATGACCCACCTTGGGGCGGGCTCCTGACACCCTAGGTTTACAGGAAGTGGGTGCAATGACACTTGCATAGCTCTCGACCAGAGGCGGCTCTAGGCTTTGTGAGGCCTTAGGCAAAACTTACACATGAGGCCCCACGGACTGGGACGCTCCGTGATAAGGCCGCTATTCCTCAGGCTGCGGACAGTATCTAATTTGTCCGTCAGCTCCTAAGCCACAGAGTCCCAGTGGGGGTAGGCGGAGCCGCCGGCGTCAACTTCAGTGATTGAGAACAGGAAAATTAGGCGGCCGCGAGGCCCCTGTGAGTGCGAGGCCTTAGGCGACCGCCTAATTTGCCTAATTAGAGAGCCGCCTCTGCTCTCGACTTTTTGAGATGGGAATGAGGGACACCTATTAGCAAAAGTATATAGGCATAGGACACACCCCTCTTAAAGGAGAATTATTAAAAAAATATATAAGTTAAACCCACTTCTTATTTACCACTACTATTCCTTTATATTGGCTTTTGAGATTTACAAATTCAGCAATTTAGAATTTGGATGAATGGTTTAGCGTTGGGAAACACTTTTTGAAAGTTAAAAAGTGCATTTCATATACAACTATATAGATCAGACGAGAATGAGGGACAAATGAGAAGGAAATAAAGACAGAGGGACTTTGTTCCAAATCAGGCACAGTCCCTTGAAATCAGGGACAGTTTGGAGCTATGCATTTGGCGCCATTTAGCCTAGATCACTGGTGACATCTTGTGGTGGAGGATAAACACTGCAGGGGACAGCTCTGGATTAAAGACAAGTACTGTAGCCAAAGCTGCTTTTTAATGTAGACTTTGTCTGGGCACTAATTTTTTTAACATTTTTACTGAAACTGGGTTTTGAATTTCCGGTAAGCAGCATACCTTCAAATATCACTATTGGCATGGACCCTTTACATGCACATTTTTCACATTTGACTTGAGTTCACCTTTAAATCTAACCAAATAAAGGCTTAATGCTTTCTGAAATGACGACTCCTGTTGTCATTCTAATGCAGGTTGAAAATGGATAATCAATATTCTGGTTACTATCAGCAACAGAGATATTTTTTTTTTTCCTTCAGTCATTTCATACAAGAGAACCAAAGCTCTTTGCTGGTTTCTATGACAACAGGACAGGGACACAATCGCTCAGCAGCCCTGGCAGAGACTTGGCAAAGAGCTATGACGTATATCCAAGAAGCGTGTAATAAAAGATCCTAGAAAGCTTCCTGAAAAATAAATGAAAGCATGACAGAGCTGTGGCATTTACATAATCCACCTAGAATTAAAACATTTAGCGTTTCGGAAAAACAAAAAGTGTCGTTCTTTGGAACGCTGAACGGTTACGATTGAGGGCTTTTTGTCTTGTGCGAACAACGCGCTGCTTGTCGTTTACTCTGTCGTGGCATAAATTTGCTGGAGCTTGCTAGGCGGCATAACAGCATTTCTGGAGTTGGATACCTCTGTCTTCTATGGAAAAAAAAAACAATTGTTAATGAAACATAGTGTTTTAGCAAGCTTAATGTTATCCAGTTAGGGCCTATTCACACAGGCAGTCAGGGGGGCAGTAAAAGAAGGTGGTTGAGCTGTGGTTTTAACCCCCCCCCCTACAACCATCCACCTAAACAAAGCAATGCAGCCACTCAGGACTGTACCCATGTTGTGGCTGCAATGCTTTGTTGCCACAGCAAAAGTTAAACATCATATCGCAATTGGCAGGCAGTACCACCATAGAATGTGGCTCTTTCAAACGAATGGCGCCGCACCCTATAACTGCATGCAATGCACATGGTTGTGACTCCGTGGTTTGACATTTTGAGGGTTAAAGCAAGCTGTGATGAGGCGACTTATCACCTGCTCACCACCTGTCAAACACATGTGGTGGCAGTATAGCTGCATATTTAAACAAGCCCTTAGGCAAAACTGTAAGGCTCCATTCATACCTGATCGCCGCAACTCCATCGGCGATTTCAAGTCGCAGCACCCCAATCGTGCTGTGATTTTTCCGTATGGTAAATCACGCTGCAATTGAGCTTGTTGCTCATGAGCTTCTTTTGGGCGATGCGTGTTGCGATTTGCCACGATTGCAGCTCGATTTACCGTGCAACAATTGTGGCAAAATCGCGGTATGATTGGCTTGCCACTGGAAGTAATGGCATTGCAAACTCGTCCCACGTTTTGCAGCAATTCCGCCCGCGATCAGGTGTGAATGGAGCCTAAAGCTAGACTCCAGTCAAAAATAATTATAAAAAAAAAAATTAAACAAATAGTCCATTAAAAGATACAATAAAAACAAGCAGTGTTTGCTGCAATACACAACTTCAGTCCAGAGTTGTCCCTCGCAGTACATTTTTTTCCTACCACTAGATGCCCTTAGTCTAGTTTGAATAAGGGCCAGGGTCACTTTTTTCAGAGGTCCTTAACACCTAGGCCATAGACTGGTGCTGGTCTTTGGCCTGTTAGCAACCAGGCCGCACAACATGAGGTGAACGGCAGGTGAACGAGCAAGGCTTGATCTGTACTTACAGCAACTCCTATTACCGCATGAGCTCTGCCTCCTGTCAGATCAGCGGCAGCTTTAGAATCTCATAGGAATGCAAACTTGTACTGTAAACTGCGCATGCGTGGGATTTAGGTTGCCACTCCTATGGGAATCTAATGCCGCATGATCTGAACTAGAGGTAGAGCTGTGGAGGTGGGGAGCGGTTGCAAATAACAGTTTGACTGCCTTTTCTTTGACTAAACCGGTCCCTGGTGACAAAAAGGTTGGGACCACTGAAGTATGCTTTCCTGCCAAAACAGTACCCCTGGAGGTGGTTGCAAAGTACCTGGTGTGTAATTATCTGTGTTGGCCGACTTACCTTGGGGCCCTTCTGTGGGTGATGCATGTGTAGCTGTCTCTTTACAAATGTGCAACGGATGGCTAGTGACCTACTAGACAAAGGAGTTGTCTAAATTCCATTAACCTTGTTAATGTTGGGATAAGCATAGATGGTTCAGCTCACCCCTCCTGGTACACAGGAATCTGGTCCAGATCACTTGCCGGTCTGCTGTCCTCTAAAGTCAGGTCCTGGCGGCTCAGTCTCTCAGCTTGGATCCCCACCAGGCTCAGTCCCTCAGCAGATTGGATCATTAGCACTCCCTGGTTATCTCTCGCCTTGACTACTGCAACTCACTCCTCATTGGCTTACCTTTAAACAGACTATCCCCCCTGCAGTCCATCATGAATGCTGCTGCCAGATTTATCCACCTTACAAACCGCTCAGTGTCTGCTACCCCTCTCTGCCAATCCCTCCATTGGCTACCACTCGCCCAACGAATTAAATTCAAAATACTAACAATAAGTTACAAAGCCATCCACAACTCTGCCCCCAGCTACATCACTAACCTAGTCTCAAAATACCAACCTAATCGCCATCTCCGTTCCTCCCAAGACCTCCTGCTCTCTAGCTCCCTCATCACCTCCTCCCATATCCGCCTCCGGGACTTCTCCCGAGCCTCGCCCATCCTCTGGAATTCCCTACCCCAATCTGTCAGACTGTCTCCAAATTTATCCACTTTTAGGCGATCCCTGAAAACTTTCCTCTTCAGAGAAGCCTATCCTGCTTCCATCTAATAACTGCACTATTTTCTCCATTAGCTCATCCCCCACAGCTATTACCCTTTTGTATAACTTGACCCTCCCTCCTAGATTGTAAGCTCTAACGAGCAGGGCCCTCTGATTCCTCCTGTATTGAATTGTATTGTACTTGTATTGTCTGCCCTAATGTTGTAAAGCGCTACGTAAACTGTCGGCGCTATATAAATCCTGTATAATAATAATAATAATTAGCAAATTGCCTCTGGTCACACAGTACACAGGTCTTAGCCCTCTGGTCCCTGTGCGGCTAGGTCTCGGTTGCTCAGTTCTCAGGCTCTGTCACTCTAGTGCAGCTATGACAGGTCCAGCAACAGGTCCGCTCGGATCTCCTTCCTCTCTGCAAAGACCCCACTTTCTCCAGATTTGCCCAGGAAGAAACCCAGTCCTCTCTTCTTCCGAAATGCAGAAGATCCTCGGTAGAGAAGTCCACAGCCCAGTAGCCTCCCTTGACTATTGTGCGGTGCTCCTTTAAGAACCACAATTCCCATGTTCCATGAAGTCTGCATAGTAAGTTCCTCCTTCCCCCTGATTGGCTCTCTCGTTGTGGGGGGGGGGGGGGGCTGCTCTAGCATCAACTGGCAGGGAAGCCATGGGGTGAGAAGAAAAGCCTGCATCCTGCAGCCACACAGCCTCTCTATACATAGCAGCCTGGTGGGGGGAGATGCGGCCATACAGAGCACACAGATGCAGAGTCCCATTGCTGCAAAGCTGCTCCGTCACTGCTCTCAGTGATGGGGGGGGGGTAGCGGAGGAATGCAAAGCTGATTGAGGGCCCCCAGCACCTGGCACATGCTGAGACCAGGTCCAGACAGGAATTCTTCACACAGGCCTCCCCTTGGGATATGCCCCAGGAGAAAGAGAGTTCTGGAAAGGTACTCCCAAAAAATTATCATCTCCCCAGACCAAACCTCTGAATTGCACCAAGTCAAGGAAATATTCATGACTTAGTGGGTCATCCTTTTCACATTCATTACTGGAACCTCCGACCAGCAACAGGCAGAAGCAATCAACCCATCAGGCTTGGGGAAAATCTACAGAACCCAGAGAAGGTTACCAGCTCAGGCTGGTTACAGTAAGGTGACCAGATTTTCAAAATGAAATCCGGGGACATTTTTTTTTTGGCAAATGGTAAACGATTTTATAAGCATATATTCCTCAAATTATATATTCAGTGTTATGTGGTATATGTTTATGGAAGGATTATATGATATATACGTTATTTCTCACATTTCGTCCATGAGATAAAAAAAAAGAAGATTCTTACAATTTTTTGGAATACGAATACCAAATGTTAAGACGATAAGATGGAGATAAAACTTTTCAATGCATATTTTGTATTTTATTCTTGCCAAAGAATTTTGGTTCAACAATAACAATGAACAATAAATTAACAATTCAGAACAGTAAAAGATTGCATGGTAACAACACGTAGGATACCTTCAAACATAAATAATCAAATATTAATAGCTAACTGTTCTAAGACTACAAATGTTACAGGAACAAAAGCAATATAAAATACTGGAGGAGTTTTACAACATTTTGCGGAGTAACCCTTTAACTTGCATATTTCTCAGTGCAGAGCCCCCCCATTAGTATAGAATCCCCCCAGTGCAGAGCCCCCAATAGTATAGACACCCCCTCAGTGCAGAGCCCCCAATAGTATAGACACCCCCTCACTGCAGAACCCCCATTAGTATAGAATCCCCCCAGTGCAGAGCCCCCCCATTAGTATAGAATCCCCCCAGTGCAGAGCCCCCCCCCATTAGTATAGAATCCCCCCAGTGCAGAGCCCCCATTAGTATAGAATCCCCCCAGTGCAGAGCCCCCCCATTAGTATAGAATCCCCCCAGTGCAGAGCCCCCATTAGTATAGAATCCCCCCAGTGCAGAGCCCCCCCATTAGTATAGAATCCCCCCAGTGCAGAGCCCCCCCATTAGTATAGAATCCCCCCAGTGCAGAGCCCCCCATTAGTATAGAATCCCCCCAGTGCAGAGCCCCCCCATTAGTATAGAATCCCCCCAGTGCAGAGCCCCCCCATTAGTATAGAATCCCCCCAGTGCAGAGCCCCCCCCCCCATTAGTATAGAATCCCCCCAGTGCAGAGCCCCCATTAGTATAGAATCCCCCCAGTGCAGGGCCCCCCCATTAGTATAGAATCCCCCAGTGCAGAGCCCCCATTAGTATAGAATCCCCCCAGTGCAGAGCCCCCATTAGTACAGAATCCCCCCAGTGCAGAGCCCCCCATTAGTATAGAATCCCCCCAGTGCAGAGCCCCCCCATTAGTATAGAATCCCCCCAGTGCAGAGCCCCCCCATTAGTATAGAATCCCCCCAGTGCAGAGCCCCCCCCCATTAGTATAGAATCCCCCCAGTGCAGAGCCCCCATTAGTATAGAATCCCCCCAGTGCAGAGTCCCCCCATTAGTATAGAATCCCCCAGTGCAGAGCCCCCATTAGTATAGAATCCCCCCAGTCCAGAGCCCCCATTAGTATAGAATCCCCCAGTGCAGAGCCCCCATTAGTATAGAATCCCCCCAGTGCAGAGCCCCCCCATTAGTATAGAATCCCCCCAGTGCAGAGCCCCCATTAGTATAGAATCCCCCCAGTGCAGAGCCCCCATTAGTATAGAATCCCCCCAGTGCAGAGCCCCCCCCCCCATTAGTATAGAATCTCCCCAGTGCAGAGCCCCATCCATTAGTATAGAATCCCCCCAGTGCAGAGCCCCCCCATTAGTATGGAATCCCCCCAGTCCAGAGCCCCCATTAGTATAGAATCCCCCAGTGCAGAGCCCACCATTAGTACAGAATCCCCCCAGTGCAGAGCCCCCATTAGTACAGAATCCCCCAGTGCAGAGCCCACCATTAGTATAGAATCACCCCAGTGCAGAGCCCCCCCATTAGTATAGAATCCCCCAGTGCAGAGCCCCCATTAGTATAGAATCCCCCCAGTGCAGAGCCCCCCCATTAGTATAGAATCCCCCCAGTGCAGAGCCCCCCCATTAGTATAGAATCCCCCCAGTGCAGAGCCCCCCCATTAGTATAGAATCCCCCCAGTGCAGAGCCCCCCCATTAGTATAGAATCCCCCCAGTGCAGAGCCCCCCCATTAGTATAGAATCCCCCCAGTGCAGAGCCCCCCCATTAGTATAGAATCCCCCCAGTGCAGAGCCCCCCCCCCAATTAGTATAGAATCCCCCCAGTGCAGAGCCCCCCCCCCATTAGTATAGAATCCCCCCAGTGCA
The DNA here is from genome assembly GCA_037952925.1 of Lithobates clamitans. Classification (NCBI taxonomy): domain Eukaryota; kingdom Metazoa; phylum Chordata; class Amphibia; order Anura; family Ranidae; genus Lithobates; species Lithobates clamitans. Next base: position 381,525 of record JBBGZY010001010.1, read on the forward strand.
GAGCCCCCCCCCATTAGTATAGAATCCCCCCAGTGCAGAGCCCCCCCCCCCCATTAGTATAGAATCCCCCCAGTGCAGAGCCCCATCCATTAGTATAGAATCCCCCCAGTGCAGAGCCCCCCCCATTAGTATAGAATCCCCCCAGTGCAGAGCCCCCCCCCCCATTAGTATAGAATCCCCCCAGTGCAGAGCCCCCCCCCATTAGTATAGAATCCCCCCAGTGCAGAGCCCCCCCCCCATTAGTATAGAATCCCCCCAGTGCAGAGCCCCCCCCCCCCATTAGTATAGAATCCCCCCAGTGCAGAGCCCCCCCCCCCATTAGTATAGAATCCCCCCAGTGCAGAGCCCCCCCCCCATTAGTATAGAATCCCCCCAGTGCAGAGCCCCCCCCCCATTAGTATAGAATCCCCCCAGTGCAGAGCCCCCCATTAGTATAGAATCCCCCCAGTGCAGAGCCCCCCCCCCCCCATTAGTATAGAATCCCCCCAGTGCAGAGCCCCCCCATTAGTATAGAATCCCCCCAGTGCAGAGCCCCCCCCCCCCAATTAGTATAGAATCCCCCCAGTGCAGAGCCCCCCCCCCATTAGTATAGAATCCCCCCAGTGCAGAGCCCCCCCCCATTAGTATAGAATCCCCCCAGTGCAGAGCCCCCCCCCCCATTAGTATAGAATCCCCCCAGTGCAGAGCCCCCCCCCATTAGTATAGAATCCCCCCAGTGCAGAGCCCCCCCCCCATTAGTATAGAATCCCCCCAGTGGAGAGCCCCCCCCCCATTAGTATAGAATCCCCCCAGTGCAGAGCCCCCCCCCCCATTAGTATAGAATCCCCCCAGTGCAGAGCCCCCCCCCCCATTAGTATAGAATCCCCCCAGTGCAGAGCCCCCCCCCCCCATTAGTATAGAATCCCCCCAGTGCAGAGCCCCCCATTAGTATAGAATCCCCCCAGTGCAGAGCCCCCCCCCCATTAGTATAGAATCCCCCCAGTGCAGAGCCCCCCCATTAGTATAGAATCCCCCCAGTGCAGAGCCCCCCCCCCCATTAGTATAGAATCCCCCCAGTGCAGAGCCCCCCCCCCATTAGTATAGAATCCCCCCAGTGCAGAGCCCCCCCCCCCATTAGTATAGAATCCCCCCAGTGCAGAGCCCCATCCATTAGTATAGAATCCCCCCAGTGCAGAGCCCCCCCCCCCCATTAGTATAGAATCCCCCCAGTGCAGAGCCCCATCCATTAGTATAGAATCCCCCCAGTGCAGAGCCCCCCCCCCCCCCATTAGTATAGAATCCCCCCAGTGCAGAGCCCCCCCCATTAGTATAGAATCCCCCCAGTGCAGAGCCCCCCCCATTAGTATAGAATCCCCCCAGTGCAGAGCCCCCCCCCCCATTAGTATAGAATCCCCCCAGTGCAGAGCCCCCCATTAGTATAGAATCCCCCCAGTGCAGAGCCCCCCCCCCCCCCCCATTAGTATAGAATCCTCTGCACATGTCCACCACATACTGTACAGTAAATAAATGAAGTTTACAGACCTCAGAACAGCGCGGACGATACACACAGCCATGTGTGTCCCTCGGGCTCCTCCTCCTCCTGTGTGAATGTAAACAGAGAGGAGGGGGAGGCGGCTTCAGTCCGCTGTGCTGAGGGACACAGTGCAAGTCCCGTGGCACAGATCAGGGCAACGGCCAGTGTTAGCGGTGCGTTCCGCTACGTTCCTGAGTGCCGCCCCTGCAATCCGGGGACAAATCCGGGGACAGACGGGCTCCGGGGAGAGTGTCCTCAATCCGGGGACTGTCCCCGGAAAACGGGGACGTCTGGTCACCCTAGGTTACAGCCTAGCAGTAGCACATTCTAATTTTATTAGAGACACAACTCATAGGGCAGGGCGGCTACATAAGCTTTTTCAATACCATCTTCTTGTGGTATTCATTATTACCCCAATAAATTCTTCAGTTTTTGTTATTTCAATACAAGCAGTGTAAGTACCTTTATTTGACTTGGTATCAGCCTTATGTAGTCTCTGCACAGCAACGTTCAGACTGGGTGAAGGAAAAGCAGCACAAAGAGACAATTAGTTACGCTGCAGTTCTAGAAGCATGCCGATAGGCGGAGAGAGCAGAATGATGGAGAGATCAGTCTGCTGTTTTACCTTTTACTGTCCAGTCAGAGACTGGCGGAGGGACAAGACCTGTAAAGCCTTGTACACACAATCGGATTGTTGGTCAACAAAACCGTGGACTCCAAATGCGCTTCTGGGAGAATGGTCAAACATTCCCAATGGGCACACTCCTAAACCTTGTGGACAGCCTTCCCAGAAGAGTTGAAGCTGTTATAGCTACAAAAGGTGGGCCAACTCAATATTGAACCCTACGGACTAATGCCCCGTACACACGGTCGGATTTTCCGATGGAAAATGTCCGATCGGAGCGTGTTGTCAGAAATTCCGACCGTGTGTGGGCTCCATCGAACATTTTCCATCGGATTTTCCGACACACAAAGTTTGAGAGCAGGCTTTAAAACAAAATCCGTTGTCGGAAATTCCGATCGTGTGTACACAAATCCGACGGACAAAGTGCCACGCATGCTCAGAATAAATAAAGGGATGAAAGCTATTGGCCACTGCCCCGTTTATAGTCCCGACGTACGTGTTTTACGTCACCGCGTTTAGAACGATCGGATTTTCCGACAACTTTGTGTGACCGTGTGTATGCAAGACAAGTTTAAGCCAACATCCGTCGGAAAAAATCCTAGGATTTTGTTGTCGGAATGTCCGATCAATGTCCGACCGTGTGTACGGGGCATAAGACTGGGATGCTATTAAAGTTCATGTGTGTGTAAAGGCAGGCTTCCCAATACTTTTGACAATATAGTGTATGTGTTTCATCTGTGTATTTAGCCTGGAGTTCAGCTTCTTATTCTTTCACTCTTTTCTTCCGGTAATCATTTCTATTCGTTTTTTTTCATCTATAACACAGTAATATCTACACCAACATCACTATGTCAAACGTGCGCAAAATAATTAAGTCATAGAAATTCTTCCTTTTTTCAGGTGTTTTTGAAATACCGAACAGCATTATCCGTCCGATTACGCTTTATATAAATGAGTAAAACCGTCCGCACAACATTACACAGTTCACGTAGCTAATGATTACAGTTCACAGTCTAGGTCAGATTTAATTAGACGATGCATTAAAACAGATTTGCAGAAGCACTTATTCTGATTTAATTACTTAAAATGATAGTGTAATGAGCATGCTTATAGGAAGGGGGGGAGGGAGAAAGTATTTTAATGGCATCCTTTGAAGTTAATAAGAGGAAAAATTAATCTTTTAACCAAAAGTGTAATGTAACAAGTACGTTTTTAAATCATGCTATGGGAGCCAAGAACGCCGCTGGAATGAAGAAAAGGTGTTTCTCGTTGCCAGGACTGCAATAAATATGACAAGCGTGCCAGGATTTTCAATAAAAGTGATTTTTGTAACAAGGGATCAAAATATCTTCCGGCAGCAGATTTAATAGGAAGCAGTCCTGCATTTTTTTGTCAAGGTACTATTTTGGGTTTTTACCTGAAAATGTTTTGGTTGTGATTTTTTTTCATATATTTTGAGCTATATTTTCTGGACCGTTCATGTACAGATTTCGTTGGAAGTGCTGTGAACGCTGTAATGCCCTGTACACACGATCGGACATTCCGACAACAAAATCCATCGGACTTTTTTCCGACGAATGTGGGCTCAAACTTGTCTTGCAAACACACGGTCAACACCAAGTTGGTCGGAAATTCCGAACGACAAGAACGCGGTGACGTACAACACGTACGACGAGCCGAGAAAGATGAAGTTCAATAGCCAGTGCTGCTCTTCTGCTTGATTCCGAGCATGCGTGGCACTTTGTGCGTCGGAATTAATATTGGAACAATTGTTGTTGAAAAGATTTTGTTGTCGGAAAATTTTAGATCCAGCTTTCAAACTCTGTGTGTCGGAAATTCCAATGGAAAAAGTCAGATGGAGCCTACACGGTCAGAATTTCCGACAACAAGCTCCCATCACTGATTTTCCGTCGGAAAGTCCGATCGTGTGTACAGGGCATTACTGTTTATCGGGTTGTCATCTATGGGTTAATTTTATTTAATGTTTCGGCAGTATAGTAATTATCCAATCTCCAGGGGAATCCCCCCTTTTGGGGTTATCCTTATTTGTAGATCAGTTGTTGTCAACTTATGAGCTAAAGGGGACCCTGACAGCACCCAAGAGCCACACATTATGTTCAATGTATGTAATGCTTGAGAGGACCGTCAGACTGCAGAACTAATAGAGGAAACGAAGGTCAGAGAGTGTGGACATGCTGCAGAAGACAATATGAAACTGGCCACATGTTACATGAGGCTAGTAGAGATCAATGTTATTACCCTAATCAATGTTCCCACTACAAACTGCTGACATCTGAGGGCCGCACATCATATACCCAAGGGCCACTTGCGGTCCTGGGGCAACAGGTTGGGCACCGGGTCTAAAGATCCTCAGACTCCCTGTTGGGAGCCATGTTCCTTCAAACCCCATTGTGTCCACCACTGGGTACAAATTTGCATTCAAATTTTAGCTGGTGTGTCTTTTAGTTTCTCCACCTGCAGTCCCCCAGTGACTTCATGGGTTCTGTTGGTGGCCTTTTATGGTCCACGTCTGGTGGCTTCTCCAAGCTTCCTGATGAAGCCTATTGCAAAACCCATCGAAGATCTACTTTTATCACTACAACACTGATGCAGTAAATAATGTTTTCTACTTAAGGTTATTCTTATGCCCTGTACACACGATCGGACGTTGATCGGACATTCCGACAACAAAATCCATCGGATTTTTTCCGACGGATTTTGGGCCAAATTTGTCTTGCATACACACGGTCGCACAAATTTGTCGGAAAATCTGATCGTTCTGAACGCGGTGATGTAAAACACGTACGTCGGGACTATAAACGGGGCAGTAGCCAATAGCTTTCGTCTCGTAATTTATTCTGAGCATGTGTGGCACTTTGTGCGTTGGATTTGTGTACACACGATCGGAATTTAAACGATCGGATTTTGTTGTCGGAAAATTTTATATCCTGCTCTCAAACTTTGTGTGTCGGAAATTCCGACGGAAAAATTCCGATGGAGCCCACACACAATCGGAATTTCCGACAACACAATCCGATCGCACTTTTTCCATTGCAAAATCCGACCGTGTGTACAAGGCATAACACCTATAGCTATAACATTATATATATGCAAAGTAAGGGGTTCCGTTTATATGGTATTGTTAATTAAAGATGTTGTCTACAACCGCTATTATGTATAGAAACTCATGTTGATGTTTTTTATTGAACAATTTTCTTGAATAGTAATAAAGTAAAGTTAAAAGAATACTCTTTTAGCTCTATATGTTTGTCTATGTATTTGGCACTTTAAAAGCCCCCTATTTTCTGTATATATCTATTTTCCTCACGTACAGGTTTGTAGAATGTGATGAGCAAATCTATTTTTCCAAACAGGGATTCAGATATGCTCCATCCATTGCTCATAAGTTGGATTTCCTGTGTTGAGTGAATCGATTCTTTGGTAAAGGGGTCCCTTTGTTTACTTCCTAGCTGTACAGCACCCTCTGGGTCCTCCTCCTATCAATATTTTCTTGTGGATAGTGAAGCTGGCCATAAACTAGTAAAATTTAGTTTGAAATGTTTCATTATATAAGAGCATTCATTCGATTTTTTAACCATTATTGGGGTCAAACCAACATTTCGTTTCGACTGCAGTTATGATTCGAGGGTTCATGATGGTAAATTTTTGTGGACTTAACAAATTTTTAACACTGATGCCCCGTACACACGGTCGGATTTTCCGATGGAAAATGTCCGATCGGAGCGTGTTGTCGGAAATTCCGACCGCGTGTGGGCTCCATCGGACATTTTCCATCGGATTTTCCGACACACAAAGTTGGAGAGCAGGAGATAAAATTTTCCGACAACAAAATCCGTTGTCGGAAATTCCGATCGTGTGTACACAAAGCCGACGGACAAAGTGCCACGCATGCTCAGAATAAATAAAGAGATGAAAGCTATTGGCTACTGCCCCGTTTATAGTCCCAACGTACGTGTTTTACGTCACCGCGTTCAGAACGATCGGATTTTCCGACAACTTTGTGTGACCGTGTGTATGCAAGACAAGTTTGAGCCAACATCCGTTGAAAAAAACGTAGGATTTTGTTGTCGGAATGTCTGAACAAAGTCCGACCGTGTGTACGGGGCATTAGTGTGATTTTTGTTTGGGAAATTAGATTATTTAAAAATCCAACGTTTAAAGCAAACAAAATGTTGAAGTACTTGCAAATCACATTGGCCAGGTCAATAAATGTACTGAGAATTTTCAGACAAATGCTACGTAGGGCAAGGAAGAACACCAGGGTAGCAATAGCCACCTGCAATTTAACAATGAAAGACACTAGGTGGCAATATGGAGTCAAAATGTATACACGACAACTCATCATCCAAAAAGCAAATTAATTTATTGATGCAGGTGGAGTACAGAAATACAGTGGTTTACGCGTTTCAGCTACAAAGCCTTAGTCATAGCAAATTTAATTGCTTTTTAGATAATGAGTTGCCGGCTATAAATTTTGACTCAATGCTGTACCTGGGTGATAGGATTACACTATCAGCCAGAGCACCGTTCCTGTACCTTCTCAGGGAATCTAAATGGGCATTGTTTTTCCTCTGAACACTAGGCAGCAATAGCCTCCCGTCTCCCACCTACGAAGAATGCTAAGTGCCACCTGCGTCCTAGCAATGAAGGATGCTAGGTGGCATCCTATCAGCCAATAAGCTGCATTAACGCTGTACAAGTGTCAGATAAGGGTACTCACCGAGGCCGAGATGCTGAAAGCGGTAACCTCTTGCGACTAAGCGCACTCCACTCCTGGAGATGGTACCGGGGGTGAAGGGCAGAAAGAGGCACGAGTCACCAGCAGGCAGGGCAAGTCTTGCATGAAGGTCACCGGCAGGAAGACAGCTGTGCAGGACTGGAAGATACTGAAGCTCAAGAAGGAAGATGAACAGCTAATCCAACAACAGGCGGGGGGTAAAACATCGGTGACTGGCAAGAGTCTCTTAGATAGGCAAAACAGTCTAGCGCAAAGGACTGTTAGCAGGTCTGTCAGCAGGCTGATGATTTAGTACTAAAGATTGATAGCAAAGTCCGTAAAACAGGCCGAGGGTCAAACACAGATAACTGGAGGCAAAGTCTGTAAGCAAGCCAGGGGTCGAGCACTGAAGACAAGAGCAAAGTCCAGGAGCAGGCTGAGGGTCAATCACTGGAGACAGGAAGCAATATCCTAGACAGGCCGAGGGTCAAACACAGGAAGCAAGTAGAGAGGTCCGAGAGGCAAGCCGAGGGTCAGATGCAGGAAGAGATCAGAGCAGGTCAAGGTCAATCCAGGTCACAACAGGTAATCAAGAATCAGGATACAAGTAGGAAACACACGGGTAGCTGAAAGACAAACCAGCAATCTGGTCATGGCACAGAGTGGCTTTATAGGCCAGTGGGAGGCTCATGTTGCATACGCGCGTTCGCCGGTGCGCTGAATTGCGCACACACATCAGCCGTTTCGCTGAATTGTGCACGCGCATTAGCCGTTCCGCTGTGTTGTGCCCAGGGATGCGCCGGAGGGCCGCTCTACCGCGCATGTGCGAAGGAAGGCAGCGATATTGGCAAGACTGGTACTTGCTTCTTTCCTGACAACAATCGTATGCATGTTAAGTTTACATAAACTTTACGGGTTCTCAGCATTTGGACTTTGACGCAGGATCTTGCTGCCATTGTGAAACACAGTACACCCTTGTGCAGAGATCATGATCCTGTTGCATAAGTGTACTGTAATTTCTACTATAATAGGATCATTGCACATTTTTCAAAACAACATTAGTAGCGAGGTCCATTTTTTGTCAAGAAAATTAAAAAAAAAAAAAAATAAAATTAACAAAAAAGACAAAGCTTGAATTAGAATACAATATTAAGCAGGTGAGCCTGGGCTTTCGTTTTTTTGCTTTAACACATTTGGAGCAAATATTTCTTCATCAAGCTGTCTTGGCTTTAATACAGACACTTGTAAATATTTTATATTATACACAACCCACATGCTTCTCTTCATGTTGTAGCGGTGCAGTGCAGCTGTCAATCTTCGGCGCTGTTTTGGTTGTTTTACAGCCTGGAGACAGAGAGACCTTAATCAATAGAGCAGACCACAGCCTTGGCTGCGTCTGAGGTCTGGATTGTCTCTGACTTAAGAAGAATATATATCAGATAGAGAAGCTGGCCTCACACTGTTTGTGGTTTTAAGGATAAGTATGGGAGCTGAGGCGTTAGTCCCAGGGGATTCACTGTCAGAAACCATACCAAGATCTCATTACAAGTCGCTGGTGATGTGAGCAATCAATGTGAATCATATATAGAATATAGAGGAAAGAATATGGTGCCCAAAGCAGCCAATTAGAATCCAGCTGCCAGGTTTTTTTTTAGTGCAGGCTACTAAATATGAAGAAAAATATAACTGGCTGCATACATTCCTAAAATCTAGACCTTACATATGTACAGTGAACCTGTGTGTGTGTGTATATATATATATATATATATATATATATATATATATATATATATATACCCCTGCCAGGAAGCTAACATTTCCTGTTTCAAAATAAGTTCCACTTAAAAACATTCCCACCCATCAGGGCTGGATTAACATAGGGGCTATTGGAGCTGCGGCTGCAGGCCCCTTACCTTAACCCCTTACCTTAAGATAGGCCCATTTGCCCCCAAAAAAAAAAAAAAAATTTCACCAAAAAAAAAAATTTGGCCAAAAAAAAAAAATGATCGAGCTCGGAGGGTCGTAGAGATCCTCACAGAATTTAGTAGGTAGGTAGCCCGAACACTTGCCCCACCACAAAATTTGGGTCTCCTAGGACCTATTGTCCTGGAGATACGGGGCTCCTTGTGCAGCCTGTCAGAAGCTACATACAGAGCCGCCAGTGTAAATACAAGCTGGTACACTCTGTTTGCAGCAGACTGAGGATGAGCTCACAGTGCCTTAATTACCTAAAAACAATATATAATAATTATTTGTATATTACTTATGGCAATTAACCCCTTACCACCCAGGCCGATTCTGACACTTCTCTCCTACATGTAAAAATCATATTTTTTCTGCTAGAAAATTACTCAGAACCCCCAAACACTAAATATATATGTTTTAGCAGACACCCTAGGGCAGGGATATGCAATTAGCGGACCTCCAGCTGTTGCAGAACTACAAGTCCCATGAGGAATAGCAAGACTCTGACAGCCACCAGCATGACACCCAGAGGCAGAGGCATGATGGGACTTGTAGTTTTGCAACAGCTGGAGGTCTGCTAATTGCATATCCCTGCCCTAGGGAATAAAATGGTGGTCATTGCAACTTTTATGTCACACGGTATTTACGCAGCAATTTTTCGAACGTGTTTATTTTTGGAAAGAATTAATAAAAAAAAAAAAAAAACACTAAAGTTAGCACAATTTTTTTGTACACTATGAAAGATGATGTTACGCCGAGTAAATAGATACTTAACATGTCACGCTTTAAAATTGCGCACACTTGTGGAATGGCGCCAAACATTACTTAAAAACCCCCATAGACGATGCTTTAATTTTTTTTTACAGATTACATGTTAAGAGGTACAGAGGAGGTCTAGTGCTAGAATTATTGCTCTCGCTCTAACGATCGTGGTGTATGTAACCTGTGTGTATCTGGCTCTGATACTAGCCAGTGCCTCACCGGCCACTGATCTCACCGCATGTCCCTGACCCAAATCTTAAAAATACATTTGGACAGGGCTGTGCGAATGCTGTGGCTGTGATGCTTTACTTCACAGCTGCAATTTTTTTTTATTTTTATTTTCTTAGCTGAACCATCTTTAACTCTTTAGCCTGCAGAGTTTGATAGGCAGCACCGCCTGTCAAACTCGCCTATTGATTTCAATGGGACCACTCTGTAACTGCAAGCCAGATTTGCTCGCAGTAGTAGCATAGTCCAACAATGTAAAAATACTATTCAGCAATGTAAAAAAAAAAAACAAGGAGGTGGCAGTAGCACCTCATGAACGCCTGTCAGCTGCTGCTATACCACTCGTTGAAAAGCAATCCACCACAGATCACTTTTCAGAGGGCAGTAAGCATTACCGCAAATGTGAAAAACTTGAAACGCATCATCCAATTCACACTTCCCACCAACCAGGTCACTCCCCAGCCACTTCCCATGTTAGCCACCTCCCTTCAACTTATATTACAGGTGACCGTTTCCCAACCTGCAGATGACAGACCCTACTCCAAAAGATATCACTTCCAGCTACTCCCCCCACCCGCTGATTGATATCCCTCCATGACTGATTCACAACCCCCTGCTGACAGACCTCTCTCCCCAGCCTGTCCTCACACAACCTCTCACCTGCTGACCTGTAGATGGGGGCACTCCCGCAATGTTATTGTGTTCTGCCAGTGGGGAGCCTTCACTACCCACACAATACAATGATACGTGTTGCTAACCATAGCTCGCAGCACTGATTGTTTTGGGAAAACCTGACATGCTGGTTTTACTCAAGTCGATTAATAGATTGACTTGTGTACAACCAGCTAGCCCATACATAGATCGACTATGGCTGGTTTCTGCTTAATTGGCATAATTTCAATCCATGGATGGCCGCTTAACCGCTACGCAGTCCCTAAACATCCTTCCACAAACTTTTACATTTTTCCTTCCCAGATTCCTTCATCCTCCTCACCTGTACATAGTGCTCTCTGTCATACCCTCCACACTCCTCTCCTGTACATACTGCTCACTGTCATACCCCCCACACTCCTCTCCTGTACATACTATTCACTGTTATACCCTCCACACTTCTCTCCTATACATAGTGCTCACTGGTCATACCCTCCACACTCTTCTCCAGTACATAGTGCCCGCTGTCATACCCTCCACTCCTGTACATACTGCTCACTTGTCATACCCTCCACACTCCTCTGCTGTACATACTGCCCACTGTCATACCCTAACGACACTTCACTCCTATACATAGTGCTCACTTGTTATACCCTCCACAGTCCTCTCCTTTAAATAGTGCCCACTGTCATACCCTCCACACTCCTCTCCTGTACATACTGCCCATTGCCATACCCTAATGACACTTCTCTCTTATACATAGTGCTCACTTGTCATACCCTCCACACTCCTCTCCTGTACATACTGCTCACTGTCATGTCCTCCACACTCCTCTCCTGTACATACTGTCCACTGTCATACTCTTCACACTCCTCTCCTGTACATACTGCTCATTTGTCATACCCTCCACACTCCTCTGCTGTACATACTGCTCACTGTCATGTCCTCCACACTCCTCTCCTGTACATACTGTCCACTGTCATACTCTCCACACTCCTCTCCTGTACATACTGCTCACTGTCATACCCTAACCACACTTCTCTCTTATACATAGTGCTCATTTGTCATACCCTCCACACTCCTCTCCTGTACATAGTGCCCACTGTCATATCCTCCACATGCCTCTCCTGTACATACTGCACACTTGTCATACCCTCCATACTCCTCTGCTGTACATACTGCCCACTGTCATACCTTCCACACTCCTCTCCTGTACATACTGCCCACTGTCATACCCTCCACACTCCTCTCCTGTACATACTGCCCACTGTCATACCCTCCACACTCCTCTCCTGTACATACTGCCCACTGTCATACCCTCCACACTCCTCTCCTGTACATACTGCTCACTGTCATACCCTCCACACTTCTCTCCTGTACATAGTGCCCGTTGTCATACACTTCTCTACTGTACATAGTGCCGGCTGTCATATCCTCCACACTCCTCTCCTGTGCATACTGCCCACTTTCATACTATCCACACTCCTCTCTTGTACATACTGCCCACTGTCATAACCACCACACTCCTCTCCTGTACATACCACCCACTGTCATACCCTTCACACTCCTCTCCTGTACATACTGCCCACTGGCATACTCTACACACTCCTCTCCTGTACATAGAGCCCACTGTCATACCCACCATACTCCTCTCCTGTACATACTGCCAACTGTCTTTCTCTCCACACTCCTCCTGTACATTCTGCCCCATAATACCTTCCACACTCCTCTCCTGTACATACTGCCCCCATAATCCCCTCCACACTCCTCTCCTGTACATACTGCCCACTGGCATACTCTCTACACTCCTCTCCTGTACATAACGCCCACGGTCATACCCAACACACTCCTCTCCTGTACATACCGCCCACTGTCATACCCTCCACACGTCTCTCCTGTACATTCTGCCCCCATAATACCTTCCACACTTCTCTCCTGTACATACTGCCCCCATTATCCCCTCCACACTCCTCTCCTGTACATACTGCCCACTGGCATACCCATACTGCCCACTGTCATACCCTCCACACTCCTCTTCTGTACATACTGCTCACTGTCATACCCTAACCACACTTTTCTCCTATACATAGTGCTCATTTGTCATACCCTCCACACTCCTCTCCTGTACATACTGCTCACTGTCATACCCTAACCACACTTCTCTCCTATACACAGTGCTCATTTGTTATACCCTCCACACTCCCCTCCTGTGCATAGTACCCGCTATCATACCCTCCACACTCCTCTCCTGTAAATACTGCTCACTTATCATACCCTCCACCCTCCTCTCCTGTACATACGGCCCACTGGCATACCCTCCACACTCCTCTCCTGTACATACTGCCCACTGGCATACCCTCCACATCCCTCTGCTGTGCATAGCGCCCACTGTCTTACCCTGCACACTAATCTCCTGTACATAGTGCCCACTATTATACCCTCCACACTCCTCTCCTGTACATACGGCCCACTGGCATACCCTCCACACTCCTCTCCTGTACATACTGCCCACTGGCATACCCTCCACACCCCTCTGCTGTGCATACTACCCACTGTCATACCCTGCACACTAATCTCCTGTACATACCGCCCACTGCCATACCCTCCACACTCCTCCCCTGTACATATTGCCCACTATTATACCCTCCACACTCCTCTCCTGTACATAGTGCCCACTGTTATACCCTCCCCATTCCTCTTCCTCACCTGCAAATACTTCCCACTTTTATACCATCCATTCTCCTCCTACCCTATGCCTCTTACCCACAAAAGCAGTTCTTTGAAATTATATTGAATATCCTCAATGTTACCAGCTCTAGAATGCACGCACTGAGAAATCTTCTCAGTCCTCATATTTGTATTGCCCATTATTAGTACTCATTTAATTTTGTGATTGCTATTGTGATGTATAGAGGAACATAGGGGATGTCAGCTACTCTAAATATACCACTGGTAAAAAAAGTGTCCCTGAAAATATTTTTGAAATGTTGGCAACTATGCACTTTGGCACTGCCCAAGGGCCACCGGGTCAGTAGGGGGCCCCATGAGAGGATCCTGTGATATTAAAGCGGTAGTAAACTTTGCTAACATTACTACTTTTTAGAGGTCCTGAGGTAGGTTATGCCATAATGTTCCAGTATGCACAGCATATTAGCACATCAGGGTACACTTTTCTGTCAGACTAAGCCCTCCAGCGCTGTGCTGTGATCAATCTGGCAGGTCCCTGGCGCTTCCATCTTCACCCGATCTTCCTTCTGGGTTCTGTGCCTTTGGTCACTTGCCTCAACCGGGCTGCATTGCTGTCACTCCCACGCATGCTCATGCGTATCCTCTCTCTCTCATCCCCCCGCTCTCTCTCTCATCCTCCCTCCCTTACTCCTCACCCCTCTCCCATTCCCTATTTCTCTCTCTCTCTCATCCTCCCTCTCTCTATTTATTTTAATATGTTATAACAAAATTGTTCGCATTTATTTATTTTTTTATAAAAAGCCCCACCAAAATCCTCAGCACCAGGCCCATGATTATTATTTTTATACAGGATTTATATAGCGCCAACAGTTTACGCAGCGCTTTACAATATAAAAGGGAGACAATACAGTTATAACACAATAGGATTATAGGAGGATTAAGAGGACCCTGCTCAGAAGAGCTTACAATCTAATAGGGTGGGGTAGGTGGTACAAAAGGTTGTAACTGTGGGGAATGAACTGATGGAAGTGGTAAAAGATTAGTTAGAGACGTGATAGGCTTTCCTGAAGAGATGAGTTTTTAGGGATCGCCTGAAGGTAGCAATAGTAGGGGATAGCCGGACAGGTGGAGGTAGCGAGTTCCAGAGGATGGGAGAGGCTCTGGAGAAATCCTGGAGATGAGTATGAGAGGAGGAGACGAGATAGCTTGAGAGTGGGAGGTCTTGAGAAGAGCGGAGAGGACGATTTGGGTGATATTTGGAGACAAGATTAGTGATGTAGCTCGGGGCAGAGTTGTGAATGGCTTTGTATGTTGTGGTTAGTATTTTGAATTTAATTCGCTGGGTGATTGGGGGCCAGTGTAGGGATTGGAGGAGAGGGTTGGCAGACACTGAGCGATTGGTAAGGTGGATAAGTCTGGCAGCAACATTCATGATAGACTGAAGAGGGGATAGCCTATGGAGGGGCAAGCCAATGAGAAGTGAGTTGCAATAGTCAAGGCGAGAGATAACAAGGGAGTGAATGAGGAGCTTGGTGGTTTCATTTGTTAAAAAGGGGCGAATTTTAGAGATGTTACGGAGGTGAATTCTACAAACTTTTGACAACGATTGGATTTGAGGCTGAAATGACAAGTCAGAGTCTAGGATTACACCTAGTACCCTGGCGTGAGGAGAGGGACTGATGGTTGCATTGTTGATTTTAATGGAAAAGTCATGGAGGGGGGCACAGGCGGGGGGGGGGAATATTAATAGCTCAGTTTTAGAGAGATTTTGTTTAAGGAAGTAGTGCGACATCCATGCTGATATGTCAGTTAGTAAGTTAGTAATGCGAGAGGAGACTGAACCAGTGAGGTGAGAAGTAGACAGATAGACTTGGGTGTCATCAGCGTATAAGTGGTATTGGTAGCCGTGGTGACCAAGGGAGGAGGTGTAGAGAAGGGGTCCAAGAACAGAGCCTTGGGGGACCCCCACAGAAAGGAACAATGGAAAGGAGGAGACAGAGTTGTAGGTAACACTGAAGGAGCGCTGTGATAAATAGGCAGAGAACACATGATGTTCTTAATCTGGCCCTGCCACCCATGCGTTTGTCCTATAAGACATGAAATTCAACCATTACAGCTTTCTACAAGTTGGCTCCCCATAGTCTTTTTGGGCTTGTGGACCGGTTCCAACAAGTTGGATCTACATAGTGTATTTGGGCTGATCCATTAGGTTGGTCTACATAGTCTTTTTGGGCTGAGCCAAGACACCAGATGGTCTGTTTTATTGTAAACTTATACTGGGCAGAATACACTTGATTCTTCTGCTACATGACATATTCTTCTACATGACATAGGAATCTTTTCTTTAGATTGCTATTTGTCCTTTACTATCAGTCCTGTTTGACAAGGTACGCTGCTAAGAGTGTAAGACTCCACATAGCATACGTGAATCTAAATGCCACAGGTGCATGCACTATGTCAAGGTGATTCTCAGAGAAAATATTTCTATAAATTAGAGTCTGAAAAGGTCTTAAAGCAGAGTTGCAGCTCCAATTTTTAAGCTGAGATGACGTGGACCGCTCCTTGAATGCCTCCTGGGAGGTGCATCATGGAATGTCCACTTGGGGGGTAGACAGCAAAAGGTAAACTCAGAACGTGGGTGGAATTATTTCTCCTAGCTGGCATGAGACCACCATGGAACTCTGTTGAAGAGCTAAAGTCTACAGATAGCTGTTCCTGTGGGTTTTTGTTTGTTTTTTACCATCAAGTCTGTTTGTCAACAGACCCTGGTAGGAGCACAAGGCTCCAGGTAACAACATGCGGTGGGATCATATCACTTATTTAGCATGAGACCACTATAGAATTCTCTCGATGAGCTAAAGTCTAAGGACAGACTTTCCTGTGGTTTCTTGACCTTTAGGCTCCATGCACACTGAAGCTCATAAACAGACGTTTTTGGGAGTTTGGGCGTTTTTTTTAACAGCCCATAAACTCCCCTCTATGTTATCCTATGTGTCCATGCACACATGGAAGTTTTTGGATATTTATCAGCGGTGGAGTCTCTGGGTTGTTTTCTGAACACCATTAAATCGTTTTCAGGAGTCGTTTTTCTGACCACAAAAAACACCAAGCGCTGATAAAGGTCGATAAACGCTCAAAAACGTGGCTCACCAGCGTTTTTTAAAGTTTTTGATCCATTGTAAAAAAAAAAAAACTCAGATAAAACAAAACGCTAAAAAACACTAACGCAGAAAAATGCTAACAACCGCTAATAAACGCTATTGCAAAAATGTTAGAAAACTTTGAAAGACTCACTGCAAAGCTACTGGCATTTTTAGAACGTTATTTTAGTCAAATATGTTTTTATTAACAATATCAAATAATATTTATACAGAAATACTGGCAGTCAGTTATCAATAACAAAGACAGTACTGAGTATATCCTATTCCAATGTACAATGTTTGATTAGGTCTTGCGTAAGAGGAGACCATCGCCAACCAGCAATATTATATAGTAATAAACTGTCTATGAAAACGTATAAATTAGTCTAGGAGGGACTATAACCACTGACTATGAGGTAGTATTAGAGTTCAGGAAAGCGAAGAGAAATAAAAGGAAAGCGGGTGGAAAGAAGAAAAGAGGGATAGGATACAAGGGGGGGGCGTGGAGCAGACCTCGCTACGACAGTGTATGCAAGGAGTATTAAAGATGAATATTTGTGTCTAACCTTAAGTGGTCAATAAGGTTTTCAGGGCATCTGATGTAGAATATTCAATCCAGATAAGCCATAGAGTTTTGAATTTTTCAAAAGTATCGTTATCTATGGCCAACCTCTCCTCCATGCGCATAATATCATTCATTGTCGAAACCCATAAGGTAAGTGGGGGTCTGGTGGAGGTTTTCCAAAATAAGGGTATGATCTGTCTAGCAGCCGATAAGAAAAAGCGTAAAAGGGAGCGTTTCTGTGAGGTGATGGAACCAGGAAGCATGGACAGTAATGCAATTTCTGGGGAGGGTGGTAAGGGTTGATCGTAAAGACTACTGTAAATGAAAAAAACCTGGGACCAAAGTGGTTGAATGGATGAGCAGTCCCACCATATATGTAGGTAACTTCCGTTTTCTGAACCACACCTCCAACAGGAGGATGGGACCGAGGGGAAAATTCTATTAAGGGATTGAGGGTCCCTGTACCATCGGGAAAGAAGCTTAAAATTTTTTTCCTGGGCATAACAGGATATTGAAGATTTATGCGTAAAGTAATATGACTTTTGCCAATCCTCTGAATGAAGTTCCTTTCCCAGCTCCGTGGACCACTTCTTGGTGTATAAAGGGGTTCGGTTATGCAGCAGTATATTCTGTGTCGTGTATAAGGTAGAAAGTAAGTGTCTGGGAGTTTCGGTAAGAGAGCACAGTTGTTCGAATTCCGTTAAGGGTCTGTGAATTTGAGAGGTGGAGAACAGGTCGGAGCAAAAGGAGGATAGAACGTTATTTTAACGTCCAGTGTGCATGGAGCCTTACCAGGAGTCTTGTTCATCAAGAGACCTGACAGAAGCACAAGGCTAGAGATAGAATTTGTAGATCTGAGTGGCAAACATGCATGCATTATATCTATGTGAGCTTTAGAGTAAAGATATTTTATATATTAGAATCTAGTAAAGTAATGTCTTAATGCAGAGCTGCAGTTCCAGCTTGCAAGCTTGAATGCCTCCTGCTAGTGGCACCATGGGATGTCCACTGGGGGTAGACAGTGCAAGGTAGACCCAGGACATGTGGGTGTGGGTATCTCCTAGCTGGCATGGGACCACCATGAAATTCCCTAAAAGAGCTAAAGTCTACGGATAGCCATTACTCCATTAATGTGTCATGTAATTTCTACTTATCTGCATTGTACATTCATAAGGCCTGTGATAAGATCATCCAGTGCTGCGTGTCGTCCTTCTTTTACAGCCAGAATTGCCGTACTGGATCTGTATCACTCTTCATTATACAGTTCCACTGTTTGCAAATACATTTAGTTTTACTTACCAGCCCCATTTCCCCACTGACTATGCAGGGAGGCAGCATTAATTAGTTTTGGCCCGGCTACAAGAGATTTTGACAAGGATACAGAGAGAGAGTGCCAGGAAAAGATGGATGCGTGGCTTAACACCACACAATACAGATCCTGTCTCACTGTCACAGTGAAATTGTTAGCACAATAAAGTGACAGGCTGTTAAAAAACAAAGAAATAAAGAAAGTGAAGACAGAAAACATTTCATCATTCTGTAACTTTAGAAAAAAATAAAGTCCATAATGATCAAGTTCCAGCAATATCTAAGAGATTTGGTCCAGGATAGGCAACCCACAGTAAAACTGCTGCCAATTTTGTCCCAAAGGGGTAGGGAAATACCTGCTTGAACCCAGAAATGACAGTTGAATTTATTACCTGGATCAAAACTTTCTCAAACAATTTCTAAATAATAATAATTAGTTCCCATTAACCATATTGAAAGCAGTTCATTCTTAAATGCGGTCTCTGAGAAAGTTTGGATACCAAGGAAACCGGTCAGACGCTTGTCCTTCTCCCATTGATCCTGTGGTGGTGCTCCCTACATCTATTTCTGATAGATGGACTTTGGCTTTTATGCCGCGTACACACGCCCGTGTTTGGCCGTCGGAATAAACTCCGAAGGTTTCTCTAACGGAACTCCGACGGAATTCCATTCAAGCGGTCTTGCCTACACACTGTCAAACCAAAGTCTGACCAAAGTCCGACCGTCCAGAACGCGGTGACGTACAACACGTACGACGGGACTAGAAAACGGAAGTTCAATAGCCAGTAGCCAACAGCTTCCGTCTCGTACTTGCTCCAGAGCATGCGTCGTTTTTGGTCCGTCGGAACAGCATACAGACGAGCGGTTTTCCCGATAGGAATTGGTTCGGTCTGAAAAATTTAGAACATGTTCCATTTCTAGGTCCGTCAGAATTTAAAAAAAAAAAAAGTCCGATGAGGCATACACACGATCGGAATAGACGATGAAAAGCTTCCGTCTGACTTTTTCTGTCGTACATTCCACTGTGTACGCGGCTTTATACTTGGAATGAAGTTCCTTCAATTTGAAGCCTCATGAGAGAGAGTGGACTTTTATGTTTTCTTTTACAGTGATCTACGTAATGAGCTCCTAGCAATATGGATGACATCAAAGCCATGTATACATGGTCTCAGTGGTCCCTGTAGGAATATGTGTGTGGACATTTACAGGCTAATTCCACCTGAAGACCTGAGGATAATGGGTCTTGGTGGTCCCTGTAGAAGTCCATGTGCATACATTCATTTTCTACTACAGATCACAGGCTAAATCCACCTTGAGACTTCCTCCATATCTGGAGTGCGCAAGGCTCCTGGATAACATTTACAAAGTGCTTACAGATTGGCTACATCACCCCATTGTGCTGGCTAAAGTCTTTGGATACAACCAATATGCTTGGAAAATGTTATCAACTAAGGGCCTCTTGTGTGATTTCACATCTTTGCCTTTGCAGATTGTTGTAACTTTACAATAATATGCAGTGCCTTGAAAAAGTATTCAAATTTTCTACATTTTGTCATGTTACAACCAAAAATGTATATGTATTTTATTGGGATTTTATGTGATATAGACCAACACAAAGTGGCACATAATTGTGAAGTGGAAGGAAAATGATAAACGGTTTTCAATTTTTTCTACAAATAAATATCTAAAAGTATAGCGTGCATTTGTATTCAGACCCCTTTACTCTGATACTCCTAACTAAATACTAGTGGAACCAATTGCCTTCAGAAGTCACCTAATTAGTAAATATAGTCCACCTGTGTGTAATTTAATCTCAATATAAATACAGTTGTTCTGTGAAGCCCTCAGAGGTTTGTTAGAAAACCTTAGTGAACAAACAGCATCATGAAGGCCAAGGAACACACCAGACAGGTCAAGGATAAAGTTGTAGAAAAGTTTAAAGCAGGGTTAGGTTATAAAAAAATATCCCAAGCTTTGAACATCTCACAGAGCACTGTTCAATCCATCATTCGAAAATGAAAAGAGTATAGCACAACTGCAAACCTACCAACACATGGCTGTCCACCTGAACTGACCGGCCGGGCAAGGAGAGCATTAATCAGAGAAGCAGCCAAGAGCCCCATGGTAACTCTGGAGGAGCTGCAGAGATCCACAACTCAGGTGGGAGAATCTGTCCACAGGACAACTATTAGTCGTGCCCTCCACAAATCTGGCCTTTATGGAAGAGTGGCAAGAAGAAAGCCATTGTTGAAGGAAAGCCAAAAGAAGTCCCGTTTGCAGTTTGCGAGAAGCCATGTGGGGGAAGAAGGTGCTCTGGTCATATAAGACCAACATTTAAATTTTTGGCCTAAAAGCAAAACGCTATGTGTGGGGGACTAACACTAACACTGCAGATCACCCTGAACACAACATCCCCATCCTGGTACCATCTCTTCCTTAGGTAAGTGATGCACATGCACACACATGCACCCAGCCATCCACATGATGTAAACGAAAATGTGACTAATCACATCAGTCAATCTTCTTCCATTGCTCTGTGGTCTAGTTCTGATGCTCATGTGCCCATTGTAGGAGTTTTTAGTGGTGGATGCGAATAAGCATGGGCACCCTGAATGGTCTGCGGCTACTCAGCCCCATACACAACAAACTGTGATGCCCGTTTTTTTCTGCTTTCAACACATCAGCTTCAAGGACAACGCGTTTGCTTGCTGCCTAATATATCCCACTGACTATCGGGGCCATTGTAATGAGATATTCAATGTTATTACCTTATTAGTATTGGCTGATCAGTGTACAGTATATGTATGTGAGCTAGATTGTAAGCTCCCTGGTGGCAGGGACTTATGTAAATGTACAATCTGTAAAGCAATAATAATAATCTGTAATACAGTAATAATAACCTGAGTTTAAAAAATGGATATATAAAAACATGTTTATACTTTATAAAAATTGATTAAAAAAATGTAAAAAAAAAGTCAAAAAGAAAGTCAGAAGTACTTAAGTGCATATTTTTATATTAGGTTAGTAACTCGCAATTTTAAAAGGAAAGGTTAGCAGTGACAGCCTCCATGTTTATGTCACAGGTACTCCTGAAGAAGGAAACATGCACATCCATGTCCAAGAGGAAGCAGCCTTAAAACTCTAGATCTATAGATTTTTTTTTGCAATGATCCTCCACTGAACCTCTGAAGGCCCCAGTCACACCTGAGCAAATAGGAGCATCACCAGAATTGCTTCAACACTAGATTTTCATTATAGTCAATGTCCCTTGAAGCTTGTTGCTCTAAAAAGCACTTGACCCCTCATAGGGCACAATTGAACATTTTCCATGGAAGCACCTGAAAAACTGTTGAAAAACAGGCAAAGTGCTGTTTTTTTTTTACGTCTTCTTGGTTGGTAACTGACTTTCCATTGGATAAAAATTAAATAAAATACTCAAGCCTGAAATGCGTGCAAAAAAAGCCGGCACAAAGGCGTAAAAAAAAAAAAAAAAAACCAAAAAACAACCAATGGCGCTCAGGTTAAGTGTAAATGGGGCCTAGTAGACATAATTTTCTATGAGCCTGCCCATTTGTCGACAGCTTGAGCTCTGAGGAAGAGGGCTTGTCCCTCAAAATGTGTTAGAAGCCTTGCATCTACTGAATCCTGCTGCAGGTGCTAAAGAGTTCTTTTAATCAAACATCCAGTGTCTGGAGATGGTAAATGACCCAAGTTTGGGATTGGATGATATGCCTGTGATTTTATTGCTTTTGTGAGTAATTTAATATATATTAATAATAAATTGGCGTCTAAAGGTTTGGACATATAAATTCCCCACTCCAAGCCTTTCCTCCTCACTGCCACTTCCCCGGGTGCTGAGGGTTACACGAGGCGTCTCTGCTCACAGACCAAGTGCTGAGAAAAAAGCCACCGCAGAGAGATCACTGGTGCCCACATTCATTAGGAAGGATATCCACAAATTTGACATTGACATCCCTCGTCTAAGACCAACCCCCAATGCATTTCACCAATAGGACATACAGGTGCATATCAAAAAAAATTGAATGTCATCAAAAAGTTAATTTATTTCAGGAATTCAATAATTCATTTCAAGAAGTGAAACTCATGTGTTATATAGATTCATTACACACAGAGTGATATATTTCAGGCATTTCTTTCTTTTAATTTGAATGATTATGGCTTACAGCTGGTGAAAACCCAAAATTCAGTATCTTAGAAATTTAGAATATTACATAAGACCAATAAAAAAAGGATTTTAATACAGAAATGTTGGCTTACTGAAAAGTATGTGCATGTACAGTATAGTATGCACTCAATACTTGTTTGGGGCTCCTTTTGCATAAATGACTGCATCTATGCGGCGTCGCATGGAGGCGATCAACCTGCGGCACTGCTGAGGTGTTATGAAGCCCAGGTTGCATTGATAGTGGCCTTCAGCTCGTCTGCATTGTTGGGTCTGGTGTCTCTCATCTTCCGCTTGACAATAGCCCACAGATTCTATATGGGGTTTAGGTCAGACGAGTTTGCTGGCCAATCAAGTCAATGATCATTAAACCAGGTATTGGTACTTTTGGCAGTATGGGCAGGTGCCAAGTCCTGCTGGAAAATGAAATCAGCATCTCCATGAAGCTGGTCAGCAGAGGGAAGCATGAAGTGCTCTAGAATTTCCTGGTAGAGGGCTTTACTGACTTTGGACTTGATAAAACATAGTGGACCAACACCAGCAGATGACACGACTCCACAAATCATCACTGTCTGTGGAATCTTCACACCTCATGCAACGTAGATTCTGTGCCTCTCCACTCTTCCTTCAGACTCTGAGACTTTGATTTCCAAATGAAATACAAAATGTACTTTCACCAGAAAAGAGGACTTTGGACCACTGAGCAACAGTCCAGTCCTTTTTCTCTTTAGCCCAGGTAAGACGCTTCTGACGTTGTATCTGGTTCAGAAGTGACTTGACACGAGGAATGCGACAGTTGTAGCCCATGTCCTGGATACATCTGTGTGTGGTGGCTCTTGAAGCACTGACAACAGCCTTAGTCCACTCCTTGTGACTCTCCCCCAAATTCTTGAATGGCCTTTGTTTCACAATCCTCTCACAGCTGTGGTTATCCCTGTTGCTTGTGCACCTTTTTTCTAACACACTTTTTCCTTGAACTTAACTTTCCATTAATATGCTTGGATACAGCACTCTGTTGAACAGCCAGCTTCTTTAGCAATGACCTTTTGTGACTTACCCTCCTTGTGAAGGGTGTCAATGACTGTCTTCTGTACAACTGTCAAGTCAGCAGTCTTCCTGAGAGACCATTTAAAGGCTCAGGAAATCTTTACAGGTGTTTTGAGTTAATTAGCTGATTAGAGTGTGGCACCATGGTTATACAAAATTGAACTTTTTCACAATATTCAAATTTTCTGAGATACTGAATTTTGTTTTTTTTAATAGTGGTAAGCCATAATCATCAAAATTAAAAGAAAGAAATGCTTGAAATATATCACTCTGTGTGTAAAAAAATTCATATAATATATGAGTTTCACTTTTTGAATTGAATTACTGAAATCAAGTAATTTTTTGATGATATTCAAATTTTTTGAGATGCACCTGTAGTTGTAGAAGCCTTCTGGGTGAAACACATTCGCGGGGTGGTCATACAGGAGGGCTGTCAGTGTTAAACTTATAGCTTTCTTCTAAGCACTTGGTGTTTGACGGTGCGGCACCGGTGCGCCTTCTTTTTTTGTGATCAATGCCTGGCACAGGTTAGGGCAGTGGTGAAGGAGGGAGGGTTGTCAACGTTTTCCTGTAGGGTGCACAATAGAACTGCCAAAGTATTTATTTACTTTTTGCAAGGCTGCTTTTTTTATTTGTCCAGTAATCCTTTTATTAATCCTTATAAGTCTACCCAGTCCTTCTACACCAAAGCCTTTGCATCCCCCCATCTGCCATTTGCGGAGTCATTTACAAGTGTTATTCTTGGAATTAACAATACAACCTAGAACCCAATCCGTGTTAATTAACATATCAGCCCATGACTTCAGAGTATAAACGGAATATGTCCTGATGAGACTGCAGAAGCCATCGCTGTTTTCTCCTTGAAGAAAGCCACAAATTACAAGGTTGCGTAGTCTTTATGCAAAGTGTGAGTGATTTATGGACTGTCTTTTGCAACCTGCCGAGTCAATTCTTCAAAGATGTTGCTTCTAATTAATTAACCTTATTGGATGAGGCTGACATTGTGTCTCCTGCTGAGCAGAAGTGGGGAAGGAAGATACGGTGACCTAACCTCCTGTATGAATATACATAAAAATGAGATTGACAACCGTGGTGCCCACACGCTACCAGTTCTCAGTTTCCAGAAATAAACCATAATTTGCAGCAACAGACTGGCCATTTTATCTTTATTCATTTTCATATTTTGGGTACAAAAAATACAGTGCCTTGAAAAAGTATTCATACCCCTTGAAAATTTCCACATTTTGTCATGTTACAACCAAAAACGTAAATGTATTTTATTGGGATTTTATGTGATAGACCAACACAAAGTGGCACATAATTGTGAAGTGGAAGGAAAATTCTAAATTCTAAATTTTTTACAAATAAATGTCTGAAAAGTGTGGCCTGCATTTGTATTTAGCCCCCTATACCCTGATACCTCTAACTAAAATCTGGTGGAACCAATTGCCTTCAGAAGTCCTCTAATTAGTAAATAGAGTCCACCTGTGTGTAATTTAATCTCAGTGTTAATACAGCAGTTCTGTGAAGCCCTTGGAGGTTTGTTAGAGAACCTTTGTGAACAAACAGCATCATGAAGGACAAGGAACACAGACAGGTCAGGGATAAAGTTGTGAAGATGTTTAAAGCAGTGTTAGGTTATAAAAAATTTCCCAAGGTTTGAACATCTCACTGAGCACTATTCAATCCATCATCCCAAAATGGAAAGAGTATGGCACAACTGCAAACCTACCAAGACATGGCCGTCCACCTAAACTGACAGGCTGGGCAAGGAGAACATTAATTCGAGAAGCAGCCAAGAGGCCCATGGCAGTGGCGTACTAACGGGGGGGGGGGGGCGGTCTGCCCCAGGTGCCACACATTGGGGGGGTGCCAGCCCAGTGCTCCCCGCCCTCCACGAGTGAAGCGGTGACAATGGGGTGCCAGGCACAGGCAGCAGTGGCGGCGCTGTGACATCCAGGGCAGGGAGAGAGGTGAGCTGTAACAGGGTGCCCGTGTGCGGACCATACCGGGTGACTGACACCCAGGGTTGGACTCACTCTGCACCACTCACAGCCAGGGATAGAGACAGTGAGCAGAGCTGAATAGAGGATGGCAACTGCTCAAGTTAACCAGGTTTGGTTGGTTAGCGTTGTTAATATGAAAAATTACCTCCAGCATCATGTTATAGAGATGCTTTTCTTCAGCAGGGACAGGGAAGCTGGTCAGAGTTGATGGGAAGATGGATGGAGCCAAATACAGGGCAATCTTAGAAGAAAACCTGTTAGAGTCTGCAAAAGACTTGAGACTGGGGTGGAGGTTCACCTTCCAGCAGGACAACGACCCTAAACATACAGCCAGAGCTACAATGGAATGGTTTAGATCAAAGCATATTCATGTGTTAGAATGGCCCAGTCACAGTCTAGACATAAATCCAATTGAGAATCTGTGGCAAGACTCTCTTCCATCCAATCTGACAGAGCTTGAGCTATTTTGCAAAGAAGAATGGGCAGAAATGTCACTCTGTAGATGTGCAAAGCTGGTAGAGACATCCCCAAAAAGACTTGCAGCTGTAATTGCAGTGAAAGGCGGTTCTACAAAGTATTGACTGGGGGGGGGGGGGGGATTGCTGAATACAAATGTACACCACACTTTTCACATATTTATTTGTAAAAAAAATTAAAAACCATTTATCATTTTCCTTCCACTTTACAATTATGTGCCACTGTTGTTGGTCTATCACATAAAATCCCAATAAGATACATTTACGTTTTTGGTTGTAACATGACAAAATGTGGAACATTTCATGGGGTATGAAGGGTTTCAAGGCACTGTATATGCAGTACATCTTTTGTATCTTTACAAATGCTGCAGAGACAAAAAAAATATCTTATGATCTTACCAGAAAACTAGCATGCTCCTAACTACTTGTAGTGAACTGACCATTCAAACTTTTCTGCACTGAAATCTCAAACAGCCCTGCTTGCAGGGCCAGGACAAGGGGTGGGCAGGAGAGGCAGCTGCCCTGGGCGCAGTTGGTGATTTGGAAGGTTGTACTAGAAGGGGTGATTTGGAGGGGGGGATTGTACTAGGAAGGTGGCGTTGCGTTAGGAAGAACAATTTGTGCTAATAGGAATGATTGGAGGGGGATTTGTGCTAGGAGGGGAAATTAGGGGGAGGATTAGTGCTAAATGAGGGTATTTGGGGGTATTTGGAGGGGGGAGAAGATTTATGCTCAGACGGGAAAGGTGAGGGGTAGACAATTTGTACTAGGAGGGGAGGGAGCGGATTTGAGCTGGGAGGGGGGATTTGTACTGGAAGAGGGTATATTTTTTGTTTGGGGAGAATTTTTACTTGCAAAGGGAATTTTTGCTTGGGGGTAACTGTGATAATTAGTGATTTAATTTTTTTTGGGGGGGGGGATTTTCGCTAACACACAATGCTCGTACATTTGGGGGGGGGGCAATATTTGGCATCTTCGACCTGGGCCCTAGATGACCTTGTCCTGGCACTGCCTGCCTGAGTTGTTCACTGCTATGGATAACCTCTCTCTGTGTTATGGAGATGAGAAGAGGAGGAAGTGTTCTGCGGTGGACTATAGAACACCTTGCCCTATGTAATAGAGATGAAAAAAGGAGGACGTTTTTTGTGCTGGACTAGAGCATCTCCTTTTATGTTATGGAGATGAGAAGAGGAGGAAGTATTCTGTGCTGGACTACAGAACACCTCCCCATATGTTATAGAGATAAGAAAAGAGGAGGGCACGTTCTGTAGTCCAGCAGGGGAGAACTCAGAGAAGGCTGAAAACTGCATGGGGTTTCAGTGCAGCAGAGGTAGGAACTTACTGGATTTCTGGCAGGGTCAACAGATATCATCTGTACTTGCAGCATTTTTAAAGAGTCATGGGGAAATGTGCATGTAAATATACACTCACCGGCCACTTTATTAGGTACACCTGTTTCATTGCTTGGTAACACAAATTGCTAATCAGCCAATGACATGGCAGCAACTCAATGCATTTAAGCATCTAGACGTGGTGAAGACGACTTGCTGAAGTTCAAACCGAGCATCAGAATGGAGAAGAAAGGGTGATTTAGGTGACTTTGAATGTGGAATTGTTGTTGGTGCCAGATGGGTTGGTCTGAGTATTTCAAAAACTGCTGATCTACTGGGATTTTCACACACAGCCATCTCTCGGGATGACAGAGAATGGTCCGAAAAAAAGAGAAAATATCCAGTGAGCGGCAGTTGTGTGGAGGAAAATGCCTTGTTGATGTCAGAGGTCAGAGGAGAATGAGCAGACTGGTTCCAGATAATAGAAAGGCAACAGTAACTCAAATAACCACGTGGTACATCCAAGGTATGAAGAATACCATCTCTGAATGCACAACACATTAAACCTTAAAGCAGATGGGCTACAGCAGCAGAAGACCACACCGGGTGCCACTCCTGTCAGCTAAGAACAGGAAACTGAGGCTACAATTCGCACAGGATCACCAAAATTGGACAATAGAAGATTGGAAAAATGTTGCCTGGTCTGATGAGTCTCTATTTCAGCTGCAACATTCAGATGGAGGGTCAGAATTTGGTGTAAACAACATGAAAGCATGGATCCATCCTGCCTTGTTTTACCGGTTCAGGCTGGTGGTGTAATGGTGGGGGGGATATTTTATTGCCACACTTTGGGACCCTTAGTGCCAATTGAATATTGTTTAAACACCTACCTGAGTATTGTTGCTGACCATGTCCATCCCTTTATGACTACAGTGTCCCCATCTTCTGATGGCTCCTTCCAGCAGGATAATGCACCGTGTCACAAAGATCCAATCATCTCACCATTGGACAATGAGGTCCCTGTACTCCAATGGCCGCCACATTCACCAGATCTCAATCCATTAAAGCAGTGGTCATCAACTCCTGTCCTCAGGGCCCACTAACAGGCCAGGTTTGCAAGATAACTGAAATACATCACAGGTGATATCATTCACTGCTCATTGATTGCAGTATTCTAGTCTGCATCTCCCCAAGGTAATACATAAAACCTGGCCTGTTAGTGGGCCCTGAGGACAGGGTGTCAGGGCTGGGCTCAGCCCTTCCTTCTCTGAGCTGGCCGCTCAGCTGTTGGCTAATTGCCAGCTCTTATCTCTCCACAGGTACTCAGCTGTTGATGATATCCTGCTCGTCAGTCCTGCCTACTTAAGCCGTCCAACCCAGAGGATCTCTGCCTTCACCTTAATCAACATCACAGAAATGCTCTCCTGCATTCCTGTTAAAAGACTTGCTTAGCTGACATCCCTTCTGGCTCCAGATCCTGCTTGCTGTTTTACTACGCTCATCTCCGGCTCCCTGACGTTTGGCTTGTCTGACTATCCGTTCCGGTTCCTGAACTCTGGCTATGTTTTGACTACATTTGTTCTATTTACTTTTATTATTAAACAACTGTAGTTTACCTGTACTTCTATTTCGGTCTAATATCATGGTTTCTGACACAATGTCGATGACCACTGCAACAGAGCACCTTTGGGATGTGGTGGAACGGGACATCATGGATGTGCAGCCGACAAATCTGCAGCAACTGTGTGATGTCATCATGTCACTATGGACCAAAATCTCTGAGGAACGTTTCCAACACCTTGTTGAATCGATGCCACAAATAATGAAGGCAAAAAGGGGGTCCAACCCGGTACTAGCAAGGTGTACCTAATAAAGTGGCCGGTGAGTGTAGTAAGTCCTACGCGGTGGAGCTGAGCTCATTTTACCGCAAGCGATGTTATAAATTCTGACCTAGCACATGGCTTGCTAAGCAGTAAATGGCTGCTTCCATCAGAGGATTTTGAGGCAGGTGTTCAGCTTCCTCGCAGATTGCCTTCAATTCTGCACGCCGCTGATAGGCCCCGATTCTGCGGGGCGAATTGTAAATTTAGAACTGTGAGCGAAGTACAAGGCGCTCTGTTCTGCTGTGACTTGGATTCCTGCGGACTGCGGCCAGCGTCACTCCATCAGCACAGGTGCCCTTCCAGAATACAAATGAGATGTCTGTAACACAGGCGGAACGCCACGGGCACGCTGGTGCTCTACGCCTGTTTATGCCTAATAGGAAAATAAGAGGTCAGCTGTGTCTGCTTATCACATAGCAATTATCCCAAGAGTGTGCAGCAGGAGAACAGGCAAGGTCACTACGCATCTGCTAAAATATTCACAATGCATTTCCATTAATGAAAACCATAAATCTTGACAGCCAGATAAATAATATTTATGAAAAAAAAAAGCAGCTGCGTGCAAGATGTCTGTCGGTCAGCGAGAGCTCAGGTTTGCGTCAGGGGGTCTTTCGGTAGCGGAACTCAGGGTGTTAAAGGAGAACTCTTGGCTTGTTCCCTAAGAAAAAGTATAGAAGCCAAAAGTCAAATGTGCCGACAGGGCCGGATTTCCCATTAGACACTGTAGGCATGTGCCTACAGGCGCCCTTCCTAGAGGGGCGCCTTACTGTATGAGGTTTTTTTTCTAACCCTTTCACTGCCAGGTCCGTATGTTGTACAGACCTGACAGTGGGGGGGGGGGGGGTTCACACACAAACTGTGTGTAAAACTGACAGGCAGCCGCCCGATTGCTTCCGCATACTCCCCCAAGACTGGAGCCCCCCCCCCATGCAAGTGCCCATAATCCAGGGACCTCTTGCCCATCTGCGGGCCCAGGACCAACATGGCGGTTGCCAGCGGGTGGAGGGGAGGGGGAACAGCGGTCAGCAGACACACATCTGCCCATCATTTCTGCCCGTCATCTCGGGAAGGAATGTTTTGCAATGCGATATACATTGCAATGCATTCAGTGGGGCCCAGAGGAGACATTAGGGGTCTTTTAGACCCTGCATGTCTCATTAAAGGGACCCTGTAATCTAAAAATCTTCATATGTGATCATCCCCTATGTGATGAAAACAAAAAAGTTACACCCAGGCACATAAAAATTCCCCCACATCTACGTATAAACGTAAAAGCGTGCATCGGGAGAGCCTACACGTGAAAACGTTGATTGCGATACACATGTTACATATCACCTCGCACATAAGAGTGAGAGCAATAATTCTAGCACAAGACCTCCTCCGTAACACTAAACTGATGACCTATAGGGGGCTTTTGAAGCATTGACTATAGAAAATATAGGATACGGAAGTATGTCGCCATTTCACGGGCGCACACAAATTTACAGTTTGACATGTTGGGTATCTATTTACTCGGTGCAACCTTGTCTTTTATATTTTACCAAAAAAAAATGTGGGTAGTTTATTGCTTTTGTTTGCCCTAAAATTCACTTGAATGTGTTTTTTTCTAAAATTTTGCGTTTCCTATTCCTTTATGGTAATTTATTGAGAAGAAAAAAGTCAGTCTTACTGTTTTTTTTTTTGTTTGTTTTTTTGGTGGGAGGGCGGTGCTTCAGAATTCTCTGCCTATAGGCTCCGGAGATGTAAATCCGGCCCTGTGTGCCGATGTACAAGATATAAGGCAACCATAGAGGAGAGGCGATTGGTTGCAGAGACATGTCTTTCCAAAATGATAATTGCACAAGAAAATGTTCCCATATTGCCTGACCTCAACAGTAGTGAAGACTGGTGACACCCCCACTATTGTCCTTATGTGGGGGGGGGAAACCATTGTAAGTGGCTGAGAAATTCCAAACTGGCCCATCAACTATCCCCAGAGGTAGGGATGACTTTTGACATCTCCCATTTTTGTTGAATTTGGAGATTTTGAACATGGGGGACATTTTCCTTTGTTAGAACCCCACTGTGGACAAACATATGAATGAACATATATGGTAGCCCAGCGATCCTTTCAATCAGCAGCTTGAATGAAAAACGTTCTGAGAATGGAGGAGGTGGACCTTTTCATTCATCCACCTGTCCTCCATTCATAGGTGCATTTCATTAATGGAACCTACAGTACCGTTTCTATGGATGAAAGAGGGGTGCAGAAAGGTTGGGCATAGTTGTCACTCTTGGCAAATGCCTATGGCAGTTCCAGAACTCGTAACAACCCCAACAGCACCAGAAGATTACAGCTTCAGGGTATGAAGGGGTAGTGGCAGAGCACTTCAGAAAAAAAAATTAAAGTATACATCTTTTAAATGTATGAGTCTTCCCACAGTCATGTGGAAAGTTCTGTCCCTCTTTTTGTAGCGTTGGAGGTAGGCCGTCCTCAATTCCACTATGAACCCCAGGTTGATAGCTCTAATCCAGGGGGTGTGCCATTGACGGCCTAGGCTCACAAGAAGTGGTTAATGTAACAGAGCCAACCAGGACAGAGGCTTTTGGAGGGGACTGCAGGGTGACCTCTTGCCTACTGACTATGGGCCTTGGCTTTTAAGGGAACATTACTCTTTGGGAGGTGTGTGCCTGGGGGACCCTTGGAGTGCTATTGCTTCAGACTTGGGAAGTCCATGTCTTCCCAAAACACACAGACTCTGGGAACTGGGAGACCCAGATACATATATAGGGCTTCTATGCCCAAACCAGCAATGACTGCTTTAGACTGTGAGACTCAGAGCAGATGTTATTATGATCAGCTCAAAGCAACCTGATACTGGGGTCTCTTGCTATAGTCTGTTTATTAAGGTGTTAAGTGTCTTTCTGTTAAAGTGGTGTTCCGGCCGAAATTATACTTTTTAAATAAAAATACCCCTATAATACACAAGCTTAATGTATTCTAGTAAAGTTAGTCTGTAAACTAAGGTCTGTTTTGTTAGTTTATAGCAGTAGTTTGTTATTTTATAAACTTACAGCAGGCCGTGGCCATCTTAAGTGTGGGCATTTGAAGCCAGACTGTATTTCTTCCTGGATCTCATCCTTGCAGATCTCGCACATGCTCAGTGCAGCACAAGCAGTGTAATAGGTTTCAGGTCAGGTTTCCATAGCAATGGCAGTTTTAGAGGAAGTTGCCGCCCCTTCCCAGAAGGCATTGCAAACAGGAAATGATGCGATGGGCTGCGACCAGGGAGGAGGAAGGGAAAAATGAATACAGCAGATATACAGTAGGTGCTGAGAAAAAAAATAAAAATATATCCAATTTGTTTACAGTGCACAGTTTAGTGAGGGATGCTGAAGAGTTGTAAAAGTGGGTGGAACTCCACTTTAAGTCTCATGTCTCATTGTTAATTGAGTCACCTATTGTTTGCTGTTTGCTAATTTGGCTAACTCTTGGAGCAGTCATTCTCAACCAGGGTTCCTCCAGAGGTGGCTAAGGGTTCCTTGAGATGTGGCTAACTGACCTATCATGTGATAGTTCCTGCTTAGTTCCATGTCCAACACCACTTGACAGAGCCAGAGCCATGTCTGTAAAGGGAGCATTCTTCCCACTGTCCACCACCAACGGAGGGGACAAATTCCCAAAGACCACCACTGGACTACTTTGGTTCGCTGAAACCTGAAAATGATTGCAAGGGTTCCTTTGGGGTAAAAAGCTTGAGAAATGCTGTCTTGGAGGTTCCTATGATGGGATTAGCCTTGTGTCAACTCTACCTCATTATCGAACCATTGTGGGATGTTATGTGTTTATGCTTATGATAAAGTGTAATGTACCTTGTATATCCAGGGTGGTGGGCTGGGTGCCGAACGGTCTGGGCACCTAGGTTTGTTTAGGTGAATAGCTATTTAATTAGTTCATGTTAATTAGACTGATGTTTATGTTGGCTGTTTCATAGTTATGCTAATTATCTTACTGTTTGCATAACATGATCAAGCTCTTTTTGTGTGGTATATAATAAAAAGTTCCAGTTTGCATCTAACTAGTGTCGTCTAGTCTTGGGTGCTCAGTGATAATGCCTGGTTCCTGGTTCCAGACTGGAGGAAGCTATATCTTGATGGAAGCACCCAGAGGCGGCTCTAGGCTTTGTGAGGCCTTAGGCAAAACTTACACATGAGGCCCCACGGACTGTGACGCTCCGTGATGAGGCCGCTATTCCTCAGGCTGCGGGCAGTATCTGTTTTGTCCGTCAGCTCCTAAGCCACAGAGTCCCAGTGGGGGTAGGCGGAGCCGCCGGCGTCAACTTCAGTGATTGAGAACAGGCAAATTAGGCGGCCGCGAGGCCCCTGTGAGTGCGAGGCCTTAGGCGACCGCCTAATTTGCCTAATTAGAGAGCCGCCTCTGGAAGCACCCAAATTGGGTGCTGGACGGTTCGGTCACAGTCAACTCTGGAATGCAGTCAAACTAGAAGTGGGCTGGTGGCCAGGATCAATGGAGGATGCAGAGGGCAGCACTGGAGCACAAAGAGTGCAAGTAATTCATAATTTTTTAGGGGTGGGGGGGCTACAGGAGGTTTATAAAGCATTTTTAATGAAGGTGTTTGTTGTTAAGATTTAAAAGGTACCTGTCAGAAAAGAATTATGGGAGTAGCCATTCAGAGGGTTAGAGGTCACCCAAAGCCTAGCATTGACCTGCCACCTGCCTGACCTTTGTCCCAGCTTCAGAAAGTACAGTGTGTGATTTCAGACAGTTTTCAGAAAGCAGCTGGCCATCTTCAGGTATCTTCTGACCCCTGGCACTACCGGTGAGTGTACAGAATCTAGTGAGAGTGCCAAAGGGTCCAATAGTCTAAAACCTTTTAATATTGATATTCGTTCACAACAGGATAATAGAAAAAAACCAACACATTTCCGGAGGTCAAAAATATCTCACTCTTCTTCAGGGCTCAGGTGTTGTAAGCTGGGCTCAGTGAGTCGCTTTGGAAGTTCTATATAACTAAGATTTTTTTTCTGGTGATTATGTCATCTCCATGTCCAACCACCTACAACACCTGAACCCTGAAGAAGGGAGACATTTTTTTATCCTCCGAAATGCATTGGATGTTTTGTTTTATCCTTAGTGAGCCTTAGGCTCGGTTCACATTGGTGTGATGCCGGAAACCCTACGAATCCAGTTCGGGTTCCCGCATCGCACCTGACTTGCAGGCATTTCACACTGCCATATGCGAAATGCTGGGAGTGTCAATACAAAGTTAATGACACCTCCAGACTGGTTTGCATATCGCAGTGCGAACTGTCAATTCAGCAGTGGCGGCCCATCCAAAAGGGGTGCCCGGGCGCCGCCCCCTCTATCTATGCCACCCCCTATATGAGTAGATGGAGATCATGCTATGAATGAATCTATCCACAGCCGCCGTGGATACCCTCTATTCATGCGTCCGCCCCTTTTCAGCATGCCGGGTGTGTGAATTATAGTGGTGGGGGTGTATTTTTGAAGCACCTGACTAGAGCCAGAGGCTCCAATAGGCTTCAAAATAGGGTGGGCTCATGGCGCAGAGCATTGCACCATGAGCCCACCCAGGTGTTACAACAGCAAATGAATATTCACTATTGAAACGCTGATCCTCAATCCGGCCAATCAAAAGCAGGACTGAAAGCCATTTTCTAATTGGCCAAAAAGAGATTGGAGAAAGATTCCCAATTGGCCGCAGAGGAGGAGGGAGGAAACGGAAGCTGCCGCGATGCCCGTGGAGAGCAGGGGAATGGAAAGCCGTTGTTGCAGAGCAAGGAAACCCGACGATGAAGCCCGGGAGAAGCGCAGCACATGTGATCCGATTCTAGTGCAGACAAAAAAAAGGGTCCTGCACGAGTTTGGTCTGAATGCAATGCAAATTCAGCCATACAATCTGTATGGCTGAGTTTGCATCGCACAGACATCGCATGTGATCTGCACAGCAGTGCGGTGTGAATAACATGCGATGTCTGACATCGCACTAATGTGAACCCAGCCTTAACCCCTTCAGATCCGCGTTATAGCTGCACGGCAGCTACAGCATGGATCTGCTTTGCCGGGAGGCCGTCAATAGACGTCCTCCCCTTTGCACGCTCGCCACGCCCCCCTGAAGGGCATGCGGGGCGCGCGCTGTGATCACCCGAGTCATTGAGACTTGAGTGATCACAGATCAGAGTAAGGGGTTAATCCTGGCCCCTTACCACGTGATCAGCTGTCAGCCAATGACTGCTGATCACGTGATGTAAACAGAAGATCGGTAATCTGTTTTTTTTTTCTTCTCACGCTGACAGCCAATCACTGGCTTCTATTGAAGAGACATCGGTCCCGAAGAGGAAGAGGCGAAGCCGCCTTATATGTGCCCACCAGTACCGCCTGCCAGTGCCACAAATCAGTGCTCACAGTGCCACAAATCAGTGCCCACCAGTACATAAGTGCCAGCAATCAGTGCCACCTATCAATGTCCACGAGTGCCACCTATCAGTGCCCACCAGTGGTGCCAATCAGCGTCTCATCAGTGCCACCTAGCAGTGCTGCTTATCAGTGTCACGTACCAGTGCCAATCAGTGCCCATTACTGCCACCTCATCAGTGCCCACCAGTGCCGCCTATTAGTGCCAATCAGTGTCGCCTTATCAGTGCAGCCTATCGGTGCCCATAAGTGCAGCCTATCGGTGCCCAAAAGTGCAGCCTAACATTGTCCATCAGTGCAGCCTATCGGTGCCATCAGTGCAGCCTATCGGTGCCCATCAGTGCCCATCAGTGTAGCCTCATCAGTGTACATCAATGAAGGAGAAAAATTACCTGTTTGCAAAATTTCTTAACAAAATATAAAACGGTTTTCGGTCTTTTAAAATTTTTTTAACTAAAAATAAAAAACCCAGAGGGGCTCAAATACCGCCAAAAGAAAGCTTTATTTGTGGGAAAAAAATGATAAAAATTTCATTTGGGTACAGTGTTATATGACTGCGCAATTGTCATTCAAAGAGTGACAGCGCTAAAAGCTGAAAATTGGTCTGGACAGGAGGGGGGTTTAGGTCCCAGTAAGCAAGTGGTTAAACAGGGTTAGAGGACATGCCTAGTTTTGTTGGGCCTCGCTAAAAACTATTGCTCCAGGCTCCCCCCCCATTTGAAAGCTAACATACCAAATAAATGTTCTGTTCCTTTCAAGAACTTAGATGCAACCTCTTGCTGAGATAGTGATCCCTTACTTACCCTGAGTCATATAGGCAAAAACATAAAGTGTGGGAGGAACACTGATGAGCACTGATTGTGGTTCTGTATCCAACGACTGTCGCCCATTAACAGTGGAAAAACGTACGTCAACAGCTACAGCAGTCCTGTGTGGGCTGACATTAGTGAGTTCAAATTATATGAAGTTCTGGGAATTTAATACTTAACATCCCTGTAATTATTCTAATTGGCGGCGTCACTGCAGTCACAGCGGTGCTGAAAAGTTTCTTTTCTTTGAGGCGGTTTCTTAAGACAGAAACACGGCTTCATTGAGATCAGCCGCTGACATGTAACCGAGGCTTTTTCAAAGTGTGTATACCCAGTGGGAGAGCGGACATGCTGCGGATTTAGGGCTGTTCTATGAAAACTGTAATCATTACCCCACATACACCAAGCAGATTGAAACATTGATTTCCAGGGAAGATTTGAGCCTTCAGAGGGGCAGAATTATAAAGCGGTGGTATAGTCTGACTACAACCTTCCTGCTGCTTTTCAAATAGTGATTTCCCCTTTGCTTGCTTTCTGTTCATTTTAAAGTGTCTTAAAGCATTTCTTTTTAATTAAAATAATAAATATTTTATACTCACCTGACCCCCCTGAACCTCTTTCTCTGGGGGCCCCCACTAGCACTCTCAGCTGCTCCTCTTCTGTGTCTGCCCCCATAGCAAGCTGTTTGCTATAGGGGCAGACGTGCAGGCTCGCTTCCGAGTGTGTGTCCATTAGACATGTGCGATTCGTTTCATTCCGAATTCTTTTTTCGATGAAATTCGACAAATTCGTTAATGCGGAAGTATTCGAATTAACGAAAAGCCGTTTAACGAATCTTTCCGATAATTCGAAAATTCGAAAATCTGAAAATAAGAATGAAAACCCAAAGATCCAAAAGAACGAAAATCCGAAAATCCAAAATAATATCTAACTAACTAATAATAATAACTTTTACTAACTATTAAATTATAGGTATTGGAATTTCCTTTCAAATTTGGCTGTTAGTGAACTTAACGAATACGAATTATCCGAAGTTACGCATTATCCGAAATAACGAATGCCACATCTAAACGAATGGAACATAACAAATTAATAATAATAAAGAATAATAATAATAAAAACGTTTTATCATTATTATTTATTTGTTGCAAATTCGTTTAGATACGGTATATCGGATAATTCTTAACTTCGGATAAATTCGTTACATTCTTAAGGCCCGTACACACGATCGGACTTTTTGACAACAAACATGCAAATGAGCTGTTTTAAGGCAACATCCGACCGTGTGTACGCTCCACCGGACAAACTTTTTTGGTTTTCATCGGACAAATGTTGGCTGTGCGAACAGACAAACTTGGCAGCAACAAAAGTCCTATGTCGGCAAGTCCGATCGTGTGTACACACAACCATCGGACTTTAGTCCAAAGTACAAACACACATGCTCAGAACCAATGCAAAACAGCAGACAACAATACAGAAGTTGCCCTTTTGAAGTGTCGTCAGTACGTTGAAACGTCACTACGTTTGTGTTTGTTACCTAAAAAGTCAAATTTGAAAATAAATTCCAATAGCTATAATTTAATAGTTAGTTATTATTAGTTAGTTATTTTTTCAGATTTTCAAATTTTTGGATTTTCGAATTTGCAAATTTTCTAATTTTCTAATTTTTGAGTTTACAAATACCGCATTTAAACAAATGGAACATAACGAATTCAAATTTTTCCAAAGTTACGAATTTATTCAAAATAACGAATTTCGATCATAATGAATGACCCGGAAAAATGAAAAAAAGGAATTGAACAGATTTTTCAGCAGTGCGCGTCTAGTGTCCATAGACAGACACAGCACTGCTTGACCAAGCCCCCCCCCCCCCTTCCTCCTCACAGGATTTGATTGACAGCAGCAGGAGCCTATGAGAAGATGTGGAAAAGAACTGCAGTCGCGCACAGCGCTGGATCGATACAGGACTCAGGTAAGTGTTTGGGGGGCCCCACTTTAAGGGGTCATTTACACTTGAGGTCAAGGGGGTAGGTGGTTGGGTCAATGGGGGGTGTGTCAATAAAAATAGGCAGTTTACCCATGTTTTTACTGCCCCCCGAACATCCCCTTGCAATAGTTGTAAACGCTTAGGGTCGGTTTTACACTGGGTTTGAACGGGAAAGTGTGCGTTCCTGTGCAATTCCTGCATGGTGCATTTTGAAAGCCTATTCATTTGAATGGTCTGCAAAACGCACTGCATAGTATCACATGATTTGGTGACTGCAAACGCACTGCATTTGCAATCTGTGTTTGAAGTGCCTTTAACAATACATTAGCACCTGCATGCAGATCGCAAGGACAGTAAGTTTTGAACGCGCCTTTCCTGCACCGCATTCTGGTATGTTCTGGCTCTTACATATACAGTGCCCTGAAAAGTATTCATACCCCTTGAAATTTTCCAAATTTTGTCATGTTACAACAAAAAATGTAAATGTATTTTATTGGGATGTTATGTGATGGATCAACACAAAGTGACACATAATTGTGAAGTGGAAGGAAAATGATAAATAGTTTTCAAATTTTTTTACAAATAAATATGTGAAAAGTGTGGGGTACATTTGTATATCGCCCCCCTGAGTCAATACTTTGTAGAACCGCCTTTCACTGCAATTACAGCTGCAAGTCTTTTTGGGGATGTCTCTACCAGCTTTGCACATCTGGAGAGTGACATTTTTGCCCATTCTTCTTTGCAAAATAGCTCAAGCTCTGTCAAATTGGATAGAGAGCGTCTGTGAACAGCAAACATCAATTCTTGCCACAGATTCTCAATTGGATTTAGGTCTGGACTTTGACTGGGCCATTCTAACACATTCTAGACTTGTGCACAATGGGAAATTTCGTTTAGTTTCGGTTCGTTGTCATTCGTAAAATACATAATTTTGTTCTGTTATATTCGTTATGTTACGTGAATTCTTTTTCGGCTAATAATTTGTTATTATTCGTAGAGTGTCGATATTCATTATACTGAATCTCAAATCACGGCAAATTCATTTGTTATATCCGCTATAATTTCTTTCGTATTAGTTGAAATTTGATATTTATGTATGTATATACCGTATTTATCGGCGTATAACACGCACCGGCGTATAACACGCACCCCAATTTAGGAGGGAATTTTAAGGAAAAAAAACTTTTAGGAGGGAAGTTGAAGGGAAAAAAACTTACATTTAAATGTCCTTCATTGCAGCCTTGTCAGTGCAGCCATGTCAGTGCAGCCTTGTCAGTGCAGCCTTCCCCAGTGCAGCCTTGTCAGTGCAGCCTTGTCAGTGCAGCCATGTCAGTGCAGCCATGTCAGTGCAGCCTTGTCAGTGCAGCCTTCCCCAGTGCAGCCTTCCCCAGTGCAGCCTTCCCCAGTGCAGCTTTACCCAGTGCAGCCATGTCAGTGCAGCCTTGTCAGTGCAGCCTTGTCAGTGCAGCCTTGTCAGTGCAGCCTTCCCCAGTGCAGCCTTGTCAGTGCAGCCTTCTCCAGTGCAGCCTTCCCCAGTGGAGCCTTCCCCAGTGGAGCCTTCCCCAGTGCAGCCTTGCCCCAGTGCAGCCTGGGATCCCCTGTCCCTGCTGTCACATCTTCAAAATCGCGGACCGCGATTTGAAAATGGCGCCGCCGGCGCCGAAGTACACAGAGCCGGTCCTCGGCTCTTTCCGGCGGCTCTCGTTTACTTTCGGCTCCACTCGTAGTCCCGAGCGGAGCTATCCGAACCTACTCGGATAGCTCCGCTCCGGACTACGAGTGAAACCGAAAGTAAACGAGAGCCGCCGGAAAGAGCCGAGGACCGGCTCTGTGTACTTCGGCGCCGGCGGCGCCATTTTCAAATCGCGGTCCGCGATTTTGAAGAAGTGACAGCTCGGATCGCAGGGGATCGGCGTATAACACGCACCTGCAACTTTCCCCTGATTTTAAGGGGAAAAAAGTGCGTGTTATACGCCGATAAATACGGTATATATTCCTGATAATGATTTGTAGTTTGGAAAGTCGTTTGCTTATTCAAGCTATTAACACACACAATGACTATATCTCTTCTCCTCTGCTCAAATACAATACAACACCCTTCTCACTCAATTCTCAGGAATGCACTTTGTCAGTAATCTAACCTCCAGCACAAAATTAATCAGCTGATTGGACTGTAAGATTTACTTTGAGTTGACCTTTTGTTTCATTAGATCTCTAACGAATTACCGAATCATTCGTTATATTCGCTATAATTTCTTTCGTATTAGTTGAAATTCGTTATTTTTTTATTCGGACATTCGAATGCATCCGAATGTCCAAAACATGCAAAATTCGGCCGAATTCCGATTCGTTACGAAACGAATTGCACATGTCTAACACATACAGTATCTCACAAAAGTGAGTACACCCCTCACATTTTTGTAAATATTTTATTCTATCTTTTCATGTGACAACACTGAAGAAATGACACTTTGCTACAATGTAAAGTAGTGAGTGTACAGCTTGTATAACAGTGTAAATTTGCTGTCCCGTCAAAATAACTCAACACACAGCCATTAATGTCTAAACCGCTGGCAACAAAAGTGAGTACACCCCTAAGTGAAAATGACTTTCCTTCTATCTGGAATTTGCTCTGTGCAGCATGGCGCAGAGCGTGCTTGAAAACATTCATTTTGAATTGTTAATTCGCCTCCTTACCCCCTGCCTTAACCTCTTGATCCCTGAGCTAGCATAACACAGCGGGCGGTTGCAGAGCAACTCCATTCATGTTTGGCAGACATAGCAGAACATTGTGGCCACAGCATGTGTACACCCCCGGCCACTCACTGCCTCTGCAGTTAAATGGGGTAGCAGTTGGGGATGGTAAAGACACAGTTCAACCGCAGGGTTTTCCTGTCCCACAACCGCTAGTGCGAACGAGCCCTATGATGTATTGCAAAGAGTGATATCCATTCTCTATTATAACTTGACCTTAGCATTGTTCAGGGTCCATTTACACACCTGGTATCATATATAACATGTTACAAAAAGGGTTATGTCCGATTTTTAGCACACCGTCTCTCTGTCACCTTGAAAAAGAGGGTCAGCATACCCTCGAAATGTTGATTTTTCTACTGATATAGTAAAGGGCCATCCTGGAAGTTCAGTTAGAGAGTTGGCTTAGCTAAACCAGTCATAGATAGAGCGTTTTTCTCTCCTGCAACCACGGGTTGCAGGAAAGAAAATCGCTTGATATACCCATTAACATAGTCAGCGTTGATGGGGAAATTCCTCCCATGGAGTCATTGTGTTCTCCCGGTGGAGAAGGGAGCAGGGAAAACCGCCCCCGCTGACAGAAAACACTGATTACTGCTAGCAGCTATAATAAAATCCCACAGGCTGGTTGTACCTAAATTGATTGATCGATCGATCAACCTGGGTACATTCAGCCTAATTATATATGGTTCGAATCTCAGCCAGTTCCTGCTGAACTGGCCGAGATTTGAACCGTCTAACTAAAGCAGCCCATGTATTGCAGTAGGCTGCCTTAAAGTGATCCTTAAGTCTTCTTTTTTTCTTTAAAAATAACAAACATGTCACACTTACCTGCTCTGTGCAGTGGTTTTGCACAGAGCAGCCAGGATCCTCCTCTTCTCGGGTCCCTCTTCGGTGCTCCTGGCCCCTACCTCCTGCCCCTACAGCAAGCAGCTTCCTATGGGGGCACCTGAGCTGCTGCTCTATGTGTCCATTCAGACACGGAGCCGCAGCTCGGCTCCACCCCTCTCTTTCATGAGTGGCTAACTGACTTTGATTGACAGCAGCGGGAGCAAATGCCGCCACTGCTGTGTTTCAGCCAGTCAGGAGGGAGAGTCCCGGATGGCTGAGGCACTTGTGTACATCGATGTATAGAGATGGGGCTCAGGTAAGTATTGGGGGGCTGAGGGGGGTTGCTGCACACAGAAGGCTTTTTTTTGTTTTGCAAATATGAATTTTATTGTTATTTTTGTAGAGCACACAAAAGGCAAGGATCAGTTATAATCATGACATACAAAAAGGGGAGGAACAGTGACATATTAGTTTAGCTTTTAACCACTTGAGGTCCGGGCCATAGCCAAATGACGGCTACAGCGCGGACCTCAATTTCCGGGAGGCCATCATGGGACGTCCTCCCCTGTGCACGCGCACCGCGCGCACCCTGCAGGGCGCGCGGTGTGCGCGCTGTGATCACCGAGTCACGGAGACTCGGATGATCACAGATCCGAGTAAGGGGCCGGTCCCGGCCCCTTACCATGTGATCAGCTGTCAGCCAATGACAGCTGATCACATGATGTAAACAAAACCTCGGTGATTGGTTTCGTTTTCTCCTCACGCTATCAGCGTGAGGAGGAAAAACAAGCCGATCACCGGCTTATGTCAAAGGGACATCGGTCCCGGAGAGGAAGGAGGCACATATGCCTCATCTGTGCCAACAGATGCCATCTGTCATTGCCACCTGCCAGTGCCCACAGTCCCCACAAGTGCCACCTATCAATGCCCACAAGTGCCACCTATCAATGTCCACCAGTGGTGTCAATCAGTGCCACCCAGCAGTGCTGCCATCAATCAGTGCCCAATCAGTGCCCATCACCGCCACCCATCAGTGTCCATCACTGCCACACATCAGTGCCCATCACTGCCACCTATCGGTGCCCATCAGTGCCGCCTCATCAGCGTACATCAACGAAGGAGAAAAATTACCTGTTTGCAAAATTTTATAACAAAATCTAAAAAAAATAATTTTTTTTTTTTAATTCTGTCTTTTTCATTTTTTTTTAACAAAAACTAAAAACCGCAGAGGTGATCAAATACCATCAAAAGAAAGCTCTATTTGTAGGAAAAAATGATAAAAATTTCATTTGGGTACAGTGTTGTATGACCGCGCAATTGTCATCCAAAATGCGACAGCGCTAAAAGCTGAAAATTGGTCTGGACAGGAGGGGGGTTTAAGTGCCCAGTAAGCAAGTGGTTAAATATACTCCGAGATACTCCTGGAGTTCCCCTTTTCAACACATAGAATAAATCACAATTATAGATCTGATAGTGTCTATCAATTAAAGTGTGAGTTCCTGTCTAAATACTGTTTCGTCTTGCTATGTCTAGTCATGTGAATAGCAGTTA
The DNA here is from genome assembly GCA_037952925.1 of Lithobates clamitans. NCBI lineage: Eukaryota > Metazoa > Chordata > Amphibia > Anura > Ranidae > Lithobates > Lithobates clamitans. The sequence goes on from JBBGZY010001010.1 coordinate 425,002, forward strand.
GCACAATACAGCCTAGGCTGTCCGATACCCGCATCAAGTGCTCCCCCACTTACATAAAGGGGGGAAAATTATAGGAAATCTCCAGAACAGAAAAACTGGGTTCCAGAGAGAGTAAGAAGTTGAGAATTCTTGTTGAAGAAGAGTGGGGGGGGGGGGGGTGGGTACTCAAGAAGGGAGGGTGTTGAGGGGGGTAGGAAATGGGATTGGAGGTTGGTGGGAAGGTCGAGATCCGCTGACGTCGGATTTAAACTCAGCAGTAGTGTGAATGTATCTTCTGGTGGCTGGTCAGTTATCATCTGAGCAGTGCCGCTCCTTCATCCAGAAGAAACATGTTCCATAGCCTCCAACCCTTGGAGTGCTTCTCTTGTTTGTTTTGGGCCGTAAGAGTCAGGTCCTCTAGCTTCCTAATGTCTTCCACTTTGCGCAGCCATGTCCCAATAGAGGGTGTTCTTCCATAAGAGGGGGATCCAGGCTTTAGCAGCATTCAGTAGGTGTCTTACAATTGATTTTTGGTAGTGTTTCGCTGGGATCCCGGTGGTATGGAGTAGGAAGAAAGTCGGGTTGTCTGGGATCTTATTTTGGAGTGACATGTCTTACGGTTGTCCAAACAGTAGTGTATTTAGGTTTTGTACTGCCCTAGGCCTGACTAAACTCATGCACCCCCTAATTTAAATATGACCCATCCCTTCCTGTCAAGGCCACACCCCTTGCTGTTTAAGACCACCCTGAAATTTTCAAGTGGGGACACTAGTTCTGAAGTGGGGGGGGGGCAATGGGTTCCATTAATTTGCATAGATTTCCTCTCGCTTCCTGTTTGGCTTTGGGGCAGGAAGTGAAGGGAAATCTCTGCAATGGGACAGGGATGGTAAAAAATAAACCGGCAGGGGCTATAACCCTCCCTTATTCTATCCTAAACAGTAAAAAAAAAAAGTGTTGCCTATAGTTCTACTTTAAGTACAAATTTCTGATAATTTTATGGAGAGGACTAAGAAGATATAACCATGCCAATGGTGCAGCAGAAAACATGGCACAGCGAGGAAGGTTTGTGATCCAGGATGATAGGACAGTCGAAATTAGAAGCGCCCCCCCCCCACACACACACACAGTTGCGGAATGCCTGCCACCCGCACACCGGAAGCAGTGCGGCCGCTTTATGGGGGCGCTAGACTAATTTGCCTCTCAGCCCAGTCCGTCCCATAAGACTGGCGCTACACTAATAGTGTAGCGCAAGCCAGCGGGGACTCTTTCCGCGCTGCTCCCCTGCAAAGTGATGCCCTAGGCCTGGGCCTTTTCGGCCTAGGCCAGGATACAGCGTTGTGTCCAAAAGTGATTTAACCGAGGACAAGACCAGAAAATATGTAGGAGTGTCCCTCTGTCCGCCTGGCATCTCCAACATCTATCTGTGGTGGCTGGGTAATATTTATGCAAAGGTTGGGGGGTATAGTACCACCTGGTTAGGATTTTTTCGTTAGTCTCTTGAATTTTTGTACATATGACTTTAAGGAGAATCTAAGGATGTTCTGTATCTGTGTTTTTGTAAAGGTGCATTGTAAATCAGCTCCCCACTTTTGTAAAGGCTTTTTATCTTAACGCATTACAACCACTTTAACACACTGCAAACATGTGAATGGTGCCTCAACGAGAGCCAATGGTTGTAACAGGTAAAAACAAAGGAAAATCTTTCTGCATAGCTGTGTACTTACTTGGACCGGAAACATGGAGCACTGCGCCCTGAGCCCACCCAGTTGTGTGACAATAGCGACGGGGGGGAGGGGGATTTTGACTGATGGACCGACCAAACAGGGTTTGTTTGCCGCCCCCCAAAAAATGGAGCACCAACCGCCACTGGCCAGAAGTATAGCAAAAGTTATACTTCCTGGCATTAGTGAAAGTTTAAATAATGCAGAAATGGCAGTGATCCAGGAGGTGGCATACACCTCCAGAGATTTAATAAAACGTTTAAGCCCGGAGTTCTACTTTAAAATTGCATGATCAAATAATTGCATTGCATGATTTTATCGCATTGAGCATCACTTGCGTTAGAAACAGTACTAAAGAATCGGAAGAGGGAAAAAAAAAAATCAAAAACAGAATCCCAATTAACAATAAGCATGTTTTAATGGGTTTTAAAGCGATGCGTAAACTAAATCCTGTATAATCATAATAGGAGAAAAAAGTGAAGTGGGGAACGTAAAAGTCCAAAAAAAGTAAAGAATTATATTGGTAAATTTTGTATTTAATGCGCATTTATTCCTGAAGTCTTACTCAAATGATCAAAAGAAAAAAAAATACTAATGAATTTACAGTCCATGGTGACACATTGCAATAAGCTTTGAGTTTGTGTCTTGGACTAAAAGCGATCCTGCGGTCCACAGAATGGCCGCCCGCTGTGATAAGCTCATATTGCAAGCCAGCTAAGTGTATTGATTAAAAGGATTCCCAGCTGGTGCCAGGAGGTTTTACAAAGTTATTGAATTAAATGCCTGGTAAGCCTTAACACATTAGTCCTACGTTTTGGGTGTAGAGGAGCTATCGCATTTCGCTGCTTGGCAAATTATTGGCATTGTTTCGCTGCTTGAAAGATCAGTGGCGAGTGGTGACCAGAACATGAGTACACCGTGAAATGACAGTTCTGATCCGTGGATCATTGTCAGGTACAGCTTCCCGGTCCCTCATCTGTGCTGTGCCAAAATTTCCAACCTGTACATGCAGCACATTTAAAGGCACACTCCAGCTGAAAATGAACATGGAAAGGAGGGCCCTCTGTTGTTGTGTCCCTATAGTAAAATCTTCCCAACATAGGCAGGGCAATACAAAATCTGACACAGAGGTTCTAACCCTTTGTGACAGTACAAGAACGTATTTTACAGTAGAGAGGGATGAGATCTGGCTTGCCCTCTCCCAATTGCTCTCTTAATGTACAAGCCTTGGAAAACGCATAAGATAATGGCTCTTTGGTACTTTACCCCACCAAGAATAGCAAAAAGTATTCTGTCTTATCCTGCCACTTGTTTCCGAAGATGTCCAGACATAGGGAACATGGTACATATGTGGTGGACCTGCCCCAAGGTTCGCTGTCTGTGGATATGAACCTACACCATGATAAATGTAATCCTATTGGTTAATCTACAGAAGGACCGTAGGAGGCCCTTCTCCACCAAATGAAAATGTTCCTCACCCTAGCCAGACCATTGCCTAGTCGTGTAAATCTCCATCTCCTAATTTTCCAGAAGTCAAGATCTGCATACAGGGCAGAATCATTAATGAGGAATCGATCGCCATATTAAATGATACAACACAGTCCTTTTGATTTGGCAGCCATGGCTTAATTGTTCTATACTCTCAAAGTACACCACAAGCATTTCCCATGCTTCAAGAGTCTCTTCTTCCTTTATCCACAGGCCCCCTTTCTGCTTTGGCAGCTTTTGAGAACCCCTTTCTCCCTCTCCCTTCTGCTCCTAGCGGTCCCACTCACGTTTCACCAGAGTGGCATCTTCTGCTTGAAGTCACCTCCTGAAGACGCCGCTCTGGTGAAATGTACGTAGAAGCGTAGGACCGCTATTTCAGGGTCCTGTATGACATCACATCTGGCCTAGGAATGAGGCTTTGAATTCACATCTAATGATAGGCATGGCAGGGCGAGTTTACTCACGTAAGCTGTATACACTGATGCCGGTTCTAGGCACCAACACATGTTACATAGTTACATAGTATGTGAGGTTGAAAAAAGACACAAGTCCATCAAGTCCAACCTATCATGTGAGTGTAACGTTTTACTTTTTGTTGATCTATTGTTCTTAATACTACACAATGATACTTTTAAATGGTGTCTCCTGCTTGGTTGTCAGATGAGCGAAATGCCATTCAACTGGAGGAAGACAGTGGAGATCATCCTAAAGTGAGACAAGCCTTTGAGGGCCAAAAACCGCTGCTTGACCTAACTGTAAAAAGGGGTCGAACACCTGGTAAGTGTGCATCTACACTTTTGAGAACAAGTGATAAAGACATGGAACAATTTTAATAGAAGAGTCACTTTGAATAAATATTGTTTTCAAAGTTTTGGTGTTGGGATCAATACCACCTTGGATTTTTCTTTTTTTTTTCCCCTTCTTCTTTGCCTTTATTGCATTCTTACGTTGGTTAGTATAATTTTTTATTTATGAAGCATGTAAGCGCCACACTTTTTATGGTTTAATATTGCAAAGGTGGATTGATTTTTGCTTAAAGGGACAGCTACATGTGTATATACAGTAATCACAGTCATCGTCCGGGGACAATTTGGTTGCATTTTTCATATATTGATTTGATCATTTTCATAGAGTTCTGTGAAACCCTAGCGTTCCACAAGAGGTTGCTAGGGGTACTATTGTTTATTTGCCTACTATTTGACGATGCAAGTAAAGTTCCAGAGCCAATACCACATTGCAGGGCCAGCTACAATGATCTTTTTACCCCGTCTGTAAAGGGGGGGTTTCTCTCTTCAAGGTCACAAATGTAGGGAAATTTTTAGCCACTGACCTCGAATGAATTGGTTTTAGCAGGGGTTCCACCGAAGCTTAAAAATTAATTCAAGGGTTCCTCTGGGGTTAAAATGTTGAGAAAGGCTGGTGTACGCTAATGTGTGTATATCATTGAATCCAAATGTGACAGACCCAGCTGGGACAGGGGCTTTTGGAGGAGACCATAGCGTAGCCTCTTGCTTACCGACTATAGACCCTGATATTTGAGCGAGCTACGAGCATTCGGGAAGATATCCTGTTATGGTATTAACATGTCATCTTGCATTACATACTTAACAGTCAAGGAAGCCATGGTGGCTTCTGCCAACCTGAAACTCAGTGAGAAGATGCATGTGAAAAGAAAGCTGGTTAATGAGATTTGGATAGCCCTGGGTCCTCTTGAATGCTCGTAGCTCCTTCAAATGCCAGGGCCCATAGTCAGTAGGCAAGAGGCTACCCTGCAGTCCCCTCCAAAAGCCCCTGTCCCGATTCGGTCTGTCACACCAAGTTGTAACACTAAAAATGTGAAAAAGTCTCAGTAGCTTAAGGCTGTACTTTCTTTATAGAAATAAGTCAAATTATGTATTCACTAAAAATACTCTGCAGTTTAAATAAAACACTTTCACGTTTAAAGATCCCTTATTAAACACAAATGTATTTTACATGTAGTAATACATCTCTTGTGCTATGCTGAGAAGCAAATAAGATATTTTTAGTGGTACCTTTTTGTTCTTTTTCTAGTCGTAGAGAAAGTATAGAAGTGTTTTTGTTAAAGATAGAGATATACAGTAGCTGGGGTTTTCCAAGCCTTTCTTGATTTTAGTAGCTAGGAATATAAAGAAGATTAAAGTTTGAGAACGTCTGGGGATGTCCTGAATTGGGTCATTAGGAAGTATGAATTGAGAGTGTCTAGGGACTTGTATTCCAGTAACTTTCCATATTAAATTTAGTATTCTATTCCAATATCTCCCAATTTGGGGACATTCCCACGATATGTGGAGCATAGTTCCTTGATGTTCACAACCCCTAAAGCATAATGGAGAAGTTCCTAGGAATATTTTCACGAGCCTAGTGAGAAATCAATACCACTTCAACAGAACCTTGAAATTAGCTTCCAAAAGGGGATATTTAGAATGCCAGGGTAGACTCCGGAACATCGAAAGAACCACTTTTCCACAAATTATGACAATCCAACTTCCAATTCACACGCTGTTACTTAAGGTAGTTTGTCTTCTGGCCGCTCCACTCAGCAGGGGAACCGCGGACAGATCCCCTGCTGAGCAAACCCAGATCCGGCCCATGTGAAAGGGGTATTAGTACTGTGGGAGTAAATACATTTTTTGACAGGCTATGTCCTCTATTTTCAAAATAATTTATATTTTTTTTGCTTGGAGTTTCCAGAGATCTGCCTTTATTAAATGAATTGGAAGAGATCTAAACTAATATGCGTGTTTGGACAGCAGTCATTTTGATTAAATGCATTCTACCCATCCAGGATAGGATATATAATGACCATCTGTCCAATTCTTTATCCAATTTGTTTTAAAAATTGGTAGGCAGTTAGTGTTAAATAACTTACACTTTATTGCCAAAAGTATTGGGACACCTGCCTTTACACACATATGAACTTTAATGGTATCCTAGTCTTAATCCGTAGGGTTAAACATTGAGTTGGCCCACCCTTTGCAGCTACAGCAGCTACAACAGCTTCAAACTCTTCTGGGAAGGCTGTCCACAAGGTTTAGAAGTGTGTCTATGGGATTGTTTGACCATTCTTCCAGAAGCATTTGTGAGGTCAGGCACTGATGTGGACAAGGCGGCCTGACTCACAGTCTCCGTCATAATTCATCCCAAAGGTGTTCTATCGGGTTGAGGTCAGGACTTTGTGCAGGCCAGTCAAGTTCCTCCAACCAAAACTCGCTCATCCATGACTTTATGGACCTTGCTTTGTGCACTGGAAGGGGGGGGGGGATTATGGTGTGGGGTTTTTCAGGGGTTGGTCTTGCCCTCTTAGTTCCAGTGAAGGGAACTCTTGTGCCGCGTACACACGAGCGGACTTTACGGCAGACTTTGTCCGGCGGACAGAATTTCGTCAGACAATTCGATCGTGTGTGGGCTCCAGCAGACTTTGTTTTCTCAAAAGTTGGACGGACTTAGATTTGAAACATGTTTTAAATCTATCCGTTGAACTTAAATCCGGTCGAAAAGTCCGCTTGTCTGTATGCTAGTTCGACGGACAAAAAGCCACGGTAGGGCAGCTATTGGCTACTGGCTATGAACTTCCTTGTTTTAGTCCGGTCGTACGTCATCACGTACGAATCCGTCGGATTTTGGTGGATTGTGTGTAGGCAAGTCAGTTCATTCGGAAAGTCCGTCATAAAGTCCGGCGTAAAGTCCGCCGAGCAAAGTCTGCCGTAAAGTCCGCTCGTGTGTACGCGGCATTAAGGCATCAGCATACCAAGACATTTTGGACAATTTCATATTCCCAAATTTGTGGGAACAGTTTGGGGATGGCCCCTTCCTCTTCCAACAAGACTGCACACCAGAGCACAAAGCAAGGTCCATAAAGACATGGATGAGCAAGTTTGGGGTGGAGGAACTTGACTGGCCTGCACAGAGTCCTGACTTCAACCCCATAGAACACCTTTGGGATGAATTAGAGTGGAGACTGTGAGCCAGGCGTTCTCGTCCAACATCAGTGCCTGACCTCACAAATGCGCTTCTGGAAGAATGGTCAAACATTCCCATAGACACACTCCTAAACCTTGTGGACAGCCTTCCCAGAAGAGTTGAAGCTGTTATAGCTGCGAAGGGTGGGCCAACTCAATATTGAACCCTATGGACTGGAACGCCATTAAAGTTCACGTGTGTGTAAAGGTAGGCGTCCCAATACTTTTGGCAATATGGTGTATCCATATTCAGGGTGAGTTGGATGCATTGACGTCGCCTGTCAAACTTTTGAGCCCGAGTTAAAAATAAAATGCAGCGGCCGAGGCATATGTTTTAATTCCAATGGCGGGAGTTCAGTAAAACCATGGCTAAGCCACCTGCCCCCCCCCAGCCATCAGCATGAAAATGTGAAACACCCTTTCCTGTCCTACTGACAGGTGTCACAGGAATAGGAAACGCACTAGGACAGCTTCCCAAAATGGACACCGATAACAATAAAGAAAACCCCAGAGCAACTCTAAAGCGGCCCAAAGATTACTCGGTGGACAGAAAGAAAATGACTCGATTCCCCCCCATCAACACTGACTGTGTTCTGGCAGAGGGGGTCAGGGAGCCTTCCCGGCTGGCAGAACACAACGGCTATAGCCACCAGTAGTAATCAAATGTAAAAAACCCCAATTCGTTGGTTGTACCCGAGTCAATCGATGGATTGACTTGCGTACAATCAGCCTGTCCATACACCGATCAGATCTTGGCTGGTCCTTGTTAAACCAGCCAAATTTTGATTCATGTACGACTGGCCTAATCCTTTTGGCTGTTTTCGTTTTTTTTTTTTTGTGCCGAGGGGTAAAAAAAAAATTTCAACAAAAGCATGAATATTACATTCATTTTTACTATTTTATTTGTGAAAAAAACTACAAGCAAGAGATTCATAAATAGACATTTCTAATTAAAGCAGAAAGGAAAATGATAGAGTGGCTTCTAGGACAGCGGTGCACATGCTAGCAACAGGAATATATTAACATATTTTTTTTATTTCATTTTGCTAGACAAAAAAAGCAGTGTTTAATAAAAATTCCCCGAAAACATTTAAAGACCTGTGAATTTCTGACCATTGCACAAAAACCACCAAATTGACAATTTTTTTTAGCATGAAAAAAAAAAAAAGAAAAAAAAAGTAAAAAAAAATAATAAAATCATAAAATGTTTTATAGACTGTACAGTAAAAACCATTAAAAGCAGACTACAAGCTTTATTTTTTTTTTCAGGAAAAAGGGAAAAAGTTTATATTACACAAAAAAAAAATATAAATTAAAAAAAAAAAAAAGGTTTCACAAAGTTATGTGCTGACAAACAAGCATTCAATAGGAACTGGCAGCAGAAAAAGAAATGCTAAAACTACAAAACTAAAAAGACAAGGATGTAACCAGCTTTACACAGTAAATAAAGGTTACAAGTTATACGTAACAGAATTTGTTGTCCATTGAAATCTTGTACGTTTCAATGGAATTGCTAAATGTTGGCTCTCAAACCATGTTTGGTTACATACACGCAAAAATCAAAACAAAAAAAAAAGTAAATATATATAGTCAGTAATTAAAAATTTCAATAATTTAAGATACAATAAGCTTAAGAGGGAAAAAAAAGAAAAACAAAACAAAAAAAAAAAAAAAAAACACAAGGGGTTTTAGTAAGGCAGGTGAACCATTATTAGGAGTCGCGGAGTGTACTTACATTTTTCTTAGAGGAGCCGTTATGTACAGTATGCTTAAAGCCCAACAGAACTTTTAGTTCAAATCAGGTGCATACATTCATTGTATCAAAATAAAAGCTGCATTAAGTATTAACAGCTTGTTAGAAAACAGCCCGAGTAGGAAAGCCTGTCTCCTGCCAGCATGCTGCAGAGAAGGACCCTTATTGTGTTATGTGGAAGCAGCGGTCTCTCTGCAGAAATCTGACATGCCCTTTGCAGAGCTAGAAATCTCCAGTCACCTGTTGACTCAAGAAACCTAGTTCTGACGAGTGGCGGCCACTCCAGTAGGAGCGGAGCCCCCCTAATCCATGTGCCCGGCCCCTAATCTACATGCAGGGCACCGGACGCATGGATTTCAATGGGTTTTTTAAGATTTTTTTTTAACTGCTTGCCGACTAGCCGCCGTCATTATACTGCGGCAAGTCGGCACGATCCCGCGAGCTGTCGTACCTATATGTCGGCTCCTTTAAGCGGGATAGCAGGCGCTCACGCGGCCGCTATACTGCGGGGGTGCCAATGCTCGTGGCCAATGGACGTTATGACCGCCGGCCACGAGCGATCGCGGGCACGAGAGGCAGAACGGGGACGTGTGTTTGTAAACACACAAATCCCTGTTCTGTGAGGAGCGACAGATCGCGAGTTCCTAATAGCTAGCAATCACGATCTGTCATCTCCTCTAGGTCAGTCCCCTCCCCCTACAGTTAGAAACACACACAGGGAACACATTTAACCCCTTGATCGCCCTCTAGTGTTAACCTCTTCCCTGCCAGTGACATTTTTACAGTAATCATTGTATTTTTATAGCACTGATCGCTGTATAAATGCCAACGGTCCCAAAAATGTGTCAAAAGTGTCCGATGTGTCCGCCATAATAAAAATAAAAATCACAGATCACCATTACTAGTAAAAAAAAATAAAAAAATAAAAAATTCTATAAATCTATCCCCTATTTTGTAGACGCTATAACTTTTGCGCAAACCAATCAATATATGCTTACTGTGATTTTTTTTACCAAAAATATATGTTGAAGAATGCATATCGGCCTAAACTGAGGAAAAAATGAGCTTTTAAAAAAAAAAAAAAAAAAAGGGGGGGGATATTTATTATAGCAAAAAGTACAAAATATTGTGTTTTTTTTTCAAAATTGTCGCTCTATTTTTGTTTATAGCGCAAAAAATAAAAACCGCAGAGATGATCAAATACCACCAAAAGAAAGCTCTATTTGTGGGAAAAAAAAAGACGTAAATATTTTGCACGACCGCGCAATTGTCAGTTCAAGAGACGCAGTGCTGAATCGCAAAAAATGGCCTGGTCATTCAGCAGCCAAATCTTCTGGGGCTGAAGTGGTTAGGCACGTGATTAGAGCCTGAGGCGCTAATTGACGTAAAAAAGGGTGGGCTCGGGGCGATCAGGCCATGGGGGGGGGGGAGTTTGACCGACCGAACAGGAGGGAGTCGAGTGGTTTGTTTGCCACCCCCCCCCAAAAAAAAATAGAGCACCAGCTGCCACTGGTTCTGACTTTACAGGAGGCATGTTGGACCTCTGCAGAGACACCACTGCTTCCACACAGCATGCTGGCAGAGGACAGGCTTTGCTACTCAGATGTGGCTACTTCTGAAATAGAATTTTTTTGCACACATTTGCTTTGATGCACCAGGACTGTATTTAGCGAATTTAAACTGGACTTTAAAAAAGGAAATCCATAGTTCTTATTAGGATATATACATAAATGCGGTCAGCTAATGAAAATAGTCTTTTTATTAATATTTGTAAAATCCTTTGTTTGGAATTGTATGTGAACATGGGAACTGGCCATATTTGATTACTGCATATACGTGCTGTGCTCTGAATTGCAGCACAGAGATTGTGCTTTACCTCTCTGCCTTTCTCAAAGCAAGGCTATGATACACCCCAGCGCCAAAGGATTCCTTAAAGGGAAAACAGTGGCTAATTCTGTGACAAATTTGTAAGTCTTGGCAGCTTTTCAGCAAGAATACTGATTGCACTGTCCAATATACAGAAAGCCACAGGAGGGAGCACCTACAAATCTGTATATTAAAAAAAAAATCACCATGAAATTATGGCATAGCAAGCAAGTAAAAATGTGACACGTCAATACTTTCAGGTAAGCTTTACAATATCAGCTTCATATGCAGTCACTAAAAAATAGAGAATTGTTTCCCTTGAAGCAAAATGTGAAGTGCTAATTTCTAGGGTGTCGATGTGTTAAATAAAATCAATTTCACACCAATTATGGCTGCCTCCATTGTGCCTCTATGGCAAGTACACTTTAAAGAGTTTTGTTCTTAAGTGTTTTGTCACAAGGAAGAAAGAAAAGATCCTTGCGATGAATTATTTAGACAATAAAACGCATTTTGATTTGTACAAAGTTGAGAAAAACTGTGATCTGAAAAGGTTGAAATATGTAACACTGTGCTCTCTATACAATCCCTGTTGGACCAAGCGCCGAAACCTTACAGGGGCCTCAGTTGTCAAAACCGGAGCAAAAAGGGTCTATCCAATCAGACTCTCGCTGCCTATTTTGCAAGGCACTTTAGCAAATGAAAGCTTTAATCTGATTGGTTGTTGCGGGCAGCACTTCCCCCTTTCACCCAGTTTGAGCAATACAGCCCCCCACTGCCATTTAGATATTTTCATACTGAATACATCTGGCCCATTTGTGAACAGTGAACCTCCAAATTCTAAAACATTGCAAGAACAAAGCAGGGAACACACAATGGGTATGCTTGTGAGGATGGAGGAAAATTAAGGGAATTATCGCAGAAGTATACTACACAAAAAAACAGCATTGGGTAAATGCCCAGTCATGCACAACAGCTATTAGTAGAGATCCATTAAATTCTTCTTCTTAAAAGGCGAGTTTTAATTCATGGATTTAAAAGAAGTTTCTTTAGGTAGCAATAGTTGCCTATACACTTGCTTTCTAGGAAAGTTCCTTCTGTGCTTCTGCTAGTATAGTTATTAATGCACAGCGCTCAAATCATTTGCTAGTCGAGAGCTGTGTAAGGCAGGCTCTCTGACTAAGAACTAATGTCCGAAACGCGTAGGCTGTTTTTTTTACAGCATTGTACATGTCTTTTCAATGAAAGAATACTTTTTGGATGTCATCCTAAGTGCTGACCACCCCTTTGCTTATTCAGGCCATGCACAGTTCGAATCTCGGCTGGTTCAGCAGGAGCCGGCAGAGATTCGAACTGTGAATGGGCAGCCTGAAAGTACCAAGTTGATTGATTGATCGATTGCCAGCATGCCAGGTTTTATCTGCGATTATTGCTAACAGCTTCTAGCAAGAATCAATGTCTTCTCCCAGCAAGGACGACTTCCCCCTCCAGCAGAAGACAATGGCCTGGCAGGAGGGATTGGCACATTAACACTGTGTGTTGATGGGGGAATCCAGAAAATTTATTTCCTGCAACCCGTGGTTGCAGGAAAGAAATTTGCTCTATGTATGGCCAGCCTAAATCCTTGGTCCTTATCTCAAACTAACAATTCTAGATTAGTTTGATTATTCCCCCATATCTATTGAGTTGCATGAACAATGCCATTTATGGCAGCACCTCAATTAGCTCATTTTAAATAAAAGTCCTGGCCTCAACACAGCCCTTCTGTGAAAGTATAAACTGCAGAATGCCGTACAACATAAAGCTGAACTCTGGGTGGGTAAAATTTTATTTAAAATAAATTCCTCAATAGCCACAAAGGATATAAAGCACCTTGCAAACCCACATATTACCTTGTAAAGTAGAGGTGACGTCATCACTGCGCTGTACACAGCCCGTGCAAAGAGCAGAGCTGTGGGAGGGACCCAGTAGGCCCCACCCACTACAGGCCTGCCTGCAGAAAACATCAGGAGGGGGCGGAGACAAGACCGGTCATCCTGCACAAGCAGAGGAGGGCAGTAGTGACCGGTCTTTATTACAGGAAGTCAAAGTTTCACACTGGATTACTGCACAGATCTGGAAGAAATACACAAAGCACACCAAGATTTAAGAACGAATGCACATGACTCTAGTATTTAGACAATATCTACTTATCCCGGAGTTCAGTCTTAAGTTAAAAAAAAAAGAGTTACTCCAGGAAGGAGTGAAAATCTCGTCACCCGTGGGTGGAAAATCTGTACAGTTGTGGGTTACCTGCATTTCCTAACAGACATTGACATAGTTCATAAATATCTTATAATTGAATCTCTTGCACTTAAGGTGTTGTTCCACTGCAGTATAATGTAGCTAATAAGTTCAACCTTTTTGCTGTAGTTTTCGATTCCAGTGCTGGGCAATGGAGTTTGGGCAACCTGTGGCTCCCCAGCATGCTTTGGCAGCCTTACAAAACTCAGTCCCCCAAATGTACTGGTAGAGAGACCAATTGTTCATTTAAAGCAGTGATTCCTTAAAGTGGAACTAAACCCTCCTATCCTTTACATCCAAGGAAGCTGCCATCTTAACCTCTGTTTAATCTACAGTTGCCATGGTGCTGCACATGTCATCAGTTATGACACCAGCCATTTGGTGGCTTGACGGTTCTGTTGACTGAACAAGCAACTGTGATAGTTATCCTTCACGGTATGCCTTAGGAAACCATTAAATGGATGGGTTTAGCTCCACTTTAAAGTGTTACTAAACCCAGGAGCCTGCGTTTGCTGTATCTGGTCTCCCACAGTACACAGAACATGCAAATGCAATTATTTTAGTAAATATAAACAGCTAAAGACCTTTTCTCATCAGCAGTATATAGCAGTCTTGTGATGTCTATCAGTTCCTGGCGAAGATTGTGGGAGGAGTTTTCATACTGCACTGAGCTGTCCTATGAGGCTGCAGGACCCCTGACACTCTGTCTGGACAGTGCTGATTGGCCCTGTGCTGATCACATGCACTCTTCCAAGACAAAAAAAAAAACCTCTCTAGCAATACACACCAAACTGAGCATGTGCAGCCTGACTCCAAAGGCTCTGTCTTATCTGGGCTTGTGCAGGGAAGGGAGGATGTGTGCATACAAGATAAAGCAGCCTTTTTACACAATGCAGAGGATTAACCCCTTAGGTTCCACAGTGAGTATAACAAGCATGCTTTATTGAATATACAGAGTGATTTTACTGTTGTGGGTTTAGTAACACTTTAAGTACCAGCAACAGATCCTGTTTTGGGAATTTCCCTTCGATAAAACTGCGGTCATACAAAGCAGGCCATTGACAATACTTTAAAGCACCTCTGCTGCGGTGCTGAAAACATGACCTGTTGGGGGTATTTGGGGACTAAGGTTGAGAATCTCTGATGTATGTACATGTAATAAAAGGATATTAAGAAGGCTGCCTTTGCAGAAAATGCTGGTTGCTTGGGTGTCATGTTGGCCCCAGTAGTTTAAAACCTTAAACCAGTATAAGTATGCAGATACAGATATCAAGCATGCCTTATATGCATTCGTAGTTCAGGTCAGGTATTAAGGAAGTAAATACAGCTCAATGGTTCATTAGCTAGAGATTTCAGAATGAGTTCAGAAATGGAAGCCGCTTTAAATCCACAATCGCACCCCTGATCTTAATATCTTCAGATACTTCTGGTGCTTCCCCCCCATCTGCCCAGTGCTCTGTGGAAGACCTGAATTTTTGGTCGACTGCATAAGGATTTTACTATAACTGGATTGCATCACAAAGACACAAGCCAGCCCGCACCCAAACTTCGCATGTGTGCTTTGAAAGCATGAAAGTAAATACAATGCACACAATTAAACTCACTTCCAGCCCAATGCGGTCTATAGTTGTGTAATTTCGCTTAAAACCACAAGAAACCCCTAAACCCCTTTGTAATTATTTTTTGTTACCATTTGCCTGATTATAGCAAACTGCTGAAAGCTGATTTTATATATAGTTACCATATTTATATAGTGCGAATATATTTGGCAGTGCTTTACAGAGTACATGGAACAATTCACATCAGTCCCTGCCCCAGAGGAGCTTACAATTTAATGTCCCCTACCTAAGTCATAGAGACGCAGACACACCAAGACCTATGTGGTCAGAGGATAATTGACTCTCTGTACCAGTTTGTCTTCAAAACTTACTTTGCAGTGCCTCCCTTCCAACCAAACTGCAAATTGGTTTAAAGTTCATGTAGTCTAGGGGTAGAGGAATAAGCAGTGATACCTTATTTCCTAGCCTTCTCAGCAGATGGTGCTCTTCTGTGCTCCCATGATGTGGATGGGCCCTGGCATACAATGTTGTACTGCTGGTCCTACATTGTACGCAAGGACGTCTCAAAGCCTGCAACCGGCTAAAGGAAGAGGTTTTGGGTAACCAGTCTTGTAGTCAGGCTTAACTACAATTAGCCGAATGGAAGTGGCTTTGGGGAACTGGTTTTGTAGTTAGGCTAAGGTGAGAATAAGACGACATTGTTTTACTCCTAGACTAAATTTTATATTTTTTAATGCTGCCAGGAGCTGGGCTTTAATTTGGGGCAGGAAAACAAGAGATCTCACAGTCAATGCTGATTTGGGCACAAAGGCCCCAAATTTGTATGCCGGGCCTAGATTTCCAGAGGGGACATGGACCCAAATCCAAAGCAAGACCACTCCAAGGGTTCCCCAGGCACAAACCTCCCAAGAATAGAGACCCCTCAAAAGCCAGGGCCCACACATATAGCGTTCCCATTTTGAACTGCACCCAGAACCTCAGCAAAGCAAAACCACAATGCTAACCACTAGGCCATCGTGTTCCTCATATTTAACTGGCTGTCATGGATTACTGTACTCTATTGCTCGTTGCACAATACCATTAAATAATATCCAATATTACATAACATCTTTTTTCAGTTTTCACAGTCCAGTTCACTTTATTTTGGACTTTCGGCTATGTTCAGGTACATGATTCGTCAAATGAAAAAAAAGTGTTGTACTACTATGAAGGAAGGGTCTGTTCACACACTATGCATCGGCCAACACATAGACAAGGCAAGTTGCCATAAGTGCTACAAGTTTAGTTAACTCCACTCCAATGTTTTTTTTTTTCTCCAGGGAAACCACTCCAATTTTTGATTTTTACCAACATTTCCACCAGCAGATGATGCCTACCCACTGAGCAAATGCCACTTTTTGCTGTCAAGTGCACTTCCCTATTATTCAATGGTACTTGCAGGTAACATCTGCCATATTTATAACTTGGATCTCTTAAAAATTTGCAAATGGAAAGTAATTCATTTTACAATAGATACTGCTCCAGTTCCCTAATTAAGATATGCTTGCTCTCCTACATCTACATTTTCTGCACTGGAAATGAGGATATCTGTCTTCATTAGGTACTCATTAGCATACACCAGCATCAGACCTATGAATGCTGAGGACGAATGTGGTTGACACCTTTGGTTAAATTTGCCCTTATGAAAGACACTTAAAGCGGAACTTCACTCTCTCAATCAACATTGACTATTTTATATTCCTTATGCTGCTAGCTTTAGTAAGTAGACAGGAAAGTTTATCATATTTACTTGTTTTAAAGCTTTTTTTTTTTTTTTTTTAACATTTCTTTAGTTACTACCTGGTTTCCAAGCCTAGGCAAATGATGTCATATATCCCAGGAGTCTTCAGGAGTGAAAGAGGGGTTCTTGCAGCTAAGCACACCCTAATGCCTGAGCTAAGGACAGATGGATTCCAGGAAGTATATGCTACAAATGCTGGGGGTTTGTTTTAACATTGAGACATGGATGGGCAAGTGTGCTTTTAATATTAAAAATTAAATAAAATGGAGAGGATGGAGCTGGCGCAGAGCATGTAAGCAGTGAGGAGAGCGAGCGCCATCTGCTAGTCTCTGATCCTGGGCAAATCCTGTGAGCAGGGCGCCAGATATGCACTCCCCCTGGCCCGGTAACTAGCCAGGGGACCCCCAGGAGATTGCGGCAATAGTTAAACATAGGCAGGCAGACGCCTAAAATGAATTAGTGTTTTTTAATTTGTGGTGCTCAGATGCATTGCAGTCCTGCTTAAAAAATAAATAAAAGTTGTACCGTTACAAATTTCTGGCTTAATTTGAAGTTAACGGCTTTTCTTGCAAAAACTGCTTTATTTGGACAAGGCCAACCTTCCAAAAGTATTCCTCCTAACAGTTTACTGATCTGTGTTCTAACCTTGCTGCCCTTTGCTAGGTCACCAATGTAGACGTGTTTTTCCTCTCATAACTTGGGTAGAAAATGGCAAATGACTGCTAAAAGATAAAACAAATGGATTTCCTATGGAAGGATCAGATCAACTATTGTAGGCACTCCAAATATTTGGCACATTGAAAGCTGATTTCTTTTTTTGTTGGATGCGCCAAATAATAGTTGAATTTGAAGGGTTCGAAATGAAAGAGGTGACTATTGCACTAATCAATTAAAAAATTGTGAGTTTTTACCAAAAAAAAAAAAGAAAGAATGATAAATCTCAATCTGTACCGAATAACGGTCCAGAAATTGTTTTGTCAATATTTGCCGCAATAGAGGTGTGAAGGTAGTACGCCATAAGGATGACGACCAAGACAGTTACACATTCTACTATGCTTCAAATAAACGATATGCCCGGCTACATAATAGTTTGCCATGTGACGTGTGAGAATAATACATCACGTGCAACAATTCGCATTTCTCAACCACCGCCAATCTTAGTTTATCTGGCCTTTTTTTTATTTTTTCCCTGTGCCAGCAAGGTTATACTAGAGAAATTTGAAATCCGTGACAAATATCCCTACACCACTATTGAATGGTTAAGTGACATTGGTCTGTGTTCCATTTGCATTAAAAAAAAGTCAAAGAACTATTCTAAAACTTATAAAAAATTGAGCTTTTGATGACAGACAAGTATCTGTAAAGTGACCTGTATATCTTTGAGGAATCACTTGGAGAGATCTGAATCTTTGTTTCTGTGTGTGGCTACTTCTCCTCTCCTTAAGCAGGTCATACACGGTTTGAGTTTTGGTCAATAACTGCTAAATTGGCCAAAATTTGTGCTGTGGGGTTGCCCTGTTGGCTCTTGAGACTCAGGTGGTCGCACTGCTGTTTGCACACACTGGGGGTGATTTACTAAAGCCAGAGAGTGCAAAAACTGGTGCAGCTCTGCAGCTTCCAGTTTTTTTTTTTTTCTCAAAGCTTAATTAAACAAGCTGAAGTTAGAAGCCGATTGGCTACAATGCACAGCTGCAGCAGATTTTTGCAGGGTTCAGTTTTAGTAAATCAAGCCCACTGTGTACTAGAAATATTTCCCTGGCTCGAATCTGAGGCTGTGCAGTTTTTGTTGGTGGCCCCTCGTGAGAATCCAGCCTTGAGAAGCACGGTCCCAGTATTTAATAGTGGTGGCGGGTAGAGACACAACATCTGCAATGGTTTTCTGGCAAAAGACTGTATTATCAGCTACTCTTCTATTGCAATTTGGGGTAGCCAAGCAATATCTGATTGTTCCTCTAGCCTGGAACACAGGTGGGCAAGCTGGCCATTATTGAGGTAAGGCCGTATCTATCTTTACCTGTGTCTCTGTGGGAATGAAGCTTAGGTCCATCTTAGTAGTGGAAGGTTTTTTTTCTGATCTATATTTATATGGGGAGGATAGAGAAGTGTCTCGATTGACATGGCACCACATCCATTTCAAAATGTAGAAGACAAAAAAAAAAAAAACATGAACAGTTGCCACAAATAACCCCCAAGTGAAGAAACTTTAGACTACGTAAAAATATATAAAATTTTATTTCATATCCTCATAAAAATGTACAAATTACATACAACCAACTCCTATACATTTCCCAACTGGCTATATTAAACACTATGTACATGAAAACCTGTAACCAATGGCCCAGTTACCTTATTATATAAGTGGGATGAGGGTCTTCACATGACAGGCCAGGTACAGGAATCAGTAGACCATTCCAGATATGGATCCCTACGCATTTCAAAAGATTTTTGTTGTTGATGTTACAGGTTTTCACATACATAGAGTGTTTATATTGGGGTTATCTGTGGCAACTGTTAAAGTCCTATACCTTTTTTGTTTTCTGTAAATTAGGAGGGAGCACTGAAGTTTGTTTTTTTTTTAATTTTTTTTTTTTAAGGCCTCATGCACACTGCAGCTAAAAAAAAAATGCCTTTTTTTTACAGGCATTTGATGTGTTTGTTTTTTTTCTGCCTCTAAACAACCCTCCAGGTTAGCCTGTATGTCCATGCACACATAGGCATTTACAGGCAGGAGCATTTAGAGGCAGAAAAAAAAAAAAAATCACTTGCATGTTTGGAGTTGGCCAGAACAAATTATTATTCTGGCCAGTTGAATGCTTGAATGCTAAAAGCGCATAAATGCTTTTGAAAAAACACAGCTTTTACCGCTTTCTCCTATAATGAGAAAAGGCATCCAAAGGAGCACAATGTGCATGGAGCGTTAAATATCCCCTTAAAAAAGTAAATAGGTTTGTGTACACCATTTTCAGTAGCTCCCCCTGTTGAAAATACTGACCAGAGATCTATTTACAGGGTAAAATATGCAATAATGCACATGCAAGCCAATAAACATAAAAAAGACTCCTGAAAACAATCTAACAAAAGAAAGGTGATCTGTAACAAATACCAGCCATAACTTGAGACTCAGTAAATTTGTTTTACAGGGAGGACTGCAGTAACGGTAAAGAATAGGTATAGCTATAAGCTCAGGCAGGAATCCGCGGCTCGCTAACTGCAGGGAGTTAAACATGCTCGGCAGGTTGAGCTAAACCAGCAATTATGGCCCCATAAAACACTGTAATAAGACCA
Organism: Lithobates clamitans; assembly: GCA_037952925.1. Classification (NCBI taxonomy): domain Eukaryota; kingdom Metazoa; phylum Chordata; class Amphibia; order Anura; family Ranidae; genus Lithobates; species Lithobates clamitans. The sequence goes on from JBBGZY010001010.1 coordinate 444,693, forward strand.
TGACTTACGCAGATAAACAAACCCACTACGGAACACTTTGTAAACGCTAACGTTAATTCCTTCTCTGCAAGTCCCTGATCTAGCTGTAAACTTGCCATAAACAGAGAAAACCTAATAGACAGGACGTGTAGCACAATGATGGAAAGAAAAAAAAAAAGGCACGCACTTTTTAATAGCAATCAAACAAGAATCACCCTTCTGTGGTATCAGAGCAGATTAGAGAATGAAATGGAGAAGCTGACTGGTTACTGTGAGCACAGATGTTCTTTCAGACAGTTGTATAACTTCACAAATATATGCAAGAAAGATGCCCTTTTTTTATTCTATTTTGGAGGTGAGGGAGCCACACACAGTAGAAGAAACTAAAAAGGGCAACAATTATTTAGTATAGAGCAACCACTTTCCACCAGGGTTCTGAAAAACCCTAGGGTTCCTCAAGAGGTTGCTAGGGGTTCCTTGATATGCAAGAAAGATGCCATTTTTTTTATTCTATTTTGAGGTGAGGGAGCCACACACAGTAGAAAAAACTAAAAAGGGCACAACAATTATTTAGTATAGAGCAGCCACTTTCCACCAGGGTTCTGAGAAACCCCAGGGTTCCTCAAGAGGTTGTGAGGGGTTCCTTGAGCTGTGGTTGATTGACCTCCTGTTTGACGTTGCCTGCAGAGTGTCAGGGTCAACGCCACTTGGCATAGCAAGTGGTATGACATCACTCACCTTTTTTAGCTGTATGGTGAGCTTTCTTCTTACTAGCCACCAATGTAAGGGTTATTTTTGCCATTGACCATCAATGAATTGGTTTTAGAAAAATATTTTTCAAGGGTTCCTCTGGGGTAAAAAGGTTAAAAAGGCTGCAATAGAGTATTTTAAACATATTACATAACTGAATGTATATATAGTTCGAGCTTTAATGGCTGAACTATTTGGTTTAATTGTTTGAATATAGTTTGAGCTTTGATGGCTGAACTATTATTGTTTTGGTATGATTTTAGTAAGCTAATTGGTATTTTTTATTATGCCAATAATAAAGGACCACGGCCATTTTTATCCAAGTCTATAGTCTGTATTTATTTTAAAATATTATCATTATATTGTACATCAGTTTTCAGCCTCTGATCCCATACCCCAGAGTAAATAGGTAGAAAAAAGGAAAGAAAATCATAAAAAGACTGTTCAACACCAAAGCGTGTGTGAATTATGGTAAAAAGGCAGTATCACTCCATTAAGGCCAATACTGTACAAATGCATATCACTCAAAAAAAAAAAAAAAAAAATCTTCCAAAACGTTACTTAAATGTTCAATGCCTCAACCCTACCAGTTTTGCCATCAACCAGTAATATGCAAGCTGGGATGCGTTTACATGGTTTGCTGGCGATCTGATTTACTACCTAAATTTGACTTACCAGTTAGAACTGTTCTATCAAGAATTTAAACATGACCCTTTGGACTTTGATCTATTCCAGGATTGAAAAAAAACATGTAGCCAAGGTGTTGGGGTGACCATGGATGGGCAGAGGTCTACTGGAGAACAATAGGGGGTAGACATCTGCTCATTCTCAGACATGGAATTAGCTAGTGATGTGTCTTATGGCTCATCCCAGTGGGCAGGATCAGCACATATACAGCTTGTCTTCTTTTATTGGGAAAATACGCAAGGTACGCTTCCAGCAGTTGGAAAGTTCTTGTTATTAAATGACCAATGCTAGGTCAGCAAAATTAGAGCTTTTAACATCCACATATCATCTTTAGGCTTTCATTAAATTGTGCATGTCTACATCTTCAGGTAATATGTGCATCATTGTTCTGTAGTATTGTAATTATAAGTTTAGGTGTGCCACAGAAGAGGGATTGCCTACATTATTCTGAATTGTAAATGTCTTATATTGTGGTCTCTGTAAATAGTACCAGGTCCTAGGTTTATATTAACCAGTAGATAGCAGTAAGGGCAACACAACAATGGTAATAAAGTCTTTTTATTACTGAAAAATCAACACAGGTAATCCAACACGTTTTGGAGGTTCACACACTCCTCCCCTTCATTGAGATTGTGAGTTATGTCATGTTAAGAACGAGGCATTACCTGCCGGTGCAAACATCCGATGTTGTATCTAAAAACATTTAAAAACCCCATGCATTCCTGAAGTAACATAACTCACAAGCCCTGATAAAGGGTGAGAGTGTGAGCCCCCCAATTTGGCTTCCTTAGGTTAGTGATTTTCAATAATAAAAAAAAAAAATACTCAGGGCTCTTATCGTTGGTGTGGTGCCCTCAAAGCCTAACTCCATGCTAAGGCCTTATGTACACTAGCAGCTCATAAACTTGAGTTTAGGAGCTTTGCCGTTTTTATGCCAAAGCGCCTAAACTCAACTCCATAAAAGCCTGTGTGTCCATGTACACGTAGGCTTTTACCAGAGTTTAGGAGCTGCTGCGGTTAGGGGAGCTACAACCTCCCTCTCCTGAACATGGAAGAATTGTGCTCAGAATAGGAATGTTTGACCACCCCCTCCCGCAGGAAAGTGCAAACAGCAAAACTGAGCCGCGATTTTGCCGTGGCCGGCAGACAAAGTAGGCAGTGTGTACTTGACGCCTTATTGTCCCAGACTTATTTCGTGCACCTGCTGGGTGTGCTGTATTAACCGTTAGTCACCTCAGCTACATACAGTATACAGCGCTGTATTCGGGCCATGGGAGGGAGACTTCCTATCCCTCTCCAGGAACAACAGAGTTGGGTATAGAGCTGCTCAGCCATTCACAGGAAGCTTTGTATTCTATAAATAAATATAACGCTTCCTCTGATCGGCTGAGGTGGAGACAGATGCAGATGACGTCACAAACTCTGCCTCAGCAAATCATAGGCAGGTTTGTAATCCTTCATATAATACAAAGCCCCCTATGAATGGCTGAGCAGAGCTGTTGCTATGGGAGTGGGACAGGAGTTCAAGTCCCACTGCCATAACACAGCGCTGTATATTTTATGTAGCTGAGGCTGCAAACAGTTATTACAGCATACTCAGGCAAGCACCTGTTACTGCAGTAAATAATTAGTTTGGGTCAACTTGGCCCAAACTAACCATTTAAAAAGGGACATTAAACATGGCATTAGGATTTACAAGAGAAGAATAGGACTCATTAAAGAAAAAAAAATATTACTCACCTAGGTGGATCCAGCATTGGTCCTATGCTGCATCTGTTCCCCCGCCGGCTCTAAGACCAAGGAACTGAGTGATCAAACACTGCCGATTGCTCAGCTCTCAGTCATCAACCTGCAGAGAACTGGTGGCTGTCAGTCACTGGCTCTCTGCTCTGCCCCTTCAGTGCTCACTGGAGCGGCGGGTTGTGGAGGGGGGCAGGAATGGCTGGCTCAGTCTCCCAGTGGTTCGCCGAGAGGCTGAGCCAGCTGCCAGTCCAAGCATCTGGGTGGATTCCCAACCAGATGGTCAGGATCTTTTCAGAGCCTGCATGGGCTGTGACGTCAGCTGACAGGGGGCTTTAGCCCACTGAAAACAGTTCAGAGTACAGAACAAACTGCACTCCTGTGTTCCGTAGGAGAAGTACAGCCAAAAAAAAGCTTGGCTATACTTCTCCTTTAATGATATCAGACTTTCCCTCAGGACCTCTTCTTTTGGCTGAGGGTTCTTTGTGCAGTTCAGCTTGATTAATGACACAGTCATTAACAATACTGGACATTATTAATAGGAGATGTTGGCACCTCTCATGTATGCCTTCCTAGTTTATATTTTAGTCCTTTATGCTTACTCTGTGGTCACAGCTCCTCAGGGTATTGGCACCGTAGAACTGTAATGTGTATGCAACCTTTGGTCAAAAATACTACATTTATCTGCACGTTAACATAAATTTTATTGTCATGGCCAAAGCTTTTGAAGATCCACGGGGACCATGCAGAACTGTCTGAAAGAATCACCATGTGTAAATACTATGAAGAACAGAAAAGCCGCAAAAAAAAATGGGAGCAAACAGAGTTTATTTGATAAGACAGTGCAAAGAGCAATAACGATCTGCAAAGTGCAGTAACCCATGACAACTAGATTTCACTGCTCTTCAATTTAGAGCGGTCTGTACAACAAACAATGGCTGCTGGTATAGAATAAGGATTAATGGGTTACCGCATTTATCCTTATTCCATAAACCTCTTTAGTGTACATTTCTTCCTACCTGCGAAATTCCCATCTATATTTTATCTATACTCTTGCAAGCATTTGCGCAAATACATAAAAACATGTATCTTACGTCAAGGTAATACTTTACAGAAAACCTCTACATATGAAAACAAACCAGCCTTGTAAAGTCAAATCGCTTGCCCAATAAAGAGATCATTGGGTTTATTTAAATCAGCAGTACAAATTGCAGCAACCCATTGCAGCCAATCAGATTTCAACATACTATAGGCAGATGAGAACTATGAATTCTGACCGTCTGCTATGGGTTATTGTTCTTTGCCTTGCTGTCTATACACCAGGATGCCAATGAGTGATAAAAACAATAAGTGCTCAAAAGTAATATTCACAAAGACACAAGTTGCATGAAAATTACTGGAGAAGAGAAAAAAAAATGCTTTTAATGCATATATTCTAGGGAATGTTCTTTTCAGCAGGAAAGATAAAATACCGGTACTTTAAAATATTTTTCCCAATATGAACAATTTAGGCACATATTTTAAACATTAAAATGACCTTTGCGTATTTACTTGTAAATCCAAAAAGCAAAACTTTTTGAAAAAAAGTTGAGAAAAAAAAAAAATTAAAACCCATGTCGTCTTTTTTTTTTAATGGCCGTTTCCTAATTGGGGAGATTTTTATGCTCATAGAGACAAAGAAAAGGGATCCTATTCAGTTCTATGATGAGCTGATGCAGCCCAGAAATGGGTCAGGAAGCTGCTGGTCAAATAATTCATGTGACATTAGCCTTTTAACAAGATCAGACAGGCCCTTTCCTAAAAACACTGTAAATGGCATTTTAGTAAGACATCTCTTATGCTAGTTTTCCAAAAAACTGTGTAGGCTCAACATCCTTTAGCTTCTGATGGTCAGATATAGTCCAACTGTCAACTTTTATTTATTTATAGCTTAGGATAGAAGGGAGAAGGATATCTGGTAATTACGGATACCCGTGGATCATTTAGGCCTTATTCACATGGGGGTACTGTTGTGTACTCCCGTACAAATAGCGGTCTTTGGATAGACTGCGTTCTAATAGGTGCATCGGTCCGCACTGAAGTATGCTTGGGGATGCGCTGCAGCCACCCACCTGTGCCTCCCATGCCGGTAGAAAACAGCCCTTTGTATGGGTGTACATAACAGTATGCCTGTGTAAATAAAGCCTTAGGCTTCGTGTACGCATGTGTGCCCGGCGGGGGCAACCAGGAAGTTGAGCTGCAGTTTTACCGTCCCTTAACTGCTCGCCTGAACGCTAACCTGTCATGGGAAAATGAAAACAGCATATCACTTTTAAGGGGCAGTGCCACTGCCTAACACGATAAATGCAGTCCTACTGGGCCACACCACAACCATGTGCAACGTACGCGATTGTGGTGTGCTAGTATAGCAATTCTAAGTTTAAATCACCCGCCTGTCAACACCACCTCCTGTCAACATCTCTGAAAAGTGATTTAAGCCCTGGTTCACACCAGTGCAGCTTTTAAATCGCGCGACTTGAGCGCGATTTCAAAGCCGCACATCAGCTTAATTTGCACTGCCGATTTCATTGCAGCTTGCAATTTCATTTAACAGGCGTCTATGCAAGTAGTAGCAATGACATCGGTAAAAAGTACTGCAGGAACCCTTTTCTGTGAAATGAGGCAATATGAACAGTTCCATTGCCAGCAATGGAGTGTGACTTGTCATGCGATTTGGAACTGTCAAATCGCACAAGTCGCACCGGTGTGAATGGGGGCTGAGAGTTGAATGCTTTTCAGAGGAGAGGCAGTCCCTGCCGCAGAGATTCCTTATCACTTACTATGCAGGTGTGGCAAAGTCTGCAACACATACCACAATAAAAACTGATGGGGGTTCCAGCCTCTTCCCCATATGGATTTCAGTCCATGTGGAGGTTTGAGATTTACCTTCATTTCTATCTGGTGAAACCATTGTTATCAGGACAAGGAGAGAACTGAGAACTCTAACAGAGCACCCAAGATAGCAGTAAAAACCAGACAGTGGTTCTTATGCTTTCCAACACTATTAAAAAAAAATATTAATGAAAAAAAAAAAAGGCTAGCAATAAACAAGTGCAATATTCTAAAACCACCACCACCCAGAATCCACATGTATTAAGAAGTGTCACCGCATCTTTCAAATCCCACAGGGGACCAAGTGCATGTAGCACTTGATCCTGTTCTGATCCATTCAGCGGTTGCTGAGTAGCATGGTTGGACAACTTGTCCCCCTCACCCCAGCGCTGTCCAACCAGGCAGCTAGTAAGGAGACGAAAACTTAATAAGGGCTCACTGACACACGCTAGAATTTGGCAGCAGGTGTACTGCGGAGGTGAGCACCATTCAGCACAGCAGGGAAGGGGTGAGCGCCATTAATTACAAAGGAAATAGTAAATGATCAGCACTGCGGGGCTGTGTGATCTATCTGCTAATGCATCGGATGTTTACTAGTAAAACAGTCAGCAGTGGTGAGGCTGTAAATGGGTGGACATCAGAATGTATAAAGTGAGAATCCTAGAATGGGGGTGGGGGCTAGAGCTGTAGCTCCCCTATAGGAATGCTTATAAATTGGGCTCCAGCCTGGGGTGGAGCTACAGCCAGCACAAACAGAAATAAAAGTTTAAAATGCACAAGGGGCTACAGATCAAAACGGGACCGAGTGCTACATATACCTGGTCCTCTGGAGGGTTCAAGAAGGATTTTTAAATTGTGGCGACAATTATTTTATTACTTTTCCAATGTAAGCTGCTAAAACATGATTGGTGCATGGTTATCAGTTACTATCCTTCTTTCCTGTCTGAATCATGTTCTCAAAAAATGTATTTGTGAATATTACTAGCCACTGACAATATGAAATTTGCATTTAATGCATAATGGGATACAGTAAAAGTATTTGAGGAATCATTGAGAAGCATAATAAAAAGGAGCCAACAATGGTCTGTTTGATCACATTTTATGGCTTCTACTACACAGGGGGACATAAACATGAGCTAGAGCAAAACAACTTTGTGCTGTTAACCATAGCAACCAGCTTTCATTTTTCATTACGCCAGGAAAAAATGTCAGCTGCCATCTGGTTGCCTTGAACAACACAGCCACTTTCTCAGATTTTTTTTTTTAAATGGGTCTTGTACACATAAATCATATCACTTTGGGATCTTCCTTCCCCCAGCTAATATGATTGGACGAACTGCCACTTGTGAATTATTGCACTGGCTCACCTGTTTGGAGCAGTTTGAGAATGTTGTCTAAATTTGCCCAAATTGACTAATTTCAGAAGTAATTTTCCCAAAGAAACAATTGACCTGTCCTGACCAGAGAATTTGCCCTGCGGTGGGTGTCCAATTTAGTAAATCCACCTAAACATCTGTTTTACAAAAGTCTGCCCTCTAGGCTTTTTCCTCCTAATAAAGCCTCCTCTACTCCCATTCTTTCTTCTAATTCAGGCAATGGCATTGTCAGCTTTGCTGCTAGAGAGGTTACTACCTTGGAACTAAAACTCAGCCTGTATGGCAGACAACACGATTACAAACCACCATATAAAAAGTACAAGGGAAGAAGATGCCTTTGTTGGCTTATCTTTGAAGGTGGAGGCACCGCCATCCTTACTATGCTTTGTCAGGTCAGTTACGTGTAGTAGGCATGTACATTATTTGGTCAAATGTTTGTGGGAAACTGACTGTCACCCCTACATGAGCTTGATGGACATCGAATTACAAAACAAAGTGCATAAAATCAAGCACATAGCCAAGGCCTCTCTATTGACAAGCATTACCATACAAAGACATTTAGACAATTGAGCTCTTCCAACCTCGTGGTAACAGTTTGGTGAAGGCCCTTTTCTTTTCCAGTATGACTATGCCCCTGTGTACAAAGCTAGCTCCATAAAGACATGCTTTGATGTGAAGGAACTCAAGTGACCTACACAGACAACTCCTGACCTCAACCCTACTGAAAACCTTTGGGATGAATTGGAATGATGGTTACAAGCCAGGCCTTCTAATCCAACAGTACCTGACCTCACAAATGCTCCTTTGGCTAAATGGGCATTTCCCACACACATTACAAAATGCAAATACTAGCAAATACTAGCTCTAGGACAGTGACTCTCTTGTTGAAGTATGACAGCCCCAAAGACTGGACCTGCAAAGGTGCAGCAGCAGCTTTTCCTTCTATTATGGCACAAAAAGTATAATTGGCGCAACAGCCGTTTGCTTTTTTTAAAGTACTATGAACTCATGAAGTTGACAGTTGTTGCTTTAGGCCCCTTTCAAATGAGCGGTTCGATTGGGTCCACCTGTCCATTCTCCTCTATGGAGAGGAGGAGGTAAACTTTCTGACTTGTGTCCGTTTACACCCATCTACCTCCAATCGGATCTGATCTGGAAAAAACAACTGGAAGGGGATGAGTTCTCCACTGGACCGGATCAGAGGGCAGACAGATGTAAAGAGACCGCTGGTCCGTTTACATCTGACTGCCCATAGTGCAAAGCGGGTTGTGTCTGTGTCTGCTCTGCATATCACAGACCTGTCATCCGTCCACTCAGCTTATCAGGGGACAGAACCCCTGCTGAGAAAAAAGGGATACGGCCGATATGAAATGGGCCTTAGACTAGTGACATGTTTTCTTTATAGTCATTGCAGACTTGTTTTTAAAAGTGCAAGTTCAGGGGTTACTATTGTTATCTTTCCTTCAACTACTCAGCGACTGGCCCAACACAATTGTGCAGTCAGAGACATTGGAGTTTCAAGCCTGCATACCCATTCTGGATTAGTGGACCTATACACACTGAAAAGTAAGAGGGAGGATGAGAGCCCCGAAACTTTTACCATCACATAGAAGTCGGAAAGCACACCCTTTTAAGCTATTAATTATCTCCCTCTTAACATCAGCCCACTGTCTCCACTGGCAAAACAAGAGAAATGGAAAGTTGGAGTAGAGCCCTGAAAACACATCCACTGGACCAGTCTTTCCCGACCCTTTTCAACACAGAGGAACTCTTGAAATAATTTTATGCTCTCAGAGAACCCCTGTTGAAAAATTACTATATCTACAAATCTTGATACATTAGTGTGATGGTCATTGAGAAGAAAGCTCATTACACTTGTGGTCATTGGGAAGAATTACCCCCTAACAGATAGCGAAAAAGATTAATAGTGTCAGTGAGAACTTATCTGAGAGGCAGAAATTGCGCATTGCTCAAGGAACCCCTAGCAACCTCTGGAGGAACATTAGAATTCCATGGAAGCTTGGCTGAGAAATCCTGCACTAGACTCTCACTTTTAGGTCAACCGTTTCCGTGGGAAGATTAGCTGCACACAATAGCCCGTTTTGGCAAACTATAAAAAAGTTTTCCTACTTGGACCAAACTGATTTATATTTCAAATGTGACAAGTCCTCTTTAAACTAAATTGCGTTATTTATTGGCACATCTAGTGCAATTTTGAAATCCCACGTAATAAACTGGTACCCCCAACAAACCAGGGCAGAAATTAGGCAAATGTTACCAAAATGCTGGAACGGGACAGCAAGGTTCTTTTTGGGATCACACATCATTATGATTAAAAGATCTTTTTGTACAATTTGGCCAAAATGGTAAACAGCAAAAGCAACAAAGACGACATGCTGCATTAAACACTCGCATCTAAATTCTAGGCAAAGACCAGTGGTTTACAGTGTCCCTAGAAATGATAAATATTGGCTTCCTTAATTTTCCCACACTGAAAAAGTCTAACTCCAGCCAGAACTTTTATTTTGGGGTTTGAATAGAGCGGAAAAGGGCTAGAACTTCTGTCAGGTTTTTTATTGATGTCTGTATCCCCACTGAGATTGCCCCTTCTTCCGATGACACTGTGCGCTGGCATCCAATCCATTTGATATATTGGTCACCATACTTTTTTGTGCCCAGCGCATCCTTGAACCCACCTCTGCATATTATAGAAAAGTGCAGCGCTATGAAAATGAACATAGACTAGTGCCTAAGTAAACACACATGTATATAGTGCATAAGTGAACAAACTAAAAGAGAAGTATGGGAAAAAAAATTTCAGAATCATACTTACCTGTCCCCTGCCGGCTCGAACACTGAGAACCAAGCAAACAAAGACCGCTGATCGTTCGGTTCTCAATGTTCCTTGAGCAGAGAGCTGCTGACTATCATATATATGGTTCACATACCATATGGTCGCAATCTTTCCCCAGCCTGGACTGGCTCTGTGACATCAGCCGACAGCGGGCTTCAGCTTAATGTCTGCTGAAAACGGATCACAGGAGTGGAGAATGAATTGCAGTCCTGTGATCCACAGGAGAAGTACAGCCAAACAAGCTTTGGCTAAACTTCTCTTTTAAATGACAATATTCAAATTATGTGAAAAACATCAATATAATCAAATGCAAAAAAGAAAATAAATAGTCCCAATGGAGAGCCAATGAAAATTAGGTGATCTTCCCAGAGTGCAGCAAAAGGAGGAAAGATTCAAGTCTCAATGAACCTCCAAGCCTCCACACAGCAAGACCGCACACCACCTTAGTGCAACAAGGCGGGGGGGGGGGTTACTGGAATAAAATGACCCACCAATCAAGAGTGGTCAAATAGCACTCTATATAAGCTCCAAGCAATCAGCTTTCCTCCAAAAGCAAGACAGCCACCTACACTGTTATGACCATACACTGTGGTTCGAAGCTCAGCCTCTCAATATATTCATTCCGAAGAAAACCAACATCATAGAAGAGAAAGAAACGCTCCTGCCGCTGCCTTTGTTCGGGGAGGTCTGCCCATCCATGTGTCTTTTTTGCATTTAATAATGATGTTGTTTATATTTGAATATTGTCACTTAAAGCGGAGTTCCACCTAAAAGTGGAACTTCTGCTCATTTGTCTCCTCTTCCCCACTGGTGCCACAATTTGCACCTTTCGGGGTGGGGTGGGGACAGGATACCTGTTCCCACGTCCGGGCCGCGGAACGTGACATCACCGCGGGGCTCCCCCCTCCTCTCCCTGTCGCTGGGCCAGTAGGAGAGAGGATCAGGGCCTCACGCATGCGCAATAAGGTTCCCGGCGTGAAGCCGTAAGGCTACACTGCCGGGTACCCTTACCCGTAATGGCAGCGGCAGCACCCGACAGCTGATGGAAACATCAGCTGCGGTGCCGACATCGCTGGACTCCAGGACAGGTAAGTGTCCTATTGTTAAAAGCCAGTAACTGCAGTATGTGTAGCTGCTGGCTTTTAATTTTTTTGGGGGGGCGGAACAATGCTTTAAATAGCTTATTATGATATTATACATATATACACACACACGCGTTTACTTAGGTACTATTAATATTTGTCTATGTACATTTTCATAATGCTGCACTATCCCATATTATATTTTAGTACTGTGTATCGGATTATAGTGCTAGCTGCTGCGTACTATACTTTTGGGGCTCTAGCATTGTTTGGTTGTTTTTCCATCTCTAACTAAAGCCCTGAGGAAGAGAGTTTTGAACCACCAAACCGTGTTGGAAACCCATTTTGTATCATGTTTAATAAACCTGGATATAGTCAATTTTTGTGGCACACTAGTCTTTTGTATACCCTACAGACGGTTCCAATGACACTGGGACAGGACACGAGACTCAATTACCCCAATGGAGTCACAGACAGCAATACACCTCACAAAAGTTCGAATCTTTCTCCGTGCTATCCAAAACCAACAACAAAAAAGTTCTAGCCGATGTTGGGCTTATTATCAAACAATTCAATTCCCTTTCAAGATAAAACAAGAGAAAAAGAATGTAATTTCTGCCAACTATACACTCATCAAGCCCACACAAATGTAGTACATAAACAGACATCCTGGACATGGGTCCTCTTTCTAAAGTTTGCTTAGACAACTGTGAGAGTTTCCCACGTTCCAATGAAACTGTTTCTTAAAAACAGGTGCAAGCGAACTTTTGGCAACAGTTTCTATTATGCTGCCATTTTCTCCTTTGTTACTAAAGTCTTCATTTTTAGACTGATCTTAAATTTACAGCCATATTGTCCACTGCCACCAGTCAGAACGTCTTGTCTGATTGGTAGGTGCAGGTAGTAGAGACAGTTGATATTGTTTTGAGATTTTACCAGCCTGAAATAAACCAAGAATTTAAAAAACACAAGGAGGATCTGTGAAAAATGCAGCATGGATACGGTTACTGAGACAACTTGCACCTGTTTTCAGAAGTAACAAGATACATCTTTACATGGGTCAAGGAATACTTTGTCAGGAGACAATTTTTGGGGAGGAAAGGTTCACATGGTTTGATATTTCTAACAACCAACGCCAGAATGGCAGACAGAAGCTGCTGGCACCATAACGGGTTAGATATCTTGTCTTCGGGCCTGTGTTCAAAGTTCTCCATTCACAGTGTATCAAGCACCAGTGTTTGTTTTTCTATGTATTGGTTTAAATAACCATTTATTCATATATATATATATTTATATATATTTATATATATATTGATGTATAAAAATTGATAATATGCTGTATTACAGGGAACAGGTCCAGGGAGGGCAAGAAAAAGAGAAACGTAAAAGATAGGAAAAAGCACAAAAACAAACAGGAGGGAAGACGGGGTTGTGAATGCAATAAATAAAAGTCAAAAAATAGCAAAAAACAAAAAGAGTACAAGGAAAATTGTGCACAGTAGATCTGTATAAAAAGGTAGGTTGAGGAGCACATCCAAATACAAAGGCTTGAAAGAGGAATTGATGAAAACTATGGAATAGGTCGTTGGTGTGGGGGTTATGAAGTTCCACGGTTGCCAAAAGCCCAAAATCCGTCCAAAATGGTCCTGGGGAGCACGTGACAGGATGGTGTCCAGGAAAAGAAAAATGGTGGGGGAAAAACCATCAATAAAAAAAAAAAATAATAATAATATTAATAATCCAGGAATATAAACAGAGGCAGGCGGGGTCCTGGAACTCCTGACCCCCCCAAATCCAGAGTCTCTTCTGCCAAAATGAATGTGCAATATTTTTGTTTTTCCTTTTATGTATTTTTCAGAAAGACTCGTCGTTCACCACAGACATGTCGCCCTTGGGGGTTGAGGAACGGGATGATCCTTTGTCTGTGCATTCTGAGCCGGAGCCACTCTGGTTCTGCTGTTCTGAGCCCGCGCTGGAGGTGACTGTGGAGGACGAGGTGGAGGAAGATCGAGTCTTTTCTTTAAAGTCTGTGATTATTACCGTGACGTTTCCCACTGTTACAGCAAGCTGCTGTGCGGTACTTCTGTCTACGTTTTTCAGCCTGGGCCTGGAGATAAAAACAAAAAACAGAATGATCCTTATTGGTTGTAGAGATTTACTGCTACAAAAGCTGGCCATACACGGCTTGAATGTCATCCAATTCCTGTGGATTGGTTGATCTTCGAGCCATGAGAGGCCATGCCGACACCACCCGCCATCAAATTTTGATTGGGAAATTGACAGAAAAAGTCGGCTGAATTTTGCATTTAATAAGGTGCAGTCACAGTTCTGGTATTTTGACAGCTGCAGGTCCTGAACACCAGTTCAGAATAGCCAGCAGCGGGAGATTCTTCTTCCCACATTGTTTAGCGTGGATGAGGCAATCTATTTGTTTAGCTCAGTGCAAATTTTTACATGAACAGTCAGAGAGGACCTTTGCTGGGTGTCTTGTGCACCCCTGTGCCTTTAAGGACGGACAGGCTCCCTCCAGGCTCACCTGCCCTCTGCCTATCCATTATAATGCATGTGCTTCTACTGTGGAGGGTCTCAAAATTTAGGGTTAGGCTGCGTTCACACTTATGCGAATTAGATACAGGTTTAATAATAATAAAAATAATAATAATGTCAGGAGACTGTGACAGGCTCTCGATGGAGCCATATAACACAGCTCTGGGACGGCTGTGGAGCATATTGCACAGGAGTCCTGTGCGTCTTCTGGTCCGTTTCAGGTCCAAATTCAGCCAAAAATTAGACCGAAATCGGACCCCTGCAGTGAGCCACTCCGCACGGCAGTGTGAACCCAGCCTTAGGACTGCAGATAATACTGGGGTGCTATGAAGTGACTATGCAAATTACACATGTATTTGCAAATGTATGCAAACTAACCCCCTGTTTTTAACGCATACTGTTAGACAGGATAACTTGGTTGGTTGCTGGCTGGTCGATAAGTTTAGCTGGGAATTTTCTTTGGTTTTGTTTGACATGCCTCGCCCTTCCATGTACTGCAAAGGCCAGTTATAGGTGTAAGCAGTGGCCATTTGTTTGTAGAGTGGACCTTTACTTGTTACATGAACAGGTTCTGATAAGGTTCCTTGTCCCTCTATTACAAAACTGGGACACAATTTAATATCATTGGTAAATAATAGTGCAGTCTATACTACAAGGCAGCACTTCATGCTTTCTTGCCTAGGCAAGAATTCTGTATGTACCCCCTACTGCCTTCTACCACAAGACTGTGCACATGTGCAGACACGGCACTCCGCTTTGCCAGGCACCCCCCCATGACATGCCAGGGCCCAGCAGCACATCTGTGCATGCGGGAGGACCCCAGCGCATGCAAACATGTGCCGCCGAGCTCTGCTAAGCCCTGGATAGCCAGCAGAGATGTGTGAACGTGCCAGATTTTTTAAAAATGGGGGTGCAGAAGAGCAGCAGGGTTAAAAAAGCAGGGGTGAACCTCTGCTTTAAAGCGAAGTTCCATCCATTTAAAAGTCAACAGCTACAAAAAGTGTAGCTGCTGACTTTTTAATAATCAGACACTCGCCTGTCCCACGGTCCAGCGATGCGGCCGCCCGAAGCTGTAACCGTGGGCGCCCGGATGTGGCTTTACACCCGGGCGCGCATTGTTCATGCGCGAGCCGCGCTGTGAGTGGCCCGGGCAATCTTCTGGGACCTGTGACGTGTCCCAGAAGATTGCAGGGAGGGAGGGGGAGAGGTGATTTTCCTTCCGGCACCAGGGGAGGAAGTGGGAGTTGGGTGCCTGTAAAAACAGGGTGCCCGCTCCCCCCCCAAAAAAATTACATGCCAAATGTGGCATATCAGGGGGGCACCAGCACTTAAAGCGGAAGTTCCATTTTTGGGTGGAACTCATTTTTAACTGTAAAAGTATCAAACTGTAACAATAAAAGTACAAGTCTATAGAATTTTAAAGGGCAATTAAAGTTTCTGTAAATCTCTTAGATGGCGACACAGATTGCAATAAACGCTGCCTTTCCCTACAGGAAGGGTAAGAGTCACTGTCAGGTATTTTATGGCTGTGTTCATGTTTGGGAGATCCTTCTCACTTCCTGTGAGGTCACCAAAACAGGACGTGAACAGGGCTCTCCCTATTAGGGACAAAGCAATAAAATCTTGAAAGGGGTTATAACCCTTCACTTCTAAATCAAAAACTGTTCATATTAAAAGGCCAAGTTCCCCTGTTCATTCTTTAAGAACCCCACCCCCTTTTACAGCTGCACTTTATTAAGAGCCTGTTGCTTCAGTGATCTCAGCTTAGATTTGTTAGTAGTGGACCCGTAACACACATCCATTGTGCGACAATGCCATGCATGGTGCAGAGCTTGCATTTAAAAACTACATTTGGCTTTTCAAAACATTTTTTTAAAAAATCAAGATGAACCCGCAGCCCCCATTGCACTTTCCTACTTTGATCAACTTCTTTAATCGCCCAGGCACACTTGAAAATTTCATTACACAGCCCCGGAGGTGGGGTACCATCACAATGCACACAATGGAGAGCTAAGGCTGTGTTAAGCAATGACAGCTCCCCATTGCAAGCATTGTGATGGTACACACAGTCCTTGGTCGGGACCGTAAAATGAAATTGTGTGCAGACTGTTACACTGGCTGGCCTGGAAAGCAGGCTGTCAATAAGGCTAAGGGCCCGTGTCTATAGGCTTCAAAGGGAAAGTGACACGTGCTTAGATATTAGTTTGAGATGCTTCTGACATCATTGAGGTTTCCTTGCGGGTGCAACAGACGTGCTTTAACTCTCTTTGCATTCTCAAAGACTTGTAGCAGATCTGACAACAGCAAAAGCCTGCTGACACAGTCCCTAACTGAGCTGATCTCATTCAGGGTTGCTAAACCTAATTCCCACAATAAACATGACCATTAGAGGGGCTTATAAATCTACATTCAAATCAAAATAAGAGAAAGCAAGCAGAAATGCAATAATCCCATTGTAAATGACTATTTGGTGATTTTTACAGTAACAACCCAAAACGTGTAGGTTTCCCTACTATGAACTGCGGAGAGGACTGGGGTTGAGAAAAGAAGAAAAAGAGAAAAGGCAGAGACCTAACCATCAGACTATTCCCCTCCTACCTATACAGCCTCTATGTAGTGTCTCTCGCTCTCTCTGGTGTGCGCGCCTCTCGCTCTCTCTGGTGTGCGCGCCTCTCGCTCTCTCTGGTGTGCGCGCCTCTCGCTCTCTCTGCCTGATCTCTTGCCCTCCCCCTGATCTCTCTCTATGCTCCCTCCTCCCCCTGATCTCTCTCTATGCTCCCTCCTCCCCCTGATCTCTCTCTATGCTCCCTCCTCCCCCTGATCTCTCTCTATGCTCCCTCCTCCCCCTGATCTCTCTCTTCCCTCCTCCTCCCCCTGATCTCTCTCTCCCCTCCTCCTCCCCCTGATCTCTCTCTCCCCTCCTCCTCCCCCTGATCTCTCTCTCCCCCTGATCTCTCTGTATGCTCCTCTGCCCCCTGATCTCTCTGGTGTCTCTCGGTATGCTCCTCCTCCTCCTGATCTCTCTGTATGCTCCTCCTCCCCTTGATCTCTCTGGTGTCTCTCTGTATGCTCCTCCCCCTGATCTCTCTGTATGCTCCTCCTCCCCCTGATCTCTCTGGTGTCTCTCTGGATGCTCCTCCTCCCCCTGATCTCTCTGTATGCTCCTCCTCCCTGATCTCTCTCCCCCCCGATCTCTCTGTATGCTCCTCCTCCCCCTTATCTCTCTGGTGTTTCCCTGTATGCTTCTCCTCTCCCTGATCTCTCTGTATGCTCCTCCTCCCCCTGATCTCTCTGGTGTCTCTCTGGATGCTCCTCCTCCCCCTGATCTCTCTGTATGCTCCTCCTCCCCTTGATCTCTCTGGTGTCTCTCTGTATGCTCCTCCTCCCACTGATCTCTCTGGTGTCTCTCTGGATGCTCCTCCTCCCCCTGATCTCTCTGTATGCTCCTCCTCCCTGATCTCTCTCCCCCCGATCTCTCTGTATGCTCCTCCTCCCCCTCATCTCTCTGGTGTTTCCCTGTACGCTCCTCCTCCCCCTGATCTCTATGTACGCTCCTCCTCCCCCTGATCTCTATGTATGCTCCTCCTCCCCCCGATCTCTCTGTATGCTCTGCGAGTCAGTGAGCTTTGTACCTGGCTCTCTGGAGGAGAGGAAAGTAAAAGTAAACTAGTCTCTGACCTCAGAGCAGCAGACACGCCCCTTTCACACGGGTTCAGGCACGTGTCATATTACACACAGTCTGTCAATCAAAGGAAAAGGGGCGTGGTGGCACCATTTTTTTTTTTCGTGGTGTAAGGTTTTTTTTAATCAGGAGGATTACAGGTGACAGGCTACTCTTCTACCTGTCATAATACGCACAAATGATTTGTGCCCTAGTTCCTCTTTAGATTTAATGTTCTGTTTGTATTTTACTTTCCAGGTTCACAACCACTTTAATGCAAAAAAAAATTAAAAAGATCATTTGCACGCGGGCTGCCTAAGCCCATTCAGTGTAACTGCAGGTGCATTTCCCCTGCTCAGTTTTCAGATTTTTTGCATACACGAGTACAGCAGTGCACAGCCATTCATGTCAATGGAAGGCTGAACACTACACCTGGGCTGCCTAGGCGCAAGAAATATCCTGGTACTTATGCTGAATGTGCATAGAGCCTTAAATGCACTTTAAAACAATATGGGTGCATTTTTTAATATTTTTTTTTTTAAAAAAGGCTGGATTAGCCTTTAACTCTTTCCTGTTCGATTCAAAACAGAAACAAGGAAAAAAAAAAAAGTTTTGGCTGTGCATACACTTTAATAATACTTCTGTTTGTCAATGGCACTTACCTAGAAGTGTGGTTAAAGTTGCCGATCTTTGTCACTGAATTTGCAGACTGAATACTGTTCACTTCGCTCTGTGGGTCTCTGTGAATATCTGGCTTTGGTCTGCGGGAGAGACAACCAAAAACAACACACGCTATTTAGATTCTGTTTATGTCAATACAGACACACGTGCCAAGTCATCAGTCTGTTTGGCTAGCATGAGCTGTACAATGAGGAGAGATAGGGAATGCTCGCTATCGCGTCAGCCTGAGGCGGGGAACCTGGGGCTCCTGGCAACTGCTGGAACTACAAATCCCAGCATGGTGTACCAATCATCTGCTGGCAAGCCAGAAGCGCCATTATACTGCTTAGCCTGTGAGCACAGATATGATGGGATCCCTGGCTGCTGACCTGTGCAATCTCTGCTCTACCACCCTGATCCTGCCTGGCTCGGAAGAAGCATGCGGAATGGAGATCAGACCTGGTAGGCTGTATTGGCAGAGCTCAACCCTGTACCTTTAAGTAGCCAACGGCACCACATATATTCTACTAGCCAAGGTTCCCTTCAACCCCAGAAGGTTTACCCCCCCTTCATGACCAGGCCATTTTTTGGAATACAGAAGTGCGTGAATTTAAGTGACAATTGCGCGGACGCGTGACGCTGTACCCAAATTAAATTTGATGTCCTTTTTTCCCACAAAGAGAGCTTTCTTTTGGTGGTATTTGATCACCTATGTGGTTTTTATTTTTTGCGCTATAAATAACAAAAACATCAATTTTGAAAAAAAATAAAAAATTATATATATATATATTTATATTTATAATAAATATATATATTTTTTTACTTTATCATATGAAACGTATCCAATAGAAAAAAAAAAAAAATCTAATTTATTCATCAATTTAGGCCAGTATGTATTCTGACACATTTTTGTTAAAAAAAAAAAAAAAAATCCCAATAAGCGTGTATTGATTGGTTTGCAAAAAGTTATAGCGTCTACAAACTATGGGATAAATTTATGGAATTTTTATTTATTCATTTTTACTAGTAATGGCTGCGATCAGTGATTTTTAGCGGGACTGCGACATTGCTGCAGGCACATCTGACACTAAGTGACACTTTTTGGGGACCAGTGACACCAATATAGTGATCAGTGCTAAAAAAAAAAAAAAATATGCACCGTCACTGTACTAATGATACTGGCAGGGAAGGCGTTAACATCAGGGGCAAGCAAAGGGTTAAATGTGCTCCTAGGGAGTGGGGGGGGATGGTTTAACTGGGGGAAGACAGATCCGTGTTCCTGCTTAGCAGAAACATGATCTCCATCTTCCCCTCCCACAGAACGGCGGTCTGCCTTGTTTACATAGGCAGACCACCATTCTTCCTTTTCCTGAGAACGAACATGGGGTGCTGGCGAACATTGGGTCCGCTGATTGGCTCCTGCTGTGTCCAATCACAGTGGGAGCGGGTCGCTGGTGGCGTGCGCACCCCAGACCCATTGCACGAAATCACGTACAGGTACATAATTTCACGCAGGAGGGCCACCCTGCCGCAGTATATCTGCATGGGGTGGTCCAGAAGAGGTTAAGGGGGCTGTGTAGGAAGAATATAATAAGACTCTTAGAAAATTTGTAGTTTAAGAAGGCAAACAGCTAAATACACAAAGTAAATAACTGGACATGTAAGGGAGCTGTTGTACTTGACAAAGGATTTGCATTTCTGTCCATTGGGTCCTAATATTTACACAGCTCTGCCAACAGTACAGCCCTGTGACAGGGTAGGAGACTACATTTTTGTTTTTGCTGCAGCGAACAATTACAGATCCTGTCCCTTCCCCAGCTTGTGACTAGACAGTGAAAGGAGAAGCAGCAGACTGATGAGCTCATCCCTCTGTCACTTAGCTCTCTCCTCCTATGAGCATGCCCCTTGTAAGCACATATGCACTACTCACAACTGGCTTCTTCTCACAGCCTGAGTTCTGCTATACTGGGATTGCAGGTGACTGATGCCAAGTCAAATTCAGGTACTTACATTAAAATTAAGTGATGTTTTAATAAGTACAGAATGGCATTAATTTGCAACTTCTATATGTCTCTCGGAGTTCAGCTTTAAGTTAAAGTGGCATTGCAGGCTATACCCAACTAATCTTAAAAAATGTTCCCTCCCCTTCCTAACATCTATGATGACTAACCTGTGCAAGAAAGACAAATACTTACCATTTTCTGCTCTGGTCCTGTCATGTGCTATCCCTTGTGTCAGTCAGTGGCAGCTGCAGGGGAGAGGAGAGAGCGCTCGACAATGGCTGGTGATGTCTGGAAGCGGTGAAGTCACCCATAGGATCCTATGGCCCATCTGCTGTCGGTGCTCCCTCCTCTCCCCTGCAGCCACTTCTGTCTGACACAGGAGAGCCAGATCACGTGTCTATTTCCTTGGTTTGTATTTAAGACTGTCTAAAATTGAAGGCCACAACAGAAGTTGAATCATCCATAAACAATGTTTTTTTTCCAATACAAAATAAAAAAACTATTAGAGAGCCAACGTGTTTCAGAGGTCATAAGACTCCTTCATCAGGGCTTGACATTGGATTTAGTATATAGTGGATTGACTGTAGTACATGCAGGGTTTCAGATCCAGGCTGGTGAAGTAGCACAGCTTCTTTCAGCAGCTGTTTTAAGTCGCCTGTTCTTTTATACCACGGAAATGCGTTGGCACCAACATGCGTACATACTTACCTTTCCAGCATCCTGTGTATTGAAATGTCCCCACTTCGCTACTCCCCATCAAGGTAATAGACACTTTAGGTAGGTTGAATACCTGTTATCACCGCCATTCTTTGTCGTTCCTACCATCAGGACCTAAATCCAGCAAAACGGTCTTTAAATGGTTAACAAACTGATAAACTGGCTGAAGGAAGAAAGTCTTTGGAGACGCTATATGTGGAAAAGCTGAAGTTCTGGCATTAGCAATGGTATCTACAAGTTGTCCAAACAGCAGGAAGCCAGGGCTACGGCATGGAGTTGTGGTTCTGAAATGTTGCAGTGGATAACAAAAGTATGTGCAATATCTTTACCCAAGTGTTCCTATGGTAGGGTCTTTCGGCACTATTTGGTTTGGTTAAGGTTAGTTTGGTTGGAGTTAACAGACCTTTGAGCAGATCCTGCATCGAAAAAAATCAAGCAGTATCAAATTCATTACTTCAAAAGTTAGGCCTCTTTCACACGAGGGATCCGTATGTCCATTTTTCATCCTTCCGTTTTCGGATGAAAAACGGACATGCATGTATCCCTATGGAGCGTCGGATGTCAGCGGTGACATGTCCGCTGACATCCGACCCGCTCCGATCCGAAAAGTGTAACGGAGGAAAAACCTACTTTTCCCTCCATTTTCTGATCGGTTAGGATGACGACGGACACTACGGACCGTCATCATCCGATCCCCCCATAGGGGAGAGCGGCGCTCTGACAGGTCCGTCGCTGCACAGTGTGCAGCGATGCACCTGTCATCTTCCTGCTCAGCGGGGATCGGCGGAGCTATCCCCGCTGAGCAAGCGGATGTTCACGGGGCGGATCATGACTGATCTGCCCCGTGTGAAAGAGCCCTAAGGATGTAAGTGGTCTGTAGTTTAAGGTTACACAATGACAAAAGTTCCAGAATGCCCTCTGGAAAACGTACAAAGTATATCTGGAAATTCCGGTGAATTAGTAGTAACAGACGATAAAATTAAAAGTTTCAATCTTTAATGGCAATAGTATCAATTCATGTGACAAATGTCAAATGTTCTACAATGAAAGGAAAGTGCCCTGTGAGCACAGTGACTCACGGCTACCGTGGTATCCTCCGCAGAACCAAGAAAAAGGGATGGATGGCTTTCACATACCCTAATGCTCTGGAGGAGGGATGGTGAACCCGGACAAATTCAGGCTCCCGGGTCTCAAGCAGTGGCAGATGGAAGGAGGCTGTGGGAGAATCCTCAAAGCTCCTGGATGGAGGATGTGAGCCCAGGAGGAGCACGCTCCACTCCAGGTGGTCGGGGAGATGGTACAGGGCTGGTCGGTCCCATTTAGAAAGACGACGACAGGAGCAGACAAGGAGCTTGGGTCCATGCTGGAGGGCAGCAGCAACCACGTACAGGCTCAGTCCACAGGGCAATAGAAGTGAGGGTGTGGATGTTGTGAAGAACATTTCTTCACAACATCCACACCCTCCCTCCCTTCCATTGCTCTGTGGACTGAGCCTGCCTGTGATTGCTGCTGCCTTCCAACACTGACCCAAGCTCCCTGTCTGCTCCTGTCGTCGTCTCTCTGATTGGGACCGATTAGCCCTGTACCCCGATTACCGGGAGTGGAGCGTGCTCCTCCTGGGCTCCCAGCCTCAATCCAGGAGCTTCGGGATCCTCCTACAGCCTCCTTCCATCTGCCACTGCTTGAGACCCGGGAGCGTAGCCTGAATTTGTCCGGGTTCACCATCCCTCCTCTACAGCATTCGGGTATGTGACAGCCATCCATCCGTTTTTCTTGGTTCTGCGGAGAATACTATGGCAGCCGTGTGTCACTGTGCTCACAGGGCACTTTAGTTCCATTGTAGAACATTTGACATTTGTTACATGAATTTATACTATTGCCATTAAAGAATTAAAACCTTTTAATTTTATCATCTGTTACTACTAATTCACAGGAACAGCACTCCCGTTGTGAATTTCCTTATCTATCTCACCTGGTCCTTCAAGTTTTGGAGCAGCGACCAGAGTACATTATATACATAGATTTTTTTATGGGCAACTTCGATTACATTTATGCGCCTGGCCCCTGTGTTGTTTTACAAAGAATATCTGGGCAAGCCAGAGGCATTAGGCACTCTGAAATGTAAAAAAAATGTGATGGAGAGTTTAAAGGCTGGTATACACGGGTCGGATATTGGCATGTTAAACAGGCCGACATTTGGTCAATATGTACAGCAGCCTGTCCGGCTTCTGTCTGGAAAACCAGCAGCCGATCGTCATCCGAACCAGTGTGTTCTGACCGGGGAGGGTACCCCGGTCAGAACACAATTGCTCAAAGGGGATGATCGCTGTACTAACATTGCCTAATTAGAAGCTCTTCCGTTTTTTTTTTTCATTCAGCCTACTGGGTTGAACGAAAAAAAAAACCTGTCTGTGACACGGGTGTACTACAGCGTAAACCTGTGCGAGGGCTGTGTTTACCCGCACTGGGATGCATACAGTCATGGCCAAAAATATTCGCACCCCTGCAGTTCTGTCAGATAATGCACCACTTCACCCAGAAAATTGTTGTAGTTCCGAGTGTTTAGGCATTCTCATGTTTATTTCTTTTGTGTATGACACAAAAAAGGGGAGAAACAAAAAGCCAAATCTGAGACATTCCACGCAAAACTCAAAAAATGGACTGGACAGAATTGTCACCTTCTCAAAATTGTAAGAAATAATTGCTTTCCAAATTTGTGATGCTCCTGTAATTTGTAATTAAACTCACCTGTATCAATTAACAGGCGTTGACAATATAGAAATCACACCAGCAACCAGTAACCATTTTGAAAAATTGACTCAGCCTTTCTGTTGTGTGTCTATGTGCCACACAGAGCATGGAGAAGAAAAAGAGCAGCAAAGAATTGCCTGAGGATTTGACCACATAGATTGTAGAAAAGCATGGACAATCACAAGTTTGCAAGTCTCCAGAGATCTTAATGTTCCTGTGTCCACTGTGTGCAACATTGTCAAGAAGATTACATCCCATGGCACTGTAACTAATCTCCCTGGAGGTGGACGAAAGAGAAAAATTGATCAAAGATTGCAGCAAAGGATTGTTCGAATGGTGGATAAAGAACCTCGATCAACTTCCAGACAAATCCAAGCTGGCCTTCAGGCACAGGGTACAACCTGTCAGCTCGTGCAATACGTGGCCATCTGAATGAAAAGGGAAACTATGGAGACCCCACTGCTGGCACAGAAACATAAAAAAGCCAGATTGGAGAAAGCCAAAATCCTTTTGGGAGAATGTGCTGTGGACAGACGTAACAAAATAACAGCTTTTTGGTAAAGCCCATCATTCTACTGTTTTCAGAAAAAGAAATTAGGCCTTTAAAGAAAAGAATACAGTCCCTACAGTCAAACATGGTGGAGGTTCACTGAGGTTTTGGGGCTGCTTTGCTTCTTCAGGGACTGGATGTCTTGACCATGTGCATGGCTATATGAAATCTGAAGACTACCAAAGAAGTCTGGGGTGCAACGTAGGGTCCAGTGTGATAGAGTTGGGTCTCCATCAGAGGTCATGGGTCTTATAGCAGGACAATGACCCAAAGCACACAGAAATGTCCAGATCAAAATCACATAGAGCACCTGTGGAGAGATCATAAAACAGCAGTTGGGAAATGGAACCCTTCCAATCTGAGAGACCCGGAGCAGTTGGTCCAAAATTCCAGTAGAGAGGTGTAAGAAACTTATTGATGGTTACAGGAAGCAATTCATTTCAGTTTTTTCCAAGGGGTGTGCTACCAAATATTAAATTGAGGGTGACAATAATTTTATTCAGTCCATTTTTGGAGTTTTGCGTGGAAAGTGTCAGATTTGGCTTTTTGTTTCTCCGCTTTTTTGTGTCACACCAATACAAACAAAAGAAATAAACATGAGAATGCCTAAACATTTGTAATTGTAACAATTTTCTGGGTGACGTGGTGCATTATCTGACAAATGCAGGGGAGCCAATATTTTTGGCCATGACTGTAGGTGTTCCATGCACCTCGTGCAGGGAGTCAAATTCATGTCACTGCAGCTTTTAAAATCGCAATTGTAAACAAGCCCACAGAAGGGAAATCTTCCAATGGGGATACTTGTATTGATGTCAGCTGTATTAGGCCACATTTACACTGGTAAATGGGCTCAACACACATTCCATGCAAGAATCAGTGGGTGTTCCCAGCAAATAGCAATGGTAGGCTGCGACTCCCGCAGATAACCATGGCTAGTGGTATGCATTTTTTCATGGAGCAGTTGCGAGTGATAATACGTGAGCAGCAGTGGTTAGCTGTGGGAGCCTGCAGCAACCCTTTGCTTTCAAATAGCGATGGGCTTGGGCGTGTTCGGATCGAACCCGCCAGGAAGCTGGCACTGCACACCACCAATCATAGGCAGCGTGTGTATGTGGAGCTGCCGGCTGGGAAATGCCTCACTACCTATGATTGGCAGTGTGCAGTGATGGCTTCCTGTCAGGCTGGAACCGAACATGCCCGAGCCCATCACTACTTTCAAACACTCACTGGAGCTCTGGCATGTAATCAGTGCTGGGCCCAATCGCGGGTGTAAATGTGGCCCTAGAGAATGCTCCACATTTGAAGAGATTTCCAGTTGTGTAAAAATGATCGGGAGCGAAGGCAAAAAAAAAAAAAAAAAAAGGGAAAAAAACCCCCAAAAAACGGACGGGTGTTTTAAACCGTTCTCTACTAAAAAAAAAATTTAGTCTATCTATATAGATATATATAAGTATATATATATATATCTATATATCTTTAGGCATATACTTGCAGTGTTTTTGTAGGTTTCATTTACCTTTAACTTCCCGCCCGGCCTATAGCAGATTGACAGCCGGGTGGTGGTTCAGTTATCCTGACTGGGTGTTATATGACGTCCAGCAGGATAACAGCCGCCTCGCGGCGATCGGTGAAGCGGTGTGTCAATCTGACACACCGCTCCACTGATCTTGGTAAAGAGCCTCCGGCGGAGGCTCTTTACCACGTGATCAGCCGTGTCCAATCATGGCTGATCACAATGTCAATAGGAAGCGCCGTTGATCAGCTTTTCCTCACTCGCATCTGACAGACGCGAGTAGAGAAGAGCCGATCGGCGGCTCTCCTGACAGGGGGGGTCTGCGCTGATTGGATGCCCACACTAGACCACCAGGGAAGCTGCCAGGACCACCAGGGAAGGGGGGAACATGTGGATGGCCAGGTATGTATCCCATGGCCATCCACATGTGCAAATTATGCCCAATCTGTGCCAATCAGTGCCCACAAATGGGCATTGACTGGCACCATTATATATCAGTGATGCCCAGCAATGCCACCCGTCAGTGTCCATACGTGCCACCCGTTTAATGTCCAGTGCCGCCATATCAGTGCCCGTCAGTGCAGCCATATCTGTGCCTGTCATTGAAGAAGAAAACATACTTATTTAGAAAAAAATTTTAACAGAAACAAAGAAAAGCTTGTTTTTTTTTCAAAATTTTCGATCTTTTTTTATTTTTTGCGCAAAAAATAAAAACCGCAGAGGTGATCAAATACCACCAAAAGAAAGCTCAATTTGTGGGAACAAAATGATAAAAAACTTGTTTGGGTACAGTGTTGTATGACCGCGCAATTGTCATTCAAATTGCGACAGCGTTGAAAGCTGAAAATTGGCCTGGGCAGGAAGGTGCCCGGTATCGAAGTGGTTAAGCATAATTTCTCTTACAAACTTCTCATTAATCCCAATTAGGCTGTCGTTCAATAACCTTTTATTCCAGCTATTCCTTACAGGACTGTGAAACAGGATTTAAAACATCATTTCTGGGCCAAACTCAATCTCTCGACACATAAAAGGAGAATTTTTTTGTCACCGCTCAAATATCTGTTGGCCGATATATCCCAGCAATGCGCTGATCTCCTCTCCGGTTTGGAATGTAAATGAGCTATTGAAACCGTAGCAACAAATACACAACCTCCCAATATCAAGTAATTATGGGCTCTTCAGCCACAAATTCAGATCGTTTCTCACACGAGGAGGCAAACAATGCGCCGTCTTTATTCGCAGACAATGAGCCTTTTCACTCCCCTTCTTAATTCACGCATCTGCTGAGCCAATGATGTTTACAATGATACAATGTACACTTCCAGAACACTGACAGTTGGTTGTCAGCGCCGGCATTTCTCGCCTATCTGCGGTCATTAAAGAGCCTTTAACATCTTCCTTTGCTTTTCATATTGCAAACATTAAAGGAGAACTTTGCTCAGCACTGTTTACATCCAAGGGCTCAGACAAGCATAACTATTTCTCAATGTAAAATGAAGGATCTTCCTGGCAGAAAGATCCTGCGTTTTAGCTGTCTGTATGCATCTAACGTTTGTGAGATGTTTATATGCAACTAGGGATACAGCATACATGGACCCTACTGTTGGCAGACATGTAAATATCAACACTATTGCTAGGTCTCTGCTACCCAGCGTCCTTGGTTGCTAGGATGCATGCGGCCTCTGCCGTCCAATATCCTTGGTTTCTAGGAAGCAGGCAGCCCCCTCTGCTTAGTGTGCTCAGTCTCTAAGACACAGGTGGCCCTGCTTAGTATTGAAAAAGGAACTCTGTCCTAAATAAAAACTATTCTGCAGATCCTAATGACCTTGGGTATTATGATGAGCGTGGTATACTCTGTCCAATCATTTAAATTGAAGTGTGCCAAGCCGTGTCTGTACCACCCAGGATGCTAGGGATACACATGATCAGGGTGGCATTTGTACATTCTCCCCATGTTTGTATGAATTTCCTTCAGAGCCAGGTTAACACAGGGGCGACTTGTCAGGCGGCTAGGTCGCCTGACAAGTCGCCTCCCGTTCTGTACAATGGAACCGTTCTAATAGGAGCAACGCAAGTCGCTCCGACTTAGAAAAAGGTTCCTGTACTTCTTTTGGGGCGACTTGAGTTGACTTGCATAGACTTCTATACAGAAGTCGTTTTGCAAGTCGCGGTGGATGTCGTGTGCAGGTCGCCTTGGTGAGGCGACCTGCAAATCGTGCCGCCCCTAGTGTGAACCGAGCCTCAGGTGCATCTCTTTCCTCTGACCATCCATGGCAGCTTAAAGCAAAACTTTACCCAAAAGGGGAAGATCTGCGTGTTTGGATTATGCCCCCCCCCTCCACTGCCACAGCCCCCCTGGGGTGCTTATGATTATGCAGGGACAGCTTCCTGGCGGGATAGCTTATGTGGGATAGAACCAGGATCCTAACACGCCTGAGATTATCCCTGTTCCTCACCATAAGGTGTATGATTAGACTGAATCAGTAGGGAGCAGTGAGAAAACATCTTTGGTCCAACAAGCAAGGAAGTGACTCCAAAAAGAAAAGTTACGTGGCCCATTAATGATCCTGTTGCTCATGAAGAGTCACCAGTGGTGGGACCCTGGTCTTAAATGGCAACAAGAAGCCATACTCAGTATCCCTGGTGGTTATGTTCCATATAGAGATTGACCATCACGTGTGAACCTACCTTATCTTTTTATTAGTGGTCTTCTTGACAACACTTGAACTAATGTCTCGTTCATTTTTCTCCTTCTCATGTCTGTCCCTCTCCACTTTCTGTTCCTTTATTGGTTTTTCTTTATCATTTTTATCTTTCTCAGTTTTCTCCCTGTCCATCTTTTCCTTGTCCATTTTCTGACGGTCTAATCTCTCCCGGTCCAGTTTCTCTCTGTCCATCTTGTCCCGGTCTAGCTTCTCCCGATCAAGCTTCTCGCGGTCTAGCTTCTCCCGATCAAGCTTCTCGCGGTCTAGCTTCTCCCGATCAAGCTTCTCGCGGTCTAGCTTCTCCCGATCAAGCTTCTCTTGATCAAGCTTCTCCTGATCAAGCTTCTCGCGGTCTAGCTTCTCCCGATCAAGCCTCTCACGGTCCATTTTTTCTCGGTCTAGCTTGTCCCTGTCCAGTTTCTCTCGATCCAGCTTTTCCTTCTCAGGTTTCTCCTTGTCCAGCTTATCTCGCTCTGTTTTTTCCTTTTCAGGTTTTTCAATTTTTTCTTTCTTCTCTTTCTTGGGAGGTGGCGGGGTTGCATACTGTTGGGCGACTTGCTGCGCCACCAGTTGAGAGTTTATCCTGGGCTTCCTGCAAAACATAAAGTTGAAAGAAAATGGTAAATATCTTATAGAGTAATGGTGGATTAGGATCCACCTTAAGCTGCCCGCCCCCCTCAAGTGTCAAAGTATCTCTCTGAGCAATAACCACATTAGTGTAAACCGGTCATGACAAATACATGATATGCCATAGCGGACCTCTTTTTGACAAAGATAGCTGCCTGGCTGTCATGCAGATCCCCTGGTTTCAACAAACTGAAACATTTCATCAACTGAAGGCAGAGCTTTTGATCAGCTTCAAGTACACAGTTTTCTTTTTGCAACTTGCGTGAAACAAAAAACATGAGTGCTTCATATCTCTGCATTCTCTCCCTACTACAAAATAATACTTTATACACAGATTTCTGTATACCACAAAAAGCAATCCACAATGACATAGCGGGCATGTATCAAGAGCTCCAATAAGACAAGCCACTATGAAAAGCCTAGAAGCAGATACAAAAAGGATGACAGATGACACTGCTCTCAATTGTCTAAAACAAAAATGCCTGTACTGTAGCTTGAAAACTCATGAAACCCACGAAAAACATGCTGGATAAGAGTTCACGCTCTGATCTATTTGGTGGCCATGGTTAATGTAAAAAAAAACAAAACAACCCCAGAGTTGCGCTGTTTAACCACTTGCCAACCGTATACAGTACACATACGGTGGCAAAGCGGCTCCCTTGTGCAGGATCACGTACCTCTACCATTTACAGGTCTGGAGCGCGTACACGCGCCACCAGCGACCTGCTCCCGCTGTGAATGGACACATCAGGAACCAATCAGCGGGTCTGGCGGACGTGGTGTCCACCAGGACCCACAGATCGTTCAGGAGACTACCTATATAAACAAGGCAGATCGCTGTTCTGTGACGAGGGAAGGCTGTGATCCTGTGTTTTTGCCAAGCAGAAACATGGATCTCTGCTTTCCCTCAGTACAAGCACCCCCCACACAGTTAGCAAGCACTCCCTAGGAACAGATTTAACCATTTGATTGCCAATGATGGTAAACCCTTCCCTGCCAGTGTCATTCGTACAGTGAAAGTTTATATTTTCAGCACTAAATCACTGTATTCGTGTCACTGGTCCCCAAAAAGTGTCACTTCGTGTCAGATTTGTCCTCAGCAATGTCACAGTCCAGCTATAAGTCGCTAATCGCCGCCATTAGTATTAAAAAAAAAAATTCATAAAATCTATCCTATAGTTTGGTTTGTAGATGTTATAACTTTTGCGCAAACCAATCAATATACGCTTATTGGGATTTTTATCAAAACCATGTAGCAGAATGCATAGTGGCCTAAATTGATGAAGACATTTTTTTTTCCCCATTTTTTTTATTGGATGTGTTTTATAGCAGAAAGTAATACGGTTTATGGTTTGTTTTTTTCTTTCAAAATTGTGGGAATTCTTTTTGTTTAGAGTGCAAAAAATAAAAACCAAAAAGGAGGTGATCAAATACCACCAAAAGAAAGCTTATTTGTGGGGGAAAAAAGGACATCAAATTTTATTTGGGTACAGCGTCGCACGCAGGGTGGATTTGATTTAAACCACTATTAAAAAGGAATTCTGTCAATGCATTAATGCTGTGCATGTCATCTCAGCTTGCATTCATTGAATGAGTGTATCAATGTAAATATTGCAGTATACACAGCCACATAACTAAGCTCCATTTCATGCTGAATAAACTAAATTATTAATGTATCTTAAATAGAAAACTATGTTTAGATTTTTACTACAAAAGAATTTTATTAAAATAAATTTGATAAAAATCTGATTTAAAATAAAAAAAAATCCTAATTAAATTTTAAAAAATCATATTTTTTTTGAGGTTTTAAAAAAATCATTGATTTTTATCCACCCTGATCGCACGGCCGCACAATTGTCAGTTAAAGCAAGTGTGTGCCGTATCACAAAAAAAGGCCTGGTCCTGAAGGGGGTAAACCTTCCGGAGGGCAAGTGGTTAAAGTATAACTAAAGGCAAAATTTTTTTTCTAGTTTTAGATAGAATGGAGAGGGATTAGAACACCTGTCAGTTCATATTGCTGTTGTCTGTGTCCCCATTAGAGATATTCATCCCATTTGTCCTTTTTACTGTTATCTCTAAAAGTTAAAAAAAAAAAAATATATATATAACATTTTTGGTTGTCCCCAGAAAAGTAATAGAGGGGAAATCTTCCAATAGGGACAATAGTTCTGGTGACTTGAGGGTCACTCCATCACGTCAGCATACCAAGACATTTTGGACAATTTCATGCTCCCAACTTTTGAAAGTTTGGGGATGGCTCCTTCCTGTTCCAACATGACTGCACACCAGTGTACAAAGCAAAGTCCATAAAGACATGGATGAGCAAGTTTGGGGTGGAGGAACTTGACTGGCCTGCACAGAGTCATGACCTCAACCCGATAGAACACTTTTGGGATGAATTAGACACATCAGTACCTGACCTCACAAATGCACTTCTGGATGAATGGTCAAACATTCCCATAGACACACTCCTAAACCTTGGGGAAAAAGCCTTCGAAGAAGAGTTGAAGCTGTTATATCTGCAAAGGGTGGGCCAACTCAATATTGAACCCTACGGACTAAGACTGGGATGCCATTAAAGTTCATGTGCGTGTAAAAATAGGTATCGGTAACCGGTATCAGCGAGTACTTGAGTCTTAAACTGGTAGGTTAAACTACCTAAAGAATTTTTTACGAGTTTTGGCACACCACAGGCTTAGTCAATCAGTCGACTCTGCAGGAGGCAATACAAGTGAATCTCTTAACTCCACAAAACGCAGGTAATATACACAGCTAGATTTTTTTGAAGGTTAATCCTTCCTAAATAAAGCGCTATTTCTAACTAATGACATGATTCAAGTATGGTGTGGCAGCCTTAAATGACAGGTCTGCTTTAACAGAATCCTGGATAGATTCTACAGCAAGTTACACATTGTCTGCTGCGCCGTGCTGCTTTACAGCAGTGGAACAATGGAAACGCGATCCTTCAGGCAGCGAGGCGACAAAGGCAGCGCGGCTAATCTCCAATGCAGAGCACGTCGGTTTCGTGCGGCGGCGTCATGGCAGGACAGCCTTGTTCTATACAACAATAGCGTCTGTGTCCCTCTGAGGAATCACGATGATTACTTTGTCTGCGGAATGACAGCTTCACACTTATCGACTTAAGAGGGGAGAGGAAGGACTGGCAGTAAAGGCTAAAGATTCAGATAGGCAAGAAATACGGTGAAGAAAATCTGTAGGGGTAAAATGACTTGGTAGCTTTGTGATGGGTGTTTTTGGATCGCTTCGTATTTCAGGTTTCACCACACTGGGAACATTTTCATTTTTGGACAGGCTCCATAAGGCCCTGTACACTAGGAGGAAAAAAAAAACAACACCTTTTGCCAGACTGTCAACTGTTTGTGACCCAGGAGGGAGATCAATGACCAGAATTAAGCCTACACACCCCTAGAGTAGCCTAGACCAATGGATCTCAACCACTAGGCTGCTGTCAAGCCATGAACTTCCTTCCTTCCTTTCTCACCTTCCAGCCAACTGTAGATCTCTTAACCTTCCACAGTGCCACCCAACCTCTCACAGTGGCCTCAGGTCCCTTGTGTGCCCAGAGCCCCTAGTGTCCCCCAGTAGTGTCCTCAAGCTTGCTGCAGAGCCTCAAGCCTTCCATGGTACCCAGAATCTGTAACCATGTCCTCCACTTCTGAAGTGCCCTCCAGTCTCCCACACTAATCTTGCAAAGTCCCCAGTCTCCTGGAGAGACGGAATAGCCCCCTCCAGAGATCACAGCCCCACAGTTGCTCCAAGTTACCTCTAGAAACCAAATTCCCTACAAGGCTACCAAGTCTGAGTCTCCTAACCCCATCCAGAAACCTCATCCTCCTACTGCAACACTCAGTCCCATCCAGAGCCTTCCAGCATTCCAATACATATTTTGTATTCACAAAATGTTATTGTGCGTGCAACAGGGAGAAATGAAGATGTCCATCAGCACAGAACTGGTGGAAACCAGTGGGAACCAGGTACACCCATCTACTGTCCGAGGAAGTCTGACCAGTAGTGGGCATCATGACAGAATCCCGGGCCAAAAAAGCCATACTGCCGACATGTAAACAAGCCTAAGCGACTCAACTATGCACAAAGACATAGGAACTGGGAGGCAGAAAAATGGCAGCAGGTGCTCTGGACTGATGAGTCAAAATGTGAAATATATGGTTGTAGCACGAGGCAGTTTGTTGGTGAGGGGCTGGAGAGCGGATCAATAATGAGTGTCTGCAGGCAACTGTGAAGCATGGTGGAGGTTCCTTGCAAGTTTAGGGCTACAGTTCTGGAAATGCAGTTGGAGATTTGGTCAGGATCAATGGTGTCCTCAATGCTCAGAATGGGCAGATACTTATCCATCATGCCATACCATCAGGGAGGCATGCGATTGGCCCCAAATGTATTGTATTCTGCAGCCGAACAACGACCCTAAACATACAGCTAATGACAATAAGAACCATCCTAAGTGTAAAGAAGAACAAAGAGTCCTGGAAATGATGGTTTGGCCGCCACAGAGCCCCGATATCAACATCATGGAATCTGTCTGGGATTAAATGAAGAGACAGAAGGATTTGAGGCAGCCTACATCCACTGTTCTCCAAGATGTTTGGAACAACCTACCAGCCGAGGTTCTTCAAAAACTGTGTGTAAGTCTACCTTGAAGAATTTATGCCGTTTTGAAGGCAAAAGGGTGATCACACCAAATATTGATTTGATTTGGATTTCTATTCTGTTTATTTACTTATAATTTCTTTTTCATTAAATTAAAAAAAAGTAGTAACACTTCTATTTCGAAATCACAAAGCATTTTTCACACCTGCCTAAAACTTTTGTACAGTAGTGTACATTATACGAATACCTGGTGTCATAAACTGACCAATCCAAATATGAAACGGGTGCAAAAGTGGCATGTAAAGTCATCAAGGTTGGGCAGCCCATCAAATTTCACGGTTTATGTTGGGAAATCATCCTGACCATTCAAACTAATTGCAGCACAGTGGATAGCCCTCCTGATTTACAGCACTGGGGCCCTGGCTTTGATTTTCAAGGACAATAACTGCATGGTGTTTGTATGTTTTCAATAGGATTGTATGGGTTTCCTCTGGGTGTTCCCTTTTCCTCCCACAATCCAGAGATGTGTGGGTTGGTTAATTGGCTTCTTCCCAAATTAGGCCTACTGTGTGTGCAGGTGTGTTAAGACTGTAAGTGCCTTTGGGACTAATGTGAACGGTTCACTGCTCTCTGCAGAGCTCTGTGGAAAAAACAGTCTATAAATAAAGAAAAATGAATCCATCATTAAAGCCCAACTCCAGGGAAAGTAGAAATCCTCCCATGCAGTGGGGATGTCCCCGCAATGCAAGGATTCATTGCTAGCTTAGGTCCTATGCTTCAGCAGCAGATGGTTCATCAACGTCCTCATGTTCAACGGACCCTGCATTGGCCTTCATGATGTCAGAGGACCTGCGGCGACTGCTGGACTGAAGGGGAAAAGAGGCAGAGAGGATCTACACTATATTGTCGAAAGTATTGGGACACCTGCTTTTATACACAAGTAAACTTTAATGTCATCCTAGTCTTAGTTCGTAGGGTTCAATATTGAGTTGGCCCACCCTTTGCAGCTATAGCACCTTCAACTCTTCTAGGACAGCTGTCCACAAGGTTTAAGGTGTGTTTATGGGAATGTTTGACCATTCTTCTAGAAGAGCATTTGTGAGGTCAGGCACTGATGTGGGAATGAGAAGGCCCGACACGCTGTTTCTGCTCTAATTCATCCCAAAGGTGTTCTATTGGGTTGAGGTCAGGACTCTGTGCCAGTGAAGTTCCTCCACCGCAAACTGGCTCATCCATGTCTTTATGGACCTTGCTGTGTGCACTGGTGTGCAGTTCTGTTGGACAAAAACTCGGAGCATCAAATTGTCCAAAATGCCTTGCTATGCTGACGCCTTAAGAGTTCCCTTCACTGGAACTAAGGAGCCAAGCCCAACTCCTGAAAAACAACCCCACATCATAATCCCCCCTCCACCAAATGATTTGGACCAGTGCACAAAGCGAGGTCCATAAAGACATGGGTGATCGAGTTTGGGGTGGAGGGACTGGCCTGACCTCAACCCGAGAACACCTTTGGGATGAACTAGGGCGGAGACTGCCAGGCAGGCCTTCTCGCCCAAGATCAGTGCCTGACCTCACAAAAATACCCTTCTCGAAGAATGGTAAAACATTTCCTTAACCTCTAGACATCCGCGCTATGGCCGAATGACGGCCACAGCGCGGACCTACATTCCCGGGAGGCCGTCATATGATGGCCTCCCCCGTGCACGCTCCCTGCGCGCGCCGGGCGCGTTGTGATCACCGAGTCACTGAGACTCGGCTGATCACAGATCTGTGTAAGGGGCCGGTCCCGGCCCCTTACCATGTGATCAGCTGTCAGCCAATGACAGCTGATCACATGATGTAAACAAAAGATCGGTAACCGTTTTTTTTTTTACTCACGCTGACAGCGCGAGTAGAAAAAAAAGCCTATCACCGGATCGGATGTGAGGGACATCGGTCCCCAAGTGGAAGAGGCACATCTGCCTCATCAGTGCCCACTAAAAGTGCCACCTAATAGTGCCCACAGTGCCACCTATCAATGCCCACAAGTACCACCTATCAATGCCCACCTGTAGTGCCAATCAGTGCCACCTGCCAGTGCTGCCCATCACTGCCACCCATCAGTGCCCATCACTGCCGCCTATCAGTGCCCATCACTGCCGCCTCATCAGCGTACATCAATGAGGGAGAAAAATTACCCGTTTAAAATTTTTTATAACAAAATATAAAAAAATAAACATTTAAAAAAAAAAAAAATTCAGGTTTTTACATTTTTTTAATAAAAAGTAAAAACCGCAGAGGTTATCAAATACCACCAAAAGAAAGCTCTATTTGTGGTGAAAAAATGATAAAAATTTCATTTGGGTACAGTGTTGTATGACCGCGCAATTGTCATTCAAAGTGCGTCAGCGCTGAAAGCTGAAAATTGGCTTGGATAGGAGGGGGGTTCAAGTGCCCTGTAAGCAAGTGGTTAAACACACGCCTAAATCTTGTGGACAGCCTTCCCAGAGGAGTTGAAGCTGTTATAGCTGCAAAGGGTGGGCCCAACTCAATATTGAGCCCTACAGACTAAAACTGGGATGCCACAAAAGTTCATGTGCGTGTAAAGGCAGGTGTCCCAATACTTTTGGCAATATAGTGTATGTTGCAGCACCAAGGATCAGGTAGGAAAAAACGGTTTTTCTTGTTCCCCTAGACCTATATTAGCATTTCACCTTTGCAGTACGGAGCAGCCCCACTACAAGCGAGGAGTTTTACTTATCTGCAGATCAGATTGAGGTATGCACAAATAAACATTATTTTAAAATACCAGATTTCACCAGCAGGTGGCTCTGCAGCTACACTTTGTTTTTGCAGACCTCCACTCTAGGACAAAACAGCAGCATGGGGGAGGGGGTCTGCACTATATTAGCAGCAGATCTGAAGTGGGCACTTAACCAAAAAACATTTTCCTTCGGTTTGAATGCACAGGTAAATCTACTATATTCTTGCATCTCTTGGAGACGTGCCCACTGTAAGTCCCAAATCTGCTCTAGACATACCTGCTGCAGTAGAGGAAAATCACTGCACTCTCCAAAAATAAGGTGGGTTCAGCAGATACCAAGATCATGCCACCCACCCTAAGAGAATAAATAAACTAGAGGGTGAAGCAACTCATCTGCTTCTACCAGATTCCAAAGGTTTTGCATGGACACTGCAGAAATAAGCATCCATCACTTTGCCATTTGAAGACGTACAGCAGTAGAAGTGGTTAAGTGATCCCATGGTGAGACTATGCACATTTAAGTATTTGCATAATAAACAAGCAGTAAAAGCACTATAAAACAAGCCCTCATTTACCTCTGTAGCTATAAGCATTATGAGGAAATGCTTCTCAAAGTTCACCGAGACGTAAAAATATTTTTTTTTTCTTCAAGAACAGATTATGGTGGCCTTCCAGAACAATCTGCAGATATTTCGAAACTGTCAGAAATCAACTCAAACCGCCAGTCTTTGTTATGATTTTTAAGAATCATTGAGAATGAATCCTTCAAAGATGGGGGAGTAAGTGCCGGTTCACACAGGGGCAACCCGACTTACAGCGTGACTTTGCAGGGCGATTTGGAGGCGACTTCAGCGCGACTTTGAGCAACTTACAGCCCGACTTAAAGCGGAGGTTCACATAAAAATTGAACCTCCGCTTTTCGGAACCCTCCCCCCCTCCGGTGTTACATTTGGCACATTTCAGGGGGGAGGGGGGGTGCAAATACCTGTCTAAGACAGGTATCTGCACCCACTTCGGACATAGACTCCCACGGGAGTCTATGCCTCTTCCCGTCCCCACCACGCTGTCTGCTGGGACACACACGGGTCCCAGAGACAGCGGGGACCAGTTAGGAAGCGCAGCGCGACTCGCGCATGCGCAGTAGGGAGCCGGGAAGTGAAGCCGCAGCGCTTCACTTCCTGATTCCCTTACAGAGAATGGCGGCGGCAGCACCCGAGGACAGAGGGACGATTCGGTCTCGGGTGCCGACATGGATGGACCCAGGGACAGGCGAGTGTCATTATTTTAAAAGTCAGCAGCTGCAGTATTTGTAGCTGCTGACTTTTAAATTTTTTTTTTTTTTTCGCGGGACTCCCTCTTTAAAGTCGCCTCCAGAACAGGCGACTTTGGCTGTGGCCAGTCACAGAATAATCAGCTCTGTGGGAGGGAGGGGGTTGCCTGGGTAAACGTGGCGAGTACCTGGGTAAATTCTTTTCTTTTTCCTGTAAGGTCGCTTCAATATAGATGGAGATCCAACTTGAAGGCGACTTCCATTGAAATCTATGGGTACAAGTTGCCTTGAAATTGTACAGGAACCTTTTCTGAAGTTGGAGCGACTTCAGTAGTGTACATTAAGACTCTCATTCACTTCTATGGCATTTGTTATGTCCAGCGACTTGGGGCGGCTTGAGGAATTACAAGTCTGATCCCAAGTCGCTGTAGTGTGAACAGGCACTAAGGACTTGCTCTTTTGATTCTAAGGTAAATATGTACATGATTAGATCTGTACAGATAATGCACATTGCTTATTGTGCATAGTCTGGACATAGGTGCACTTTAAGGGCTCATTCACACCATCGCATTGTGGTGACAGGCGGTAGAGCACTAAACCGGGTGCAATCTATTGCGGGGCCAGTCTTTTTGAATGGCACCTCTACAAATCTGCATAACGTAGTAGCAATAATGTGCACGACAACATACGATGGGCACTGTGCTACAAAGAAATGGAGCACTTCCCACATTGGAGTGTTCCTGCGTTGGAGGGGCCTTTTCAAAATGAATGAGCTGTAATAATGCATGACGCTGCAACACCCGATAGTGTGTGTGGCCCTTAGTTGTTCCCACACTGTAGAACTGCCAAAACTAAACGCTGTACAAAACAGAAATTGAAGACTAGGTTGTCTTTTGCCACTGGTCTTTGGAATTATGAAAGATAATTGATGGTATTTTGGAAAGATTAAATCCTTCCCCCTCTACTAATTAAGGCCCATATCCCAAACAATGTTCTTCTACTGAGTTCAACGTGCAGCCTATGGAAGGAGCTCTTGGGAGACGGGTACTGGATTTAAACATGCAGCCTGTAGAACGACCTCTTGGAAGACAGGCATTGGTCTCAAAGTGCAGCCTGTAGAGGGAACTCTTCGGGGACACAATGCTCAAAATGCAGCCTGTAGAGGGAGCTCTTCGGGGACACAATGCTCAAAATGCAGCCTGTAGAGGGAGCTCTTCGGGGACACAATGCTCAAAATGCAGCCTGTAGAGGGAGCTCTTCGGGGACACAATGCTCAAAACGCAACCTGTAGAGGGAGCTCTTGAGGGTCAGGCACTGGGCACAATGTGCAGCCTGTAGAAGGAGCTCTTGGGAGACTGGCATTGGGTTCAACATGCAACCTGTAGAGGGAGCTCCTGGGAGACAGGCCTTGAGCTCAATGTGCAGCCTTTACAGGGGGCTCTTGGTGGACAGGCACTGGACTCAATGTGCAGCTTGTAGAGAGAGCTGTTGGGAAACAGGCAATGGGCTCAACATGCAGACTGTATAGGGAGCTCTTGGTAGACAGGCTTTGACCTCAACAGAGCTCTTAGGAGGCAGGCATCGGGCTCAGTGTGCAAACTTGTAGCCAAGGAGCTCGTGGGAAACAAGCACTAGGTCCAACGTGAAGCCTGTAGACGGAGCTCTTGAAAGAGAAGCAATGGGCAGTCTGTAGAGTGACCTTCTGGAAGACAGGCTTTGGTCTTAACGCGCAGCCTAAAGAAAGGTGGTGTTAAGAGACAGGCACTTAGTTCAACAAGCAGCCCATAGAGGGAGCTCTTGGAAAACAGATTTGGTCTCAATATGCAACCTATATCCCATGTGCACCCTTTAGTGGCAGCAGAGAGAGACATCTTCAGCATTATGTAACATGAAGTCAGGAAGATGAGTGTGAAAACATGGCAATCTCTTTAAATGAGGTTAAGATTTCTGTGTGACTGTTGACCGAGTCAAGAGCAGCAAGATTTGCACTGGAACACGGCATCACCGAAACACATTCAAATCCTTGTCACTGGAAGAACCATGTACTGTAATGATCTTCCTGGCACCTTTACAACGTGTTTATTACAGTACAAGCTCTCTTTACATTAAGCCTAAGGTAACATTTCCCATCAGTTCAAGAGAATTAAATATTCCATTCTATAAGTGGTCTTTCTTGTATGCTCACAAACGCTCCCCGACAGTCAATAATGAGCAAACAAAACAGAATCCAGAAGACCAAAACTTCAACACAACACAACACAGCAGGATTTGATCCGTTTTTGTAATATGCCTAAAAACACACATACACACACACGCCAGTTCAAGGAATTGAAGTGGAAAGAGGAATTAGTAAGCGAAAACCACAAATAAAAATGAGGAAAAACAGCCAAAAAGGAAGGAGGGAAACGGTTGGTCATTTCACAAGCTATTTTTTAAGGTATTGGCTGATTTAATTTATGTGAAACACGGGTTGGGAAAAAAAAAGAAGTACCTTTAATCTGCTGGGTTTCAAAAGCTGAGTCATTATCCCGAGGGGATATTTAATTAATTCATCAGCCTTGGGTTTCAGGAGATTTGAGGACAGTAAAGAATGGGCTCAAATAATCTCCACATGTACTTTAAATTCTTTCTAAGAGAGAACATATGTATCACTACTAGAGCCAAGAGAAATGAGCCAACCAGCGGACTACGATATTTCCTTCCTCTCTTCCCTTCTTAAAGGGCGTCCACCAGCCAAATAAAGTCACGGCTGCCATGCAATGGCCTTGTGCACTTTAGGAAAGACTTCCAGTCAACTCCATCAAATTATTAAACATCTCAGATGCAGTGCTACAAGTTCGTCAATGCCTATCTGGCCTACCTGGATCAGGTAACTGTTAGTATTGGGGTCTCCTAAATAGTAAACATGCAACAGACCCAGCCACAGAGATGACGATCAGAAGTTCCTCACTGCCTATCCTACCCTGTTTCCCCGAAAATAAGACCTAGCGTGATTGTCGATGATGGCTGCAATATAAGCCCTACCCCCCAAATAAGCCCTAGTTAAAGTCCTTGTAGGTCTTATTTTTAGGGTACGGCTTATTTTTGGGGAAACAGGGTAGGGCTTATTTGGGGGGTAGGGCTTATATTGCAGCCATCATCGACAATCATGCTAGGTCTTATTTTCGGGGAAACAGGGTACTTACCAGGACCAGGTAATGTTTAATACTGGGGCCTCCTAAATGGTGTAGTTGTCATCTCTGTGGCTGGACCTGTTGCATGTACACTATTTAGGAGTTCCCAGTATTAAACATTACCTGGTCCTGGTAGGTAGGCTAGGCAGTGAGGAACTTGATCATTTCTGTGGCTGGACCCATTGCATGTACAAGTTCCTTACTGCCTATCCTACCTACCAAAACCAGGTAACATTTAATATTGGGGCCTCCTAAATAGTGTACATGTAATGGACCAAGCCCCAGAGATGACGACTGCAAGTTCCTCACTGACTATCGTACCTACCTTAGGACCAGGTAATATTTAATATTGGGGCTTCCCAAATAGGGTACATGCAACGGGTCCAGCCACAGAGATGACTATAAGTTCATCACTGACTATCCTACCAGAACTAGGTAATGTTAAATATTAGGGCCTCCCAAATAGGGTACATGCAATGGGTCCAGCCATAAACATGAAGATTGTCTCCATATTAAAGTATAACTAAAAGGCAAAACTTTTTTTAAATTTTTTTTTTAGTTTAGGATAGAGTGGAGAGGAATTAGAACACCTGCCAGGTTTGTATTACTGTCTGTGCCCCCCTTGGGAAGATTCATTCTCCCTTCTGTTCACTGTTAACCATCAGTGGCGTCGCTAGGGGGGTGGCTTTTGGGGCTATAGCCCGAATCTGGGGCCCATAGTCCCCAAGGGGAGGGTGGCTCTCTGGGCACCCTGATGTAAGAGGGGCTCTCTG
The DNA here is from genome assembly GCA_037952925.1 of Lithobates clamitans. Classification (NCBI taxonomy): domain Eukaryota; kingdom Metazoa; phylum Chordata; class Amphibia; order Anura; family Ranidae; genus Lithobates; species Lithobates clamitans. Next base: position 486,351 of record JBBGZY010001010.1, read on the forward strand.
GGGACCCTGATGTAAGTGGGGGGCTCTCTAGGGACCCTGATGTAAGTGGGGGGCTCTCTAGGGACCCTGATGTAAGTGGGGGGCTCTCTAGGGATATACACACACACACGTATATTATATACCATGTATGCCCGCCCAAGTGTATGACTTTCTTTACTACGCTGCTATGGGCTCTAGCCCCAGATCTTTTGTAGACCTAGCAACGCCTCTGGTTACCATTGAGAGTAAAATAAATCCTAAATTCTATTTCAAATGGTCTTCCATTTGGGACAGTAGTTCTGGTGACAACCAGGCAGGAGGGACTTCCTATAACTTTGTTTTGGATAAGTACAGGAAGACAAAAAGATATCTCCCCAGCAGAACACAGATGGGGCAAAAAAAAAAATGAAAGGTTATAACCCTCCCTTGCTCTAACTATAATAAAAAATAAAGTTCTGCCTTGTGTTCTGCTTTGACACATATCTAAATTCAGCATAAAAAATAAAAAAACTGTAGCTTGCCAGCCTGAGATGTGGTGGCTGCAATAGTTTGCCAAGTATTTTTTTTTTCCCCGCTTTAGTTTTCACCTAGTGATCTTGCCAGATACACAACTCCCGTTCTAATAGGGTACTGGGGCTAGTATGGTACTGGGGTATTTTTAACTTTAATATAATAATATAACAAGGTAAAAAAAAAACACAACTCATAAAATTTAGTACCCCATTAATGCTTTAGGTAGCTTTATTCTTGATTCACAAGGAGCACAACTCACATACCGCCATCGTGTATCGGCACCCATCACCTTCAAAGACACAATGCTGTGAGCTATAGACTCGGTTTATAGTATAAATGCAGACGATTGAATCTGAACAGAAAGGCAGCGCTGAGAGAAGGGTAATTGTCATGCTGCGCCTAGCAACTCGCGGCACAAGAATCTTGTTACAATGCCCTATGCTCTTGACCCTACATTTTTAATTAGTCCTATCCCGTAGTTATAGATAAGGAGTGGAACAAAGAACATCACCACAAACCAAGCTACATCCCTGTGACATTCTTCCCGGTGCAAAGTGTGATCAACTAGTCAACGGAAAGCATGCCCGCTTGTCAACGGAAAACACAGCGCTTGTCACTTGAATCGTACATTGTCTCCACATTGTCCGCCCTGCGAGATGCACTAATGGACTTCTAAAAGGGGGAGACTCTGTGGGTGAAAAAGGCCGATTCCACTTCTGAGCCATTTCATAAGATGGGAAATAAATGCCGCACTGTACAGATAGCATCGCTAAAGATAAGCATGTGGTGCTACGATTACCAGACCTTAAAAGCTGAACTCCGGGAATAAGCAAATATTGTCTAATCACAAGAGGCACGTGTATCAGGGTGGATTTGATTGAAATCAATTCGATTTAAATCATAATTTTTAAAGAGCAACCGTCATCTCTGTCCCACAGCGGCTCTTCCTCTGACCCGCTGTTGACTCACCGACTGTCCCATTCACTTTAATGGCACAACAAGGTGAGGGACGTGGCGGCAGCAGGTGAGTGGATGCCCGCTAACAGGCGCTGCCATGATGGATCTGAAATGACAGGTGCTCTTTAAATGTAAGGACTTGTTCTTGCTGTTAGTTAGAATATTTAAAGTGGAGAGCCACCCTGAAGAAAAAAAAAAAATCACCTAAAATCCAAAAAAAAAAATTTAAAAAAAAAGTGAAAAAAAAAAAAATTTAAACTTACCTAAACCCTTGTTGCTAGGCAGTCTTCCTAATCTGCCTCTTCCTATTCTGCGGTGAGTTCTTCTCCTCGGTGAGCGGCCCCGTTGTCTTCTGGGAACTGTGTGTGTTCCCAGAACACCACGGGGCCATTCACAGACCAAAGCGCCGCTCGCGCATGCGCAGTAGGAAACTGGCAGTGAAGCCGCAAGGCTCCACTGCCTGTTTCCCTTTCCTAGGATGGCGGTGCCGGGACCCCAGAGCCGAGGGACGGGTCGGCCTCGGGCGGCCGACATCGCGGGCACCCAGGACAGGTAAGTACTTATTTAAAGTCAGCAGCTACAGTGTTAGTAGCTGCTGACTTTAATTTTTTTTTTTTTTGAGGACGGAATCCCGCTTTAAAACTTGAAAACAAAATCAAGGTTTCCAATTTAGAATAAGCTGCCAGGTTAGTAAAACAGCAATATCAGAACCGATTCAATCATACAGTTTGTAGTGTACATAGATTTGCAAAAAAAAAAAAAATGGGATAAAGGAATATTCCTTAAATTTGTTTTATCTCATGGTTACTACTGTGCCATTGTGTGAATGCATCAATGCAGTGCATGTTATCTCAGCCTGCAGAGCTTGGATTCATTGAATGGATTTACCAAAAATGTAAATATTGCAGAATATACAGCCTCATGCCACATAACTAAGCTCATGCTGAATAAACTAAATTAAATTATTGTTGTATCTTAAATAGAAGACTATCTTTAGATAGATTTTTACTTCAAAAGCATTTTAATTAAACTAAATTTGATTAAAAAAAAAAAAAAAAATCAATAATAAAAAAAAAAAAAAAAAAAAAAAAAAAAAATCGATGAAAAAAAAAAAATCTGATTAAAAAAAAATAAAAAATCATTGATTCATATCCACCCTGGTGCGTATGCCGATTGAATTTTGGTGAGCTTTGTGCATTTCCTCCAGATCTGTGAAGCAATCAAGTGTGATACTGTGGCTTCCTGTAATAAAGACCGATCACTGATGCTCCTGCTCTTTGTGCAGGGTGACTGGTCTCGACTCCGCCCCCTCCTGTCATTTTTTGCAGGCAGCCTGTAGTGGGTGGGGTCTGCTGGGTCCCTTCCCACAGCTCTACTCTGCGCCAAGTAGCAGGTCACTGCTACTTTTACAAGTTAATAGCTGTGGTTGAAAAGGCATTTGGTGCACACAGAACGCTATCATTCTGTCCTGCATGGGCAGTGACAGCATCTCTGTAAATCAGAACTCCAGCCTAACAGAGTAAATGTAATTAGGATATATATATATATATATATATATATGAGAGAGAGATATATATATATATATATATATATATATATATAGAGATATATATATATATATATATATATATATATATATATATATATATATATGAGATATATATATATATATATATGAGATATATATATATATGAGATATATATATATATATATATATATATATATATATATATATATATATATATATGATATATATATATGATATATATAGGATAGAGATAGATTATATCTATCTATATCTATATATATATATATCTATATCTATATCTATATATATATAATTCTATTATATATATGATAGAGATATATATATATATATATATATATATATATATATATATATATATATATATATATATATATATATATATATATATATATATATATATATATATACACACACATATACACACACATACACATACATACATACATACATACACTCGAACAATTCACAGGACTCCAGTGGCTTCACAGGTTGCCACTGGAGTCCTCTTCCACTCCTCATGGAGCTGGTGGATGTTAGAGACCTTGCGCTCCACCACCTTCTGTTTGAGGATGCCCCACAGATGCTCAATAGGGATTAGGTCTGGAGACATGCTTGGGCAGTCCATCACCTTTACAATCAGCTTCTTTAGCAAGCTCGTGGTCGTCTTGGAGGTGTGTTTGGGGTCGTTATCATGTTGGAATACTGCCCTGCGGCCCAGTTTCTGAAGGGAGGGGATCATGCTCTGCTTCAGTATGTCACAGTACATGTTGGTATTCATGGTTCCCTCAATGAACTGTAGCTCCCCAGTGCCGGCAGCACTCATGCAGCCCCAGACCATGACACTCCCACCACCATGTCCCGACCTCAACCCGATGGAACACCTTTGGGATTTATTCGAGTGGAGACTGTGAGCCAGGCCTTCTTGTCCAACATCAGTGCTTAACCTCACAAATGTGCTTCTGGAAGAATGATGAAACATTCCCATTGACACACTCCTAAACCTTGTGGACATCCTTCCCAGAAGAGTTGAAGCTTTTATAGCTGTAAAGGGTGGGCCAACTCACTATTGAACCCTACGGACTAAGACTGGGATGCCATTAAAATTCATGTGCGTGTAAAGTCAGGCGTCACAATACTTTTGGTAATAAAGTGTATTTTGATTTTCTTTCCTATTTTAGACCGAATGGGTTATTTTACAAGGTGAGGGTTTACATATGTTTTAAGCAAAGAAAAAATAATATGTAGATGTTCATTTCAAGGAAAGCGCCCATAATCATAGTCCCTTGGCTTTGTTTTTAAGCTTCCAGGTCTGTATGATGAAGTATGTGATCCATCCACTTATAGCAAAACAAACATGCCTGTCCTTCACCTGAAGAGCCCAGTAATACTTTGAGCTTATACGGCATCCGTGTCACAGTGAAGACATGATACTTTATGGGTCCTGAACTTTGTCATTGGCACGTCAATGCCAGATCTGCACAAATAGTACGCACGACAGGAATTCCATTACAGTTAATGCAAAAACTCTTACGGCTCTGGGTCAGACAAAGAATACCTATGGCTATACAATACATACAAATTCTGTAGCATGCCGCCAAATACCAAAGAGGTCTGACATGCAAAGACCTGCTAGTGTCCCTGGCACATTCTCTACCACCTCCATCATTCACTCTTCTATCAGTGCAATGGGCAGGCTCACTAATTATTAGTGGGGGGTGGGGCGTGGGGGAGAGTGGGTAGAACTGGCAATAAATGTGCATGGGGGGCAGCCTTAATTGCTCATTACATATGCAGGTTCCTTTTCCTGCTTTGCAGTGCTACACAATGGTTGTGCTTTATTGTAAGAAAATTAATTGGCTGACTCATCAAAACAATGAATTCCCTGTGTATTGACATTCATTGCAAAGGGCAATTCAATGCATACATTTGGTAAACTGTTTTTTTTTGTTTTTTTTTTTAAAAGCAAAAGTCAAGGGCCGTCACACAATACTGCATGCATTAGGCGTGCATCAACGCACGTGAATGCTTACATGTGAATGAACTCTCAATCTGAAAGAGGAACTCCTCCTCCCCTTAACCACTTCCATACTGGGCCAATCCTGGCACATCTCTTCTACATGTAAAAATCATAATTTTTTTTGCTAGAAAATTTCTCAGAATCCCCAAACATCATATATATATTTTTTTAGCAGAGACCCTAAGGAATAAAATAGCAGCCATTGCAATTTATGATACACTGTTTTTTTTCCCCAAAGGCAGTTTTTTTGGTAATAACATCACGGTCATGAATTAAAAAAAAACAAAAAACAAAAAAAAACAAAAACACAATATTTACCCCCATTTTTTATGTAGCATATGAAAGATGATGTTACGAGTAAATACCTACCTAACATGTCATGCTTTAAAATTGTGCACACTTCGGTATTTAAAAATCTCTATAGGCTACGCTTTAAAAATATTTAGAGGTTACCAGTTAAGAGTTACAGAATTATTTCTCTCACTGTATCGTTCGCGGAGATACCTCAACATGTCGAATGAATGGTTGAAGGTCGTTTACATATGTGGGCGCGACATAATAGGGCATGACTCTTTATAGAGAGATCCGAGGTCTATAAGATCTCTCCTCTAAGCTGGAAAGCGTGAGTTTAAAGAAAAAAAAAAAAAAAAAAAGATCTCAGGGTTTCCAGCAAAAAATCTGGCAGCGTTTACATTTGCCGGCACCGGAAGTGACGCCATGATATCGCTTCCGAGGGTCATAGAGATGGCCGGGTCTATGGTAAAGTGCAGCCAGCGGATTCATTCTCTGGCTCCCCGATCGCACGGGCAAGCTGGGAGAAGCACTGAAGGATGGTGGGCGGGGAACGGACGCCTGTATATGCAATCAAGCGGCTCAACAGCCGCTATGATGGCTTTAATTGCCTGCTGAAAAAAAAAAAAATAGATAGATATCTGAATGATGCCTACAGCTGCAGGCATCAGATATCTCCACTCAAAGTCCAGGACGTCATATGAAGGCCTTCGGGTGGAAAGTGGCTAAAGCTTCTTCCCCCCCCCCCCCTAACCTAAGCAACCCGGTAGCATTCTCTAGTGGTCTGTCGTTCTGCTGCTGCACACCAGATTGGGTCCCATGCCGCCATCTACTTTTTATTTTAACTTCAGAAGCAAATGTAAAAATCAGAAAAATTATTGCAGCAACAGATATATTTTTCTGGGCACATAGAAAATGGTACCACAAAATAAATTAAAAAAACTCATGTTTATTATACAAATAATACAATTGTATATAGTAGGGATGCACCTATATGAATTGCCATCCGAAAATAGGGTTATCTGTGTTTATTTCTGAAAAAAAAAAAAGTTGTCAACAATGGGCGCCATAAAACTTGTTTTTTTTGCCGTGTTTATGGTGCGTTTTTCATAGGTCATGTGACTCAAAAAACGCATCAAAAGCGCAATACTGGTGCGTTTTTTTTAAACTGACCAAACATGCATCCTGCCACCCATATCCAAGCAGGATTTTGAAATTGAAGTGCTAAGACATAAGTAGAATTTAAAAGGGATGCGTTTCTCTTGAGCTTCAAAAACTGCTCAGCCAAAAATGCATACTAATTTAAATTTGTGATATTAATTAAAAAGTTGGATATAGTAAAATGATATATTTAAATATATATTTTTTTGTCCATTTTTCGGCCAAGTGCATCCTGAATTTTCAGTTTCAGTCCAGCATTTTCATTCCGGTGCACCATCAATATAAAGCACCATATCCAGTGTTTGCAAAGTGAAATTCACAAAACTTTATTCCAAATCCACATGTTGCTCAACGTGTTTCGAAGGCTTCAAAACTCTTTGGCTCTTTTCACACGGGCGGACCGTACAAGGTCTGCCTGTCAGTTTTTTAGGCGGACCTGAACGGACGCTGCATACAGCTCTATGGAGCGACGGATGTCAGCGGTGACATGTCCGCTGACATCCCACCCGCTCCGATCCGCTAAAGTGTGATGGAGGAAAACCCTACTTTTCCATCCGTGATCGGATCGTATGAAAAATGGACTCTACGGTCCGTCTTCATCCGATCCCCCATAGAGGAGAGCGGAGCTCTGACAGGTCGGTCCCTGCACAGTGTGCAGAGACCGACCCGTTATCTGCCTGCTCAGCGGGGAACGATGGAGCGATCCCCCCGCTGAGTAAAGCAGAGCCCGTACATGGACACGTCCGTGTGAAAGGGCCCTTCATCAGGAATACAAGAGAATAGTGTCCTTATAGGTAAACCCGGTAGTGTAAAATCAAAAGTTTCCATTAAGTTTGCTGGAGTGGAAATTCTCACATCCAAAAGAGGACAGCCCAGGGTCATAAAGATAGTAGTCCAAAAAGGTGTAAGAAATCTCCAATATAGTCCTCCACTTTTTTTACATCAAAAGCAAAGAGCTTCAAAGATACAGAGCAAAATATTCATGCAAGAATCCAAATCAGTTCTGGTCTGGAGTAAAATCCTGCCACCCATAAAATAGGGAAGGAACAGCATGCCCAGATCCTTGACCACAACAGCAATATATGAATTCCATATCGTTTAATAATAAGCAGATCAAGATACTCCAAACATTATCCGGAGGCAGATCCCATCAAATCATTTTAAAGCATTCAAAACGCGTTGAGATAACGTGGATGTTGAATTGAAAGAAAATTTGTGAACTTCACTTTGCAAACACTGACAAAAAACAAAAATCCACTGCTACAATCTGTTTCACATGTATTTGAGGAAGTTGGCATATAGGACAAAGAACCTTTATCCCAAGACCCCTTTCACACTGGGGCGCTTTGCAGGCGCTACAGCCCTAAAAATAGCGCCTATAAAAACGCCCTGAAAGAGCCGCTCCTGTCTCTTCAGTGTGAAAGCCCTGTGTGCTTTCACACCGGAGCGGTGCGCTGGCAGGACGGTAAAAAAAGTCCTGCTAGCAGCATCTTTGGAGCGGTGAAGGAGCGGTGTGTATACTACTCCTCCACTGCTCCTGCCCATTGAAATCAATGGGCAGCGCGGCTATACCGCCAGCAAAGCGCCTCTGCAGAAGAAGCAGGATGGTAAATTTTAAGGCTCCATTCACACCTGAACGTAGCAATTTACTGGCCTTTTTACAAGCATTTCATAAACCTATTACAAGCGTTTTACAGCTTCAGGTGCTTTTGTTTAGCCAATAGAAAGCACTAGGGAGGGGGAGAGTAACTTAGGGGTAGAGAGCTGTTTAAGCAGAAAACCAGCAACAAAACGCTTGTAAAACGCGCAAGTCAGGGGTTTCTATTGAAGTCTATGGGGCCAAAAACACTTGTAATCTGCCAAAAAGAAGCTCATGTATTTTTTTGAGCGACGGGCGTTTTGCTTCATGCGACAGAATGCTCATTTGTGAACGGGGGCCATTGAGATGAATGGTATTTGGCTTGATGAGCGTTACAGAGCTCCAAGTAGAAAATCGCTCATTTGTGAATGGAGCCTAAACAAACAGTTTCTAACAGTGAATGTGGTTTTAGTTTGGGAAATTACAATGATGTCAATATATTTTAAAACTTTGAAGAACTTTCGTTCGACATTTGTCAAGACATTGAACATGCATACGAATGTTCATTTGAAAATCTACTAGTTTACGGCCAGCTCCAATGACATTCAGTTCGGCCCTTTCACACGGGCGCCTCCAGGAAGCGGAATCCGCTTGCTGATCCCTGCTGAGCAGGCAGATGACAGGTCCGTGTCTGCTCCGCTATGCAGAGCGGACACAGACACAGTCCCACTCTGCTCTATGGGGCATTCGGATGGCAATGGACCGCCTGTCCATTTCCATCCGATCCACCAGATGGGTAATAGGTCCCCCATCTGTCAGTTGTTGGCGGACAGGATCGGATCAGATGGTGGCGGGCGTCAACGGACAGGTGTCTGCTGACATCTGCCGCTCCAAAAAAAGAGACTGGAGGGACCAATCGAACCTGCCTGAAAAACTGTCAGGAGGACCTGATCGGTTCGACTGTGTGAAAGGGGCCTAAAAAAGTTTGCATCTACAGTTGTGCTCATAAGTTTACATACCCTGGCAGAATTTATGATTTCTTGGCCATTTTTCAGAGAATATGAATGATAACACAAAAACTTTTCTTTCACTCATGGTTAGTGTTTATAAAGTTTGAAAAAAAGTCCATCAAATGTGTGTGATTATATGTCAGTATTACATTGTATATCCCTGTAGGTTGTGGACGTTCAGGTTCTTATCTAATATTTTTTTTAAACCATCCATCCCCCCGCTGAGACCACCGCACATGGAAGGGAATTCCACATCCTTGCCACTCTTACAAGAACAATCTACGTAGTTTAAGGTTAAACCTCTTTTCATCAAATTTTAATGAGTGGTCACATGTCTTGCTAAACTCCCTTCAGCGAAAATTTTTTATCCCTATTGTGGGGTCACCAGTACGGTATTTGTAAATTGAAATCGTATCCCCTCTCAAGTGTCTCTTCTCCAGAGAGAATAAGTTCAGCGCTCGCAACCTTTCTTCATAACTTATATCCTCCAGACCCTTTATTAGCTTTGTTGCCCTTATTTGTCTCAATTTCCAGTACATCCTTCCTGAGGACTGGTGGCCAGAACTGGACAGCATACTCTAGGTGCGGCCGGACCAGAGTCTTGTAGAGCGGGAGAATTATCGCTTTATCTCTGGAGTTAATCCCCTTTTTTAATGCATGCCAATATTCGGTTTGCTTTGTTAGCAGCAGCTTACCATTGCTGACCCCATCATCTACTAGGACCCCCAGGTTCTTTTCCATCCTAGATTCCCCCAGAGGTTCTCCCCCCAGTGTATAGATTGCATTCATATTTTTGCCACCCAAATGCATTATTTTACATTTTTCTACATTAAACCTCATTTGCCATGTAGTTGCCCAACCCATTAATTTGTTCAGATCTTCTTGCAAGGTTTCCACATCCTGTGGAGAAGTTATTGCCCTGCTTCACTTAGTATCGTCCACAAATACAGAGGTTGTTTATCCCATCCTTCAGGTCGTTTATGAACAAATTAAATAGGATAGTGTTTGGTTGAAGCCATTTATTATCAATCAACCGTGTTTACTCTTTTTAAATCATAATCACAACAGAAACGACCCAAATGACCCTGATATAAAGTTTACATACCCCGGTTCTTAATACCGTGTATTGCCCCCTTTAACATCAATGACAGCTTGAAATCTTTTGTGGTATTTGTGGATGAGGCTCATTTTCTCAGATGGTAAAGCTGCCCATTCCTCTTGGCAAAAAGCCTGCAGTACCTGTAAATTCTTGGGCTGTCTTGTATGAACAGCACGTTTGAGATCTCCCCAGAGAGGCTCGATGATATTGAGGTCAGGAGACTGAAATGGCCACTCTAGAACCTTCACTTTATTCTGCTGTAGCCAAGGACAGGTCTACTTGGCCTTGTGTTTTGGATCATTGTCATGTTGGAATGTCCAAGTACATCCCATGCGAGGCTTCCTGGCTGATGAATGCAAATGTTCCTCCAGTATTTTTTGATAACATACTACATTCATCTTGCCATCAATTTTGACCAAATTTCCTGTGCCTGTGTAGCTCACACATCCCCAAAACATCAGCAATCCACCTCCGTGTTTCACAGTAGGAATGGTGTACCGTTCATCATAGGCCTTGTTGACTCCTCTCCAAATGTAGCGTTTATGGTTGTGGCCAAAAAATGTTGGTCTCACCACTCCAAATGACTTTGTGCCAGAAGGTTTGAGGCTCGTCTCTGTGCCGTTTGGCGTATTGTAAGCGGGATACTTTGTGGTATTTGCGTAGTAATGACTTTCTTGTGGCGACTTGATCATGCAGCCCATCTTTTTTCAAGCGCCTCCTTATTGTGCATTTTGAAACAGCCACACCACATGTTTTCAGAGAGTCCTGTATTTCACCTGAAGTTATTTGTGGGTTTTTCTTTGCATCCCAAACAATTTTCCTGGCTTTTGTGGCTGAAATTTTAGTTGGTCTACCTGACCGTGGTTTGGTTTCAACAGAACCCCTCATTTTCCACTTCTTGATTAGAGTTTGAACACTGCTGATTGGCATTCTCAATTCTTTGGATATCTTTTCATATAGCTATCCTGTTTTATACAGTTCAACTACCTTTTCCCGCAGATCCTTTGGCAATTCTTTTGCTTTTCGCCATGACTCAGAATCCAGAAACGTCAGTGCAGCACTGGATGAAGGATGCAAGGGTCTGTCAGGAGTCCAGAAACTCATTGACCTTTTATACACACACTAATTACAAGCAAACAGATCACAGGTGAGGATGGTTACCTTTAATAGCCATTCAAATCCCTTTGTGTCAACGTGTGTGCATGGTATCAGGCCAAAATCACCAGGATATGTAAACTTTTGATCATGGTCATTTGGGTAGTTTCTGTTGTGATAATGATTTAAAAAAAGAGTAAACAGTTGATTTATAATAAATGGCTTCAGCCAAACACTAACCATGAGTGAAAGAAAAGTTTTTTATGTTATTCATATTCTCTGAAAAATGGCCAAAAATCATAAGTTCTGCAAGGGTATATAAACTTATGAGCACAACTGTATTTTAACCAGAAAATAACAAAAAAGTATAACAAGTATAATAACAAAAAAAAATTACAATCATACCACACATATCTCATCAATGTCTAAAACCATCAATTCAGTTATTGGGTATGATACAGTGACTTACAGCACACAAGTATTACAGAAAATACCCTACAAGCCTGCTGTGTGAAAGGAGGAGAAGAATAATCCAGGCAGGAAGTTAGCCAGGTGGCAATTGGAATGCAAACTCCAGTGCTGATTTCTAAACTGGTTCATGCAAATCCGAAAACAATGTACCAAGAAAAGCTATGTTAATAATAATGTAGACGAATTGCCTCTTTATTTTGCATGTGTGCTCGCTGCAGGCACCCCATACATCCTACACGCTATTCTCCGCGCATTTGCATATATAAATGGAATAGGAATGATAAGTGAAGGAAAATATTAAAGGGACTCCGTCATGTGGGGATCATAGGGGGGCAGCCATTGTTGGACTCTTCATTTGCAGATTTAAGTCTTCTTGCCGTTCGTGCTCAAGCTCTGCCATCCATGCTTTACGAGTTAGTGACCCGAAACAAGTAGGAGAGACATTAAGAGCACTGACACTTTTTTCTTACACCATTTACAGATAGCTTGTTCTGAAGGAGAACTTCAACTCAAATCGCCTATACCAGTGGTCATCAGGGCCCACTAACAGGCCAGGTTTTATGTATTACCTTGGGGAGATGCAGACTAGAATACTGCAATCACTGAGCAGCAAATCATATCACCTGTGATGTATTTCAGTTATCTTGCAAACCTGGCCTGTTAGTGGGCCCTGAGGACAGGGTTGATGACCACAGGCCTATACGATCCGAGCAGAAGTGGGAGCGGGTACCTGTCAAAAGCAGGTACCCGCTCATCCCCTACCCCAAAAAGAATGCCAAATGTCAAAGAAAAGCAGGGGAGGAGGCCTTAAAATGGTTGTAAAGCCTTAAGGTTTTTCACCTTAATGCATTCTATGCATTAAAGGTAAAAAACCTTCTGTGCTGCAGCTCCCCCCTCCCTTTTCCTTACGTAAGCCAGGTAAGAAAAAGGAATCTGATCCAACAATGTGCATGAGCGCAGAGGCTCCAGCCGCTGTCTCTCCTCATTGGACTGATTGATGGCAGCAGCAGCCATCGGCTCTCACTGCTGTCAATCAAAAGCTGTGACACGGGGGCGGGGCCGAGTCCCGCTGTCTGTGTCAATGGACACAGCAGTGGGACTCGGGAGCGAGCCCGCATTGGTGCCCCCAGAGATCACTCTTCTGCCACCTGTAAAAGTACTCCAGCAGCTGCCCAGCCACTTGGATTACTTTTACATGAAAGGGAATCGCTGGCACCAAAAATTGATACCGGGATCATGGTTGTAGCCTCAACTATAATCCCGATAAAACCACGACATATACATACTGTGGACGGTAGGGAAGCGGTTAAAGTGCAAGTTCACCTTTTCAGTAAAAAGGAAAAAGGTTAACTAGCACCCTACACCCCCCTCCTAGTCCCCACAGTACTTGCCTCCATAGGTGATGAGCTGTCAGTGCCCATGCAGCCAGTGCAGCTGTCCAAGATTTGAAATTCCTGCTCTTCTCTCTCTGCAGGGCTTTCGGGACAGATCAGAGCAGTGCCCTGTGCTGGCGCTGACCAATCAAAATCGCTCTGATCCATCCCGGAAGCCCTGCAAAGGGAGAAAGTAGGCAGAGAATTTCACTTACAGCTCATCAGCCACAGAGGTAAGTACAGCAGGGAAAGGTGTAGGGCGTTTGTTTACCTTTTAATTTTCTTCTGAAAAGGTAAACTAACCCTTTAACTAAAGCAACTTATTTGAACCTGGCTCCTCCCCCCTCCACGATTAGATTTTTAAAATGTATTTTTTTTTGTTTCATACTTCTGGGACTCCCTTCTTTCCCTGATGTAAAATGATGGGTTCTACGCATACACCGATGTGCCACAGGGCTTCAGGGACGTCTGAGAACCTGTGGCACAACTGCGTACGTGCGCGAGAGGGGAGATGTGGCCTCGTGGCCATGGATCCCGGGTGTCTGCTCACATGCGGGAAACCACCTACGCAGATGTGCCCTAGCTCTCTGCTGGATCTCCAAGACCTCTAATAGACCAATCATCTGTGGCACGGGCATTCCATGCCCCACATCCTCATGTATACAAGGGGCGTGTATACCTGCAGCTGCAGGGTGCGGAATGCCCTCGCCAGATGATTGGTCCAATACGGGTGACAGGTTCCTGGTGGGTTCAGTAGAGCATCCAAACACGCCTGAGCTCATCTCTTGTTATAGTTAATCTATAGTGGATTTCTCCTTTAAGAAGAATGCCTATAATTTTTAAGAATAGGACACAATCAGTTCCAAGTAGTGTACCCCCCCCCCCCATTCCCCAGCCCTGTCCTGATGGTGAATTTATGGAATGAAACACAAGACGATTGTGCTCGATGGGAAAGTCTTGTTTAATGAGATCCATATTTCCTCTAAACTTAGATAGCTAGTAAACTATGTAAAATATGTGCTAGATGTTCTTTAAAACAAAACCATCTCCAAAAACTTTAAACTGTATCCACATTTCAAGCTGTCCTCGGCAGGGTCGTAAAAGACGCAGGCTTATTTTAATACGCTCAGGCAGGGCAGGGACTTACAAATAATACAATTTGTAGACCGTTCCAACAGGGTAAAAAAATTTATATGCAAAACACACACATCCGCTCACTTTATGCTGGGTTCGCATATATGCGCGGCCAGTTTCTGTGCAGAGTCTGGTGAGGTTTCTATTCATCGATTTAGGTGCAAATTTGACACTTAAATCGCACCTGAACTGGACTGAAAAACGCTCAGGACCCAGTTTTAATTTGCACCGCAACTGGCCCGCATGTATCCGATCTGGCTCAGTTGACAGCCGGTCTGGTTAACATGTTACGGGAATCAGATGCAATTCAAAACGCATCTGATACGCATAGATGTGAACAGGTCTAATAGAATGATTTTCTTAGATCAACGTGTGTTGTAAAAAGAGATCTTCACCTTAGTCAAAACAACAAAAAAAAAAAAAAAAAAAAAAAAGTGAGATACTTTCTCCAAAGTATATTTAATTTGGCTACAAGGTTTTAAAACTTTAGATAAGTGGTTCTCAACTCCTGTCCCCAGGACCCACCAACAGGCCAGATTTTAAGTATTACCTTGGGGAAATGCAGAATACTGCAATCACTGAGCAGCAAATTATATCACCTGTCATGTAGTTCAGTTTTCTTGCAAACCTGGCCTGTTAGTGGGTCCTGAGGACAGGAGTTGAAACCCACTGCTTTAGATCTTTTTCTGCTGTAGAAGGGTAGATTGGTCATCTGATGATGGTGGTGACATCTTCAAGACGCAGCAGCAGATGTGGAAAAAGCACAGATCCACAGAAATAAGCTGAAGCAGAGAGATCCTTGCACTGTTCTCGCGTACAGCTTCCTCTCCAGCAAGGAGAACAGCTAACAGAACAGAAGTGACATCACCAAATCTCACTCCAAAATTCATGATCTAAGATGGTCAGCTCCAGCCAAGGATTATTGCAATGACAGATCACTGCTCACTTCCACCCAAAGCAATGCCCCCAACTTATCTAACCCACAAAAGGGCTTAAAGTGATAGAAAAAAAATAATTCAAAAACAAACAAACATGTCATACTTACCTGCTTTTTAAACAGGTTTTGCACAGAGCAGCCCTGATTCTCCTCTTCTGGGGTCTCACGCCTGCGCTCCCGGCTACTCCTGCCTCCTGAGTGCCCCCATAGCAAGCCACTTGCTATGGGGGCACTCAAGCAGACTCCATTCCGAGCCGCGCTGTGTGCATCTATTGACACACATAGTGCAGCTCAGCGCCGGTGTTGCCCACAGGATGCGATTGACAGCAGCAGGAGACAATGGCTCCCGCTGCTGCTGAACCTTTTGTGAGAAAATGGGAAAAATCAAAGCTGCTGCAGATGGGCACAGTGCTGGATTGAGAGAGGGCTCAGGTAAGATTTAGTGGGGGGCTGGAGCTGACATGGAAAGTTTTTTTTTTTAACTTAATCCAGAGAATGCATTAAAGGTAAAAAAAAAAACGTTCACCTTTCTAATGCCTCTTATAATGGTTAAGTTCTGTAATGGGTGAAACATGGGACCATGGCTTTGGGTGGGAGGAAGTGTACTGTCATCGCAATACACCTTGGCTGGAGCCGATTGACTTTGGCAGCTTGTTATTTAGATGGTGGATTACAGTGGAGCAAGAGCGGACTGCAGGGCCTGAACATCAGACTGATTTCTAAGAATGGAGGAGGATACAGGCTGGTCTATGAGCAGTGAAAGGGATTGGTTTCATCCAAATTTCATGGGACTTAAGCTGGCCATAGAGAGATCAAAATTTGGCCAGTTCAGCAGGGACTGGTCGAATTTCGATCCATGTTCGAGCACTGATATTGTACAGAAGTCAATCTATTGATAAACTTCTGTACAAATCGCACTGTCAGATTTTTCCCCCACTTGATCAATGCTGCAGGCTATAGCCTGCAACGCTGCTCAGTATATTCTGACGGTGTGGAGGTTTCCCAGCTGTCAGAATACAATAGCTCAGGAAGGAGGAATCCCCCATCCAGCTCAAGTCAGTTTTTTTCATTCAAGCTTCTGGTTGAACAAAAAAAATGGACTCATCTAGGAGCTGCTTAACAGTCTGAAGCAGTGGTGCCATAGATTATGATGTCACACTGTAGATATACAGCTGTGAGGCTGCAGAACAGGAGTGCCTAGGCACAGTGACAGGTCAGGGAGTGCACTGGTATTCTTCAGGGGAAATTGAAAGCAAGAAGTTAGACGTGTACAGCTTAAATATGCCCTTCAACATAGCCCCTATAAAATAGCAAATCTCCCCTTTTGAGCTTAGGGCCCATTTATCGGGAACCTGTACTCTGCCCATTTGGGGCAGCGTTTAAGGATGTTAGCTCCTTAAAAAGCATACAGGTTGCTACCTTGTTGCAAAGAAATGTAAAAAATATTTAAATTGCATTTAGAACTTTAGAAGCTTCTCAAACTAATTTTTAATTAAAACAGAGTTCTTCTTAAGCTCTAACATTACACAGCCCTCCAACCTCTTGTGAATGACCATCACCCAGACTAGACAATTACAATCAGTATGCAAAATGATCATGCATCTGTAGGAACATTGTGACACCATCTTTCCTAATCAAATAGATTTCTTAAAATGGCTTCATTTTAAAAGTGAATGTTCATCAAGTTTTCGTCATGGTCAGTCAACAGAACTGCTGTGCTAAGGTTGGATTCTTCTCATGTCACCAAATAGCCAGTGCCTACAGACATTACATAAGCATCAGCCAACCTAGCCAGTTATGATCAGATTGGACAATCCTTCAGCATAGCTTCCTTGGCTGAAGGATTTGTACACCAGATCTCTACTGTTTTGACCCCTGGCTTTGCCCTGTGCAAGGGGTCATATGGTGTGCCCTGTTCTCCACCCATAGGTATAAAGTGAACTTGTGATCAGGCTGTGAACATACAAGTATGTAGACCTACAAGAAAAAAAAAAAAAAAAAAGGAAGAAGTCCTTACTGACCACTGTAGCTACAGGCATTATGGATCAATAAGTTCACAGCAGAAGCACTGTAGTCACTGCTTGAATCACTACTGGGAGGAGGAAGCAGGATAAGTTGAGCATTTGAGTTAATGCAAGCAGGGGAAATATGAGGGGGAGCTGAGCCGTGCCGAGTCAATGCTGAAAGAGGGAGCTGAGCCGTGCCGAGTCAATGCTGAAAGAGGGAGCTGAGCCGTGCCGAGTCAATGCTGAAAGGGGGAGCTGAGCCGTGCCGAGTCAATGCTGAAAGGGGGAGCTGAGCCGTGCCGAGTCAATGCTGAAAGGGGGAGCTGAGCCGTGCAGAGTCAATGCTGAAAGGGGGAGCTGAGCTGTGCCGAGTCAATGCTGAAAGGGGGAGCTGAGCTGCCGAGTCAATGCTGAAAGAGGGAGCTGAGCTGCCGAGTCAATGCTGAAAAAGGGAGCTGAGCTGCCGAGTCAATGCTGAAAGAGGGAGCTGAGCTGTGCCGAGTCAATGCTGAAAGAGGGAGCTGAGCCGTGCCGAGTCAATGCTGAAAGAGGGAGCTGAGCCGTGCCGAGTCAATGCTGAAAGAGGGAGCTGAGCTGTGCCGAGTCAATGCTGAAAGAGGGAGCTGAGCTGTGCAGAGTCAATGCTGAAAGAGGGAGCTGAGCTGTGCCGAGTCAATGCTGAAAGGGGGAGCTGAGCTGTGCCGAGTCAATGCTGAAAGGGGGAGCTGAGCTGTGCCGAGTCAATGCTGAAAGGGGGAGCTGAGCTGTGCCGAGTCAATGCTGAAAGGGGGAGCTGAGCTGCCGAGGCAATGCTGAAAGAGGGAGCTGAGCTGCCGAGGCAATGCTGAAAGAGGGAGCTGAGCTGTGCCGAGTCAATGCTGAAAGAGGGAGCTGAGCTGCCGAGTCACTGCTGAAAGAGGGAGCTGAGCCGTGCCGAGTCACTGCTGGAAGAGGGAGCTGAGCTGCCGAGTCACTGCTGGAACAGGATGCAGGGGTAGCTGAGCTGCTAATAAGTAAACATTATTGCTTTTGCTGTGAACTTTCAGGGTAAATTGCTCTACAATGCCTTCAGCAACAGAGGTCACAGAGGGCTCCTTCTAAAGCTTCTTAACGGTGTCTTAGGAATACGTTAATACTCAAAATGTCCACAGCCTGGCCGTAGATTCACTTTAAACACGTACTCTCAGCCAATCCAAACATGCGAGAAGGAAAAAAGATCCTTTGTATGAAAGATCTCACAGCCGGCACATCCAACCATCATCCACATGTCTGTAGGGAGCTTAATATTTGCTGAAATCTACTTATAAGCTCCAGATGCGATAAGCCATGAACAGTGAGTGGACACGGCTGAGATCTTTCACCAGAATCCCTGCACAGCAATGTTAGCACTGCTTTAACTGGACGGGATCCAGCAGGAAAAATGCAATACAAAATCCCTGGGGAACCTGTGTTTTTCCACACAGAACATTAGCTCACAGGAACCGCATTACCGCTCGCTAAACCAAAGGACAAATCCCAAATCGACCAGGGAAATGCAAGCACTTACATTTTTTATTTCACTGTAAAAACAAAAAACAAAAAAAAAAAAAAAAAACATTATGACAGTGAAACTTTCTCTTGCACTCATTTAATTCGTAGAAGGCGATTTTTTTTTTCTGACAAAAAACAAAAAATAGAAAACGTATATTTTCTAAAAATAAAAAAAAAAAATAAAAAACCTGAAGCATTGTTTCATCAATCTTACTGCTTAAGTAGTTTTATTTGCACAGCAGTTAGGTTCACTGGTCATGGCTATCTGCCAGCACTGGGTATGGTCCCTGACAGCTCCCCCTACAAAGGCTCTCTACTATGTCAACACCACTCCCCCACTACCACTAGGAAATGTCACCGACCTGCAGAACGGTCCTTCCTGCCCTGCCAATGTAATGTGCAAATTATGGTGAGGCTACAAAACCCCTCACTGGTCAAACTGATAAAAAGAACAAAGTACACTTCGGTATTTTTTTTACATTTCTACACCTTCTTAAGTCAAACTCCTACAAAAAAAGTTCCTCAATCAACTTTTGTGTGGATCCCACATTAGAGAATGGCAACTTTTGTTAGTTTTCTAGCCTCTGGGTCGAGAGCCAACCCAGCACTGTCCAAAAGCCCTAAAAAGTTGTACACATGAGCTGAATATCAGGTTCAAAAGAAACCGGCCGGCATTTGGCCCCGGGGAGCACAGCAGCCGGTCCAGCTTCTGTCGAAGTGGCATGACCGAAAAGGTCTGCTAATCGGCATCTGATCAGCCAATGGCTGAGAGCGCTGACCTGTGTGTTATGGCGAGGGGGCTATCCTCCTGTCAAAACACAATAGCTCAGCGGGGGAGATCGCTGCACTAACATTGGATTCTCAGTACAGGTTCTCCCTCGTGAGCTCTTCAGTTTTTTTTTCCCGTTCAGCTCGTTGGGTTGAACGAAAAAAAAAAAAAAAAACACGCTGTGTATGAGGCTTAAGTAAAGCCAAAATATTTTTTTTTTCCATTTTTGGTTAGTAGGAGCCAGCGAGTCCAGTCAAGTAGCCACTAGGACAGGGGTGTCCAACCTTCTGACCTTCCTGGGCTACATTGGACTGGGCTACTTGGGCTGCACATAAAATACACTAACAATTAGGATAGCCAATGAGCAGAAAAAGTCGGGCAGATCACAAGTTAAAGATCACTGATATAAATTATGTACCTATCAGGGTGATAAAACTTTTTTTTTTAATAAACAAGCTTTTTTTTTATAGAAGTAAAAAAAGAGGGCAACATAAAACTAGTGTGATATTTGACACGGTCAACATCAACATCTGGTTCAATGGAAGTAGCAATGCTCAATGAATTCTCAAGGTGCTGATCAGATATTTTGGTTCTAATTTTGCCCTTCTTGTGCTTCATCCTGCAAATAGTTGCTCACAAATGGAGGTGGTGCCGAAAACCGAAGACATAAGGCTTGATTGTGTAGAGTGGGAGATTTTTCTTTGGGAAGATAAAAACTTATAAAAGTCCAGTAGAGTCCAGGAAAGAGGCCCTGTCAATTTTTTCTTTGGTTGCATGTATTCGCTAAGTGTAAATGCATAAAAAAATCAAAAAAAAAAAAAAAAAAATCAACCTTTTAAAAGAAGTTTACAAATTTGCGTTGGGCCGCATTCATAGCCGTCTTGGGCTGCAGGTTAGACGCCCCTGCACCAGGACATTTGTACAGAATAGGGAACTGCTTATGCTATCGATTTGTGATCCATTATAGTGCGTGCATCCTACAATCCTTGGTTCCATGTAGGATGCCTCTACTCATCATTCCCCAGCTTCCCCCTCCAAGCCTCCAACCTTCCCCCTTAAATAAAAGTACTGAGCCAACAGTTCTATAGCTTCCGTTTTCAGATGTTCAGAACTGATTATTAGGTCACCAAGCAATCAAAGGTCTCTCTGCAACAAAGATCAATTGGTAGAGGCCTTTGATCACTTTGAGATGAAAGAATCGGCAACCATTGCCAGAAAGAGGTTACCATCTGACATCAGAACACAAGATCTTGCATGGAGCGGCGGTGCTAGTTCTGTATTTAGTTGATAAAAGAAACCTCCGATGGGAGAAATAAGGAGGCTTTCACTGCTGACCGTCTCCTTAAAATGTTAGTTGACTTACCATCTCCAACTTAAATGCTTCCCAAGTCGCTGACCTGGAACAAGAATGCTCATCAAGAACATCAGAGCTACCGATCTAGATACTTGTTCCAAGTTAGTGACTCCAAAAAAAAAAAAAAAGATTCAACATATACGGCCAGGCAGCTAGCATTTGTTTTTGAAGGAGAGGTCAGAAAAAGAGGCACACCCCAGGTATTCTGCATGGTTTGCACGTGCAAGGCAAAGCAGCAGGATCACCTTAATACTGGTCATTACGCTGGTCTATACTTCTTTATCTATTACAGTCAATTATATAGAGCCTCCTTCGTTTCCCTGCCCTGGGAGAGTTAAGTGACATAGCAGGTACTTCAAGGTATGGAGAATCGGGGATCATACGACTCACTTCCCTCTTCCTCACAGCATTGGTGTTTGGCTATCGGTCACTAAACACCCAGCACTATCAAATGGGGAGCGGGGAGGAAATTCTCTGCCCTGGGTATGCTCTGACCAGGACTGACCTAGAACATCTTGATCCAGCAAGCAAGATGGGCAGTTGTTGAGTAATGGGAAGGGAGTATATACAATCAAGGGGCTGGCATTGAACCTATTGTTTTGCAGGGGATGCTGAAAAGCAGAATTTGCAAAACACTTGTCTACCTGGGCCGACCATAAACGACTAGAATTAATGTTCATATGCAGCCTCCAGCTCCAGCCCGCACGCGCCTTCTCAGGAGAAAAAGTCAAGTCAATCAGCAGGAACCCACTATTGTCTTCCCTTGGGAAAGGCCAGAAGCACCAGAGAGATCTCTGGAGTGACCTTCACTATTTCTATAGGAACCAGCATGAACAATCACCCAATTTTTGTAAACAATTTGTCATTTGAAAGATCTTTTGGTGGCTGGATCGTGCATAAGCAGCCATCACTAAGTGTTTGTATGCAATTCTACGGGCTCTGTATTCAACAATGGGATGGGGAAACCAGGAAGCCGTAGAAAGGTGCAAGGTAGAACCTTCAAAAGTAAAAACACATCAATTATCCTACTCTATTTTGCGTTTCCAATCTATTTTTTTTTCAATTAAATAAAAAAAAAAATGAAATCACCACGCATCATTGACTGCACACAAAGTCTAGCGAGTATTTCAGAACAAGGAGAAAAACAAAAACATTAAACAATCCCCGAGTTTTTAATTAGAGCATCGCAACAGAGAATCATTAAGACATTGGTTGACCCATATGGGAGGCCAATTGACACTTGTTAATGTTACCACAGCATCAAACAGCACTCCCAGAAGGCAGCCACACCTAGTGTATAACCCAAAGCGGCCGTCAGTTGGCCATGGAAGTTCCTCAAAGTCTCGGCAAAGACGGGAAGAAAAAGAAATAAAGAAGCGAAAAAAGGTAACAGCAGCGAGCGCCCCCACCAATCCCGACAGACTTCCACACTAGGTTAGCTAGTAGTGCCCATCAGGTATTTGATCCAAGGGTCACCGTGTGTTTTTTTTTTTTTTTTTTTTCAATAAAAGGCATCTTATCTTAGAATAAAGCAGAGTGATAGATGCTCACTGATCATGACATCCTAGCCTTAAATAGGTCACATTGGCGCATATGGGACTTCCACAATCTGGCTAAAGTGATTCTAGCAGCCACAAAGATAAAAGCCATCAAACTTTTTGGGGGCCTTGGGGTCCTCTCCACCGGGGGGGGGGGGCGCTAAGTAATTCCTGCTGTGGAGAGTTGATGAGGTTGACGGACATAAGTAAATTAAATTACAGGTACGAACCCAAAATCTTTTGACTTTTGGACATGACCACCATATGTGGAAGGCTGTACCAGCCTTCCGGCAACCTCAACACAGCGGGGAGAGGCACCCGGGGCCACGTACCACCTTAGAAGCACTTTGTAGTGTTAATAATATTGTATTCCATTTGAAAAGCAAAGTGTATGTAAATCAACAATGTTTCCTTTTGGTCTGTTTGGCAATATACCATTAAAAGTGTATTGTTTGATATCTGTGAAAAAGAAAACCTGTTGATCCTGCCAGAGAGATTGGGCGAGCTCTTAACTCAAGTCCTTTTACAAGGGTGGTAAAATTTAGCCGCCCCACCCCCAGGGGAGATTATACATCGAAATACCATGTTGCACCGCTTGGCACAGTTGGTGCATGCCCGCCCCCCCCCTCACTTTATTGTGCGTTTTTGGCAATTACTTGACATGTTGGGTTAAATTTGCCACACCAGGAAGCACCGGACACCAACAATGTCTACGGACCTGAGCAACCGCCAATTTAATTTGCAGATAGGCAGCTTGGAGGCAGTGAAGTTGAGGAATCAGCAGCCTGATTTTACTGCCCCTTTGCCATCTGTGTGAATATCACTCTAAGCTGGGCATAGATGGATCAAATTCATCTGGTTCAGCAGTAACCAACCAAAAGTTGATCCTTGTGAGGCTATGCCAGTTCGGCTTAAGGTGGATCATTAGACTTTAGTTGAACAGACCTTTCGGAAAAGGTTTCTCAATCAGCTAGCTGTAGCTGCTGAACAGTATATTCTGACAGCCGTGCTGTCATAACACTATGTCTCAGTGAAGAGGATTCCTCTATCCACCTTGCCTGAATAGATGGAGAAATCAACAGCCTGCTGGCTGAACAATATAAAGAAAAAGAAAAAAAAAGCGAACACCCTATGGCCATTTTTATTGTAGGGAGCCGGCAGCAGTGCTGCTGGCACAATGAAATCCCAAAGGAGCCCTGTCCGGGTCAACCCTGTGGACTACAGAACACTTTTTTTTTTTTTTTTTGAGCACGAGAAGCGATGGTGGAGTTCTGTTGTCCTAACATACTTAATCTACTAAGTGACAACGTTGCTTTATAGATATTGTACAACGAGTGAGCATTGTCACCCTAGGACAGGAAGTGTGTTTCTGCCAGGATCACCAAGGGAAAACAAAGCAAAAAATTAAATGCAGCCACCCTATTTATTGACTGGTAAGCCGCAACATATTCCTTTGTTTTTGGCTTTAGATACACTTAAAAAAAAAAAAAAAAAAAAAAAAAAAAAAAGACCTCCACCAGAATAAGCATTAAATTAAAGCCAGAGACATTCCTGGAGTCAGGTAGCAAACACGTCTGGAATATAAAAAAAAAAAAAAAAAATACGCTGCTTTCGACTGGGGGTTGGCAGTCGTTTTTATTGAGGTCAATGCATGCTAATCTTCTCTGGCTCCTTCCAAGATCTTTTTGGCTCCCAGATCTGACTAATGGGCTCTGCAAATCGCTATTATTTTGTCCACTTAATGCAACCCCCACACACTTCTTTATTTAAGCACTTGCTATAGGCGCTGCCTTTTATTGATGCGACTGTGACACAGCGTGCTGGAAATGCAGACGTGCCATTGCAGTCCTCTTTAATGTTCAGCAGGGGGGCGGCGGGGGGGGGGGCTAATTCCCCTTTACGAGCCTGCTGCATTGAACAATACATGCAAAGGGTGATGGAATGTTGGAGGTCTACCCTGAAAAAGGGCTGAGACTTTACTGCAGACCTGCACACAGGGAGCCAGGGTGTGAAGCTTCTTGCCATTCTTCTCTGTCCTTGCATGACCCCTTAGCAAGAGAGAATTTCCTGTCACTCGATCTGCAGCTTATTAGATGAACACTGCTCTATGGCCGAGGGGGGGGGGGGGGGGGGGATGGCTGATCGCAAAAAAACTTCTAGAACCGAGCGGGAACGGGATGTGAGCACAGGCTGACCGCATTATAGAACACATTTACCAGAGTTAACCCCATTCTGCCTATTGTGAGCCTTCCGCTTCTTATGTTTGAATGTTTATTACAGCCTAAAGCATATCTAAACCAAGTCACTAAAATCTCATAAGCTTTAACAAGTTAGGCCTCATGTACTCTGCAGATTGTAAACTCACGTTTAGGAAGAGTTGGGTGTTTTTTTTCAGCAGCCCCTGAACTCTCCTCAATGTTATCTTATGTGCACTCAGTCCTTTATAGTAGGTTGGAGGCAGTTGAGGTTATTGGCATTTTTTTTTAAAGTAGATAAATTGTGTTCAGGACTGTCGTTTACTGGCATTTTAAATGCCAAATGATTGTACCCGCGGTAACCTGTGTTTTTAAAAAAAAACCTTTCACCACATTTTGTTGCCTGCAAGGGAGGATGAAAAAGGAAGGAGGAAAAAGGAAGGAGGAAAAAGGAGGGAGGAAAAAGGAGGGAGGAAAAAGGAGGGAGGAAAAAGGAGGGAGGAAAAAGGAGGGAGGAAAAAGGAGGGAGGAAAAAGGAGGGAGGGAAGATGGGGAAGGAGGAAAAAGGAAAAAGGAGGAAAGAGAAGGGGGGGAGGAGGAAGGAAGGAAGGAAAAAAGGAGGAGGGAGGGAGGGAGGAAGGAAAGAAATAAAGAGAGGAAAAGGGAGGAAAAAGAGGGAGGGAGGGAGGGAAGGAAGGAAGGAAGGAAGGAAGGAAGGAAGGAAGGAAGGAAGGAAGGAAGGAAGGAAGGAAGGAAGGAAGGAAGGAAGGAAGGAAGGAAGGAAGGAAGGAAGGAAGGGAGGAAGGGAGGAAGGGGAGGAAAGAGGAAGGGAGGAAGGGGAGGAAAGAGGAAGGAAGGGAGGAAGAAAGGAAGGGAGGAAGAAAGGAAGAAAGGAAGAAAGGAAGAAAGGAAGAAAGGAAGGAAGGAAGGAAGGAAGGAAAGAGGAAGGAAGGAAGGAAGGAAGGAAGGAAAGAGGAAGGAAGGAAAGAGGAAGGAAAGAAAGAGGAGGGAGGGAGGGGAAGGAAAGAAAGACGAGGGAGGGAGGGGAAGGAAAGAAAGAGGAGGGAGGGAGGGGAAGGAAGGAAGGGAGGAAGGAAGGAAGGAAGGAAGGAAGGGAGGAAGGGAGGAAGGAAGGGAGGAAAGAGGAAGGAAGGAAGGGAGGAAAGAAGGAAGGAAGGAAGGAAGGAAGGAAGGAAGGAAGGAAGGAAGGAAGGAAGGAAGGAAGGAAGGAAGGAAGGAAGGAAGGAAGGAAGGAAGGAAGGAAGGGAGGAAGGGAGGAAAGTGGAAGGAAGGAAAGTGGAAGGAAGGAAGGAAGGAAGGGAGGAAAGAGGAAGGAAGGGAGGAAAGAAAGAGGAGGGAGGGAGGGGAAGGAAAGAAAGAGGAATGAGGGAGGGGAAGGAAAGAAAGAGGAATGAGGGAGGGAGGGGAAGGAAAGAAAGAGGAGGGAGGGAGGGGAAGGAAAGAAAGAGGAGGGAGGGAGGGAGGGAGGGAGGAAAGGAGGAAAGAAAGAGGAGGGAGGGAGGAAAGAGGAGGGAGGGAGGAAAGAGGAGGGAGGGAGGAAAAAGGAGGAAGGAAGGAAAAAGGAGGAAGGAGGGAGGGAGGAAAAAGGAGGAGGGTGGGAGGAAAAAGGAAGAAGGAAAAGGGAGGAGGGAGGAAAAAGAGGAGGAAAGAGAAGCAAAAAGGAGGAGGATAGCAGAAGGAGGAGAAAGGAGGAAGAAAAACAAACTGAATACACTGGAAACTTCTAAAACTCTATACCCAGAGGAAAGCAAAATAAAAACCATGGTCCAGTTTGCTACAATAGGAGAAAAAAAATAAATAAATCTCTTGTTCCCCTAAGGCACTGATCGCCAGCGTAAGGAGGCCCTTCTCTCACTGACCATTAACCTAAGGAAGCATGTTACTGGCCACCAACAAAAAGGGGCCATGTCTCAACTGACCATCAATATATGTAGATATTTTTCCACTGACCACCAATGTGAGGGAACACTACAGTTTTCCTCGTCTTTTTTCTGGCCATGATTATCCCAAATAAGGGACAGTTGGAAGATATGGAATTGACTTGGCAGCAACCATGCAGAACTGAAATACAAATATTGGGAGGAATGTAAATCTGGTCACCTCAGTGCCATGCAAACAATTTTATTACCCATCCAAGTTAATATTGGCAGTCTCAGCCCACATTGCTTGCTGTAAGCGAGCTCTGCATGGATGAGATGGAAGTGAGGCTTGCAGAGATTTCTAATGCTCATTTCCTAAAGGCAGAACTGTTGGCGTTGTGCCTGACCCAGAACATGCATGGAGCTATACACTAATGCAGGGTGTCACCAGGCGAGCGGGAGTCAATCTAGAAGCGGCCGTCAGTTTAACAGCCCGGGGTTATATAATGCAGGGCCACAGAAACAAGAAACGTCACTGCCGAATTAACATAACCCCCCAAAATAGTCAATAAAAGCCCAAAAGCACCTTTTCTGTCTCTGACATACTTTCTGTAGTTTACATTCTCAAGTAAATCCCAACTAAATAATATTTAGCTTCTTTTGTGCACCACACGCACATTTTTTTCCTTTAGATCAATTATTAGTTTTCATCTTTTAAATACATCCCAGTGCTGCCAATCTCCGGTCAACATGTGTTATCAACTTTTCTTATAGCGAGCTTCCTGATGCAGCCTGCCTGTGCAATGTGAATTAAGACATTGAAACCTCCATTAGAAACTTTGCCTTGTTTTGTACTTATTTAAAAAAGAAAAAAAAAAAAAAAAAATCATTAACCACTTGAAGACCAAGCCTATTCTGGAACTTTTTGTTTACAAGTTTAAATTAGTATTTCTTGCTAGAAAACTACTTAGAACCCCCAAACATTATATAAAAATTTTCTTTTAGCAGAGACCCTAAGGAATAAAATAACAATTGTTGCAATATTTTAGGTCACACAGTATTTGACCAGAGGTCTTTCAAACGCAATTTAAAAAAAAAAAAAAAAGCACTTAAATGAATTTAAAAAACAAACAAAGAAAAACCAAACACCACACAATAGTAACCAACTTTTTGTATAATGTGAAAGGTATCTAGTTACTCAGCAGAGCATCATCTAACATGTCATGCTTTAAAATGCTTTGTTCAGAGTTATACAGAGGAGGTAGGCTCGGTTCACACAGGGGCAACCCGACTTACAGCGCGACTTTGCAAGGCGATTTAGAGGCGACTTCAGCGCGACTTTGCGCAATGTACAACACGACTTAAAGTTGCCTCCAGGACAGGCGACTTTGGCTGTGGCCAATCACAGAATAATCAGCTCTGTGGGAGGGAGGGGGTTGCCTGGGCAAACGTGGAAATGATTGCCTGTGTAAATTATTTTCTTTTTCCTGTAAAGTCGCTTCAATATACATGGAGATCCAACTTGGAGGCGACTTCCATTGAAATCTATGGGTACACGTTGCCTAGAAGTCACCTTGAAGTACTACAGGAACCTTTTCTGAAGTCGGAGCAACTTCAGTAGTGTACATTAAGACGGCTCTCATTCACTTCAATGGAATTTGTTATGTCCAGCGACTTGGGGCAACTTGAGGTCTGACAAGTCGGATCCCAAGTTGCTGTAGTGTGAACCGGAACGTAGTGTGCTAGAATTATTGCTCTCGCTCTAATGGTCGCGGTGATACCTCACATGTGTGGTTTAAACACCGTTTACATATGTGGGTGTGACATACATATGGGTTCGTTTCTGCACTTGGGCACGGAGGTATGGGGTGCTTTGAATTTTTTTTTCACTGTCCCTTTTTTTTTTTGGTCACTTTTATTCCTATTACAAGTAATGTAAACATCCCTTGTAATAGAAATAAGGATGACAGGTCCACTTTATTGAGAGATCTGGGGTCGAAAAGATACCAGATCTCTCATTTACCTTTAAAAGCAGAAATCATTTTTTTTTTTTTTTTCGCATTTTTACTTAAAAAAAAATAAAAATAAAAAAAATAATAAATGTATTTTTGCCCAAGAACTGGAAGTGACACCAGACTTCGCTCATGTCCTCCAAGAACATAGAGATGAGTGTTGGCCATCTTGGCTTCACTTGCCTTCCTGCTCAGCAAACGGACGTGGATCGGATCACTGCCAGGCTTTACGGATTGGTCAGGTAAGCCCGGGAACCCCCCCCCCCCCCACCGCTTCTAAAAGTGATCCCATGGCGAATCCGCCCACAGGACCACTTTTATCTTACAGAGAACCGACCATAGTAAAAAAATGATACTGGGTTTATGGCAGTCAGCTGCTGCCATAACACTGGTATTAAACATCAGAGTAATGACATAATTTTACTATAGGCCGGTGGCCAAGCGGTTAAACGTATTTCCAATTGGATGCTCCCTTCTTTAAACGCCCTGCACTGCCCACTAGAGGAGGTGATGTTTAGACAAGTAACAGGAGGAAAGGAATACTTCAGAAGAGTGATGATACTTAATCATAGACCAGAATGTAGGAGGAGATGTACAATGATGTATATCTTCATGTGGGACACCGGCCTGCAGTTCTGCAGAATTGGCGTCAATGTGCCAGCATCTTTAATAACTAGTAAACATCAGCACACCGGTCATGCCTACAACTCTCATCCCAGATATACCGTTGTGCTTATAAGTTTACATACCCTGGCAGAATTTGGCCATTTCTTGGCCATTTTTCAGAGAAAATGAATGATCACACACGTTTCTTTCACTCGTGGTTAGTGTTTGGCTGAAGCCATTTATTATCAATTAACTGTGTTTACTTTTTTTAAAATCATAATGACAACAGAAACTCCCCAAATGACCCTGATCAAAAGTTTACACACCCCAGTTCTTAATACCGTGTATTGCCCCCTTTTAACATCAATGACAGCTTGAAGTCTTTTGTGGTATTTGTGGATGTCCTGCTGTGTTTACAAACATTCAGCCTATTCACAGCCGAGGAAGGAGAGCTTCTTTTTACAGTGAATGGGCTGAATGTTTGTAAACACTAGTAATGTTTACACTGCTGATGGCTGCGACTGGTTCATAGTGATTACAAGGTACAGAGCGACTCTGATCGGCTATGTACATCATCACTGGGATCTGAGCAGTTCCAATGACCACTCAGATCACAGCCATTTGTGGGAGCAATGGCCCCCTGAGTGTTTTCTGAAGCTTGGTTTATAAATGGCACTACAAAAATATATGTCTACCTCCTGACTCCACAAGGCATTCTATGCAATAAGTGTGAAAAACCTTCTGAGTGCAGCTCCCCCCTCCCCCCCTATACTTACCTGAGCCCCATCCAGCAAGGTGCACGAGAGCAGAAGCTCTCTCCTCATTGGCTCACACAGCAGCGGGAGCCATTGGCTCGTGCTGCTGTCAATTATAGCCAGTAAGCCAACGACGAGAGAGAGTGGGGGTGGGGCCAAGTAACACTCTGTGGGCACACAGTACGGCTTGGGAGCAGCTTGCTATTGAAGGCACCCGGCAGAAGCCAGGACCGCCAGCAGGGGATCCAAAAAGATGAAGATCGGGGCCATTACACAGTGCAGGTAAGTAGAACATGTTTTTAATCTTTCCTTTAGAATCACTTTAAAGTGGTTCTAAGGCAGAATTATTTTTACCTTAATGCATTAAAGAAAAAAAAAAAAAAAAAAAAAAACTTCTGCAAGCAGCTCCCTCTCCATCCTTCCAAGCCCCTCCTAAATACTTGCCTGAGCAAGTTCTTGATCCAGTGGTGTGCACAAGAGCACATTCTAACACCCCACTGACTCAGATGCAGCCAATGAGGAGGGAGCATGGGGCGGGGCCGAGGGGCACTCTGTGTCTTAAGCATGGACTCAGCAGTCGGGAGGAGTCAGGAGCGCCAGCAGGGGACCCGAGAAAAGCAGGATTGGAGGTGTTCTGTGCAAAACCATTGCACAGAGTAGTTCAAGTGGTTAAGACCATACTCGGTTATTATCTAGCACTCACCTGTCTGCATTAAAGCAATCTCCCCAGTGTATCCTTTTTTTAAAAAATAAGCCATTCTATACTGCATTTCTGAGCGCCGCTCGGCACTCACGTGACTGGCTGCTGCTCCCTCTCCTGATCTGACAGGTACAGCAGGAGGGGCCAAGAATCCATTCGCTGAAGTCAGTCAGGAGGAGGAGAGAGGCAGCTGATCACATGAGCGCTTATTTTTAATAAAACAGATACACCGGGGATATTGCATTAAGGCAGACAGGTGAGTGCCAGAAAATAACAGTTATTTAAACAGGAGAGGAGGGGGGCGGGCCCTGACACAGAGCTGACAGGCAGAGAGGGAGGGGGAGAGGACTAGGAGGAGGAGGACAGAGGAAAGAGCGGATGACAGAGGCACGTAAACTGACCACAGTGTCAGGGGTCAGCAGCCATTATAAACCATGGTCAGTTTACAGGGGGGAGGGCAGAACCAGGTGATACAGGGGGGCAAATTACACAGCATAAGCACTGTGCTGTACAGCATGCTTTAAAGGGAACAAGATTTTTTTTTTTAGGGTAACAAACACTTTAAAAGAAGAAGAGGTCCGGCCCCCCACGAAAAATTAAAAGCCAGCAACTACAAAAATTGCAGCTGCTGACTTTTAATATATGGACACTCACCTGTCCAGGGAGCCTGCGATGTCGGCACTGCAGCCGATCTCCGGATCTGCAGACGGGTGCAGCCGCCACCATTGCCGGTAAAGGAACCTGGCAGTGAAGCCTTTTGGCTTCAAAGCCAAGTCATTACTGCGCATGTGCGAAGCGCGCTGTGCTTTCTAATTGGTCTGGCGGCAGAGGAGGGGGGCTGAACTTCCGTGAGACAGGGCTGCGACCCCCTCTCCCGGAAGTGGGGACGGGTACCTGTCAGAGGGGTGCCAAATGTGGCACTGGAGGGGGGGGGGGAGACACTTTTGAGTGGAACTCCGCTTTAAGTATAAAATTTTTGGTTTTAAAATGAAACAAAAAAAAAAAGTTTGTCGTTACAATCACTTTAGGAGCTAAAAGATCAATTACAGGTGGACTGGCCCTTTAAGTGTGTGCATTTAAACAAACATCTGCTTCAAGTCACTAACTTGACAGTCGCCAAAAAAAGACAAAGTCTGCTGTGCCCCGACTTTCGTTTCCTCCTCCAGGACACGACACACAGAAAACCGAGCCAATTCTCGGCACATTTCAGAAACACTTCTGCTATAAGCTTCTAGGATTTCCTGTGCGCTGCGAGTAAATTTGTCACCCGATAATAAAGTTACAAGAAAAAAAAAAAAAAGAAACCAAAAAATGTGGCAATCCACCATGTGCTGAGAGCAGACACTGCAATATGCCGTCTGTCACTTCTTCCAGTTTCAAATGTTTAAGAACCAGCCTGGCTTCCCTCCAGCCCTAACCAGAACTATAATCAGCGGTTCACAATGCTGACCACAAGCAAATACTACGCTCAGTTTCACTTTAGCTTAGGCATAAGGCGAGCTTCTATGACTTGCAGATCTGTGCAAAAACACAAAGCACGAGACTCGGGGAAACAGACGCCCCCCCCCCCCCCCATTTACTGAGCACCTGCAGCTCCAGCATTCCCTGAAACACAATGGCTGCCAGTTCTCCAGGGGAAATGATCAGATACATTTGGTACTGCACACCTAAAAAGACTTGTGTCTCCTTCTAGAAGATTGATAGGAGTACAGGTACACTTTACAAGTTAAAATCAGTATTTTTTTTTTTTTTTTGCTAGAGAGATACATAGAACCCCATACATTATATATTTTTTAGCAGAGATCCTAGAGAATAAAGTGGCAGTCATTGCAATTTTTTGTCACACTGTATTTGCGCAGCAGTTTTTCAAACACAAAATATATATTTAAAAAAAAAAAAAAAAACACTTTAACCACTTAAAGACCTTTTTCAGACTCGGTTTTTACAAGTTAAAAACACATTTTTTTGCTAGAAAATTACTTAGAACCCCCAAACATTATACATACAACAACATGCATACTTTGGGCCCCTTAGTACCAATTAAGCATCGTTTAAACCCCACGGCCTACCTGAGTATTGTTGCTGACCATGTCCATCCCTTTATGACTGCAGTGTACCCATCTTTTGATGGCTCCTCCCAGCAGGATCATGCACCATGTCATAAAGATCACATCTCACCACTGGTTTCTTGAACATGACAATGAGGTCACCGTACTCCAATGGCCTCCACACTCACCAGATCTCATCCAATAGAGCACCTTTTGGATGTGGTGGAAAGGGAAATTCGCATCATGGATGTGAGGCTGACAAATCTGCAGCAACTGCATGATGCCATGCCATGGACCAAAATCCCTGAGGAATGTTTCCAACACCTTGTTGAATCTATGCCATGAAGAATGAAGGCAGTTCTGAAGGCAAAAGGGGGTCCAACCCGGTACCAGCAAGGTGTACCTAATAAAGTGGCCGGTGAGTGTACATTTCGGATTATTAAGGAATATATTTAAATTAAAGCTTCTGTGCCTGGAGTTCGACTTTAAAGTTTTTAGTAATTGGGGGTAGCTCTACTTTAAAATAAACTTACAAAAAAAAAAAAAAAAAAAGGGTAAATTCGGCACATAGGAGAGAAATCTAGGATTGCAACTTTCCGACAATTGTTATGTAAAGCACAGACAGAGCGCCATACCTCTCGACATTTCCCCCACGGATTCCTTCCGTGGATCAGCACAATATAGCAGGTAGGACGCGCAGGCCGTTCTTCTCGCAGGCTGCAGCCCTGCAGATCACGATGGAAAGTGACAGACGGCTGTCAGGATAAACCCCCAGTGACCCGTTACAAGTCTGCCGCTCTGCTCGAGATCACAGGGAGATAGAAGAACAAGGATTTCTGTTTGACTCCTTCTGCACATCCACCTGGGGAAAGATGCGCATTATCTGTCTGAATTTCACATTGTTTTTTCCTGACCGCCTGGAGGAATTAATTCTATCAGAGGCCTATGTTTACAACCATCAAGCAGAAGGCACAAGCGTGTCTGCGGTGCTGCGCCCAGTCTCCAACACGTGTTCCGCGATTTGATCTGTATTCTGTAAACGTACGCGAGCTGAAGAGATGAAGAGGCAGTGTCGTTGTCCCATTCAGGTCAAAGTGACAATGTCCGCCGATAGCCGCCCCCCCCCTCCCCCCACCCCCAAGGCAGGGAATACTCCCTTGTTGTAGGGTCCGGTCCACTGCCACCACCTTGGCAACTGACCTCTCAGGCCTGAACATTGACACATGGGGAGGGGAGTCCACTCTGTTAGAGTGAAGAAGTTGAGCAGCAATAACCATGTGCGGATGGGTGGGTACAACTTGCTGGTGGTGGCACTTTTAGGGGGCACTGTCCGGAATAAGCATAAGGGTTGATTTACTAAAACTTGAGAATGCAAAAAACTGATGCAGCTCTGCATAAAAACCAATCAGCTTCCAGGTTGATTTGCCAAAACTTAATTGAGCAAGCTGAAGTTAGAAGCCGATTGGCATAGAAAACAAAATTCTCAAAAGCCACAAATCACAACAAAAACCATGCGTGTAGAAAGTGGAAACAGCCTCAGCCCGAGCTTTGTTCAAGTCACACATCACCAACGCGTTTCACCCTTCCCAGAGGGCTTAATCATGGGGGTAGAGATGTGAAGGCCCGGAAGAAAAAAAAAAAAAAACGTTTTATTTCCCTTTTTTTCCCTGAAGACTTTGTTTTTTTCCAAAAAAATTTGAAAAAAAAATTGTGCAATATTTTATTTTAACATGATGAATAAAATATTTTAATACAGAGTGTACAAATATTTTCCAAATCATTTCTAAAAAAAAAAAAAAATTAATAAAAAATGTATATCAGAGTGAGGACAAGCAAGTCCTAGGTAACAAACTGAACCCTCCAATGCAAGAACAGTATTCATTTCTTCCTTTAGGAGGTGCTGTGCTGCTATTGTAACAAGAAAAAGGGATTCAGTTTTACTTTTGCATGTTAGTGGGTGTATTTGGTTTGTTCTGTCCTCTTCACTAGGCCTCAAAAGCATTGGAAGAAAATACAGAGAAACAAATAGGACCTGAAAGTATATACCGTATTTATCGGCGTATAACACGCACATTCATTTTAAGAGGGAAGTTTCAGGAAAAAAAAAACTTACATTTTAAATAAGGAACTTTGAAGCAAAATAAGGGTCAGTGTCCATCTGCAGCCTCTCAAGTGCCATCAATGCAGCAGCCTCGCCATTGCCATCAATGCAGCAGCCTCGCCATTGCCATCAATGCAGCAGCCTCGCCATTGCCATCAGTGCAGCCTGATCGATGTCCATCTGCCACCTAGATGGGACAGGGAGGGGGGCGGGATGAGCACCGACCAATTTACATACAGTGAGAATCTCCTATGATAGACAGAACAGTGGTCCAATGGCGGCCCAGGAGACAGGACTTATTACAGAGGCCGCCAAGTAAACAGAAGATTCTCACTGTATGTAATCTGACAGCGCTCGTCCTGCCCCCTCCATGTCCCCTCCGAGGCAGCTAAAATTAAAGTATTGGCGTATAACACGCACATGCTATTTGCACCCAATTTTCATGGTGAAAAAGTGAGTGTTATACGCCAATACAGTACTTAATTAAAAAAGGTAAGAGTTTACATTTATCTGATTCTGAATCCAGAAAACTGAATCATTTATCTACATTAGTTTATCTTTATAAACTTTTGTGTAAATAATAATTTAATTACCAGTAATCTGGTTCTTCCCCCACCCCCACACACAACCATAGGACTAGTGTCTTCTTGCAAAGTAGTAATGTTTCTGTTTGTGATAATTGTTTGGCTACACTATATGTCTAATATGCTAGTTGTAATAATGTTTTGCCAAGTCAAATTTCCCATAGTCATGTTTTATGTTCCTAAAGTAACAGAATGACTTTCAATCTTAAAAAGACAAAAAAAGTGCTAATGTAGCATTTTTTTTCATTTTTCTCCAAAAATTTCCGTTTTCCCCCCAAAATAACAGGTTTTTTTCTGAGCTTCAACAATTCCGGAAATTTTACAGCTCTACATGGGGATCCCCTTAATTTAAGTCTTGTGGGCAGGGCGAAACTCGTTGGTGGTGTGGCCTGGATGGAGCCCGGGCTGAGGCAGTTTCCACTTTTTACACATAGGGCTTGGTTGTGCTGCGTGGCTTTTCTTTCTTTGCATGGCTATCCAAGGAGCTGGGACAAGTTCTCTCCATGCCTGCACTCCTAGCTGCTGACAGCAGATGAGGACCCGTTGGAGCCGTGAGCAGCACCTTTAGTTTTGGCATGCACAACTACACCAGATTTTGCACTCTCCAGTTTTAGTAAATCAAGTGACAGTGTCTCCAAAGACATGTAGAAGAACCAATAAGAGCATCACAAACATGATCTTAGTAGTACAAATCCTTTTATTGATTTCACAATAAAGCAATAGGCAGCCAACAAGTTTTGGGTGCCAAGAAAATCCTCTAACAGAACTTCCGACACACTTTGGCTGCCGGTTTCTTTTTTCTGGCATCAATAAGAGGCTTTCTGGCTTTGAAGATGAAGTTTTGGTGCTCTAATTGGACCTATTACACTTTGATTTCCTAATGCGGCTGTCCCTACTCTTGAGTGCTCAGGATATTGGCTTTTTTCGCTTACCAAAGATCTGATTTTCTGACCTACTTTGCAAAAAAACTCTACCAGGTGGATAAAAAAACAATAATTAAAAAAAAAAAAGATTTTTTTTTTTTTTTTTAATTAAACCATCTCAATACAGGGCATTTCACCCCCTTCCTACCCCAAGCGATTTTTCAGCTTTCAGTGCTTTGAATGACAATTGCGCGGTCATACAACACTGTACCCAAATGAAATTATTTTTTCCCCACAAATAGAGCTTTCTTTTGGTGGTATTTGATCACATCTGCGGTTTTTGGTCTCCTCTCCTCTCTGACAGGACGTGGCTCTGTGTGTTTACATACACAGATTCACGTCCTGCCGTGCTACCGGGCAATCGCGTGTGCCAGGCGGACATCGTGGCCGCCGGGCACGCGCATCGGGTGCCCAGTGACACGGCGGGTGCGCGCGCGCCCCCTGGTAGGCAGGGAAGGCGAGGGCGTCATATGACGCCCTCTCAGAATGAGAGCCGCGCCGCCTGGCCGTCATATGACAGCTGGTGGGCGGCAAGCGGTTAAATCAGATTTCTTTGATTTTTATCAAATTTATTTTAATAAAATGCTTTTGAAGTACAAATCTAAAAAGACAGTTTTTTATTTAAGATACATTAATAATTTAGTTTAGTCAGCATGAAATGGAGCTTAGTTATGTAGCATGAGGCTGAATATTCTCCAATAGTTACATTTTTGGTAAACTCATTTAATAAATCCAAGCTCTGCAAGCTGAGATAACATGCACTGCATTGATGCATTCACACAATTTCACAGTAACCATGAGATAAAACAAAGTTCAGGAATATTCCTTTATCCCATTGTTTTGCAAATCTATGTACACTACAAACTGTATGATTGATTCGGTTCTGATATCGCTGTTTCACTAACCTGCCAGCTTATTATTCTAAATAGGAAGCCTTCATTTTGTTTGCAAATATTAAAGATTCTAACTACCAGCAAGAAAAAGTCCTTACATTTAAAGGAGAACCTGTCATTTCAGATCCATCATGACAGCGCCTGTTAGCGGGCATCCACTCACCTCCCGCCGCCACGTCCCTCACCTTGTTGTGTCACTGCCGCATCACCAGCCGTCCCATTAAAGTGAATGGGACTGTCGGTGAGTCAACAGCCGGTCAGAGGAGGAGCCGCTGCGGGACAGAGATGACAGCTGCTCTTTAAAAATATGATTTAAAATGACTTGATTTAAATCAAATCCACCCTGCTCTCTACCCTGTCATATGGAGAGCTCAGCCTGGTGCAATAAATAGATACAATTTCATTAAAAAAAAAAAAAAAAAAAAAAAGTTTTTGTAAGGTTTGTTCTATTTTTAAGGGTAGATGGGTCAATGGAAAAAAAGTATCTTGATCGAACAAAATTCCAGCAGTGAATGTGGCTTTCATTCGGGAAACAGCATTCATTCCAAAATCGAATGTTACAAGCAAACACAATTTTGAAGTACTTTCACACAGCATTTGTTTCTGATGGTATTATCGAATGTACTGAAATCTACAAAAAATCTACCAGGGTTTTGGGCAGCTTGACTATAGAGCCGTGACCCTAGCCTATGAAACTCACAGTGCCTGACATTTCAGTCTCTAAGTCTATAATGAATAAATTAGAGGTGGACAAATGAGTGAAGAGTGCTGGGAGAAGCCAAGCCAAACCTAACCTAAGTTCTGGCAGGAATGTCCGCTTCCACTGCAAGTGATAGCGAGTTGCCCCCTACCTGCCCTGATCACGACCATGACCCTACTTGCCCCGGCCCATGACCCTGCACCCTCCAGCCGGCCCTGGCCCATGACCCTACATCCTCCAGCCGGCCCGTGACCCTACATCCTCCAGCCGGCCCGTGACCCTACATCCTCCAGCCGGCCCGTGACCCTGCATCCTCCAGCCGGCCCGTGACCCTGCATCCTCCAGCCGGCCCGTGACCCTGCATCCTCCAGCCGGCCCGTGACCCTGCACCCTCCAGCCGGCCCGTGACCCTGCACCCTCCAGCCGGCCCGTGACCCTGCACCCTCCAGCCGGGCCCGTGACCCTGCACCCTCCAGCCGGCCCGTGACCCTGCACCCTCCAGCCGGCCCGTGACCCTGCACCCTCCAGCCGGCCCGTGACCCTGCACCCTCCAGCCGGCCCGTGACCCTGCACCCTCCAGCCGGCCCGTGACCCTGCACCCTCCAGCCGGCCCGTGACCCTGCACCCTCCAGCCGGCCCGTGACCCTGCACCCTCCAGCCGGCCAGTGACCCTGCACCCTCCAGCCGGCTCGTGACCCTGCACCCTCCAGCCGGCCAGTGACCCTACACCCTCCAGCCGGCCCATGACCCATGACCCTACACCCTCCAGCCGGCCCATGACCCATGACCCTACACCCTCCAGCCGGCCCGTGACCCTGCACCCTCCAGCCGGCCCGTGACCCTGCACCCTCCAGCCGGCCCGTGACCCTGCACCCTCCAGCCGGCCCGTGACCCATGACCCTACACCCTCCAGCCGGCCCGTGGCCCTGCACCCTCCAGTCGGCCCTGGCCCGTGGCCCTGCACCCTCCAGACGGCCCTGGCCCGTGACCCTGCACCCTTCAGACGGCCCTGGCCCGTGACCCTGCACCCTTCAGACGGCCCTGACCCGTGACCCTGCACCCTTCAGACGGCCCTGGCCCGTGACCCTGCACCCTTCAGACGGCCCTGGCCCGTGACCCTGCACCCTTCAGACGGCCCTGGCCCGTGACCCTGCACCCTTCAGACGGCCCTGGCCCGTGACACTGCACCCTTCAGACGGCCCTGGCCCGTGAACCTGCACCCTTCAGACGGCCCTGGCCCGTTAACCCTGCACCTTTCATGCGGCCCTGGCCCGTGACCCTGCACCCTCCAGCCGGCCCTGGCTCGTGACCCTGCACCCTCCACATGACACCACAAAGCTTCTAATTTACTCACTGGTTACTGGTCACTTTAGTCCATGAATGCTGCTGCCCGGCTCAACCACCTTACAAACCCCCCAGTGTCTGCCACCCGTCTCTGCCAATCCCTCCACTGGCTTCCACTCACCCAACAAATTTAATTCAAGGTACGAACATACAAATCCTTCCAGAACTTTCCCTCCAGCTACATCACTAACCTCTACCCAAAGCTCAGGGTCTGCCACCTCCCCTACACACTGCCCAAGGCTGGCCCAAGCCCCTACACACCATGGAACCAGTCATCATTTCTTCCCTCTATTATTTCAGCCCGTCCCTTCCCCTCATACTCCATTGTGAACTATTATTATCACCGGCTTCCAGTTTATACACATTACAGACACATCTCTGTAAAACGCTACAGTATTGCAGTGGTAAGAGTAATACTTCACAGAAAGTCGGGTTAGGAGGTCACAGGGGTGACTGTTGAATGTAGAAGAGCCTCTCTGATCTTGGTAATAGCAGAGCCGCAGAACATAGAGTCTGGAATCTCGGCACACCGAGAACAAGCTGTAATAGCTCCCAGACCGTTAGCGTACATAAAGAGGAACATGTTCTGGTCACCAACTTGCATTTTTTTAGTCACCATGGTGACCGTAATTGGTCCAGCCCTGTTCTAAGCAGTAAGTACCAGTTTGTGAACACAGCAGCTGCTCATAGAATGCAAGTCCTTGAAAAAGACCTACACAGACTTCTTTCTTAAGACTGAACCTATTGAGGAAAAATATTTGATGGACCAGGGACCACCACAACCATGGCCAATCTGAGAAAAAAAAAAAAAAGACACATTTATTAACATCTGGCCATTCAAGGGTATAAGCAAGCTTACGGCTACTGAGCTTGGTATTGATTTTTTTTTCTACCGGAAACTGTCTTTCAAGTAAAAGTGATCCAGGTGGATCATCTCCATAACTTAGGACTACAGAAAATGTCCTCCTCATCTCCATTACATAGGACTCTGGAGCATCTCCTTGTCCTCTCCACAATATAGTGCTACCGAACATCGCCCCTTCATCTGCATAGCATAGAACTACAGAACAACTCCCCTTCATAGCATTGGACCACAGAACAACTCCCTTTCATCTACATAGCATAGGATTACACAATTGTCCCCATCATCTAAATAACATAAAATGTTCCATAGTCCTCGTCATCTGCATACCATACAATTACAGAACATCTCCATAACATAGGACTATGGAACATCTCCTCCTCATCTGTATAACATAGGATTACAGAATGCACGCCAAAGGTTCTAGGTGTAGTCCTGGACTCTGAACTATCCGTTCAGCCCAACATCCATTCACTGTCCACAGCTTACTGCCTCAACCTCCAGAACATCTCCAAAATACAACCCTACCTAACCAATGACACCACAAAGCTTCTAATTTACTTCTCCCACCTCGAATACTGCAAGCCCCTCATTGGTTTACCTTTACAGAGGCTATCCCCCCCCCCTTTAGTCCATCATGAATGCTGCTGCCAGGCTCATCCACCTTACAAACCCCTCAGTGTCTGCCACCCCTCTCTGCCAATCCCTCCACTGGCTTCCACTCACCCAACAAATTTAATTCAAGGTACCAACAACATACAAATCCTTCCACAACTCTCCCTCCAACTACATCACTAATCTGGTCTCAAAATACCAACCTAATCGTTCTCTTTGTTCCTCAAGACCTTCTGCTCTCTGACTCCCTTGTCACCTCCTCCAATGCTCGCCTTCAGGACTTCTCCTGAGCCTCTTCCATCCTCTGGAGCTCCCTACCCCAATCTCTACGACTATCACCTACTCAGTCCACTTTCAGACTATCCCTGAAAAAACATTTCTTCAGAGAGGCCTATCCGGCCCCCACCTAACAACTGTACATTTATTTTCTCCATCAGCCCATCCCCACAGCTATTACCTTTTTTCATCTCTTGACCCTCCCTCGTACATCGCTCTAACGAGCAGGGCCCTCCGATTCCTACAGTATTATACTGTACTGTAATTGTACTCTCTGCCCTCATGTTGTAAAGAGCTTCTGTAAATGGCCGACGCTATATAAATCCTGTATAATAACATTATATTAAATAATAATGTCTCCCCACCATGTTCAGAACACAGGACCATGGAGCATCTCTCCTGCTCAGAACACAGGACCATGGAGCATCTCTCCTGCTCAGAACACAGGACCATGGAGCATCTCTCCTGCTCAGAACACAGGACCATGGAGCATCTCTCCTGCTCAGAACACAGGACCATGGAGCATCTCTCCTGCTCAGAACACAGGACCATGGAGCATCTCTCCTGCTCAGAACACAGGACCATGGAACATCTTCTGCTCAGAACACAGGACTATGGAACATCTTCTGCTCAAAACACAGGACTATGGAGCATCTCTCCTGCTCAGAACACAGGACCATGGAACATCTCTCCTGCTCAGAACACAGGACCATGGAACATCTCTCCTGCTCAGAACACAGGACCATGGAACATCTCTCCTGCTCAGAACACAGGACCATGGAGCATCTCTCCTGCTCAGAACACAGGACCATGGAACATCTCCCGCTCAGAACACAGGACCATGGAACATCTCCTGCTCAGAACACAGGACTATGGAACATCTCCCGCTCATATTCATATCACAGGACTATGGAACATCTCCTGTTTAGAACACAAGACTATTACATCCAGACTCTCATCTTCATAGCATAGGGGCAATGAAACATCTCCCACTCATTTTCAGGACACAGGACTATGGAAAAATCCCCCCCTTATCTTTACAACATAGGACTATGGAGAATCTCCCCCTCGTCTTCATACCACAGGAGCATGAAACATCTCCTGCCCATCTTCAAAACATAAAACTATGGAACATCTCCCCCTCATATTCAGCACATAGGACTATGGATTATTTCTTCCTCATCTGCATAACATAGGATTACAGAACGTCTCCTCATCATCTTCATAATATAGGACCAAAAGACCATCTCCCCCTCATTTTCAGAGCATAGGAGTATAGAAATCTCTTATTCATCTGCATAACATACAATTACTGAATATCTCCCTCAGATCTCCACATTAGACTAAGGAACATCTCCTCCTCATCTGCATCACATGGGGAAGGTGTTCTGAAGTTTACAGAGGTAACATAGGCAGGGCTTATAATGCAATGCGCACAGGATAGCACTGGACTACTGGCAGGATCAACAGGTTTTTTCTTTTTTTTGGGTGGGGGGGGGGGGTTGGAACAGATCCAACAACATATTAATCCTATATTAATCAAAAATGAGCAAAAAAGAACTGGTCATAGTTAGGGTTTACATAAAATGTAAAGACATCTAAAAAGGCATCCAAAGCTGAACTAAAGAGACTTTCCGATAGACGTGCCTGGGTTTCTTTAGAACCTCCATGGACAAACACATTCCGTAGAAGCGGTCTACGAATTAATTTTCCCTGTGCGCACAACATATATAATGTATGCTAACCAAATAGACGAGCACCAAGAATGATACCGTAATTTGGGTGATCTATGCGTTTAGAAAGTAATTGAATGGATCGCAGCGCTAATGTAACGGTATAAGAGCAATGGCATCATCGCTTAGTGATATCCGTCACGAGCCAAATGGAATTATCAGCTGGTGCAGACGAGAAGCGGAATCCAGGCCTCGAGAAACACTGAATGGTGAGAGCAGCACTTTACAGACTAATAATACGCTCTGTAGAGGAGTCCTCCAGAGAGAGCGGGAGGAGGGAGACATGACAGGCAGCAGATTAACTCTATCATTACCCAGCCATCTATCAGCATGCTGCAGCCTTCCCAAGTGCGCTAAATGCCAGGAATTCTATCCATAGCAATAAACCGCAGCTTAGGACAACCTCTGCAAGCGTATTCGATAAAGAAATGCCAGGAGCGGAGGCGATGTATAGCTATGATTAAAAAAAAAATGCGCATGAGGTCAAATGCTTTGTGATTATTTCATCGTTTACCCTTTATGTTAACTTTTATAGGACGTTCACATTTTATGTGTTTGCTTTAATAATGTTTGCACCCCTAATATATCAAGCGGATATGCGAAAAATGCGGCGCTTAAAAAAGGTATTGGTGCTACTTTGCTGAATTTAGCACACGTAGGGAAGCTAGAGATGATCCGAAATTTTGGCGGGCGAAACATATCGGCTGGAAATGGTGTTATCAGCATTTTGCAGGTAAAAGAAAAAGATGTTGCTGTGATTTTACTATACTTATGGTGCGTTTTTGCATAGACCATGTGACCTAAAAACTGCATCAAAAACGTAACACGGGTGCGTTATTGCTGCGTTTTCAATGCATTTCAACGGGGAGCTGTGTTTTTTTAATGGACCAAAAATGCAGCAAGCAGGATTTTTAACGCGGCAACGGACCAGTGTGAGGACATACATCGAATTTAAATAGATGCATTTTTCTTGAACTTTTCTTGCGCTAAAGGTGCCAATAATGGACGACAATAAATTCCTTTAAATTTAGGATATTAATTAAAAAGTTGAATAAAATACAAGTATATATGTTTTTGGCCAAGTGCATTCTGCATTTTCGGCACCAAAATTTTCATTCGGTGCACCTCTAAGGGAAGCCCATTGAAACGAGTGGACTGCCCCATGCATGTAGTGCGACAAAAAAAAAAGAAAGGATCACCTTTCATCATGAGTTGTAAGTGCAAATGGGGCCTCATATCAGTCCCTGCTCTCAGGGAACTTACAATCTAACGCCCCCATCTCATATGCAAACATACCGACGTTAGGGCCAATTTTAGAGCTGGTTCTCACACCATGCCCCCACATGAATCGCACAGGAAATCGCTGTGCATTCCTGTGCAATTCACATGCTGTTCTGTGCAGTGTGATATCAGCCTATTAATTTGGAATGGGCTAAAATTGCAAAGCACCAAAGTATGCACTACTTTTTAAAACGCACAGCAACCGGATCACATGGTACAAAAGTACAATGCAATCCAGTGTGGGCAAACACACTGCGTCCGCAATCTGCATTTGAGGGGGTTGTTAACTTTGTATGGACACCCGCTGCAGATCGCAAATAGAGTACTTCTGGCATGCAGTGTCAATCGCACAGGAACGTGCGGATTCATGTGTGGGCACGGTGTGAACCAGCCCTTAGGCTGCATTCACACACGGGCATTTTCTGTCTGCGATTTCCAAACACCCAGGTGTGAACGACAAATCGCACATAGCACATTTCAGATGCCATTTACGTGAACGGCACCTAAAAACATTGTGGGGTTTTGCCGCGATTGTTTCCTAATAAAATCCCGTTGCAATGGCGGCAAACCGCATTGCATGATGCTTGTCACCCAAAAGAAGCTTGAGAACTTTTTTTGGGGCCACAAGCTTCACGCAATGCAATGTGCTGCAATTTATCACGTGACAATCATGACAGAGCTGCACCGCGTTTTTAGGTGCCATTCAAATGAATGCCACCTGAAATGCACGTTGTGCGATTTGTCATTCACACCTGGGCATTTGGAAATTGCAGGCAGAACCTCGGCTATTCTGCCAGGGGATCAAAACGCCCATGTGTGAATGTAGCCTTAGAAAGGTGCTAATAAACCTACCAGCGTGTCTTTGGAGTATGGGAGGAAAGCGGACTACCTGGAGGAAACCCATGCAAACTCCATG
Source organism: Lithobates clamitans (assembly GCA_037952925.1). NCBI lineage: Eukaryota > Metazoa > Chordata > Amphibia > Anura > Ranidae > Lithobates > Lithobates clamitans. Next base: position 531,138 of record JBBGZY010001010.1, read on the forward strand.
CAGGTGATGTAGTGGTTGAAGACCCCAGTGCTGCAAGGGAGAAGTGCTTACCCCAAAGGTCACTGTACTGCCCAATAAAAGGTTCCTGGGTCACATACACACATCCTAGAGGCAATTTAGAGTTATTAAACCTACAAGCATGTCTTTGGAGCATGGAAAGAAATGCATGCAAGCCCAAGGCAAAAATGAAAACTCCATGCAGATTGTGTCCTACTTGATGACACCAGTGTTGCAAAACAGAAGGGGCTAACGACAAGGCCACTGTGCTGCCCTGCTTTAGAAAGCAGCCACAGCCTGAGTAGAAAAGCCTGTCCCCTGCCAGCATGCAGCAGAGAAGAGGAGCATCGCTCTCTCTGTGGAAGCAGAGGTCTCTCTTCACAAGTCTCACATGCCACTTTATGAAATTTTGTATAATTGTATCAAAGTATAACTCTGGCCAGGCTTTATTTTTTTTAGAGCTCATTCCCAGAGCCCCGTACAGCATGTGGTTATGCACCCGAGAGTGACAGACATTCCGTAGCGTTGCCGCCAGCATCCAGCTGAAAATCAATGACAAGCTGACAGGCGCTAAGAATGAAAAACAGCGTACTGCAGATAATAAATATTTCCTTACCAGCCATCAAAAAATGAAATGGCCACTTGTCCAGTTCCCCCAGAGCCTCAGTGTGGACAGAGTGCGCAATGCTGCTGCGTTTCCTCCTACCGCCCCCTACAGAGTGCAGCGACTTTTTTGCATCCCATTCATGTCCTGCACAAGTTTATAGGGAAAGCTTCTATTAATAAACATTATTTGCAGCAGTTTGCATTGAACCGGTAGCAGCGCGTGCTGTCCCGCGTGCCCAGCACTCTCATTTATACAAAGGCTTTCTTGTCTGCACTCTATTCAGATTCAGAGCTGTTGTAGACTAATTACATACATTTTTAATTCCTCTCCACTTAATCGATATGTTTTTGGCACTGAATATTAAACTCACGAGGCAGTCGGCATCACACGAGCTATCTAGATCTATGATCTCTGGCAGGCTGTGTGATGATTACATTTTAGTGGAGGACACGCGCGTTAGAAAAGAAACCCCATTACAAGCCAGGATCTGCGAATCCAGCAACAGGCTAAAAAATATTTATATATATATATATTCTTATTTAAATTCATCTTGCATACAAAATGCCAAAAACTTTTAAATATTCTAATTGTACTAATTTTAATCTTTTTTTTGGGGGGGGGGGGGGATTTAAAGGATGTTGATCCATTTTCATCTTTTGAATGGCCCTATGAAAATGCAGACCAGTGTGTGTTACCTGGTTCTAGCCCCACCTCCTTTTTTCTGAGGCCACTCCTTTTTCAAGTGTTAGTAAAGGTACTTTTTTTTATTAAACTAATGATTTCTACAAAACCGAAGATTTAAAAAATAAATACCAAATAAAAAGTTATAAAATTTACCTGCTCTGTGCAATGGTTTTCTACAGCGCAACCTTGATCCTTCTCTTCTGAGGTCCCCCGCCAGCACTCCTGGCTCCTCCCCCCTTACAAGTGCTTAAAGTGTTACTATATCCACAACAGTAAAGTCAGTCTGTATATGCAATAAAGCATGCTTGTTATACTCATTGTGGGACCTAAGGGCTTATACCTCTAAACTGTCTAAAAAGGCTGTTTTATCCTGCTGTCTTCGATCCTCCCCTTTTTTTTTTTACTGTCCCCAATCCATCTCCTGGTAGAACAGAGCCTTGGGGGCATTCTGCACATGCTCAGTATTGCTATAGAGTTTTTTTTTTTCTTCTTGGGAGCATGCATGTGATCAGCACAGGGCCAATCAACACTGTCCAGACAAAGGCTCAGGGGTCCTGCAGCCTCATAGGACAATCAGGGGAGAATGAAAACTCCTTACATCTATAACCAGACACTGATAGATGTCACAAGACTTCTATATACTGCTGATGAAAAAAAAGGTTTTTAGCAGTTTATATTTACTAAAATAATTGTATTTCCTTTCTTTGTGTACTGTGGGAGACCAGATATAGTGACTGCAGGGTCCTGGGTTTAGGAACACTTTAAGATTGTAAGCTTAGGGACAGGGACTGAAGTGAATGTACAGTATGTAAAGCCCCAAGTAAATTGTTGGCGCTATAGCCGGCCATGGACTGATCGAAATTTGGCCGGTTCAGCAGGATCCATCAATGGGCAGGCTAGTGGTACTGAAGTCAATCCATTGATTGACTTCAGTACCACCAACCTGTTGAATTTTTTTCGTCCAATCATTGTCAGCAGCTATATCCCCCAGCAGTGATCGTTGTATTGAGAAGGTGCCACAATAGCGCTGCGGGAGAGATTCCCCCATCAACACTGACTTAAATATATTTGACAAGAATATCAGCCCCAGGCAATAAGTGCCGCTGACAGAGAAACTGAGGCCTAGATGACAACACGATGGCGGCCATTTTCTGAGGCACAATTCTGGAAATGCGCTGATAAACAAAACTACTAATAGATTATGTTATATTTTGCAGAGAAATGATCAGAACAAACATCTGCACAAGGCCTTCCTACAAGCCCTGAGGCCATGGCGGCTGCTGTGCCACATGGGGCCCAATATATCAAACATGGCCCCGAGCCATTGTCTGGCCTCAGAAAGGATAGGTGGGAAAAAAGAATGTTATCACATATCCGTCCTGAACTATTCCCTCCTCATCCATTTACTATTTCCTTCATCTTATCTCAGTATCAATCCTGACCTTCCTCACCCCCACCTAGAAGGTCACGGCCCTCAGGGAAAGGAATTCTCAGAGGACAAGGTCATAAAAAAATCATGCAACTCCAAGGGATTCCCTTGAAAACCAACAAAGACAAATTTAACCTTAAATGATCTTGAAAAAAAATACACAAAAACACTAACTTGGCTTAAAAATGGCCGCGGCATCTATTATTGGTTAATGAAACGCACTAAAATAGTAAACCATTTTTTAAAAAATCCCAACAGTCCATAAATAACTAATATCTGGCTAGAGAAGTCTTCTTACGAGGTGACAAACCACATAGACAAATGCCGTGACAAAGAGCGGCTCCCCAATCTTTGTCACGGCATTTGTTTATGTGGTTTGTCACCTCGTAAGAAGACTTCTCTAGCCAGATATTAGTTATTTATGGACTGTTCTGGAAAACAAGCGATGGATGTGACAGAACAGCTGGTGAAGCCATCTTAAGCCCTCGTTCACATTGGCGCGATCTGTCATGACCTCAAGTCGCAGCCTATTGCCAGCAATCGCACTGTTCCAATCGGTGCGACACCTACTTTGCGGCGCCGCACCGATTTGCAAAAGTAGTTCCTGCACTACTTTTGGCGACTTTTGGTGCGACTTTAATAGACATTTGTGCATTAAGCCACACAGATGTCTTTCAAGTCGCACTGAAATGCAGCTTTGAAATTGTGAGGTTTCAGATGAAGTTGCACAATTTCAAAGCCACATTCAATGTGAACGAGGGCTAAAGGATAGATGCACTACACACATTACAACCTGACCATATAATCAACCGGAGATTTACCAAAACTATGGTATGTAATACGAGGACCTACTCAATCTATTTGCATCTAGTCAGGCCGACCCATGCACTACATAGCTGTTGGCAGATCTAAAGAAGATTGTACATTCAGATTGCAACATGTGTAAGGGTGAAAGGGTTAGATCACCTTTACCAAAAAAAAAATGGCTATGCAGGTAAGGGGCACCTGTAGATAAAAAACTTTGCTACTCCAAACCCCGGTTCACACAGAGGCGACTTAGCCGCCTGACAAGTCGCGTCCCGTTCTGTACTACGGAACCGGTCTAATAGGAGCGATGCAAGTCGCTCCGACTTAGAAAAAGGTTCCTGTAGTATTTTGGGGGTGACTTCAGGCGACTTGCATTGACTTCTATACAGAAGTCGTTTTGCAAGTCGCCGCTGAAGTCATGTGCAGGTCGCCTCGGTGAGTCGACCTGCAAGTCGTGCCGCCCCTGTGTGAACCGGCACTAAGACCCCTTTTACACTGAACACCTTCTCACGCAATTAGTAAAGTGCTGTTTGTTTTAGCAGCACTTTGCTGTGTGGGTGGGAGCAGGGCAATTTTAACCCCAAAGAAGGGGTCAAGAAGGGGTTAAAAGTGCCCGAAAAGCGCAGCTGCACTTTGTAGGCGCTTTGTCAGCGCTGGTCATTGATTTCAATGGCAGGGGCGATTTAGGGGCAGTGTATACACCGCTCCCGCACCGCCCCTTGCAGGACTTTTTTTTCCTATCCTGCAAGCACACCTCCCCAGTGTGAAAGCACTCGGGCTTTCTAACTGGGGAGGCTTGGGAGGCGCTTTACAGGCGCTATTTTTAGCGCTCAAGCGACTGAAAAGCGCCTCAGTGTGAAAGTAGCCTAAAGTTGAATAATGCCCTTCCTATAGATGTAGGCCGTTTATGTACCTCATGAAGCCCAACTTGAATACTCCCAGAACGTTGCTAAGGCCTAGTTATTACTGCTCACCTCCATCACAGGAATGAGCTCTCAAATACCTGAGCTCAGATCTACTGCATCATGGAGAGAAAGTGCATGTGAGGGAGTTTCAACCAGAGAAACCGCTCACTCCTGTGATGGTGGAGGTGAACAGTACGACTAGGCCTCACTTAGCAACGTCCTGGAAGTATCCCAGTCAGGCTTTGGGAGGTATGTAAATGGCCTACACCTATAGTAAGGGCATTATTCAACTTTAGTCAGAGCTGCACAGTTTTTATCTACAGACCTCCCTTACCTGCATAGGCTGTTTTTTTGTAAAGGTAAACTAACCCGTTAAACAAAATGGCCTCCGGTTCTGGTTTACAAGAAACAGTTTCCACATTCCTAGGCGCACCTGCACAATACAGCCCCATAGGCTTCTATGGAGATGAAGGGCGACAGTCTCATAGATGTTTATAGGGCTGTAATGTGCAGGCGTGGCGAGCACAGTGAAGACCTGCATCGCTGAATGGAAACAAACACTGGAGGCCATGGCCTTCTGACCAAGGCAAATACAGAATGCATCTATGAAAGGCTGGGTCAAGTTAGGACAAGGGGCAAAAAGGGTAAATGTAATTTATTTTAAAGTGCGCTTGTCCTTTAAATAGGCTATATCAGCCATTGACAAGACAGCTCATAGATGTTGGTTCTTCCCACCAAAACAGAGAAGAGAAACCAGGTGGGCGATTGAGGGGGGACCTTCCTTCTGAAGGTTCGCTGTCGTTCCATGAAGGGGAGTCCTTTGGTCATTCCATGCAGACAGTAACATGAATTGGAGGGAACGGAAGGTGAAACACATGAAGTATGGCGCAAACCTAAGCCTTATGATATAGCTACTTGGGGGCTGTACATCGTTAAGTATACAGTATATATCTCTATGCCCAGGAGTACAAGTGCTGGCACAAGGAGAACGACCCTGGGTGTAAAATGTCTGCGTCCGGGAGCACCTAACACCAATTACATGCGAGAACCCCAGTGATCACATGCGAGTGATCGGCTCTGGACATAGGAAGTCTGCGTTTAGGCCCAATCACTCTATGAGCAATTAAAGCAGTAGTAATCCCCACTGTCCGACTTATACCTACAGGCAAGCCTATAATAATGTTTCCTAAATTCACGATGTTTAGGAGATATTTACTCTTAAAGTGGCCAGTGACATCAACACATGAGCACTGCGTTCTGCATTCACAGCACAGAGTGTACCGTCAATTCAGAGCGTGGCGCCGCGACCATGATGCCCATGCGCAGGAGTGACATCACCCTGGCCATTAAGACGCCCTGGCCAGTAAACCCAGAAGGAGGACCGGGTGAAGATGGAAGCACCAACAAAGGTGACAGCGTGACACTGGACAGCTTTGATTTAAGGCAAGTCTGTCATGTCATGTGCGGTGCATGCATACTAGCACACCATGGCTTAAAACGCCCGGGTGCCAACTTTTTTTCTTCTAATAAAAGGAGTTTACTATTGCTTTAAATGTGAGTGGCCACAATTAGCTGCGGGACCCAGCAGCTTCCCATTGCTTTCAATGGGACTGCTCCCCCCAGCTAATCACCGGGAACACCCTCTGGGGCTGTCATATACCAATCAGTGCTGGGAGAATCTACAGGTGTGAATTAACCCATCTATCTTCACTTCTCTTCCAGCTGCTACATGTAGGTTACATAGGGAGGAGCTGGGCCTGCACAGACAATAATCAGACACTCCCAGAAGAGGAAAGGCCTTGTGTGTGCACAGGGGGAGGGGGCTGTTCTGGGGAGTTGACCCTTTCTGAAGAAGTCAACTTTTCTAGCAAGTTCAAAGGCATATTGCAAGACAATATAAGGTATAGTCATTTATAGGAAAAAAAAAAAAAAAAAGCAAGAAAGTCCCCTTTTACACCGATACATTTTTCCTGCGTTTTTACTCTGCAAGAAAAATGTTTCCCTTTAAATCCTATGGGACTTTTCACACCACTATGCTGTGGGTGCAGTGTATTTTTAGATGTTCTGCATGCTTGAGATGAATGGAAAATGCGGTAAAATGCACAGCAATTAGCAATTTTGGTCCATTTTTGAGTCACATGTCCATCTTTCACAGGTGCAGGCAACGCAAAAATACATCAGAAACGCACAGGAAATGCATATGAAACACAACATTTTTACCACAATTTTACTACAGAGCAGTGTGAAAGAGCCCTAAGCAGGATGGATAAAAATCAATGATTTTTATTTTTTTTTTATCAAAAAAAAAAAAAAAAAAATAGATTTTTTTGATTATCAAATTTATTTTAATAAAATGCTTTTGGAGTAAAAATCTATCTAAAGATACATTAATAATTTAGTTTATTCAGCATGAAATGGAGCGTAGTTATGTAGCATGGGGCTGTATATTCTGCAATATTTACATCTTTGGTAAACTCATTCAATGAATCCAAGCTCTGCAAGCTGAGATAACGCACTGCATCGATGCATTCACACAGTTTCACAGTAACCATGAGATAAAACAAAGTTCAGGAATATTCCTTTATCCCATTGTTTTTCAAATCTATGTACACTACAAACTGTATGATTGAATTGCTTCTGATATCGCTGTTTTACTAACCTGACAGATTATTTTAAACAGGAAACGTTCATTTTGGTTGCACATATTAAAGATTCTAACTACCAGCAAGAATAAGATCCCTTTCACACTGGGGCGGTTTGCAGGCGTTATTGCGCTAAAAATACTGCCTGCAAACCGACCCAAAACAGCCGCTGCTGTTTGTTCAGTGTGAAAGCCCGATGATTGATCGAGGGCTTTCACACTGAAGCGGTGCGCTGGCAGGAGAAGAAAAAACTCCTGCAAGCCGCATCTTTGGAGCGGTGAAGGAGCGGTGTATTCACTGCTCCTAAACCGCTCCTGCCCATTGAAATCAATGGGGCAGCGCGGCTATAGCCGCGCTATGCGAGCGATTTTAACCCTTTTTCGGCTGCCAGAGGGGGTTAAAACTGCACCGCTAGCGGCCGAATACAGCCCCAAAAACGACGGTAAAACAGCGCTAAAAATAGCGCTGTTTTACCGCTGACGCCCCCACCGCCCCAGTGTGAAAGGGGCCTTAGTCCTTACATATAAAGAGCACCTGTCATTTCAGATCCATCATGGCAGCGCCCGTTAGCGGGCATCCACTCACTTGCTGCCGCCACGTCCCTCACCTTGTTGTGTCACTGCCGCATCACCAGCCGTCCCATTTAAGTGAATGGGACTGTCGGTGAGTCCACAGCAGGTCAGTGGAGGAGCCGCTGCGGGACAGAGATGACAGTTGCTCTTTAAAAATTATGATTTAAATCGAATTGATTTAAATAAAGCCTTTTTACTAGCGATTTAAATCGACTTGATTTAAATCAAATCCACCTTGGCCCTGGGCATTAAAACTCTTGATCTTTCTGCGCTGTATCTATAGTTTAGTAGGCTGGTGACAGGGTCTCTTTAATAGGCGGAAGCACAAAAATGAACCCAGGATAACAATGTGCAGACACCCCCTGAGCTGCATCGCTAGCCAAATCAATTAATAGAAGGGTCCTCTGGAGTGAGAGGTGGTCTTCTGTAATAAACAGTTTGAGAAGATCGTCCAAGTCATTATCTTTTCATCACCTTGACCGCCCTTGTCATACAGCGCTCATCGCCAGCGGCCCTGGGAGCAGCGAGCAGACAAAGAGCCGTCTGCTTGCTCGAGTCTATGAAAAGGCCAAATTCCAGAGGAAGGAAAAAAAAAAAAAAAAAAAAAAAAAAACAACATGAAGTGAAAATCTCAAGCTTAGAGCAAAGTGCAGAAAACGATCGGCAGGAATATTTTTCCTGGTTGCACTCCAGCAAACTGGTTGATCTGGCATCATTCTGCATTTCAACGCCCCTTTCTAAAATAAGCGATGAGCACACAGAAATGGCGTAAACAAGAGACACGTGTTCCTTGTAAAGCGGACCAATACCCCAATGATAGCGCTAAACTCCAACCAACCAGCTAATTACAGCCTTCCATACACTGTATTCCTTCTACCTGCCAGAGAATTTGACACCAAATGAAATGCTCATTATCACGAGAACAGGAACCGAGGGAGAATTTTGTAATGGGGACAATTGCCACAGTGACTATAGAGTTTGAGGGAGCCAAAATTCCCTGTACACTAATGTGCAAATACCGACCTTAAACAAAAAGACCTGATTGATCACTGAGGTGACCCATCAAACTGATGAGTATATTAGGTGTGGAAGGGGGTGGGGTATTTGGTATACCCAGCCTTGACTTCTTTCCAAGTCAAGACTAAGAACCGCCTCCTACAGCCCTCCCACTGCCAGAACTTTACTGACCAGTAGAAGTTCTGACATTTTGATAGTAGGTGGTACCAAGTACAGCAAAGGGGCGGAGTGTAACAGTGACTTGGAAAAAAAGTCAGATCTAGTGTCCTATTCAGCCTGGGGAAACTGGCAATCCCATAAATCCCTGGATAAACCTCTTACCGAATTTCTGGATTGTTATAGCCCTGTATATCACACTGAACAGATCTAAAAGTTTGAATCTATCCACACTGTCAGCTAATACCACTTTCTGGGGAAGAGAGCCCCACATTTTCACTCTAAATCAGATTTTCGGCAGGGAATTGTGTGATGACAGATGTTTACCTAAAATCCGACCGTTAGTACGCTTCTTCAGACAATTGTTGTCCAACTTTGCGACAACAAATGATGGATGGCAGGCTAGTAAATTTTCAGCGGATAACGATCTATTGTGAGATTTTCGTATCGTCCATACACAAGTCCGTCACACAAAAGTCAAGTACATCACGCATGCTAGGAATCAATGCTCACCAAACAGGACATTAGCAGAAGGTGCCCAAAGAGTGGCGCTCAAGAGCTGAAATTGCATGCAGTACGTCACTATGTTCGGGTTTGTTGGCTGACAATTGTGTGCAGTTAGTATGCAAGACAAGTTCCTGGCACACGCCTGTCAGACAAAAGTCTGATGCTCTGTTGGCCAACAATTCGATCATGTGTACGAGGCTTAACAGTAAAGAATCTGTCATTGTTTTAAAATTACACACCTCTTTTTCACCTAATCCTAACTCACGACCATGTGGGGATCTTAGGGCAGTGCCAGGCCATGGCAGTCTTTGGCCTCCCTTCTCCTGGGCCTCCAGCCACCTGCAGATCCCCTACACTAACATGGTGCCACCAAACCTCCCATAGTGGTCCACTGTGGCCCTCAACCTCCCACAGTGCCCTCGGACAAGAGAGCCCTCAGCCTCCACATTCCCATAGTGTCCCCCCCAGCTTGCAGCAGAACTTTCAGACCCCCAAGGTGTCCTCAAACTCCAACAGTGAACCACGGTGCCCGCTAGCTTGCTGCAGAGCTTCCAACTCCTTATAGTGCCCCCAATCTCCAAGATGGTCCCACAGTACCTTCCACGGTGCCCCCTAGCTTGCTGCAGAGCTTCCAGACTCCCATAATGCCCCTAACCTCCAACAGTGTCCCATACTCCCCTCCCCCCCCCCCCCCCCCAGTCCCTACAGTGCTGTCCAGACTAACAGCGCCCCTTGAAAGCCCCCTGCCTACTGGAAAGACCCACAGCACCCTCCAGGGTTTTCACCCAAAAGTTGCTCCCCAGCTCTTGCCAGAATCCCCTCCCCTAGAGGGCCACCAAGTCTGCTACAGAGTCCCCAAACCCCCTTCGGCTTCCTCATCCCCCACAGTGACACCCAGCAATGTCCAGTGTGTTTCAGCATTTCAATACGTATTTCTATACTTTTATTGTATAAGTATTAGTAGTAGGTTTTGGAAGAAGTTGGTGGTCTCCATAAGGTTGAGAACTATTGTCTTAGAGTAAACAGGTTATTCCAATTACAGTAATCATTGGACATATTTGTACACTGGGATTGTATCCCCCTAAAGCGCCTCTTCTCCAGAATGAATGTCATCTTTGTAATCATTCTAGCTGAGGTCCTCCGACCCCCTAACTAACCTTGCTGCCCCTTCGCTGAACCCTTTCTAGTTCAAGGACATCCTTTCCTGTGGATTAGGGAGCAAAATCGGAAATGCAGCAGGAATGTTGAGGTGGCCTTAAAAATATATAATAAAAACTATAGCACAGAATTTCTACATCAACCAGATTGTAATTTGATATTAACCACTTCAAGACCGAGAGCGATAGCTTCAACCATAGCCCCGGTTAACCACTTCAAAGCCTATCAGCCATAACCCCGGTATTTTTTTTTCAGCCGGCGATTCTCTTTCTGATAAAAAGCAACCCAAACAGCCGATTAGCCGCTGGATCACTTTTAGAAGCGGCGATAGGGGTAGTCCCTGCCTCCCATCGCTCGCTAGTGTTTCTCGGGCTTACTGTTCACACCACCGAGCCTGGAAAACGATCCGGCGGTTTGTGCGGCTGGCCATAGAGACATCTGGTCTCTTCTCACCTCTATGATCTAGGAGGCCGGGAGTGACGACACTTCTGGTTTAGGGCGATGGTAAACATTTTTTTTTATTTTTTTTTAAAGCATCAGATCAACGGTTGTATTTTTTGAGCTGATGCTTTCAAGGGTAAAGGAAAGACCTGGGGTCTTATAGACCCAAGATGTCTCCATAAAGAGGACCTGTCATGCCTTATTTCTATCACAAGGGATGTTTACATTTCTTGTGATAGGAATAAAAGTGATTAAAGTGGAGTTCCACCCAAAAGTGGAACTTCCACTCATCAGATTCCTCCCCCCCTCCGGTGACACAGTTGGCACCTTTCAGGGGGGAGGGGGGTACAGATACCTGTATATTACAGGTATCTGTACCCACTTCCGGCATAGATACCCGCAGAATCTGCGGGTATTTACGCCACTTCCTGCTCCCTCCCCGCTGCCTGCTGGGAAACACACAGGTCCCAGAGGCAGCAGGGACCATCCGGATTGCGCTGCGCGACTCGCGCATGCGCAGTAGGGAACCGGGAAGTGAAGCCGCGCGGCTTCACTTCCTGATTCCCTTACCGAAGATGGAGGCGGCAGCACCTGAGGATGGAGAGACGCTTCGGCCTCGGGTGCCGACATCGCGGGCGCCCTGGACAGGTAAGTGTACATGTTTTAAAAGTCAGCAGCTGCAGTATTTGTAGCTGCTGACTTTTAAAAAAAATTTTTTGGTGGCGCTCCGCTTTAAAAAAAAAATGGGGGAGGGACAGTGTAAAAAGAATATATATATTTTTTTAAAGTGCCTCTATCCCTCTGTGCTAGCGTGCAGAAGCGAGCACATACTTACAGTGCCTTGCAAAAGTATTCACCCCCCTTGGCTTTTTACCTATTTTGTTACATTACAGCCTTTAGTTCAATGTTTTTTTAATCTGAATTATATGTGATGGATCAGAACACAATAGTCTAAATTGGTGAAGTAAAATTAGAAAAATATATACATAAAACTATTTTTCAGAAATAAAAAACTGATAATTGGCATGTGCGTATGTATTCACCCCCTTTGTTATGAAGCCCATAAAAAGCTCTGGTGAAACCAATTACCTTCAGAAGTCACATAATTAGTGAAATGATGTCCACCTGTCTGCAATCTAAGTATCACATGATCTGTCATTACATATACACACCTTTTTGAAAGGCCCCAGAGGCTGCAACACCTAATCAAGAGGCACCACTAACCAAACACTACCATGAAGACCAAGGAACTCTCCAAACAAGTAAGGGACAATGTTGTTGGGAAGTACAAGTCAGGGTTAGGTTATAAAAAAAGTATCAAAATCTTTGATGATCCCTAGGAGCACCATCAAATCTATCATAACCAAATGGAAAGAACATGGCACAACAGCAAACCTGCCAAGAGACGGCCGCACACCAAAACTCACGGACCGGGCAAGGAGGGCATTAATCAGAGAGGCAGCACAGAGACCTAAGGTAACCCTGGAGGAGCTGCAAAGTTCCACAGCAGAGACTGGAGTATCTGTACATAGGACGACAATAAGCCGTACGCTCCATAGAGTTGGGCTTTATGGCAGAGTGGCCAGAAGAAAGACATTACTTTCAGCAAAAAACAAAATGGCACGTTTTGAGTTTGCGAAAAGGCATGTGGGAGACTCCCAAAATGTATGGAGAAAGGTGCTCTGGTCTGACGAGACTAAAATTTAACTTTATCATCATTTAGACATGAAAACGCTATGTCTGACGCAAACCCAACACATCACATCACCCAAAGAACACCATCCCCACAGTGGAACATGGTAGTGGCAGCATCATGCTGTGGGGATGTTTTTCAGCAGTCGGGACTGGGAAACTGGTCAGGGTTGAGGGAAAGATGGATGGTGCTAAATACAGGGATATTCTTTAGCAAAACCTGTACCACTCTGTGTGTGTTATTTGAGGCTAGGATGGAGGTTCACCTTCCAGCAGGACAATGACCCCAAACACACTGCTAAAGCAACACTTGAGTGGTTTAAGGGGAAACATGTAAATGAGTCAAAGCCCAGACCTCAATCCAATAGAAAATCTGTGGTCAGACTTAAAGATTGCTGTTCACAGGCGCAAACCATCCAACTTGCAGGAGCTGGAGAAGTTTTGCAAGGAGGAATGGGCAAAAATCACAGTGGTAAGATGTGGTAAGCTCATAGAGACTTATCCAAAGCGACTTGGACCTGTGATAGCCGCAAAAGGTGACTCTACAAAGTACTGACTTTAGGGGGGTGAATAGTTATGCACATTTACTTTTTCTGTTATTTTGCCCTATTTTGTCCTATTTGGTGTTTGCTTCACAAAAAAAAAAAAAAATCTTCAAAGTTGTGGGCATGTTCTATAAACTAAATGATGCAAATCCTCAAACAATCCATGTTAATTCCAGGTTGTGAGGCAACAAAACACGAAAAATGCCAAGGGGGGTGAATACTTTTGCAAGGCACTGTAGGTTGTACAAACATAAGTAAATACCATTCGCACCATACGTGAGCGTCATCACCACAAACGTTATAGCAAGAGCAATTATTCTAGCGCTAGACCTACTCTGTAACTCTAACCTGGTAGCCAGTAAACATTTTTAAAGCATTGCCTATGAAGATTTTTAAGTATTGTAGTTTGTCACCATTCCATGAGCGTGCGCAAGTTTAAGCATGACATGTTAGGTATCTATTTACTCGGCGCAACATCATCTTTTATATCTTATAAAAAAAATAAATAAATAATAAATCGGGTTATAGGTTGTGCTTTTTTTGCACTTAAATCCATTATGTATGTGTATGGCCTAGGGGCCCATGTTAATGAGGCCCAAAGCTGCTTTTAGGTACAACTCAGAAACCCAAGAATGGGGCTTGACAGTAAAAATTCACGCAGTCCTGATGATAGTGCAGAATGACCATGGACGATTCTGGAAGACTTCCCCATCAAACTAAGGCTGGCCACAGACGGAGAAAATTTGTGGTTGCAGGAAATTTACTCGATTCCCCCATCAACACAGTGTTAGGACTCCCTCCCACGGCAGAGGGGAAAATCTCTCCCGCAGAGCCATTGTGTTCTCCTGGCATGGGGGCAGGGTAAGCCGTCCCCACCGAGAGAACAGCGATTATTGCTAGCGGCTATAAGGCTAGGTTCACACCTGTGTGGGTGGTGCCGCAGCAGGACACGCACAAATTCCAGCAGCGGCGAACCACCCTCTCACAGAAACGCGGGGACCCGCGGGTGGGTGGCATTAATCCTGATGGCACGATGCCCGCACTGGAAATCACACATGCACAGCGGGCTGCGATTTTCAAAGTAGTGCAGGGACTTCTTTCCTGAGGGGCACAGCAACCCATTTAAATGAATGGCCTCTTGTGCCCATGCAAACCGCGGCCCACACAGGTGGGAACCTAGGGTAACAGCTACTAGCGAGAATTGCATGTAAAATCAGGCAGGCCAGTTGTACCAAAGTTGATCAATCAACTTGGATACATTCAGACTGCCCAAACATGGTTCAAGTCTCAGCTGGTTTAGATTCAAATCCTATGGCCGGTTTAGTGCACAATAGGATGTGATACACACGTATGTATGTATGTATGTATGTATGTATGTATGTATGTATATAACATATGTGCTTTTTTTTTTTTTTTGCAGGTTGCTGCAGTACATGCGCAGGACAGCCCATTCATTTCAATGGGCTGCCCTAGTTACGCCGCACAGGAAACTTTTTTTTTTTTTTTTTTTTTAAGTATTGAGCTTTGCGCATTTTGCTGCATTTTTTGCACATTTATTTTTGAATGTCTTCTTGCCACGTTTTGGTGTGTGTGTGTGTGTGTGGGGGGGGCATAAAGGATTAATGGCACTACAAGCGCAACATGTGTAAAAACTGTAAAAATACAAAAAGAAAAATTGATCAAAGTCGATAAATGCGACCGGTTATGCACAAATATTTACACAACACCACCAGTGAGATATTTTCGGCATCTTTACGAAAAGTCAATAAAAACCGCACACATACCGAAACAGTCTCGCCGCACCTTGTTTACTATTAACTGTCAATCACGTGCAGGAAACGCTCGCAGAGAATTCACAGCCTCTTTAACCAGTTTCAGATAACAGATGAATCATCTGTTTTTGTACGCTTCGATGTAAATTCCTCCTCTGTGGTCCAAGTCACGTCACACAAAGACGTCGTAGATTAATCATCCAAATCCTGCGAATGCAGGCTTAAGGGAACGGACGATACAAACCACACATGGGGGGGGGATATTAATTGGAGGGCTTATCGTTCTATGAACGTGGAAGAGAACGATACAGAAGTATAAAAAAAAACAGCCTTTAGTCCACTTGTCTGTTCTTTAACCAGTTCCCACCCAGCCCAATTCTGAGATTTCACTCCTACATGTGAAAATCTGTATATATTTTTTTTTTTAAGAAAAAATACAAAAACTACTTAGAACCCCCAAACATTATATGTTTTTTTTTTTGTTAGCAGAGACCCTAGAGAATGAAATGGTGGGTGTTTCAATTCTTTATGTCACACGGTATTTGCTCAGTCTTTTTTTCAAACGCAATTTTTTTGGGGGAAAAAATACACTTCAATTAATTTTTTTGCATACAAACACTATATAATACCCAATTATTTGTAAAAATATAAAAAAATGATGATGTTACGCCAAATAGATAGATACAAAACATATCAGGCTCCAAATTGCGTATACCCGTGGAATGGCGGCAAACTAAATTCCTTAAAAATCTCGCTTTAAAAGTCTTAACAGGTTACCAGTTTGGAGTTACAAAGGAGGTCTGGAGCTAGAATTATTGCTCTCACTCCGACATTCACGGTGATACCTCACTTGTGTGGTGCGATCACCATTTACATATGCATGCGGGACTTCGTGTTTACATGTAAGCACGGGGGAAGGGGTCTCTTTACATTCTAAAAAAAAAAATTTTTTTTTTGGGATCAACTTTATTGCTTTCACAAGGCATGAACAAAGCATTCCCTTGTGAAAGCATTGGCTGTGATAGGTCCTCTAAATGGAGAGATCTGGGGTCTATTACATCCCAAATATCTACTCTGGGCTCCAATGCAGCCAATTGGACACAGAACCACCTGATCGGCTGCTTGCCTGGTAAGGTAAACAAAGAGCCGCAACCAGAAGTTGCCTCTCTTCACCTCCGACTTCTGGGGTCACAGAGAAGGATGAAGGTCATTGGTTCCTCTCTGTGTAGTGTCACAGTTCCATCACTTCCGGGCTTAGCTTGCTGTCCAATCGCAGAGCCCGGGAGCGATGCAACTGTGACACTACACGGAGAGGAACTGACAACGGCGGCGGTAGCAGTGTGAGGGGGTAAAAAGGGAAATCGCCGGCTGAAAATTTTCATACCAGGATAATGTCTGCAGGCATCATCCAGGATAACCACTTCAACCTGAGGACGTCATATGGGTGTGAAGTTGTTAAAAGGTGACCACACACTATACAATCTTCTTGTACAACATACTTTAGTTCTATCTGGCAGTTGTGTGGTGGAAAATGTCTTGTTGACGTCAGAGGAGAATGGGCAGACTGGTTCAAGATGATAGAAAGGCGACAGTAACTCAAATAACCGTTCGTTACAGCCAAGGTATGCAGAATACCATCTCTGAATGCACAACACATCCAACCTTGAAGCAGATGGGTTACAGCAGCATAAGACCACACCGGGTGCCACTCCTGTCAGCTAAGAACAGGAAACTGAGGCTACAATCCGCACAGGATCACCAAAATTGGACAATAGAAGATTGGAAAACTGTTGCCTGGTCTGATGAGTCTGGATTTCAGCTGCAACATTCAGATGGTGGGGTCAGAATTTGGTGTAAACAACATGAAAGCATGGATCCATCCTGCCTTGTATCACCGGTTCAGGCTGGTGATGGTGTAATGGTGGGGGGGATATTTTCTTGGCACACTTTGGGTCCCTCAGTACCAATTGAGCATCAATTAAACACCACGGCCTGAGTATTGTTGCTGACCATGTCCATCCCTTTATGACTACAATGTACACATCTTCTGATGGCTCCTTCCAGCAGGATAATGCACCATGTCACAAAGATCACATCATCTCACCACTGGACAATGAGGTCTCTGTACTCCAATGGTCTCCACAGTCACCAGATCTCATCCAATAGAGCACCTTTGGGTTGTGGTGGAACGGGAGATTCACATCATGGATGTGCAGCCGACAAATCTGCAGCAACTGTGTGATGTTATAATGTCACTATGGACCAAAATCTCTGAGGAATGTTTCCAACACCTTGTTGAATCTATGCCACCAAGAATGAAGGCAGTTCTGAAGGCAAAAGGGGGTCCAACCAGATACCAGCAAGGTGTACCTAATAAAGTGGCCGGTGAGTGTATATACCCCGTCGCTTTTGGCAGACGTAACGCCTGCTGAGTGCGACCCATTCAAGTGAACGGGGGTCGCTCTGCAAGTGCCCCACAACCACAAGCAGTGCACATGGTTGAATCGCGCTAGTCCGGGGGTTCAAGCAAGCAGTGAGGAGGCGATACAATGTCAAATGCTCTCAAGACAGACACACAATTGTACAAACGATGCAGAGGAAAAAAAAAAACCACAAAAACCAAAACCCCCAAAAAACACACAAAAAAAAACCAAAAACCCCAAATAAATATTTAAAAAAAAAAAAAAAAAAAAAAAAAAAAAAAACACGTAAAAAACAAAAACACGAGAAAAAAACAAAAAACACAAGAAAAAAAAAAACAAAAACACGAGAAAAAAAAAACAAAAACACGAGAAAAAAAAAACAAAAACACGAGAAAAAAAAAACAAAAACACGAGAAAAAAAAAAAAAACACGAGAAAAAAAACAAAAACACGAGAAAAAAAACAAAAACACGAGAAAAAAAACAAAAACACGAGAAAAAAAACAAAAACACTTCTTCACATCAGCAGTCGCACATTCAGGTGCGCAAAATGCACGTGCTGCTGAGCTTTTTTTTTTTTTCCTTTTCCCGTCCTTTACTTCCACTGAACCCCATGCACAGCGCAGCCTTACCATGCGTTGTAACGTGATTTTGTGCGCTGGGCTGCATGAAATTGCATTAGGTCTACATTTTCATCTCAGCGCAATGCTCGGTAGTAGTAGCCGTGCCGGTGCAATGAGCAGCTCAATGCGCAAGGCGTGAACGACTTGTCAGGACAGAAATATGGGGCAGATTTTTAAAGGCGTGATTACCAAAGGCTTCCCTCCTTCGCCTTGTTCTTGTACTCAGCGAGTCGCTGACCTGGAACAAACACGCAGGTCAGGAGCCGGAATCTACCGGCTGTGTAATCAGGTCAGCGGCGCCGCGCCAAGATGGCCAAAGTGCGCTCACCCTCAGCGACCGGCTTTTATGCTACTGAACCGCGGGGTCAGAGATGGCTTCTGATTGGCCGGTGTAGGACGTTGCACTTTGAACATATCACTGCTAGGAAGATGCCGGTAACTTCTATTTAATTCTGCACTAAAAATACATGTTAACTAAATCGCTAAAACCTCATATAGGATGAAAACTGAAATAAAATAAATTTCCCTTCCCCCGCTTTTCATCAACATGACAATTACATTTTTAAATAAAGCTTGTTTTTATTAGGCTTCATTTAGACATTGGCAATATTAAGGTGGTCGAGCCGCATTTTTTCCACCCGCCAACTACCTCCCTTAATCGCTTCAATACAGGGCCACTTTCACCCCCTTCCTGCCCAGGCCAATTTTCAGCCTTCAGCGGGGTCACACTTTGAATGACAATTGCGCGGTCATGCAACACTGTACTCACATGACTTTTTTTCCCCCTACAAAATAGAGCTTTTTTTTTTTTGGGGTGGTATTTAATCACCGCTGGGTTTTATATTTTTTTGGTTATAAAAAAAAAAAATTTGAAGAGAGAAAAAAAAAATAAAGTTTTAGTTTCTGTCAGAAAATGTTGTAAATCGGTAATTTTTTTCCTTCACTGATAGGTGGCATTTATGGGCGGCACTGACAAGCAGGCACTAATGGGCACTGAAAGGCAGCACTGACTTGCATCACTAATGGGCGCATATTGTCATCACTTCTTGAGCATTGTGTAAAAAGGCTGTTTGATCCCGTCTTCTCTGATCCTCCCCTTCCAATGTCCCCAAACCATCTCCTGATAGCACAGAGCCCTAGGAGGCACTCTGCACATGCTCAGTTCAGTGTGTATGGCTAGAGAGTTTGCATTTTTTTTTGAGAGGGTGCATATGATCAGCACAGGGCCAATCAGCACTGTCCAGACAGAGGGTCAGGGGTCCTGCAACATTATAGGACAATCGGAGGAAAATAAAAACTCCTCCTACAAGCTTTAACCAGACACTGATAGAAGTCACAAGACTGCTATATACTGCTGAGGAGAAAAGGTATTTAGCAGTTTATATTTACTAAAATAATCACATTTCCATGTTCTGTGTACTGTGGGAGATCAGATATAGTGAATGCAGGGTCCTGGGTTTAATAACACTTTAAAGATAAAAGATGTCCCCTTCCCTGCTTATCACCAACATGCCAATTACATTTTTAAATAAAGCTTGTTTTTATTAGGCTTCATTTAGACGTCTGGATGGGGGAGGCGGCAAAAAATGCATGGTTGAGTCGCATTTTTGGCACCCGCAAAACGCCCTCCCACCCTTAAGCGGCACTAAGCAGCTGGCAAGGGTATTTACATGCCTCGGCGGCGACGCTGCACACCCGCGACAAAGTTTACTGGACATGGAACACCACACTCAAGCAAACCGGGGAGCACCACAAACACCCCGCATTGCACACAGTTGTAGCACATTTGTTGGCAAAAACGGGCGAACGTAGTTTGCTTCAGAGGACAGGGAGATTTGGACGCATGTCTAATTCTACCCTTACATAACTCATTTTTGACCCAGATATGTCATCACTGGGTCTCTATGCTTCTCTATACAATGCAGGCAGACCATGGCTGGTGGGAGGGGCCAAATAGGTTCCGGAAAACATGATAGCACCCAGCCTCAGTACACCTCTCAAGAGCCCTCAGCCTTGATGGAAGCAGTGGTTGGGCTGTTGGGAGGAGTGCATGTAGACAGAAAGTGGCTGCAAAGGGGCTGCAGGAGATCAGCAGCACTGAGATGTAACAAAGGGCTGAAAATAGTAAAAAAAGGGATGTAATTTGAAAAAAAATTGCAACTGTTTATGATACAAAATAATCATTAAAGTGGAGTTCCACCCACTTTTACAACTCTTCAGCAACCCTCACTAAATTGTGCACTGTAAACGAATTGGATATTTAAAAAAAAAACCATTCTCAGCACCTACTGTATATCTGCTGTATTCATTTGTCACTTCCTCCTCCCTGGCCGCGGCCCATCGCATCATTTCCTGTTTGCAATGCCTCCTGGGAAGGGGAGGCAACTTCCTCTGACACTGCCGTTGCTATGGAAACCTGACCTGAAACCTATTACACTGCTTGTGCTGCACTGAGCGTGTGCGAGATCTGCAAGGATGAGATCCAGGAAGAAATACAGTCTGGCTTCAGATGCCCACACTTAAGATGGCCACGGCCTGCTGGAAGTTTATAAAATAACAAACTACTAGAGGTCGACCGATATATCGGCCGATATTTGGCGTTTTTTACTTAATCGGCATCGGCCGATTGTGCTGATAAAAAAGGCCGATTGTAACTTCAGCCGTGACTTGCAAATGACTTCTGTAATAGAAGTTAATGCAAGTTTCCCGAGGTTATCTGTAGAGAGGATTCTCCCCTCCTCTGGGCAGCCTGCCAAGTCTGATAAGAAGATACATTTGTATCTCTTCCAGGTTCTTTTTATCAATAGACTGAACTCTGTGGAGAAGTTTTCAGTTTAACCATTTAAAGACTAAATCTTTTCTGACACTTGTTGCTTACAAGTAAAAATCCTGTATTTTCTGCTATAAAATCACTTAGAACCCCCAAACATTATATATATTTTTTTAGCAGAGACCCTAGGGAATAAAATGGTGGTTGTTGTAATATTTTATGTCACACAGTATTTGCGCAGCGGTCTTTCAAACGCAATTTAAAAAAAAAAAAAAATACAGTAATGAATTCAAAAAAAACCTAAGCAGTAAAGTTAGCCCATTTTTTTCATCCAAAAGCTTTGATTACCTGTTTTTGTGTATTTAATATTTAAGATAGTTTTTTTTTTCTAAATTATACATACAAGTGAACTGATTGGAGGTTTGTTTTGTTTAATGTTTAAATGAAAAAAAATTCTGTATTACTTAAGGCTGCTTTCACACTGCGGGCATGCGTTGATGGTAAAACGCTGCTAGTTTTAGCGGCGCTTTACCGTCATTTTAGAGGCGCTATTCAGCTGCTAGCGGGGCGCTTATAACCCAGCTAGCGCCCGAGGAAGGGGTTAAATGCGCCCCCGAAGCGCCGCTGCCAAAGCGCTTTGCAGGCGCTTCGGCAGCGGTGCGCATTCATTTCAATGGGCAAGAGTGGTGGAGGAGCGGTTATACACCGCTCCAAAGATGCTGCTTGCAGGACTTTTTTTTTACATCCTGCCAGCGCATCGCCTCAGTGTGAAAGCACTCGGGATCTCACACTGAGACTGCAGGGGAGCCGTTTTACAGGCGCTATTTTTAGCCCAAAAGCGCCTGAAAAACGCCCCAGTGTGAAAGGGGTCTAACTGTTAGATTTTATGAGATGAAGGGAAAAAAGAAAAAAAAAAAAAATCGGCCAAATATATCGGCATCACATATCGGCCATCGGCCACCGCGATTTCTAAATATCGGCATCGGCATCGGCCAGAGAAAAACCCATATCGGTCGACCTCTACAAACTACTGCTATAAACTAACAAAACAGACCTTAGTTTACAGACTAACTTTACTAGAATACATTAAGCTTGTGTATTATAGGGGTATTTTTATTTAAAAAGTATAATTTCGGCCGGAACACCACCTTAATTTAAGATTTACATTTACTTTCAAAGAAAAAAACAAAAAAAAACAAACACACATCACTCCACGGCTCCAGGAACTGTCATTTTGTGGTGCAGCGAATCAGAGACCTTTATAGAGCGTTCTTATTACCACTTCATCTCTCTTATATCCACACAGGTGCAGCTCCTGGCAAGTGCCGTCATCATTATTTGTTTCACGGTTAGTAGTAAGTCAATGGTCTGTAACATGATAAATCCGTAGTTATGCCCTCACTGGCTGCATGCTTGTCTCCGATCAGTGAGGCGGTGACTACTATTCTAAGGGGATAATCCTAAAACAGGACGGGGATGGATGGACGCTCCCACCGCTCTATCCTGACACAGTCCATTTAAAGCTGATTTTTTTTTTTTAGAAGAGAGTTCAGTTATGTTTCTTATATAGACAGATATCAACCTTGTCAATGATCCCGCTGGGGAACTGCAAGACCCAGCATGGCCTGCCAACCTCCACCAGTAAAAACAGCTGCGGGACTACATGACACAGCATGCCCCAGCAGCCTCCAGTAGGCTGACCTGCCATCCACCCCCCACTAACAACTGCTAGGAAACTAAGACCCAGCATGACCTGCCAGGCTCCGCCAGTAACAGCCGGGCAACTACAAGACTTAGCAAGGCCTGCCAGGCTCTGCCAGTAACAGCCAGGCAACTACAAGACTCAGCAAGGCCTGCCAGGCTCTGCCAGTAACAGCCAGGCAACTACAAGACTCAGCGAGGCCTGCCAGGCTCCGCCAGTAACAGCCGGGCAACTACAAGACTCAGCAAGGCCTGCCAGGCTCCGCCAGTAACAGCCGGGCAACTACAAGACTCAGCAAGGCCTGCCAGGCTCCGCCAGTAACAGCCAGGCAACTACAAGACTCAGCAAGGCCTGCCAGGCTCCGCCAGTAACAGCCAGGCAACTACATGACTCAGCAAGGCCTGCCAGGCTCCGCCAGTAATAGCTGGGAAACTACAAGACCCAGCATGACCTGCCAGCCTCCACCAGTAAGAGCTGCAAAGGAACTACAAGGCCCAGCATAACCTGCCACCAGTAACAGCTGCAAAGGAACTACGAGACCCAGCATGGCCTGCCACCAGTAACAGCTGCAAAGGAACTACAAGACCCAGCATGGCCTGCCACCAGTAACAGCTGCAAAGGAACTACAAGACCCAGCATGGCCTGCCACCAGTAACAGCTGCAAAGGAACTACAAGACCCAGCATGGCCTGCCACCAGTAACAGCTGCAAAGGAACTACAAGGCCCAGCATAACCTGCCACCAGTAACAGCTGCAAAGGAACTACGAGACCCAGCATGGCCTGCCAGCCTCAACCAGTAACAGCCGGACAACTGCAAGACCTGCCACCCTCCACCAGTGACAGCTGCCAGGGAACTGCAAGACCCAGCATGACCTGCCAACCTCCACCAGTAACAACAACTGGGCAACTGCAAGACCCAGCATGACCTGCCAGCTGCCACCAGTAACAGCAGATGGGGAACTACAAGACCCAGCATGACCTGCCAGTCTCCACCAGTGACAGCTGCCAGGAAACTACAAGACCCAGCATGACCTGCCAGCCTTCACCAGGGGCAGCAGCTGGGCAGCTTCCATGGCAGACCACCTTCCGAAAAAATGCCATCTGCCAGGCTGCAAGTTTAATCCAACAAACTTCAAACCTTTCAATGCCCCGTCCCCAGCTGCTGTTCTGACCCCTTGGCTCCAACACATTACAAGTCACTGACCCGGAACAAGCATACAGATCAGAGAAGTCAGAAGGCCCAATCTGTGTACTTGTTCCGGCTCAGCATGACAGCCAGACGGTTTACGTCTTCAGAAGGGGAGGAGATCAGCAACAGCAATGTCGAAAATGTGAAAGTAGCAAGAAAGATCACAAGGCCAAATCCCGAGAGTGTGAGGAGTGAGAGCGCCACACACAGAGTGTCAGGTCCATTTCTATAGAGGACAAGAAAACAGCCAACACGTTCCTGGGGCCAACACTCCCTTCATCAGGGCTGAAAAATAAAATGACAAACACCTTCATATGCTGAGCCTTCTGCATCAGAACACCAAAAGAACCTTATACTGACCATACAGAATTAGAAGCAGATTGTATAAGACGTATAAACCCAAAACCAAAAGTCTATTATATTGCAGCTTACCAATCATTAGGTGTGGTGGCTGCATTTGTTTTCTTTGGCTTTGTCAACTGGTGATCTGACCAGAAACACACCTCCTGTATTAGTGAGACACAACTCTGGAGAAATGAGCATAGGAGGCACAACAGCATTACCAGTCTGGGGTGGGAGGGTAGTGTTAAATGTATTAGCAGATTTAGATACACTAACAAGCTCAAGCCAAACTCCAGCTGGCACTTTAAATTCAGCAAGAACAGATTTTTTTTCCCTTTTGGGGGATTACATACATACACACACACACACACACACACGTGTGTGCGTATACATACACACATCTATCTCACACATACAGAGACACACAAATGCTGATCATTGTAAGCACCCCTGTTAATGTCAAATGGTTTTTCCTCATTCGTGCAAACTGATACATTCTGCTGGAGAGCTTGATCTTTCGAAAAATCAACAGACTCGCTGGCTGGATCTCCAGATAAAAATAGAAGAAAGAAAGCCTAAAAAAAGAAAACTAATGCAGCCATCACATCTAAGAATTGTTAAGCTGCAATATAATAAATGTTTGCTTTTGGGTTTCATACGGCTTTAAGGATATCATGCATCGCTCTGATGCTTTTACATCATTCACAGCACATCCAATTAAAAGGAAACTCCACTTTCAGTTTTTTAAAGTCACATAACATATAACACCCGACAGACGTCGGTCTTGGAACGGATTTCCTGAATTTACACAAACTATGTAAAGTAACAGCAATGATACAGGATAGCAAATCACTTCACCTAATTAAAGGGGAACTCCAGGCACTTTTCCCAATTTTACATCAAGTAGGAAGGAGATTGGGGAAAACCATACACATCGAGATTTCTCTTGTTCAGTTCTGCAAGCCAAACAGCTACAGCATGCAGGTCCATGGAGCAGGGGGGGAGCCGGATCACAGCTGGCCATACACTAGTAGAATTTTGTTTAAAACTTTTCACCTTAAAGCGGATCTTCACTGTATCTGAGAACCGCAAACCAGAAACACCATTCAATTCATTTTTAATATTCAAAGCAAACTCCCCCATCCATCCATGTATGGGCTTTATTTTGCTGAGAAATCACTTTGAAAAACAACCCTCTAGCATTTCTGGCATTCGGCCATCTTGAGTAAGGGCAGAGGATTCATGCAGCATTTACTTCCTGGAATCCACCTGCCCTCAACTTGGGCATGCACGCAGGAGAGTGTGCTTAGCTGAGCAAACCCCTCCTCCTCTCCTCCAGACTCCTGGAATGTATGTCATCATTTAAACAATCCAGGAAGTAACTGAAGAAATGTATTAAAATAAAAAAGGTTTAACAAGCAAAGGGTATACTTTCCTATCTATTTAAAGTGTTACTAAACCCAGGACTCTGCATTCACTATATCTGGTCTCCCACAGTACACAGAACATGGAAATGCAATTATTTTAGTAAATATAAACTGTTAAATACCTTTTCTCATCAGCAGTATATAGCAGTCTTGTGACTTCTATCAGTGTCTGGGTAAAGCTTGTAGGAGGAGTTTTCATTCCCCTCTGACTGTCCTATGAGGCTGCATGCCTGACCCTCTGTATGGACAGTGCTGATTGGCCCTGTGCTGATCACATGCACCCTCCCCAAGAAAAAAAACTCTCTAACAATAAACATCAAACTGAGCATGTGCAGAGTGACTCCCAAGGCTCTGTACTATGAGGAGATGTATTGGGGACAGTGGAAGAAGGGGAGATTCAGGAGACATGTTCAAACAGCCTTTTTACACAATGTGGAGGATTAACCCCTTAGGTTCCACAGTGAGTATAACAAGCATGCTTTACTGCATATACAGACTGATTTTACTGTTGTGGGTTTAGTAACACTTTAAAAATGATAGCAGCATCAGGATTAAAAATAAATCAATGTTGTTGGGAGAGTGAAGTTCCACTTTAAGAACATTCGATAATTTTTCTAATCGTTGTGGGGTCAAAATCAACGCTCGTTTTCGATGGCAGTGATGAGAAATTTCGAAGGCGCAGGGTTGGAATTTTATCTCTAACAAAATTTCTAACAGTGAATGCAGTTTTCATTCGGGAATGTCCCTAGCAAACAAAAATTTTGAAGTACATTTGGATGACATTCATCAAGTCATTGAATGTACTGAGAATTTTTGCACGAATGTTTGTTCAAAAATCTATTAGTGTACAGCCAGCTTAACAGAGCAGAGTTACCAAAGACAGGGTCATTCTATAAATGGGTGAGATAAAGGGGTGCCTGAACATTACAGAATAAAAGCGTGCATGCAGAGCTGGTTGCAGGTGCAGGAGCAGTGCATTTCTCCACCATAAGGCGGCTCTGCTCTTTCCTTCCCAGCATCCTCAGCTCAGACACAACCCACACCTACAAGACATTGAGATGGGAGATCCCTTTCTTTCCTAAACTGACACACCCCCAACACTGATTGGTCACTGGCCACCAAGACTGGAAACCCTGCAGACTCCGCCCCCTTGACTCCAGAGGATAGAAGGTCCTTTGCAGTCTCTGTGATGATGTCATAGGATTATATGATGGAAGACTGCACATCGCAGGGACAAGGCCATTACAAATAAAATACTAAAAAGGGACTCTGCACAGGGGGAGAGGGAGGCTTTAGGGGACTTTTAGGTGCTGACTGGAGTTCACCTTTAAGGCAGGAAAGACCTTAGTAATGGACTGTACCTGGTAGACGTTCCTTTCCGCACATCACATATACTGCACTTGAAGGCTTCTGCGCTGTTCTTAAAAGTGCACACGCTACAATCCCAATATCCTTCATCGGCTGAAGGCTTAGCTTGCCTTTTTGGCCTGAAAAATCAAAAAAAATAAATAAAAATCATTAAATATAAAATGTCACTGTGCCTAAACAAAGGGGCCATACACAGAAATGAAGATATTGATACAATTGTATTTTTGTGTATACAGTGGACTTCCCTGTCTTATGGGATCCCCATAGAACACGTGTGTCAAACACAAGGCCCGCGGGCCGAATTCCATCTGCCAGGCTATTTTATGTGGCCCTCGCACCTCTCCTGCAGCTGCAGCTCTCCCCCCCTCATCTCAGTAGTTGGCAGCAGAGAGAAGGACAGAACTCCTCCAACAGATCCTACGCCTTTCCGTGCAGCCGCAGCACCCCCTCGCCTCTGCCTCCTCTGGTCTCAGCATTAAGCAGACTCTGGTAACTGACTCTAGCCCTCCTCTGGTCCTCCTCCAGACCCTGTACTTTCTGCTTTCCAGCTTTGTCCCCCAGCTGCGGAGAGGTGCGGCTCTGGGTCTGTCTTAGCAGCTGGCAGCAAAGGAGGAGGAAAGAACTCCTCCTACAGATCCTGCACCTTTCTGTGCAGCTGCAGTACCCCTCTTCTCCACCGCCCCTGGTCTCAGCATTCAGCAGACTCCGGTAGCTGACTCCAGCCCTCCTCTAGGCCCTGCATTGCTTCCCAGCTCAGACGCAACACCATGGCAGAACCAGGTTCTATCTGAGCCGTCTCCAATAAAGATTCTTGTGGATGATACCAGAGATGTGCCACCCTCATTATTAGACTCCTCATCTGCTACAGGAAGGTGAGTGGGCTCCATGCCAGTCTGCACTTGCCCTGCGCAGCTTAAAGCAGAGCTCCGCTTGCCTGCCTCCTCCTTCCCCTCCGCTGCCACATTCGGCACCTTTGGGGGGGAGGGGGTACCTGGTTTTGAAATGTACCTGCTTCAACCTCCTGCTGACTTCGTCACTGTAAAGTGAGCCAGAAGTCCGACACTCACTCCTCGCATGCTATGAATAAGGCTCCGCCCGAAACGCGTTAGCGTCTTACTGCCATTTCCTACCACGTAGCCAATAAAGAATTTTTGCAATGGATGTTGCCGAGTAGCCGGCCTTATTGTATTGGAGGATAAGTATCACTCCTTCCCGCCTTCAACCTAAAATGCCGGTAACACAGAACAGGAAATCTCATTACAATTTCCAGAAAGGAAAGGTTACATTTAAAGGAGAAGTGCCCTATAAAAACAAAGTCTATCCCATCCTCCCTCTCCATTTACCTTCATCTGAAGGCCGCAGTTCTACCATTTGTTTACATCCAGCAGTGCAAGTCATTGTCCCTGCCACGCCTGCGCATTACAGCCCCTTACACTTTAATTGGGGTTCTATTTACCCCAATGCAGCACATCATCAGGCTTCAGGTGTAGGACATTTGTGTGGTGCATTATGATGTACGTTGGATTAAGGCACTGAAATCAATGGACACCACAAGATTCCAAAAATCAGACATGTCCCAACATGTATGCTGCCATGTACCATGGTGCCTTGCGATGGATGTACCTTAGTGCATTGGGGTGCTATTTAAAATGAATGGCACCAAAGTGTATTAACACATATAATGCATGTTGCTCCAATGCATGCAAATCAATACTGACACCGATAATGAGGGACTATTCCCCCCACTGACACCAATAATGAGGGACTACTCCCCTCACTGACACCAATAATGAGGGACTATTCCCCCTCACTGACACCAATAATGAGGGACTATTCCCCCTCACTGACACCGATAATGAGGGACTACTCCCTTCACTGACACCGATAATGAGGGACTACTCCCCTCACTGACACCAATAATGAGGGACTACTCCCCTCACTGACACCAATAATGAGGGACTACTCCCCTCACTGACACCAATAATGAGGGACTATTCCCCCTCACTGACACCAATAATGAGGGACTATTCCCCCTCACTGACACCAATAATGAGGGACTATTCCCCCTCACTGACACCGATAATGAGGGACTACTCCCTTCACTGACACCGATAATGAGGGACTACTCCCCTCACTGACACCAATAATGAGGGACTACTCCCCTCACTGACACCAATAATGAGGGACTACTCCCCTCACTGACACCAATAATGAGGGACTACTCCCCTCACTGACACCAATAATGAGGGACTACTCCCCTCACTGACACCAATAATGAGGGACTACTCCCCTCACTGACACCAATAATGAGGGACTACTCCCCTCACTGACACCAATAATGAGAGACTATTCCCCCCCCAACTGACACCAATAATGAGGGACTATTCCCCCCCACTGACACCAATGAGGGACTATTCCCCCCTACTGACACCAATGAGGGACTATTCCCCCCCACTGACACCACTAATGAGGGACTATTCCCCTCACTGACATCACTAATGAGGGACTATCCCCCCCCACTGACACCACTAATGAGGGACTATTCCCCCCACTGACACCAATAATGAGGGACTATTCCCCCCCCCCCACTGACACCAATAATGAGGGACTATTCCCCCCCACTGACAACATTAATGAGGGACTATTCCCCCCACTGACACCAATAATGAGGGACTATTCCCCCCCCCCACTGACACCACTAATAAGGGACTATTCCCCCCCACTGACACCACTAATGAGGGACTATTCCCCCCACTGACACCACTAATGAGGGACTATTCCCCCTCACTGACACCAATAATGAGGGACTATTCCCCCCCACTGACACCAATAATGAGGGACTATTCCCCCTCACTGATACCAATAATGAGGGACTATTCCCCCCACTGACACCACTAATGAGGGACTAGTCCCCCCACTGACACCACTAATGAGGGACTATTCCCCCCACTGACACCACTAATGAGGGACTATTCCCCCTCACTGACACCAATAATGAGGGACTATTCCCCCTCACTGACACCGATAATGAGGGACTACTCCCCTCACTGACACCAATAATGAGGGACTACTCCCCTCACTGACACCAATAATGAGGGACTACTCCCCTCACTGACACCAATAATGAGGGACTACTCCCCTCACTGACACCAATAATGAGGGACTACTCCCCTCACTGACACCAATAATGAGGGACTACTCCCCTCACTGACACCAATAATGAGGGACTACTCCCCTCACTGACACCAATAATGAGGGACTACTCCCCTCACTGACACCAATAATGAGGGACTACTCCCCTCACTGACACCAATAATGAGGGACTACTCCCCTCACTGACACCAATAATGAGAGACTATTCCCCCCCCAACTGACACCAATAATGAGGGACTATTCCCCCCCACTGACACCAATGAGGGACTATTCCCCCCTACTGACACCAATGAGGGACTATTCCCCCCCACTGACACCACTAATGAGGGACTATTCCCCTCACTGACATCACTAATGAGGGACTATCCCCCCCCACTGACACCACTAATGAGGGACTATTCCCCCCACTGACACCAATAATGAGGGACTATTCCCCCCCCCCCACTGACACCAATAATGAGGGACTATTCCCCCCCACTGACAACATTAATGAGGGACTATTCCCCCCACTGACACCAATAATGAGGGACTATTCCCCCCCCCACTGACACCACTAATAAGGGACTATTCCCCCCCACTGACACCACTAATGAGGGACTATTCCCCCCACTGACACCACTAATGAGGGACTATTCCCCCTCACTGACACCAATAATGAGGGACTATTCCCCCCCACTGACACCAATAATGAGGGACTATTCCCCCTCACTGATACCAATAATGAGGGACTATTCCCCCCACTGACACCACTAATGAGGGACTATTCCCCCCACTGACACCACTAATGAGGGACTATTCCCCCCACTGACACCACTAATGAGGGACTATTCCCCCCCACTGACACCGATAATGAGGGACTATTCCCCCCACTGACACCGATAATGAGGGACTATTCCCCCCACTGACACCGATAATGAGGGACTATTCCCCCCACTGACACCGATAATGAGGGACTACTCCCCCCACTGACACCGATAATGAGGGACTACTATCCCCCACTGACACCAATAATGAGGGACTATTCCCCCTACTGACACCGATAATGAGGGACTACTCCCCCCACTGACACCGATAATGAGGGACAATTCCCCCCACCGACACTGATAATGAGGGACTATTCCCCCCACTGACACCAATAATGAGGGACTATTCCCCCCCACTGACACCGATAATGAGGGACTATTCCTCCTTCTACAGGCTCTATGTCATTTTTATCACGCCCGCTCATGCTGGGACATTATACAATCAGATTGTACAATCTCTATACAAGTTCTACTGATTTACCAATGTTATGTAATAACGGGACCAGCCTACACAATTCAGTTTATATCCAGTCAAGCATTCCCTTGCACTACATGGTTGATAGCAGATCTAAAAAGGAGATTGTAAAGTGTATGACCAGCTTAAGATTTGACATACCACATGCCTGTTCCCCATCAACGACTCACAAGAATGGCGGCTCCCGTATTTCCTACACGACGGGCTTCGCTTTAAGAGCGTTCCGAGTTCCACTGACTCATGCATTCCGGAGTGCAGACACGTCCCTTCATCAAACAACAGCCATACACAAACCAAACTCCAATCCCTTCCAAATACCACGCTGCTTTATGTACACAGCTTTTAATTACACCCGTGTGCAAATACATACAATGCTGGCAATAAAGGAGAACTTCACATTCACTTCCTGTCTTCCCATACAGCCAACTGCCATTTCTTTTCTTATTTCTAAATAATAGATGAGAAATGAAGCAGCCGGTCGTGTTTGTTAATCTGAGCCGCCCCCCCCCCCCTCCCCCCTCCCATGTAATATAGTTTTATTACCCGTTGATCCTGCCATCAGAGCTCATCCTTTGCCACTAACTGTAACAGGGTGACAACTTTAAACGCTGTACCTGTATGTCGTCCGCTTTAAAAACAGCAGGCGCGGCCGCGATGTCCGCCGCCCACCCACCCCGTTCTGGCTCCACAGAGAGCCAGAACGGGGATCTGTCAATGTAAACAAACAGATCCCCGTTCTGACAGGGGAGTAGAGAGAGATTGTCTATTCATAGTGATCAGGAACAGCGATCTCTCTCTACTCACTGTCAGTCCCCTCCCCCCACAGTTAGAAACACCTCCTTAGGGAACACTTAACCCCTTGATCGCCCCCTAGAGTTAACCCCTTCCCAGCCAGTGACATTTATACAGTAATCAGTGGTTATTTTTAGCTCTGATCGCTGTATAAATGTCACTGCTGCCAAAAAAAAGTGTCAAAAGTGTCCGATCTGTCCGCCGCAGGACCACTGATAAATCACTGATCGCCGCCATTACTAGTTAAAAAAAAAATGCCATAAATATATCCCCTGTTTTGTAGACGCTATAACTTTTGCGTAAACCAATCAATATACGCTTATTGCGAGATTTTTACCCAAAAATATGTAGAAGAATACATATTGGCCTAAACTGATGAAGAAATTTTTTATTTATTTATTTTTGGGATATTTATAGCAAAAAGTAAAAAATATATTTTTTTCAAAATTGTCTGTCTTTTTTTGTTTATAGGGCAAAAAAAAAAAAAAAACAAAAAAAACAAAAAAAACGCAGGGGTGATCAAATACAACCAAAGAAAAAAAGGACATCAATTTTGTTTAGGTACAACGTAGCATGACCGCGCAATTGTTAAAGCGACGCAGTGCCATATTGGAAAAAATGCCCTGGTCATTAAGGGGGTAAATCCTTCCGGGGCCGAAGTGGTTACGTAAACAGGGCCACTCTGCAAGCGCCACACAACTGCGTGCAATGCACATGGCACTAGCACAGGGTCCAAGCAGCTGGTGTAACCAAAGCCTTGCAATGCCCCCCCCCCCCTCAAGGGTTAAACACTTGTTTTACCAGTAAAAATTATTTTTTTAATCCTCCGTCCCCCAGCAGTTGGCGCATTTCTATTCTCCCTCCAGCTTGTAGGCGGTCCCTCTGCGTTCTCATGTACAACGCAGGACTAGTTGGCCTGGCATTGTACTTGATGATGTCAGCACCGCGGGAGCGCCTTGGAGAAGAGGCGGCGGGAGCCCATCACAGAGCCTGCGGGAGCGGGGGAGGGGATCGGGTGATTAATGTTACAGGTAAAGTCAGCATTTAACCCTTGCAGTGTCAGGGGGAGCCCCACTGCAAGGGAGGATTTTTCTTTTCCCGGGAAGTCAGCTTTAAAGTGGTTGTAAACCTCAGACATGAAATATGAACAAAGCATATCCCTCTATAGTCTGTACTTGTCTCAATCCAGAGCACTAAGGGGTTGATTTTCTAAAACTGGAGAGTGCAATATCTGGGGCAGCTGTGCATTGTAGCCAATCAGCTGCTAACTTCAGCTTGTTCAATTAAAGTGGAGTTCCGCCATTTTTTTTTTTTAAGTCAGCAGCTACAAACACTGCAGCTGCTGACTTTTAAAGTATGAACACTTACCTGTCCAGGGCGCCCGCGATGTCGGCGCTCGAAGCCGATCTGTCCCTCGGCTCTCGGGTGCAGGTGCCGCCATCTTCAGGAAGTGAAGCCTAGTTCCCTACTGCACATGCGCGAGTCGAGCTGCGCGATCCCACTGGTCTCTGCTGTTTTCTGGGACCTGTGTGTCTCCCAGAAGACAGCGGGGGGGGGACGGAGGAGGCGCCCGATATGGCATAGATACCCGTGGATACTGCAGCTATCTATGCCCAGAAGTGGGAGCAAATACCTGGATTAGACAGGTATTTGCTCCCCCCTGAAAGGTGCCAAATGTGACACCGGAGGGGGGGGGAGGGTTCCAAAAAGCGGAAGTTCCATTTTTGGGTGGAACTCCGCTTGAAGCTTTGACAAATAATCCTGGAAGCGGATTGGTTACTATGCAGAGCCGGAGCAGATTTTGCACTTTCCAGTTTTAGTAAATCAATCCTCTAAGTGTCATTTCTCTCTGCTGCCTCCTTCCTCTGCTATCAGCATGAATCACTTCTGACAAGTTTTTCTGACACCAAGAGAAAAAAAAAAAAAAAAGAAGGTGACAGGGGAGGGACCTACAGCCAATTGACAGCCTCAGCTCTGTTCCTGTGTGCTGTCAGAAGGGCTGGGGGGGTGTGTCCCTTCCCTCCAATCAGCTCTCAGAGATCTCCTCACTGATGTAACTTCAGCTCTCCACCCCCTGCTTTTCAGAGCTGAGAAATCCTCTGTAAATTCTGCACTTTGAATGGATGTAGAGAGAAGACTGCAGATAAACAGGCACAACTTATGTGGGAGAATGTATTTAATCTCCTGAGGCTGGTCACTTCACTGGGTATATGTAAGGATTTACAACCACTTTAAAGGTCTATTGGAGCCAAGCATGATGGCCAGGTAACTGCCATTTCCAGAAGGAATGGTCAGCAAGGGCAGCCCCCATAATTCCCTCATTCCAGGACCTGGAACAAGAACACAAATAGAATTCTGACATGTTTATAGCATGCTAGTTACAGGTCTGTGACTCACATAAATACTGATACCAAACAGCCAGGAAACAAGTATTTTTTTTTTTAAAGGAGCCCATCGAAGGCAGCCCCTTCTCTAATTCCAGGGTCAAACCTAACACAAGAAGCCTTGCAGCTTCACAGCCAGTTTCCTACTGCGCATGCGCGAGTCACGCCACGCCATGTGAATGGTCCCGCAGTCTTTCAGGACCTGTGATGTGTCCCAGAAGACTGCAGGGGAATGAGGGGGGCTCCAAACCAGGTCCCTGCTCCCCCCTTCCCCCCCAAAAAAAATAGTGGCAGTGGAGGGTGCAAACAAGTGGAGCTTCCCTTTTTGGGTGGACCTCTGCTTTAAGGCAGCCCATACATGCTTCATTTACAAACAGTGAATCAAACGATAAAAAAAAAAAAAAATATGACAATTCCCGCATCCACACACTCCATATGGGACGGGGGAATTTATTGTATTCTGACAGCGGGGAGACTTTCCTGCACCCAGAATTCACTGATCAGTGCTGCCAGCTATAGCCGGCAGCACTGATTGATCAGAAAAAACCCAACAGGCTGGTTGTACAGATCAACTTCTGTACAACCAGCCTGCTCATACATGGATCGAAATTTGGCAGGTCCCTTCTGAACCGACCGAATTTCGATCCATGTATGGCCACCTTAAGGCTCACATAAACTTTACAATCTGATCACACAATCTTTATACAATCAACTTTGGATTTACCAAAACTATGCAAATCTAATCTATCCAATCAGTCAGCATTCAGTCTGGCAGGCCCGTGTACTACTAAGTCATTGGCAGAGCTACAGGAAATCGTACAATCAGATTGTAACATACAAGTTTAAGCCTGATACACAGCAATAGTTTTTTTCGTTCAACTTGAAAAAACTGACAGCCGCTGTACTAACGATCCGATGTCAGTACAGCTAATTCTCCTGCTTTTCTTTTGTCCTGACAGGGGGACGCCACCCGCCAGAACACTCCGGTCAGCTCTCTCAGCCAATCAGGAGCCGGTCAGCTGCTGGTTTTCCAGCATGTTCGTCTGACAGAAGCCAAACGCCTTACAGACGGGCTAAATGTCGACCGGTTTCTCCCGAACCGGCCGATGTCGCCTGACATTCAGCCTGTGTGTACCAGGCTTTAGTCTAAAGGGGACCTACACTATAAAATCTGATTGTACAATCTCTGTTAGATCTACCAATCAGCTATGTAGTGTATGGGTCCATCAGATTGGACACACATTAAATGGTGTGTCCCCCTACATTGTGGTAATTCTAAGGGTAGACACACACATTACAATACCTGTGCAATACAAATTTAAATTTACTATGTATTAAGAATACACCTATACCATTCAATCAATTTCTATACAATCGGATAGACGCTTGTACTACGGATGGTAGATCTTAAGGAGGTTGTACAATCAGATTGTCAAGTTTATGGTTAGCTTAAAGGACATTGTACAACCAGACTGCATAATGCAGGGATATGCAATTAGCGGACCTCCAGCTGTTGCAGAACTACAAGTCCCATGAGGCATAGCAAGACTCTGACAGCCACAATCATGACACCCAGAGGCATGATGGGACTTGTAGTTTTGCAACAGCTGGAGGTCCGCTAATTGCATATCCCTGGCATAATGTATGGTTAGCCCAGATCAGGGATATGCAATTAGCGGACCTTCAGCTGTTGCAAAACTACAAGTCCCATCATGCCTCTTCCTCTGGGTGTCGTGATTGTGGCTGTCAGAGTCTTGCTATGCCTCATGGGACTTGTAGTTCTGCAACAGCTGGAGGTCCGCTAATTGCATATCCCTGCCCTAGAGCAGTGATGGCGAACCTTGGCACCCCAGATGTTTTGGAACTACACTTCCCACGATGCTCAAGTACTCTGCATTGTAGGTGAGCATCATGGGAAATGTAGTTCCAAAACATCTGGGGTGCCAAGGTGTGCCATCACTGGTATAGAGAATCTTGTACAACCAAATTGTATAGTAAGCTTACAGGATATTGTACAACCAGATAGTAGAATGTATGATTAGCCTAATGGATATTGTGCAACCAGACTGTATAGTGAATGGTTAGATTTAAGGATACCGTACAACCAGATGGTATAGCAAGCTTAAAGGATATTGTACAATCAGACTGTATAGTGTATGGTTAGATTTAAGGATATCGTACAACCAGATGGTATAGCAAGCTTAAAGGATATTGTACAATTAGACTGTATAGTGTAATAGTGTATGGTTAGCCTAGAGGAGATTGTACAAGCAAATTGTATAGTAAGCTTTAAGGATATGGTAGACCAGATTGTATAATATGGATATTGTACAACCAGACTGTATCGTGTATGGGAAGCTTCATATTGCAGAGACCACAAAACAATTGCCAACCCGCAAACGTCTCTAAACATCAAACGCCTGGCTTCCTGGGCATTCTCACATTTGCCAACGCTATCCCCCCCCGACGCCGACTTTCCTACAGACTAACTTTTTTAATTTTCTCGCTCCCTCCTCACTGAACCCAACAAGAAAATTGCCCGAGCGAACGCGCGGTGCAGCCTGTCAATTTGGCGACTGCAGGGGGCACTAGGCAGCAACGCTACCTCCGATTAAATTTGCTGCCCTTCAAATTAACCTTACGTGACCACGGGGAGCATCACACACACAAGGAAAAAAAAAAAAAAGCCTCCGGCCCGGGAGGAGTTAAAGAGCACGGAACGTCAAAAAGGAGACGAGCGAAGAAAAAAAAAAAAAAGGAAAAACGCTCGTCCACAGCGCCTGATGCCAGGCGAACGTCTCTGCCCTCACCTCCCACCGCTCTCCTGCCAGTGCCCTAATTGTCAGTGGAGACCGCCGTCGCAAAAAAAAAAAAAAAAGGACGGATCGACCCCCCGTTTTCCCATCCCGACGAGGTTAACCCTTTCCTGTCTTAGAACCCCCCCCTTCTTTTTCCAAGGTGAGACCAGGAAGGGGTTAATGAAGAAAAAAAAACACAACACACCCCACTGTGAAAATAACACAAAAGACAAAAGCAGCCATGGCGAGTCTTTCCATAGAAGACATTCCAACCACCCACCGCCACCGTCTACCGATCCCTTGCAGCACCCCCCCCCCTCCTCCGCCTACCCCCCACCTTGCTTACCTAGCAATAAAAGAAATAATAAGGGGGGGGGGGGCACTAGGATCATTTATTTGGATTTTATTCGGGGCAGTGGAGGCGTTGCGCTCTCCTCTCCACCCTGCTCCTCGCCTTTTTCTCCTCTCCTGGTAAATATTCTCTTTGTCTGAGGCTCAGTGCAGGGAGTGTGTTGTGTGTCTGAAAGGCTCAGCCGCCATAGCACAGCAATGCCCTGGCGCACTTCCCCTCGCCTCCCTATAGATCATATACATTAGGAGACGCTCGGCAGGCGGTCGCCGCGCAATGACAGCCCCCCCCCCCACCCTCATTGCCTATCCCCGGATCGGGCTTGGTCTACCCCCATTGTCTGTGATTGGGGTCTAATTTAAAGGGACTGTTGCAAAGAAGAAGAGGGGGGGTATTGGCATGCATGGTGCAAAAGGGGGGGGGGGGTATTGGCATGCATGGTGCAAGCGCATGCAAGGGGGGGGGGGGTGCCTGCATCTGGTTGCACAGGGCAAAGATCATATGCATTGCATTTACAGGGGCCCTTTAAATTGGAGGGGGGGGGGGGGGGCATGATGTCTCCAAGTAAGACATAAACAAGACATACACAGGGAGGGGGCTGATTCTGCAAGGACATTGGCAAAACAAGCAAAGAGGGAGGGGGGGGGTAAAATGTTAAATGTCCATCTGGTTGCATATAAATAAATATCCCCCCCCCCTCTCCCTCCCTCCACCACCCATCCCCCCCTCTGCACTGTACCTGGTCGGGCTCTTCTTGTCGCCCATAATCATGAATGTAAAATCCACGCCTGGTGCACCCTCCCCCCTTTTCCTGGTGATGTGCAAAGGGGGACCCCCCCCAAAACACCTAGAGAGACCGGGGGGAGGCGGAGCGGGGGGGGCGGCCCGCTGGCGGCTACGGTTTGCCGGTGGATGGACGGAGCCCGGGGAGGGGGGTTGGGAAGAAGAAGGGGAGGGGGGGTGAAGTCCGGGATCAGCCGTGCTCTCTCCTCCGCCGATCCGCTGCCAGACTGCACACAACCAGTCACTCGGGGACGGAAGGAAGGGCGGGGACACGGCCGACGTGACGTCACAGGGAGCGGGCAGCCAATGGCGGAGCGAGGGGGCTTTAAAAGTCCAGCGCTGGGGCAAGTGGGGAAGGTGACATGAGCGGGGCTGGAGGGGTCGGGGGTGCTGGGGATCAGGGATGTGTGTGGGCTCCAGAGAGGTGTATGGGTTCAAGAGGGGGCATGGAGTAAGGGGGCACATAGACTAAAGGAGCATTCATGGGCTCAAGAGGGTATATGGACTAGAAGGGGGTGCAAAGGCTCGGGGGAGTGTATGGACTAGAGGGGGGTGCAAGGGCTCGGGGGAGTGTATAGACTAGAGGGGGGTGCAAGGGCTCGGGGGAGTGTATGGACTAGAGGGGGGTGCAAGGGCTCAGGGGAGTGTATGGACTAGAGGGGGGTGCAAGGGCTCAGGGGGGTGTATGGACAAGAGGGGGGTGCAAGGGCTCAGGGGGGTGTATGGACTAGAGGGGGGTGCAAGGGCTCAGGGGAGTGTATGGACTAGAGGGGGGTGCAAGGGCTCAGGGGGGTGTATGGACAAGAGGGGGGTGCAAGGGCTCAGGGGGGTGTATGGACTAGAGGGGGGTGCAAGGGCTCAGGGGGGTGTATGGAATAGAAGGGGGTGCAAGGGCTCAGGGGAGTGTATGCTAGAGGGGGGTGCAAGGGCTCAGGGGAGTGTATGGACTAGAGGGGGGTGCAAGGGCTCAGGGGAGTGTATGGACTAGAAGGGGGTGCAAAGGCTCGGGGGAGTGTATGGACTAGAGGGGGGTGCAAGGGCTCGGGGGAGTGTATAGACTAGAGGGGGGTGCAAGGGCTCGGGGGAGTGTATGGACTAGAGGGGGGTGCAAGGGCTCAGGGGAGTGTATGGACTAGAGGGGGGTGCAAGGGCTCAGGGGGGTGTATGGACTAGAGGGGGGTGCAAGGGCTCAGGGGAGTGTATGGACTAGAGGGGGGTGCAAGGGCTCAGGGGAGTGTATGGACTAGAGGGGGGTGCAAGGGCTCAGGGGAGTGTATGGACTAGAGGGGGGGTGCAAGGGCTCAGGGGAGTGTATGGACTAGAGGGGGGTGCAAGGGCTCAGGGGAGTGTATGGACTAGAGGGGGGGTGCAAGGGCTCAGGGGAGTGTATGGACTAGAGGGGGGTGCAAGGGCTCAGGGGGGTGTATGGACAAGAGGGGGGTGCAAGGGCTCAGGGGGGTGTATGGACTAGAGGGGGGTGCAAGGGCTCAGGGGGGTGTATGGACTAGAGGGGGGTGCAAGGGCTCAGGGGGGTGTATGGACTAGAGGGGGGGTGCAAGGGCTCAGGGGAGTGTATGGACTAGAGGGGGGTGCAAGGGCTCAGGGGAGTGTATGGACTAGAGGGGGGGTGCAAGGGCTCAGGGGAGTGTATGGACTAGAGGGGGGTGCAAGGGCTCAGGGGGGTGTATGGACAAGAGGGGGGTGCAAGGGCTCAGGGGGGTGTATGGACTAGAGGGGGGTGCAAGGGCTCAGGGGGGTGTATGGACTAGAGGGGGGTGCAAGGGCTCAGGGGGGTGTATGGACTAGAGGGGGGTGCAAGGGCTCAGGGGAGTGTATGGACTAGAGGGGGGTGCAAGGGCTCAGGGGAGTGTATGGACTAGAGGGGGGTGCAAGGGCTCAGGGGAGTGTATGGACTAGAGGGGGTGCAAGGGCTCAGGGGAGTGTATGGACTAGAGGGGGGTGCAAGGGCTCAGGGGGGTGTATGGACTAGAGGGGGGTGCAAGGGCTCAGGGGGGTGTATGGACTAGAGGGGGGTGCAAGGGCTCAGGGGGGTGTATGGACTAGAGGGGGGTGCAAGGGCTCAGGGGGGTGTATGGACTAGAGGGGGGTGCAAGAGCTCAGGTGTATGGACTAGAGGGGGGTGCAAGAGCTCAGGGGAGTGTATGGACTAGAGGGGGGTGCAAGGGCTCAGGGGAGTGTATGGACTAGAGGGGGGTGCAAGGGCTCAGGGGAGTGTATGGACTAAAGGGGGTGCAAGGGCTCAAGAGGGTAAATGGACTAGAGGGGGGTACAAGGGCTCAGGGGAGTGTATGGACTAGAGGGGGGGGTGCAAGTGCTCAGGAGAGTATATGGACTAGAGGGGGGTGCAAGGGCTCAGGGGAGTGTATGGATTAGAGGGGAGTGCAAAGACTAGATAGGGATACAGGGCTTGGGGTGCAAGGAGTGAGGGGGGAAGCATGGACTGGAGGGGGATGCAAGGGCTTGGGGTGCATGGACTAAAGGAGCATGCATGGACTAAAGGGGGATGCAAGGGCTCAGGGGAGTGTATGGACTAGAGGGGGATGCAAGATCTCAGGAGGGTTTAGGGACTAGAGGGGGGTGTAAAGATTAGAGAGGTTTAAAGGGCTTGGGGTGCAAGGAGTGGGGGGGGGGGGGCATGGACCAGAGTGGGATGCAAGGGCTTGGAGGGTACATGGACTAGAGGGGGTGCAAGGAGTGGGGGGGGGGTAAGATTGCCACATCATCACTTTAATCCAGGGCACACATTAATTACACAGGTTCTGTGGCTGATTACGGTGATAATTAAACTCACTTGGTGCCTTATCTGCATTAAATCAGCCTCAGAACCTGTGTAATTAATATGTGTCCTGGATTAAAGGGATGATGTGGCAACCCTGGGGGGGGGGGGCATGGACTGGAGGGGTGCATGAACTAGAGGGGGGAGGGTGCAAGGCCAGAGGGGGGTGTATGGACCAGAGTGGCATGCGGGGGGGGGGGGGGTGCATGGGCTGAGGGTCACCATCAACCATCCAAGTTTAGCTGCTGCAGCATCTCTTCTTTTTTTGGTTTTGGATAGGCATTAACCATACAGTATGTAAACCAAAGAACAAAAATGGAGAGTATTACAGCTTTGATGTTGTGGCTGCCTTAGTTTTTATTTTTCACACTATTTTCCCTTTATTTTAACCTGGTAGTAACACCATGAACGCATTTCCAGGTCCCAGGATGACAACCGTGCTGAGCAGTTTTGTCACCTCAGGACAGAGATTGTGTTAGGACTACATAACACTGCGATAGAACTACATTTGGTTCAGATGGTGTCAAGCGTGTGTGGCGGCAACCAGGTGAGGAGTACAAAGACAAGTGTGTCTTGCCCATGGTCTGGGGCTGCATGAGTGCTGCCGGCACTGGGGAGCTACAGTTCATTGAGGGAACCATGAATGCCAACATGTACTGTGACATACTGAAGCAGAGCATGATCCCCTCCCTTTGGAGACTGGGCCTCAGGGCAGTATTCAACATGATAATGACCCCAAACATACCTCCAGGATGACCACTGCCTTGCTAAAGAAGCTGAGGGTAAAGGTGATGGACTGGCCAAGCATGTCTCCAGACCTAAACCCTATTGAGCATCTGTGGGGCATCCTCAAACGGAAGGCTGTGGAGTGCAAGGTCTCTAACATCCACCAGCTCTGTGATGTCATCATGGAGGAGTGGAAGAAGACTCCAGTGCCAACCTGTGAAGCTCTGGTGAACTCCATGCCCAAGAGGGTTAAGGCAGTGCTGGAAAATAATGGTGGCCACACAAAATATTGACACTTTGGGCCCAATTTGGACATTTTCACTTAGGGGTGTACAGGGCAGCCATCAGCCCCCCCCCCCCCCCCCCCGGGCCTGACTGCCCACATTTCCCAGGGCCTGCCCACATCTCCTCCTTCCCATGTCCTCTTCCTCCATTATTTCCATCTTCTCTATCCCATGTCCTCCTCCTCCATCCCATGTCCTCCTCCTCCAGTTCCATCTCCTCCATCCCATGTCCTCCTCCTCCAGTTCCATGTCCTCCTCCTCCAGTTCCATCTCCTCCATCCCATGTCCTCCTCCTCCAGTTCCATCTCCTCCATCCCATGTCCTCCTCCTCCAGTTCCATCTCCTCCATCCCATGTCCTCCTCCTCCAGTTCCATCTCCTCCATCCCATGTCCTCCTCCTCCAGTTCCATCTCCTCCATCCCATGTCCTCCTCCTCCAGTTCCATCTCCTCCATCCCATGTCCTCCTCCTCCAGTTCCATCTCCTCCATCCCATGTCCTCCTCCTCCAGTTCCATCTCCTCCATCCCATGTCCTCCTCCTCCAGTTCCATCTCCTCCATCCCATGTCCTCCTCCTCCAGTTCCATCTCCTCCATCCCATGTCCTCCTCCTCCAGTTCCATCTCCTCCATCACATGTCCGACTCCTCCAGTTCCATCTCCTCCATCCCATGTCCGACTCCTCCAGTTCCATCTCCTCCATCCCATGTCCTCCTCCTCCAGTTCCATCTCCTCCATCCCATGTCCTCCTCCTCCAGTTCCATCTCCTCCATCCCATGTCCTCCTCCTCCAGTTCCATCTCCTCCATCCCATGTCCTCCTCCTCCAGTTCCATCTCCTCCATCCCATGTCCTCCTCCTCCAGTTCCATCTCCTCCATCCCATGTCCTCCTCCTCCAGTTCCATCTCCTCCATCCCATGTCCTCCTCCTCCAGTTCCATCTCCTCCATCCCATGTCC
Source organism: Lithobates clamitans (assembly GCA_037952925.1). Taxonomy (NCBI): domain Eukaryota; kingdom Metazoa; phylum Chordata; class Amphibia; order Anura; family Ranidae; genus Lithobates; species Lithobates clamitans. The sequence goes on from JBBGZY010001010.1 coordinate 574,208, forward strand.
TCCTCCTCCAGTTCCATCTCCTCCATCCCATGTCCTCCTCCTCCAGTTCCATCTCCTCCATCCCATGTCCTCCTCCTCCAGTTCCATCTCCTCCATCCTATGTCCTCCTCCTCCAGTTCCATCTCCTCCCTGCTGCAGGATATGGTCAGGTACTGGGGACAGTTTACAGGAAATAGATAGCAGAAATCCTTTACCTGCTGAAGGCTTGGCTTGCCTTTTTGACCTTAAAAAAATAAAATTAAATCTATACAGACTGTTTTAAAGCTACGCTCCAGGCAACCAGTTAAATGCACAGATAAACTGCATATATGGGGGCTGTTTAACTGTAAAAAGATTTGTATTTCTGTCCATCCATTCCCGAGATTTACACAGCTCTGTCACATAGCATGGTTCTGTCTGCCAGGGAAGGAGATCTGAATTTAGTCTTCTGCAGTTAAAGCAATAACAAACCCTCCAATCCCTTACAGTCCAGGAAGCTGTCACCTTAGCCTCTGTTTGATCGACCAGTTACCATGGTGCTTCAAATGCAATCAATTCTGACACCAGCCATTTGATGCCTTGAATGTTCGGCTGAGAGCACAAGAAAATGTGACAGTTGTCATTCACAGCATGCCTTGAATGTGACTGTATTTGGACACAGTTAAATTGGCGGGTTCAGTTTCACTTTGAATAACATTTACAGGTCTTGTCCTTCCCCCAGCTTGTAAATGGATAGTAAAAGAGAATCAGCAAACTGATGAGCTCACCTCTCTGACACTCTGCTCTCTCCCTCTATCAGCACGCTCCTTGTTAGCACATGTGAACTGCAGCAGAACTGACTGACGTCTTGTGCTGTTTCTCCCTTTCCCACACTAAGTTCTGCTGTACAAGGACTGTAAGATGCTAATGCCAGGTCAGATTTAGGTACTTACACTGCTTGTATTTAATAATTGTAGTAGTGTATTATTGAGCACATTGCTAACTTAATTGGTTCCTCTTATATCCCGGATTGTGCCCAGGTTATTTGCCGCCTTTTGATGCCCCCTACCACAGTAACCTCATCCTATGCTGCTTTACTCTTCTTGTTTGATGGATTTGTGGTGGGTTCCTATAGTATCGGGGTCACCCTCCAGAGATTGTATTGGTTTATGAATTTTTTGGAAACATTCAAAAGTGGACGCGGTCTCCAGTAGATGTGTCCATTACCATGGCAACCCACCGGCAATTCACCAAACCAAAAGCAGAAATATTAAAAAACCTGTACAATCTCCGGGCCGGCGGGTATTCCCATAGCGACCCACCCATAATCCACCAACCAGAAAGCAGAAACATTCAAAAGCCGCTATGATTTCCAGCGGGCATCCCTATTACCATGGCAACCCACCCGCACTTTGCCAAACTAGGAATGGAAATATTTAAAAACCTGTACAATTCCCAGTGGGTATTCCCGTTACCATGGCAACCCACCCATAATCCACCAAACAGGAAGCGGAAACATTCAAAAGCCGCTATGGTTTCCAGCGGGCATCCCTATTACCATGGCAACCCACCCACAATTCACCAAACCAGAAGCGGAAACATTTTAAAACCTGTAAAACTCCGGCTGGTATTCCTGTTACCATGGCAACCCACCCATAATCCTCCAAACAGGAAGCGGGAACATTCAGATGCCGCTATGATTTCCAGCAGGCGTCTATGTTGCCACAGCAGCCCACCCACAACCCACCAGAGTTTTAGAAACCTTTAAAAGCCGGTACCATCTCCGGCAGCTTTCCCAGTTACCGTGGCAACTTGCCCACAGTCCTCCAAACAAAAAGCCGAAACATTCAAAAGTTGAGACCATCACCGGCAGGTGTCCCCTCTACTGCAGCAACCCACCCATAATCCAACATTATTTTTCTGCTTCTTGTTGAATAAAGTGTGAATCGGTTGCCATGGTAATGGGGGATGTCCGCCGGAGATCTATTGACTTTTTTGAATGTTTCCAGTGATCTTGCTATATTGTGTCCCATGGACACTTTGGCCTTAATGTTGTCCCCTACAGGGTCTCCCTGAGTGCTGCCTAAGGTAGCCACCTCAACTGGCCTCATGGGAAGCAGGGCCCTGTTTAGCGGATGTAAACCCAACTGTTTCCAAAAACAGTTGCATTTAAGGCATGCCATGAATTATAATCGTCAAAGTTGCTTGTATCCTCAACCGATCTGTCAAGCCATCAAATTGTTAGCTTCATAACTGATCACTTGTGCGGCACCATGGCTACTGCAGATCAAACAGAGGCCAAGATGGCAGCTTCCTTGGCTATAAAGTATAGGCGGGTTTGCTGTAACTGCTTCCCAAAACAGTTATATCCAAAGAACCAGGGGCTTTTTTTCGGCGGAAATGCAGTTTATTGCTGTTGGCTGTGGGGGATCTATTTTATTGCTTTTCTTGTTATCAATACCAAATTCCATACAAATTACTTTGCACTACAAAATGACACTTGGCTCCATATTTTCTAAAAGGGACTGTACTGGGAGAGGGGTAGGGGGTGGAACCAAGGGTCGGTGCTCATAAGTGGGTATGGGTGGAACCGAGGGTCAGTGCTCAGAGGTGGGAAGGGGCAGAACCAAGGGTCAATGCTTAGAGATGAGAAGGAGCGGAACCAAGGGTTAGTGCTCGGAGGTGGTTAGGGGAAGAACCAAGGGTCAGTGCTCAGAGGTGGGAAGGGGTGAAACCAAGGGTCAGTGCTCAGGGGCGGAACCAAGGATCGGTTCTCAGAGGTGGGAAGCGGTGGAACCAAGGGTCGGTTATCAGAGGGGGGAAGGGGAGGAACGTGCTTGGAGGTGGGTAAGGAGCGTAACTAAGGGTCAGTGCTCGGAGGTGGGTAGGGGCAGAACCAAGGGTCAGTGCTCAGAGGTGGGAAAGGGTGGAGCCAAGGGTCGGTGCTCAGAGGTGAGTAGGGGGCGGAACCAAGGGTCAGTGCTCAGAGGTGGGTAGGTGCAGAACCAAGGGTCAATGCTCGGAGGTGGGTAGGGGGCGGAACCAAGGGTCAGTGCTCAGAGGTGGGTAGGGGCAGAACCAAGGGTCAGTGCTCACAGGTGGAAAAGGGTGGAACCAAGGGTCGATGCTCGGAGGTGGGAAGGGGCGGATCCAAGGGTCAGTGCTCGGAGGTGAGTAGGGGCAGAACCAAGGGTCAGTGCTCAGAGGTGGGAAAGGGTGGAACCAAGGGTCGGTGCTTGGAGTTGGGAAGGGGGGGATCCAAGGGTCAGTGCTCGGAGGTGAGTAGGGGCAGACCCAAGGGTCAGTGCTCAGAGGTGGGAAAGGGTGGAACCAAGGATCAGTGCTTGGAGTTGGGAAGGGGGGGATCCAAGGGTCAGTGCTCGGAGGTGAGTAAGTGCGGAACAAAGGGTCAGTGCTCAGAGTTGGGTAGGGGGCGGAACCAAGGGTCAGTGCTCAGAGGAGGGAAGGGGCAGAACCAAGGGTCAATGCTTAAAGGTGGGTAGGGGCAGAAGCAAGGGTCAGTGCTCAGAGGTGGGAAGGGGTGGAACAAAGGGTCAGTGCTCAGAGGTGGGAAGGGGTGGCACCAAGGGTCGGTTTTTAGAGGTGGGAAGGGGAGGAACCAAGGGTCAGTGTTTGAAGGTGGGAAGGAGAGGAACCAAGGGTCAGTGTTTGAAGGTGGGTAGGGGGCGGAACTAAGGGTCAGTGCTCAGAGGTGGGAAGAGGCGGAACTAAGGGTCAGTGCTCGGAGGTGGGTAGGGGCAGAACCAAGGGTCAGTGCTCAGAGGTGGGAAAGGGTGGAGCCAAGGGTCGATGCTCAGAGGTGGGATGAGGCGGAACCAAGGGTCAGTGCTCGGAGGTGAGTAGGGGGCGGAACCGAGGGTCAGTGCTCAGAGGTGGGAAGGGGCAGAACCAAGGGTCAGTGCTCATAGGTGGGTATGAGTGGAACCAAGGGTCAGTGCTCGAAGGTGGGTAGAAGACAGAATCACAAAGTGACTTTGAAGTGGGGAGTTTCTGCACCTATTCTCTAAAAAGACTCTAAAAAAAAAAAATGCCCTGTTGCTTGCGCTGTCACCCGAACTGTCAAGCCATCAAATGGCTGGTGTCATGGAGGCTGGCTGTGAAGGATAACAGAATTTAGTTCCCCTTCAAGCTCTTCTTACTTACCCAATCAAGGTCCCCCCCAGGGCTGTGGCCGATCCAGCTGAAAAGCTCATCATATGTTATCTCTTATCTCTAGGCTGCTGTAGATGATATCTGAAGCAGTCCAGACCCCCCCCCCCCCCCCATAGGATGTATAAGGAAGTATAGGATTACATCACTCATGTAACTATGGCTGATTTCTGGTCAGTGTGGGGAAGTTGGGGCACGCACACACATTAAACATGGGGAATTAAACGTTCAGAGGTCCTGAGTATCCTTTTACAAGTCCATGGGGGTTGTTCTTTCTTTCCTTGTGATTCCAACGAACATGTGCCTTGTCCTTTTTTTTTGCACTTTAAAAGCAGTTGTATAAAGTAACCCATGTACAATGAAATTTCCAAAAAAACAAGAATCTTTTTACACCTGTCCCAGTCAGTATTATGTTCAGTTCAGCTACAAATTCCAATACAGTCAAACACACCACCACATACATTACATCAAAAAGATCTCATTGAAAATCTTAACCACTTGAGCTCTGGAAGATTTTACCCCCTTCATGCCCAGACCATTTTTTTGATTTTCGACACTGCGTTACTTTAACTGGTAATTGCGCAGTTGCAACGAAACTATTTTTTTTTTTTTTATCACACATATAGAGCTTTATTTTGTTGGTATTTGATCACCACTGTTTTTATTTTTTTTATTTTTGAGATATAAACAAAAAAGACCAAATTTTTAATTGAAAAAAATTTTTTTTTTTACTTTCTGCTGTATAACATATTCTATAAAAAATCAAATGTCTTCATAAATTTAGGCCAAAATGTATTCTGCTATATGTTTTTTGTAAAAAAAAAATCCCAATAAGTGTATATATTATAGCACCTACAAACTATGGTATATATACTGGAATTTTTATTTTTTTTTAATACTACTAATGGCGGTTATCAGCTACTTTTAATGGGACTGCGAGTGCAGTGGGCAATCTGACACTTACTGACACTGGAGGGAACTGATTAACTGCCACTAACATCACCAGTGACGTTAATACAGTGATCAGTGCTAATATTATACACTGTCACTGAACTAATGACACTGGCTGGGAAGAGTTTAACATCCAGGGAGATCAAGGGGTTAAATGTGTGCCTATTTGTAATGTGTGTAAAGTGTGCTGCTTTTACTAGTAGATCTCTCAGTTTTGACAGATCGCTCCCTGTATACAGAGCTCTGTGTTGTTTACCAACACAAAACTCTGGGCCAGTGGTGGCCTCCGGGTGGCGGCTTTGTCCCCTGCATCTCCTCTGGTGGCCTCCACATCTCCTCCCTCCTCGTCGTGGTCCAATAGGATCACTTGTCGTTTTGGCCAATCGGGAACTCACGACCCGCTTCCTGATTGGCCGGGAGGAGATTCAGTGTGAAAATAGCGAATATTCATTCGCTATTGTCACACAACTGGGTGGGCTCGGGGCGCAGTGCTACTCTGAGCTGAGATTGCACACAGCCGATCTGCAGGTCCCAGCCATGAATCATTGGCCGGGACTTGCTGACAGCTCCTGCTGTGTACAATCGCTTTGCCTACAGCAGCGACCCATCCGCAGTGCATTGTCTGCGGATGGGCCGGCCGCCAAATGGGTAAATGACAACCCCTTTATTCAAGCTGTCCTTTTTTAAATCCCCTTACCCCCCCTGAGGTCCTCTTCATACTCCACGCTGAGGCCCCATTCATTGCTATGGGTATGTTGTACTCAGAGAGAGCACTGAAGGCCACCATGAGAAGGCCACAAAGCTGAGACTGGAAGAGGAAGAAGCATCTCAATGAGCCACCAGTTGTTCTAAGTACTTATGTGTTAATAAAGGACATGCTGATAGGAGGAGACGTCATAGTGACTGAGAGATGAGTTCTTTAGTCTTCACTGCTTCTCTTTCATTTGTCCTGCTTCAGACTGGGGGAGGTACAAAACCTAGTTGCATTGCTTTAAGTGCAGTAGAGCAAAACAAGTCTCCAGCTCTGCTAGACAGGGTGGTATTGTGGACTGGTGTACGGGGTGATCAGAAATGCAAATCTTTGAGCAGGCAAACCAGTTTACATGCAGTATACAACCAGTAGTAGTTAGTCACATTCATTTGAACTTGTATGTTGAAGGCTTTTTGTAATTTATCAAAGCTACTTCTTTGGTTCTTATGAGTTTCAGACCTTAAGAATGTATAGATGGTATCTCCAGTGGCGGCCCGTCCATTAGAGCGCACGGGCACCGCCCCCCCTATCCATGCGTTCGGCCCCCTGATCTACATACAGGGTGCTGGACCATGGATTCTAATGGGGGGATTGTTTTTTATTGAAGCACGTGATTAGAGCCAGGGCAGAGGCTCTAATATGCTTCAAGAAAGGGTGGGCTCGGGCCGCAGAGCACTGCGTCCTGATCCCACCCAGTTGTGTGACAATAGCAAATTAATATTTGCTATTATCACAATGATTCTCCTCCCGGCCAATCAGGAAGTGGGTCGTGAAACCTGTTTCCCGATTGGCTGAAAGGAGAAGCCATGCTATTGACCTATAAGGAGGAGGAGCTGTACATCCAAGGAGATGCATGGGAAGCCCGGGACAAAGAGGAGTCTGAGGGGGGAGGCCGCCATCTCCATGGGAAGCCTGGGACACGGAGGAGTCTGAGGGGGGAAGCCACCGCCGCCATCTCCATGGGAAGCCTGGGACGCGGAGGAGTCTGAGGGGGGAAGCCGCCGCCGCCGCCATCTCCATGGGAAGCCTAGGACACGGAGGAGTCTGAGGGGGGAAGCCACCGCCGCCATCTCCATGGGAAGCCTGGGACGCGGAGGAGTCTGAGGGGGGAAGCCGCTGCCGCCATCTCCATGGGAAGCCTGGGGCGCAGAGGAGTCTGATGGGGAAAGCTGCTGTCGCCATCTCCATGGGCAGCCCAGGACATGGAGGAGTCTGAGGGGGGAAGCCGTCACCCGCCATCTCCATGGGGGGCCCGGGACACGGAGGAGTCTGAGGGGGGAAGCCCGGGACATGGAGGAGTCTGAGGGGGGAAGCCATCGCTGCCGTCTCCATGGAAAGCCCGGGACACGGAGGAGTCTGGGGGGGGGTACCGCCGCCACCATCTCCATGGGTAGCCCGGGACACGGAGGAGTCTAGGGGGGGGATCCATCACCGCCGTCTCCACCTGTCAGCACAGGGTGAGGTGAGCTAGCGACAGGGGGGGGGGGGTTTGGTGCACGGTGCGGGCTGGGGGGGGGTCTGTGGTCAGGTCCGTCTGCCGCCCCCCGACCGATGGAGCATCAGCCGCCACTGTATAGCTCGACACACTGAAAGGTCATAAAGGTCAATTCCAGGTAGGGCTATTTTTGCATATCCAAGTATGCAGGCATCCGGAGTAAAGCTGTTCACATAAACCATTCTCCTCACCCCCATTGACGTCATCCATTCCATGCTGCGCTACATGAGCGCTTCAAATCTCGCTTTCAGATCGCTCTACTGAAGGGTAGTCTTCCCGGTCATGATCGCAGACTGAAAGCGGTGAGAGCCAGAGGTGAGGAGGACGGTCTATATGGACAGCTTTACCCCGGATGCCTGCATGCTTAGATGTGCCTCTTTTAATCATCAACCATGAGAGTTGCTAAATGTTGTACCTTCATTAAATGTAATTGTATTGCTGCACTTAGAGGTGCCTCTCTCTCCTTTATACTCTGTAGCTCCTGCTGGATTTAACTTCTAATGCCCTTGTGGAGGCTTCCATCTGTGAATGGACATTTTATGGTTATACAACCTATCACATTGCTATAATTTTTTTATATGGACTATAAACTGAAGGATTTATGAATAAATGGTTGTGGAATGAATCATCTGAGGTTCCATTATTTCTTATGGGGAAATTCACTTTGATATACAAGTGCTTTGAATTACAAGCATGTTTCCGGAACGAATTATGCTCGCAATCCAAGGTTCTACCGTATTAGGCACCACTGCTACAATGATCGTCAATGAGTCCTGTGACAATCAGCTGCCTTGCTGCTTAGTAAACACAGGAGGTTTCTTGCTTGGCATGGGCACCATTCAGAGAAAAAATTGCACTTCCTTGATGAATGCAATTCATTGAGAAAATACAAAGTGTTCTCTGAATGGTGTCCGTGTCAAGCAAGGGACCTCCTGTGTTCACTAGGCAGTAGGTGAGCTCCTTGATATAGGACCCAGAAACCAGTGGCGATCACTGTAGAACTGGTGCCTACTACAAAGATTTCTGGCTTCCTTGGCAACCCTAGAGATATGACATACACATTTTAAAGCAGAACTAAACCCATCAATTTAACAGTTTCAAAAAACAGTAACATCCCCAAAACGTGGCAGAATGTAACTGCCACATTTGCTTGTGCTCTCAACCAAACTGTCAAACCATCCAATGGCTGGTGTCATAACTGATCACATGTGCAGCATAATGGCAGTTGAAGATCAAACAGAGGCCAAGATGGCAGCTTCTTTGGCAAAAAAAAAAAAAAAAGATAGGCGGGTTTAGTTAATCCTCTGCATTGTGTAAAAAGGCTGTTTGATCCTGTCTTCTCTGATCCTCCTCTTCTTCCACAGTCCCCAAACTATCTTCTGATAGAACAGAGGCTAGGGGACAAGCTGCACATGCTTGGTTTGGTTTGTATTGCTAGAGAGGTTTTTTTTTTCTTGGGAGAGTGCATGTGATCAGCACAGGACCAATTAGCACTGTCCAGACAGAGGGTCAGGAGACATGCAGCCTCAGAGGACAATCAGAGCAGAATAAAAACTCCTCCTACAAGCTTTAACCAGACACTGATAGATGTCACAAGACTGCTATATACTGCTGATGAGAAAAAGTTATTTGGCTTTTTATATTTACTAAAACTATTGCATTTCCATGTTCTGTGTACTGCAGGAGACCAGATATAGTGAATGCAGGCTCCTGGGTTTAGTAACACTTAAAATTCAGCTTTAAGGTCTGGATATAAATACTGGCGTATCATGCTGACACTCATTAAAACTGAAAACGTATCTTGGAGAGGCTAGGAACCCACTTCAATATTTGAGAATATGTGCAGTTGAATGTGACCAACTATTACTAGGTGTACCATGACCTGGACAAATGAGAACCTTCATAGACATTGATGTCCTGGAATGAAAATGTCCATATGGGCTGCACAACTCTGCAAACCCCAGGCAAGAAAGTGTAAACAGCCTTAGCTGGGGCTCTAGCCAGGATACGCCCCAACATGTTTCACACTGCCCCGAAGCTTAATCATGGTTAAGCTCTAGGGCGGAGTGAAACCCGTTGGAGATAAGGTCAGCCCAGGCTGATGCTGTTACACTTTCTTACTTGGGGACTGAAAAGATGTGCAGCTCATATGGACATTTTCCTCCTAGTACATTGCTGTCTGGAGCTGGGATGAGCTCCATCCTAGCCTGCACTCACAGTGTAGCTGTGAGCAGTACAGCTTGAGCAGCATCCACAATTTCAGTTTGGGTTTATAAACATTACTCACATACACACTATATTGTCAAAAGTATTGGGGCACCTGCCTTTACACGCACATGAACTTTAATGGCATCCCAGTCCTAGTCCGTAGGGTTTAATATTGAGATGACCCACCCTTTGCTGCTATGACAGCTTCAACTCTTCTGGTAAGGTTTAGGATTGTGTCTATGGGAAGGTTTCACCATTCTTCTAGAAACGCATTTGTGAGGACTGGCACTGATGTGGAAGAGAAGGCCTGGCTCGCAGTCTCCACTCTAATTCACCCCCAAAGGTGTTCCATTGAGATGCAGGCCAGTCAAGTTGCTCCACTCCAAACTCGCTCATCCATGTCTTTATGGACCTTGCTTTGTGCACTGGTCCAAATCATTTGGTGGAGGGGGGATTGTGGTGTGGGGTTGTTTTTCAGGTGTTGGGCTTGGCCCCTTAGTTCCAGTCAAGGGAACTCTTAAAACGTGAGCATACCAAGACATTTTGGACAAATTCCTGCTCCTAACTTTGTGGGAACAGTTTGGGGATGGCCCCTTCCTGTTCCAACATGACTACGCACCAGTGCACAAAGCAAGGTCCATAAAGACATAGATGAGCAAGTCTGGAGTGGAGGAACTTGACTGGCCTGCACAGAGTCCTGACCTCAACCAGATAGAACACCTATGGGATTAATTAGAGTGAATACTGCGAGCCAGGCCTTCTCGTCCAACTTCAGTGCCTGACCTCACAAATGCGCTTCTGGAAGAATGGTCAAACATTCCCATTCTCACATTCCTAAACCTTGTGGACAGCCTTCTCAGAAGAGTTAACGTTGTTATAGCTGCAAAGGGTGGGCCAACTCAATATTGAACCCTACGGACTAATGCCCCGTACACACGGTCGGACTTTGTTCGGACATTCCGACAACAAAATCCTAGGATTTTTTCCGACGGATGTTGGCTCAAACTTGTCTTGCATACACACGGTCACACAAAGTTGTCGGAAAATCCGATCGTTCTAAACACGGTGACGTAAAACATGTACGTCGGGACTATAAACGGGCCAGTGGCCAATAGCTTTCATCTCTTTATTTATTCTGAGCATGCGTGGCACTTTGTCCGTTGGATTTGTGTACACACGATCGGAATTTCTGACAACGGATTTTGTTGTCGGAAAATTTTATATCCTGCTCTCAAACTTTGTGTGTCGGAAAATCCGATGGAAAATGTGTGATGGAGCCTACACACGGTCGGAATTTCCGACAACAAGGTCCTATCACACATTTTCCATCGGAAAATCCGACCGTGTGTACGGGGCATAAGACTGGGATGCCATTAAAGTTTATGTGTGTAAAGGCAGGCGTCCCAATACTTTTGCAATATTGTGTATGTATTTTGTCTTTGTATTTGGCTCCATGCCTGAAGTTCTTCAATAGAGTTCTATAATAGAGTTCTACTTTAATAAGACATGCTGTCCTCAACAGCAAATGTTTTGTTGGTGGTTAATTTCGGGAAGTTCCTTTCAAAATAATGCGTGCTCCTTCTATTACGAGAATATCGACTGATCCTCTAAAGCATGGCCTGTTTTGGAATAGATGAGAAATGGATTGGCACACAGAAACAGATGTAGAAATAACATAAGGTGAAAAACAGGAAAGTGAAGTTAGAGATATGAGGGAGGAAGAGAACAGGAAGAACACAACAGGAAGAGGGGAGAGATAGAGGCGATGAGGAGGTGATGGGGGCAGAGGTTTCACTGATAACATGGTGGGAATAGGATACAGATAGCTCAGAGAAGGATGGGAGGTGGGAGATTGGATAGCGGGAGGCAGGAAGCCGAGAAAATCAAGGTTATGTGTACTGCATAGAGGAGGCAGAATAAAACTGAAGTGGCGAGGTAGGAAATTGGATGCAGTAGTCTTTCAGGTTTCCATGTTCATAAGTCCTACCTGCAAAGCTACATTCATGCAAAGCCCCAGTCAGACTTGAGCTGAGCGTCTTTAGTTGTTTTTGTTTTTTTTCCACTTTTATTATTATTTTTTAGCATTTATACTGTACATGCCTTTTGTATGCATTCCAGGCGTGAGCATTTTTTGTATATTTTTTGACCAATTAACAGGTATTTTCCAGTGACCCATCGGTGATCTATCCATATATTACAACCGAGAGTGTGGAAGATGATTTTCTCTGTTCAATTATATCTATATGCTATTTTGGACGCTATATCTTTTTAGCAGAAGGACATTAAGACCCCTTTCACACTGGGGCGTTTTGCAGGCAGTATTGCGCTAAAAATACCGCCTGCAAACCGCTCCTAAACAGCCTCCGCTGTTTGTTCAGTGTGAAAGCCCGAGGCGGTGCGCTGGCAGGACAGTGAAAAAAGTCCTGCAAACCGCTTCTTTGGAGCAGTGAAGGAGCGGTGTATTCACCGCTCCTAAACCGCTCCTGCCCATTGAAATCAATGGGACAGCGCGGCTATACCGCGGCAATACCGCGGCTATAGCCGCGCTGTACGAGTGATTTTAACCCTTTTTCGGCCGCCAGCGGGGGTTAAAACCGCACCGCTAGCGGCCGAATACAGCTGCAAGAATAACGGTACAGCAGCGCTAAAAATAGCGCTGTTGTACTGCCGACGCCCCCACCGCCCCAGTGTGAATGGGGCCTTACTGATTGTTTTTGACCGTTCATTTAAAGGACATCAATAGCGCTGCCGTCACGTTGTTGAATGTGTGTTTTTTTCTATTTTCTATGTTACTTACCTTAAATAAGAATTTTCGGCAGCCGCTTTCTATAGCAGGTCCAGGGGCAGACTGATAACTCATGGGGCCCCCCGGGCAATAGGAGATTATGGGGCCCCCAGGCAATCAGAGATTATGGGGCCACACAGTATACACACACACAGTATACAATCACACAGTATACACATACATGTACACACAGTATACACAGACAGATGTAAAAAAACACAGATTTATACATACTGTCCCTGGTTTTACTGAGGCTGGCAACCCTGATGGGGCCCCCTAGTGGCCCAGGGCCCTCGGGCAGTGCCCGAGTGGCTCAATGGTCAGTCCGCCCCTGAGCAGGTCTATTTATTATGGAACTGTAATTGGATGTAGTCCATCAATTTTACACCTATTTATAATGCTCATTGGCATTTTAAATTCTATATATATGTATTTTTCCTTTACTTGTATTTTTATTGATCTATTTATATATATTTTCATTTAAAGATATTTATCTATGGATTTACCCGCATCCTGAGCGCTTAGTGGTTATAGTTAGTAACGACTTGGGGGATACATTTTCACTATTTCCATTTACTTTAATTTACAGGTAGTTACTAGGCAAAAAAATTTGATTTTTTTTTTTGCATTTTTCTGGCATTCCTATTGAAGTCTATTGGGATCGAAATGGGCAACTGTCCCAAAAGAAGCTCATGTATTTTTTCAAGCAAGAGGCTGTATGGGCACCATTGAAGTGGAGGATTTATGTTTTTTCGGTGAAGCTTCAAATCACACTTCAATTTGCCCAGGTGTAAACAGAGCCTAAATATAATTTAGGAATATTGTCTAATTTTCCAAAAAAGCAAAGGTGACTAATGTGCCATTTAGAAAAGAGTGCCTCAATCAATAAAGGAAGATAGGGCGGGTACCATCATCCTTATATTAACAGTGATGAGGTATGGGGGGGTATGTCAGGGGCTACTCCAAAAAAATGCCCCATGACAAGGAGATTTTATGGACTATCTCGGTACCCAGAGATTGGACAATTGAATATAAAAATTATATTTTATTGTAGAAAAACAACTTGATACACATTGATACAAATCACATATAAAAACATAATTGCATACAGAAGCAAGATACAGACTTTAAGCAGTGCGAACCCCACAAATTAGTGGAGCCTCCCGAAGATGTAGGCCCAAAGTGTAATCCTCTACATTTTTCGTGAATAAATTCGCTTCTTCAGGAGGGTTTGACCTTATACATCTAGGGGGAAATACAATCTTCTAATTAATTTGATCACAAGGTATTTAAAAGGGAACGGAGAAAGAAATACACAATTGTACATTGAATAACAACAATACTTGGAGTAAAATTATACAGGCAAGCTTGGCTTACTGATGAAAACCCAATCGGGGTCACGGGCGGCAATATGTGAGGCACCCAAATTAGGGTAATCCCCCCGTGGCAAACACAGGAGGCACTGGAAAAGTGCAATAGATGAAAAACATTTGTATCAATGTTATATAGCATGGCTAAAATTGGTGAGTCGATTGACACACAAGTGAGGGGGAAGGGGGGGGGGACAAGTGGGGGCTGGAAAAGGGGAAGGAAGAAGGAAAAAAGAGGGGAGGAAAAGGGGGGGGGATTAGTGTGAAGGAAAAGATGGGGGGGGGGAGAGACAGAGGAGCAAAGAGGGGAAAAAGAAGGGGGAGGAGGAAAAAGAAACCTCAGGGCAGGAAGAATTTAAGAAGGTGGGAAAGAAAGGATAAGGATGAATAGAAGAAATGGGGGAAAGGAAATAGGGGGGGAAGAAGGAAGAGAAATTGAGTGTAGAAATGGGAGGAATGGAGGGTGTGAGGAAAGGAGAAAAGTAAGGGAGAAGGGAGGGCGGTGAAGGTATGAAAAAAGAAGGGGAAAAGAGGAGAGGAAGAGAAGGGGGGGGGAAGGAGAGGGGTAAAAAAGGGGGAAATATGGAATGATGGGGGGGGGGCTTCAGGGTTTCGATCGCTGGCTGCTGTCATTGGCTGGGTGGGGATGACGTCACTCCTGCGCATATTTGGGAGCTCAGTCAGATTCGGCATTGCCGAATTTGTACAGTGAGCTGCGTATGCGCGGCTCACTGTACAGCAGCGGACGGACAGGTAAGTAACTTTCAATGCAGAAGAGACAAAGCTGGCGCCTCCTTGCCCTTCAAGGGCTTTCAGATGCTGAGAGGCAGGGCGGGGTTTCTGATTATGTGATTGCTGTGATTGGCGGTCACACGATCGGAAAGCTCCTGATCGCTGGTATGTATTGGGAGCTTTCCAGCACCCAATGCGTATTGGGAGCAAGCTCTCAGCATGGTAAGTTGTTTTAACAGGACCGCATATATGTGGCCGCTCGGGGTTAAGTTCAACCCACCGAGCAGCAGCATATATGCGTGCAGCTGGCATCAAGGGGTTAAAATTCCTGCCTATCTGTCCATTTTAAAACTCTGGACTAAAGTTCCACTTTAAAGCAACACCTTTTTTTTTTTATAGTTGGAGACAGGACAGTGACGTCACAGTCTCTTCCTCGTCCAATCAGAGAATGCTTTGCAACCATTGAGAAAATGCAAAGCGTTTTCTGAATGGGGCCCATGCTGAGCGAGAAATCTCCTGGGTTCAGTAAGCAGCAGAACAGTCACACAGCACAGGCACCTAAAGCTAGCAGCAATTACTGTAGTAATCGTTTTCAGCTTCCATGGGGAACCCACATGTATGGCACATCCATACTTACATTGGTCTAAGCTGGGCCATTGTAACTATGTAAAAATCTCCATACTTTGGCTACATTCACACTGGTGATTAGGGCCAGTGTGAATTGTAGCAGCAGTTCTTGCTATGGCTCTCAGCAGTTCTCATCGACTAGGTGCGGCCGCCGGCCCCATTCATTATAAAGAGGTTGAAGGTAGTGGCAGTTATGCATGGCTCTCTGCACAGCCAGGGATTGATTACCTGCGATGATCAGTGCTGGACACACACAAAGTGTGCAGAAAGCCACGAATAGCTGCGGCCACCAGTGGCCTGTCATTATAGTGGACCTTACCTCACCTAGCCACTGAGAGCCACTGCAGGAATCTGATGTTTCATGCCGCTTTGTCCTTGCCTTAATCGACGGTGTGAATGTAGCCTTAAATGTGTGCTATAAGCAGACCAACTGCGCAAGGCTACAGTGTCCCACTGGGGTGGGTGGCATGTCGGCCTCTTGTACAGTGCCTGGAGCTATGAAAAAAAGAGAGCCCCCTCAAAGTTAAAGTGTTACCCTGATAGCATTGAACGGTGTCATGACAAGCCACAGAAATGGCTTTTCTATAGATGAAGTTGCAGTTGCTGAATTCTGAGGCTTTGACAAACCTGTTGAAAGGAGGTCTTACAACGGCAGCATTTTGGAAGCTGCTGCTGCAGGTATGCTTTAAGATCATTGGATGCCTTCCCGAAAAAGTTAACCTGTTACTATACCCAACATGGGCAAGGTAGAGGTTCAGTTTAAACTAGAACAGTGGTCTCCAAACTGCAGCCCTGGGGGCAGATGCGGCCCTTTGCTTGCCTTTATCTAGGCCTCAAGGCATAATTCTTGCCACTGATGCCAACAATGGGGCATAATTCCTCCCAACAGCGCCAACAATGGAGCATAATGCCTTCCAACAATGCCAACAATGAAGCATACAGTATCTCACAAAAGGAAGTAGACCCCTCACATTTTTGTAAATATTTTATTATATCTTTTCATGTGACAACACTGAAGAAATGACATTGCTTCAATGTAAAGTAGTGAGTGTACAGCTTGTATAACAGTGTAAATTTGCTGTCCCCTCAAAATAACTCAACACACAGCCATTATTGTCTAAACTGCTGGCAACAAAAGTGAGTACACCCCTAAGTGAAAATGTTCCAAACTGGGCCCAAAGTGTCAATATTTGAGTGTCAATATTTTGTGAGGGCACCATTATATTCCAGCACTGCCTTAACCCTCTTGGGCATGGAGTTCACCAGAGCTTCACAGATTGCCACTGGAGTCCTCTTCCACCCCTCCATGACAACATCACAGAGCTGGTGGATGTTAGAGACCTTGTGCTCCTCCACCTTCCGTTTGAGGATGCCCCACAGATTCTCAATAGGGTTTAGGTCTGGAGACATGCTTGGCCAGTCCATCACCTTTACCCTCAGCTTCTTTAGCAAGGCAGTGGTCATCTTGGAGGTGTGTTTGGGGTCATTATCATGATGGAATACTACCCTGAGGCCCAGTCTCCGAAGAGGAGGGGATCATGCTCTGCTTCAGTATGTCACAGTACATGTTGGCATTCATGGTTCCCTCAATGAACTGTAGCTCCCCAGTGCCGGCAGCACTCATGCAGCCCCAGACCATGACACTCCCTCCACCATGCTTGACTGTAGGCAAGACACACTTGTCTTTGTACTCCTCACCTGGTTGCCGCCACACATGTTTGACACCATCTGAACCAAATAAGTTTATCTTGGTCTCATCAGACCACAGGACATGGTTCCAGTAATCCATGTCCTTAGTCTGCTTGTGTTCAGCAAACTGTTTACAGGCTTTCTTGTGCATCATCTTTAGAAGAGGCTTCCTTCTGGGACGACAGCCATGCAGACCAATTTGATGCAGTGTGCGGCGTATGGTCTGAGCACCCACAGGCTGACCCCCACTCTTTCAACCTCTGCAGCAATGGCAGCTCTTATATGTCTATTTCCCAAAGACAACCTCTGGATATGACGCTGAGCACCTGCACTCAACGTCTTTGGTCGACCATGACGAGGACTGTTCTGAGTGGAACCTGTCCTGTTAAACCACTGTATGGTCTTGGCCACCATGCTGCAGCTCAGTTTCAGGGTCTTGGCAATCTTCTTATAGCCTAGGCCATCTTTATGTAGAGCAACAATTCTTTTTTTCAGATTCTCAGGGAGCTCTTTGCCATGAGGTGTCATGTTGAACTTTCAGTGACCAGTATGAGAGAGTGAGAGCGATAACAGCAAATTTAACACACCTGCTCCCCATTCACACCTGAGACCTTGTAACACTAATGAGTCAAATGACACCGGGGCTAATGGAAAATGGCTAATTGGGCCTAATTTGGACATTTTCACTTAGGGGTGTACTCACTTCTGTTGCCAGTGGTTTAGACATTAAATTCTGTGTGTGTTGAGTTATTTTGGTTGGACAGCAAATTTACACTGTTATACAAGCTGTACACTCACTACTTTACATTGTAGCAAAGTGTCATTTCTTCAGTGTTGTCACATGAAAAGATAGAATAAAATATTTACAAAAATGTGAGGGGTGTACTCACTTTTGTGAGATACTGTAATTCCTCCTATCGACGCTAACAATTGGGCATAATTCCTTCCAATGATGCCAACAATGGGGCATCATTTCTCCCTATAAAGCCAACTATGGGGCATAACTTCTCCCAACAACACCAACTATTTCCCCCAATACCTGAAGATATTGTTTACTCCCACTGGGCACATTTCAGCCCCCCTAAAGTCTGAAGGACAGTAAACTGGACTTTTCTTCAAAAAGTTTGGAGACCCCTGAACTTGAAGATGGTTGTTTAGTGGTCAGTTTAGATCCAAATAGTTCATAGCAGGGTTCTTCTTTCATTCATTCACTTATATTTAAAATAGTTATCAATCAAACTTTCCATTTTAGTAAGGCGGGGGGGCGACCACCATACCAATCAGTATTGCCTCCCCATATAAAATAAGTTGACTCCAGAGGGATGGAATGACCTTCTAAAGTTTTCATCAAAGACCCTACTTGGTTGATGAGCAGCCAATGAGTAGACCTGCCCTCTCAGTAGGAGGCCTGCAAACACATAAAGCAAAGTGTGTATGATTGCATGGCTTTTGACTGCCTAACATGGGTAAGGCAGAGGTTTAGTTTAAATTAGAGGACAGCTGTTCGGCTGTTAAAGTGGTGTTCCGGCCGAAATTATACTTTTTAAATAAAAATACCCCTATAATACACAAGCTTAATGTATTCTAGTAAAGTTAGTCTGTAAACTAAGGTCTGTTTTGTTAGTTTATAGCAGGAGTTTGTTATTTTATAAACTTACAGCAGGCCGTGACCATCTTAAGTGTGGGCATCTGAAGCCAGACTGTATTTCTTCCTGGATCTCATCCTTGCAGATCTCGCACATGCTCAGTGCAGCACAATCAGTGTAATAGGTTTCAGGTCAGGTTTCCATAGCAACGGCAGTTTCAGAGGAAGTTGCCGCCCCTTCCCAGAAGGCATTGCAAACAGGAAATGATGCGATGGGCCGTGGCCAGGGAGGAGGAAGTGAACAACAGTGAATACAGCAGATATACAGTAGGTGCTGAGAAAAAAAAATAAAAAAATATCCAATTAGTTTACAGTACAGTTTAGTGAGGGATGCTGAAGAGTTGTAAAAGTGGGTGGAACTCCACTTTAAGTGGTCATTTAAGATCCAAATAGTTCATACCAGGGTTCTTCTTTAATTGAATCACTTATATCAGAAATGTTTCTCCAGTCAAGCTTTCTGTGTTGTTACAGGGCAGGCGGAGCTTCCATACAAATCAGTTTTGTCTCCAGGGGGAGCATCCTATAGCTCTTATCAATGGAGCCACTCCATTTGTTCAGTAAACGACCTTCTAAAGTTGTCACGAGGCTTAATGTACACGGGACGCTTTGAAACCTCTCCTGAACGATTTAACTTGACAGATAGTAACCAACATTTAAAAACGTCCATTTTTCCACGTCTACATGCCGCGTTTAGTCGCCTTTGCGTCCAGAAGCATTTTCTTCTTTTCAAATAGTCAAAAATGTATCTCCATTAAAAACGCCGGCAAGCAAAATGCGGCTAAATGCAAGTTACCGTGTTTACATGCGTTTACAGGCTGTTACAGGCATTTGGCGTTTAAAATGCCTCTGAACATCCGGCCTGAACGCATTTTTTTTGCTTTCCAAAAAATGCTTCTAAACTCAACTGCCTAGAAACGACTATAAACGACCCTGTGTACATGTACTGATAAGATAACATAGAGGAGAGTTCAGGGGCAGCTGAAAAAAATGCCCAACTGCTCCTGAACGTCCGTTTACCAGCAGCAGTGAACATGAGGCCTAAGGCCCCACCGGCTGATGACCAGTAGTAGGAATCTCAGTAGGAGGCATGCACGCATATGAAACAAAGTGCATGTACCTGCTGTGCTTTTTGACTGCCTGATCTATGGCATATGTCTGCGTATCCTAGTACTAGTAGCTTGAGCTGCCATAGTAGTCAACCAACTGAACCTTATAGAGCAATACATATGAGAAGCATAACCTCTCTCCAGTAGCATTCAGGGTAGTAGAGAGATGTTTAAAGCAGACTTAAAAGTGAAAGTAATGCTTTTTCCACCCCCCCCACCCCCCCAATATCATACCTTCCAACTGTACCTGATTTGGAGGGACTGTCCCTGATTTGGAGCAATGTCCCTCTGTCCCTCATTCCTCCTCATTTGTCCCTCATTTTGGTCTGATCCATATAGTTGTAATTAAAATGCACTTTTTATCTATCAAAAAGTGTTTCCCGGTGCTAAACCTTTAGTCTGATTACTAAATTGCTGCATTTGTAAATCCCAAAAGCCAATATAAAAGAATAGTAGTGGTAAAAAAAAAGCACTTGTGGGTTTAACCAATCTTGTTTTTTGGTGCAATTCTCCTTTAAGGGGGCGTGGCAAGGGGTGTGTCCTATGCCTGCATACTTTTGCTGATAGGTGTCCCTCATTCCCATCTCAAAAACTTGTGAGGTATGCCCAATATGTTTGGTTGGCTTTCTTTTTTTCTGACTGGTACCTTCTCCCACCTTCACCAGGCAAAAATTATGTCAGCTTGGCCCCCCCTACAAACTCCTGGGACAAGTCTGACCAGTCACGTGATCCCATGCCTGCACAGTGGGGAGTCAGCTGTGAAATAGGCGGAAGTCACAGCCAGCTCCCATATCCAAGACAGCGGTGCCCAGGATCCAAAGCTAGGCGAAGAATCGGCTCCCATGAAGACAGCGCTGAACTCCTGGACTGGTAATTGTCTGTTTCTTAAAAGACAGCTGCTATAGTATTTTCCTCTTTAACCGCTTCAGCCCCAGAAGATTTTACCCCCTTCCTGACCAGAGCACTTTTTGCGATTCGGCACTGCGTCGCTTTAACTGACAATTGCGCGGTCGTGCGACGTTGCACCCAAACGCAATTGATGTCCTTTTTTTTCCTCAAATAGAGCTTTCTTTTGGTGGTATTTGATCACCTCTGCGGTTTTTATTTTTTGCGCTATAAACAAAAAAAGAGCGACAATTTTGAAAAAAACGCATTATTTTTTACTTTTTGCTATAATAAATATCCCCCAAAAATATATAAAAAAAACAATTTTTTCCCTCAGTTTAGGCCGATATGTATTCTTCTACATATTTTTGGTAAAAAAAAAAAAAAAATCGCAATAAGCGCATATTGATTGGTTTGCGCAAAAGTTATAGCGTCTACAAAATAGGGGATAGATTTATAGTATTTTTCTTCTTCTTTTTTTTTTTTACTAGTAATGGCGGCGATCTGCGATTTTTTATCCTGACTGCGACATTATGGCAGACACATCGGACGATTTTGTCATTTTTGGGACCATTGTCATCAATACAGCGATCAGTGCTATAAAAATGGACTGATTACTGTAAAAATGTCACTGGCAGTGAAGAGGTTAACACTAGGGGGCAATCAAGGGGTTAATTGTGCTCCCTGGTGTGTGTTCTAACTGAAGGGGGGAGGGGACTGACCTAGAGGAGATGACAGATCACTGTTCATACTTTGTATGAACAAACAATCTGTCACTTCTCCCCTCAGAGAACCGGGATCTCTGTGTTTATCAAGACCGCCGGCACTTGCATTGGCTCCGCGGCGCCCCTAGTGGCCACCGGGGGAGGTGTAACATAACGGCGATTCGCGCAGCCGAGCCATGTTGCCGCAGTACAACTGCAGCGGCTGGTCAGCAAGCGGTTAAAGTGCTTCTGTCATAACAGAAATATGAGGGCTGCCATTGCTGACCTTCTTCTGAAAATTCTAGCTGCCTGGCTGTACCTGGCTTCAACAATATTTAATCATAGAAGTGAATAAAAATGCAGCAAATAATAAATCAAGAAAAAAAGGTGGAAATCTTTATTGCTAGACTTGCTCTGGGTCAGAGACCTAGTGACGCCTAAGGGGTATATTTATAAAGCAAAGAATCTGACATTCATCAAACATTCAATGCGGGTGAATCTTCTCAGTGCATCTGTTTAACCACTTCCCCTCCTGCCCACAATGTACATCGCTGCCTACTCCTAAAACCTGCTGATCAGCTGTGTACAATCACAGCCCAGAGCTCTGTGTTGACAACCAACACAGAGCTCTGTACAGAGAGAACGATCTCTCTGTTTCTTATCAAGAAACGTAGAGATCTATTAGTAAAAACAACACACTGTACACACAATACACATAGTTAGGCACACATTTAACCCCTTAATTGCCCTAGATGTTAAAGCAGTGTTCCAGCCGTAAAAAAAAAAAAAAAAAAAGTAAAGTCAGCAGCTACAGTGTTTTTATTCCATTTTTTAATAAGGACACTTTCCTGTCCAGGGAGCCCGCCATGGGCCGATCCGTCCATCGGATCAGGTGCAGGCGCCACCATAGTAGCTAAGGGAAACCGGCAGTGGAGCCTTCAGACTTCACCGCCAGTTCCCTACTGCGCATGCACGAGTCGCACGGCGCTTTCTGAATGGCCCGGTCATCTTCTGAGACACACACAGGTCCCAGAAGGCAGCGGGGGGAGAAAAGGACGTGACGCACTGGGCTGCGGGAGGCTGGGATGGAAGTACACTATGTACATAAAAGGTAAGTAAGAGAAAAAAAAAAAGATCCAAAATCGAGTGGTGGAGGGGTTGTCTTTCCTTTAAGATAAAGTTGTAAAAGTGGGTGGAACTCCACTTTAACCCCTTCCCAGCCAGTGTCATTAGTACAGTGTATAACATTATAACTGATCGCTGTATTAGTGTCACTGGTGATGTTAGTAGCAGTTTGTCAGTTCACCAGCGTCAGTTATTATCAGATTATCCGCCGCACTATTACTGTCCCTTTATAAGTCGCTGATCACCGCTATTATTAGTATATATTAAAAAAAACTCCAGTATATATACACCATAGTTTGTAGGCGCTATAACTTTCACTCTAATTTTATATTATATACTGTATATGTTTTATAGCAGAAAGCAAAAAAATATTGCTTTTTTTTTTTTTTTTTTACATTTCTGTCTTTTTTCATTTATATTGCAAAAATTCCAATTAAATCTGGTCTGTGACAAACATCCCGCAATAGAGCTGCCGCTTTTTTAAATTATTATCCTTATAATTTCACAATTTTCACGTTTATATAGGGATTATTTTCCCAGCATGTTTTTTTTCTTATGAATAGACCACCAAAAGATCTATTTGTGTGAAAAAAATTGATATAAATTTATTTTGGGTACAGTGTTGCAGGATCGCGCAATTACCAGTTAAAGTAACGCAGTGCTAAATAGCAAAAAATAGCCTGGTCATGAATGGTGTAAAATCTTCTGGAGCTGAAGTGGTTAAATGACAACATCTGATTCAGCACCGCTACGCCTGGGTTCACACGTATGGGGACACAGACTTTGCATGGGATTCACACCCGCATTTCTGTGCCGATCACATGCGGTGTCTGTGCAATGCAAGTTCAGCCGTACAGTTGTATCACAGAACTCGCATTGGATTCGCACAAAAAAGGTGCAGGAACCTTTTTTTCCCCCGCACTGGAATCGGATCACATGGGTGTTCTCACCTATGCGATCCGATTCCTGTCCGAATTCACAGTTTGCACTGCAATAGGCGTACCGATCTGCGGGTGTTATTAACCTTGTATTGACACTCCCAGCTGTTCGCAGAGGGCTGTGTAAACTGCCTGCGGGGGGAGATGCGATGCGGGAACTGGCACTGGAATTGCGCTGGTTCCCGCATCGCATATGTGTGAACACAGACTGAATGTTTGGTGAAAGTCAACTTAAAGCGTTTGTTACCCCAACACTTCATATTCCTGATATGTGTCTGCTGTACCATGTACTTGTATGAGTATCCTGTTCTCTTTGTATTGCTTCCTTTATTCAAAACCCCTGGTGCCCCTGCTAGTCCCTCTGCTTTCCTATTAGAAACTGACCACACTAAGCAGGAGAGCACAGCATGGTTGTTTGTCTAGCTATGCTGGGAACTCAGTATGCTCTCCTCCAATGATCAGATTTGTCACTGCACAGCCATTCACTGGGAAGCTAAGTGTGCTGCTGTTTCTCCTCCCCCCTGCTCTTAAGCCTCGTACACACGTTCGGATTGTTGGCCAACAAAACCGTGGAATTTTGTCCGAAGGGCGTTGGCCCAAACTTGTCTTGCATACACACGGCCACACAATTGTTGGCCAACAATTACGAACGTAGTGACGTACTACGTGGTTTTTCAGCTCTTTAGCGCCACCCTTTGGGCTCCTTCTGCTAATTTCGTGTTAGTAGAAGTGTGGTGAGTGTTGATCCGCGTTTTTGATTTCGCGCTTTTCAGTTCATTTCTGTATGGCCGTTCGTCAACCAGCCATGTTACGGAATCGGAGGAGATAACGTGTTATTTATTATTGGCCTTGGAGTTATTGCTTTGACATTATTTTTTGGTTGAATAATAATGATTTGATTTGTTATATTTTCTATATTTTTGAATACATAGAATGCACCTTTTGGTTAAGTTCTATTGGCAGATAGCATGTCTAATTTTATTTGTTTTCTTTTTTTAATGCACAATAAAACAATTGTGTAGAATAATACTTGGCTATGTGTTTTACTTCAAATGACAGTTTGGGAGTCGGCAGTTACATTTTAAAAAATACAATATAAAATTGACAAGAGACACCAACATAGTTGTATCTTTGATCTTAAAAACTACGAGATAATGGTGTGATAACTTGCTCAAATAAATTTAAAAAAAAAACATAATAATATTATTCTTGATATCACTAGAAAAAAAAAGCCTCTGAAAATTAGTTTACAATAACTCCCTCAGTATCACCAGCAAAGCAGCTTTATTATTATCCCATTAAAGAAGAAGAGAATTGTGCGCTGCATTTGGAGATTTCATAATTTGCCGCGCCACGAAATGTTAATTCTCCATTACGAACGCTAGTTTACAAGACCGACCGCTTCCGGCTCGTCCTTGCTTCCGAGCATGCGTGTTTGTACTTTGGACTTTTGTCCGACGGACTTGTGTACACACGATCGGAAAGTCCGACAACAGACATTTGTCCACGGAAAAATTTAAAACCTGCCATCCAACATTTGTCCGCGGAAAATCCGACAACAATTGCCTGATGGAGCGTACAAACGGTCGGATTTACAGCCAACAGCCTGTCATCACACATTTCCCGTCGGAAATGTATGAGGCTTTATACAGCTGCGAACAGAGGGAATGTGATCTCTTTTAAAGGGAAAAAAGGTATTTATAATGTTTTTTTTTTATATCTATACAAAAATGCTTTGACTTTCATTTCTGTTTTAAACTGAATGGGTTGTTTTACAAGGTGATCGTTTACAATCACTTTAACTGTTTGATACGTTTGCCCTTAAGTGTCAGCATGACTGCCATACAAAGCAGTGAGCAATGGCAACCGACGTATCTCACTCATGACATCTGTGCTTTAGGTAAATTTATAAAAAAAATTTTATGAAATTTATTTGCAAATAAAAAAAAATATAGCAAATGTGTCTATAAACATATGAATTTATGTCACCCAAGGGGGAACACCAGGCAATAACCAGGCCAGCATCAAGAGGTAAAACTCCTGATAATGTAGCTCAATGGCCCAATAAAAATCTAGTTCCATCCAGTAACTGCGGCCTGGGTGCCTTGCAGTGATCTTTGCATGTTGGGGAAAAGCTCACGTAGTACAATCACACACACTAAATACTTTGAGTACCATTTCACACAGAATGGCGTTCACAATAAACCCATATAGCCAATCTCCAGTCATCTGTTCTTGCACCCAAATGGCACCAGCTGGCTAGAACCACTCCCATACTGGATTTGACTTCCTACTTTTATTCCTGCGTGACATTTTTTTTTTTTTTTCGAACCTCAGCAGATGTAAACACTTGACTATCACATTTATATGAGCTTAATGGACATCCTATTCCAAAACCATCCATCTGGATCTGTCAATTACAGTTAGAGACAACATGTCTGAAAGCAAACAGGTTCTGCTTTGCTCTCTCTTTTGAACATGCACCATCCAATGAATGCATCCTGTATTAAAGTGTTTAAAGACCCTAAACTTTTTTTTATAGTTTTTGGTGAACAATTATATCCCCTGTAGACATGTGCAGAAAGAAAAAATTTGTTTCGTTTCGATTCGTTATTTACATAAATTTGTTTAGTTAAATTTGTTTCATTTGTTTA